>OV702296.1:5000-1205000 GCA_916181665.1 Avena sativa | reverse complement strand
AGGGTACCATCGTTCAACCCTTGCAGCGCATGTTTCACTCAAGGCCGATGCCAGATAGCATGCACAGGGTTAAAGTTAGTCGGGTGCTAAGGGGCTGCGACGACCTGGAACCTCCCATTCAACCCCCAGGAGCAGATGAAGAAGAACCGTCTGTCCTCAGAACTTGCTTCGACTTATTCTTGCTATGGCCAAAGAGCATGATCCGTTTGGGGATGGCGGGGGGCATCACGCCACAGACAACAACACCGCCTGTCGTGCCAGCGACAAGCGGTGGCAAGGCTCCCTTACCGCCCTCGTCGTCACCTCCACGCGGTGGGTCGGATGATCATGTTGATGATATGCACATGGCGCAGGATCCGTCCGAGGACGACGAAGACTGGAATGATCACTTCTTCAACACTCAGTTTAGCAACGAAGACCTAGCTGGTGGCCCCATAGAGAAAGCCACTATCACCAAGCGTCTGTTTGGTTCTTAGGAGACGCCTCCAGCTTGCGCCTTTACAGAGCCAGCTGATACAACCAACCGGCCCTTTATTCTAAGCCCTGACACACTACATAGGGCGGCCGGTGCTCATATTGCGGTGCCTGCCCGCTCTCCAAAAGGAAAAAAGGGCAGGAAAAGAAAATCTAGCAGCTCGAGCCAGCCGGTGGCATCAACAACTGCGAATCCGATCAGGTTTCGGGACATGCCACCAAGACCCGAGGGTATTATGTGGAGGATTCATGTGGCGGGTGAGCCCATGCTACCTAAGAATTTGCGGAAGCTCGCCAGTTCGGAACTGCAGAGTGTGCATGACGGCGTGCTGACGATAGAGAGATGCCTTCTATCGGAGAAAGATCCCTCGCACCTGGTATTCATGGTTAAGGTGCCACTAGGCTTGGGCTTCGTCGACAATGCCCCTGCGGATCTGTTCTTCCTGCGGTTCGACAACATCTTCATTATGTTCCACCTATACCCACTATAATATACCATGGTCCGTCTGTTTTCTCTCAGTCTGGCCATGCAGATCATTAGAGAGAACACACCGGGCATCGCTATAGTGGACCCCTACTACATGCGTGACGGCTGCTTGGGTTCCCCCGCCTAACGACGTATCGTGGCCTCGTACCTAAAAAGAATCCTCGTGGCGAACAAGACAAAGGAATACATTCTCGTGCCTTACTTTCCCCAGTAAGTCGTTATTCACTCGCCACCGTCGATTGGCTTTATTAGATTATCATCATTTTTTTTCGAACACATTCCATTTGATTTTTTTGCGCAGAGATGAACACTGCACACTCATCTCCTTATCGCCGAAGCATTCCCATGCCACGTATTTCGACTCGGGGATCTAGAAAAGAAGAAAAACTACGACAAGATCAAGGAAGTTCTAGATGATGCTCTCACTGGCTTTGCCTCGACGGAAGGCACCACCTTCGTGCGTACGAAGGTCAACTTCGGCAGGCACGTCTTCAACCACGTAACGAGTTCCCCTGCGTGAAGCTGCCGGAAAACAGTAAGAAGGAAGCCTACTACGCACTCCATCACATGAAGCCTCCGGTCGTTTAGCGATTTTTTAGATTTTCAAAATTCGAAAAGAGTAAAAAGTTACGGTCAAAAGACCGTTTTTTCCTGCAGAAAAAAAATAGAGGGCAACTTACCCGTAGCGCACCGCCACCTAGTGCGCCACGGATAAGCTTGGGAGGGATTCAAATTTGAATCACCATCCCGCCCACCTACCCCTCAACTTTCCCTCCCCCTTTTCCTTCTCCTTCTTCCTTCTCCTTCTCCTTCTCCTCCTTCCCATTTTTCCCCTTCACCTATCTCTGGCCACCTTGCTCCGGCGTCCTTGCTTCGGCCTCTTCCTCCTCGCAGCGACGACGACCTTCTCCTCCTCCTCGCAGCGACGATGACCTCGTCCTCCTCCTCCTCCTCGCAGCGACGACGACTGGCGATGGCAGCCTCCTCCTCGCAGCGACGACAGGCGACGGCGGCCTCTTCCTCCTCGCAGCGACGACAGGTGACGGCGGGCTCCTTCTCCTCACCTACCTCCCTTCCTCCCTCTCTTCTTCTCTTCCTCCCTCTTGTCATACCTCCCCTTCTCCAACCATCTACTGCCTCGATGCCAGCAAGGACTACCATGGGCATGGCCAGACCATGCTCCGGTGAGGAGGTCGTGGCCACGACCATGGTCCGGCGAGGCGAGGCGACACGACGGCGGCGCACGGACCCGATTGCTTTTGCAATTCAAAATGAGGGTGTTTTTTGCATTTTTTTTTGTTTTTTGAAAAACACATCCGTGGCGCACGCTGTACCCCTAGCCGTGGCGCACCTTGTAGTGCACTACGCCTATCTCGACACAACCGTGGCGCACCATGCAGTGCACCACGGCTACGAGATAGCCGTAGCGCGATGCCCGTGGCGCACTGGTAGTGCGCCACAGAAGGCCTTTTCAGGTGCGCCACGAATAGGCGTTTTCCTAGTAGTGCCGGAGGGGAACACATGTCCAACTAGTATCAAGGACGCCAAGAAAATCGCCACACATACACCTTGGTCTTATTTTTTCATAACAATATTACATGACCATAAAGATAAATAGCTACTACATGACCATAAAGATAAGGCCCTACCTGATGTATTGCATCCCAATGAACATCGCACTCCAAATCTGCTCCTTTGAATACCAACTAATTTGCTAGGCAGGTGATTCTTGAATGTCAAGGTACTGTTTGTGAATTGTTCATAGTTTTGCTAGAACACAATTTGGATTATTGGTAGAACACAAGTTGAATGTCAAGGTACTGTTTTGCTAGAACACAAGTTTTTACTGTGATGGTTGTAGGTTTTTATCTCATCGGATAAGCATTTCATTTTAATGGATGTAGTTGCTGGTTTAATATAGGCATAACTTGATGCTAGACTTGATGGAAAACCTGATGCTAGGCATAACCTGATGTAATTAATCAGTGAGAATTCCTAGACTTGTTGGAAAACCTGATGCTAGGCATAACCTGATGCTAGACTTGATGGAAAACTATATGTGCTACTGTTTTTTATCATCTGGATGTGCTTGTTGTGCTGGTAATGTACTGGCTGTGCTGGCTGTTCTTGTGCTTGTATGAAGCACTTTATTATGTCGTGTATGCAGGTTCTTGTATGAAATGAGTCCCGATTTTTGCCGGAATGTTGATTAACTTCCGTTTCGGCAGAAATCGGGCACTCCTAGTTTAATAAAATTAGCAAAGGTCATGCCGGATTTTTCCGTGCATTTAACCAATTATTTGTTTTTTATTAGTGCAAAGATGTGTGACAACGACGAGGCTGGATGTTCTAAGCGCATCAGCGCTGAAGGAGAACTCAGACCTCCGAATAAACAATTGACATTCTGGGAGGTGGCCCAGCGGCTAGAAGACGATGAAGAATACCATCCTTTGGAGAGTGAGGATGATGAGATGGAAGACGCGGAGGAAGAAGCCGAAGGAACGGCGGGTGATGAAACCACTGATGGCGGCGAGGGCACAAGGAGTGGTAGCAATCATCCTAAGAAGAAGAAGAAGAAGCCTTTTAATAGGGTGAAGGGCACAGGGCGGTGGGATAACCCTTTTAACAGGGCGATGAACCGGGCCAAGAAAATAGAGTGGGTTACGAAGAAGCCGTCGTCGGCTGGCCGTCTCGCCGGCCTCGGGGGTAAGAATCGGGTCGATCATTTTGGTCCACCGCCGAGGACGCATGTGGCGCCGTTGGGAAGGAGCGAGGACGAAAACCGCGAGGTTCAAGAACTTAAGGAACAAGTGGCGCGGATGCCACAGATCGTCTAAGACAACCTGGCAATCACCCTCACGTCCTTCCTGCCTACCTTGGTGGAGTCAATAGCGAACTGGAGTGCGGGTGGTCGAGTAGGGCCGTGCCCGATTCCAAGCATGGTCAGCAGCCACTCGAACAACGCGGCGCCGAAGAATCATGCGAACTACGTGTTCGTGACTCCGCCCGCTAGCACCGCGGCGCCGCAGGTGTTAGTGACTCCCCCTGCCATCCACGCGGCGCCGGAGTACATGTTGGTGCCCCCCTGCCATCGTCGCGGCGGCACCGGAGCTCCAAGCACCCGTCGGTGGGGAGAATACACCGGCGGCCAGCACCGCGCCATCAAGCAGTCCTTCCGTCTCTTGAACGCCCGTCACCATATGCGGTGCGTCGACATTAGCCGATCTCGACGCCATCACGGTAAACAAATTGCTTTACCGCCTTTCATGCCATCTATTACTCTTATGGCATCTCTGACGACGCCTTATATGTTTTCCGCAGACGGATGTTCCTTGCACTCTCTTATGCTATGTGAACAACGAGCTGAGGGATGTTCCCAAGGATACCATCGTTCAACCCTTGCAGCGCACGTTCCACTCAAGGCCGATGCCAGATAGCGTGCACAGGGTTAAAGTTAGTCGGGTGCTAAGGGGCTGCGACGACCTGGAACCTCCCATTCAACCCCCAGGAGCAGATGAAGAAGAACCGTCTGTCCTCAGAACTTGCTTCGACTTATTCTTGCTATGGCCAAAGAGCATGATCCGTTTGGGGATGGCGGGGGGCATCACGCCACAGACAACAACACCGCCTGTCGTGCCAGCGACAAGCGGTGGCAAGGTGTAGAGGTCCCAACCCAATAAGGCAGAGTCCTCCTGTGTTTTACAATGCTAGTCCCTGGATCAATAGCTAGCATCCACAGTTAAGATGTAATATCAAGATACAAAGGTCATAATATACATTTATAACCAGGAATAACATAAGTTTATTACATCAAACATAGCTCATTTGGCTATTACATTACATTTGCAGCGGAATAACTATAAGTATGGGTCCATCATCTTCAAAGTGCCACAGGCAGATGTTGGTTGTAGACTTTGTAGTCCTAGTCAATCAAACAATCTTCATTTAGAAACAATCAACCTGCAACATTACAAGTTGCAGCCACAAGGGTCAATACATTTTGAATTGTATTGGCAAGCTTCACTTCTATGTATTATAAGAGTGGATCCTATCATTATATGCATATTTGGCTAAGTAGAGTTTAAGGCTTCTTTGCATAAAGCAATATTTTATCCTATCTTTTCAAAAAGGGTTTTAAAGTCCTTTGTCAAATTTCTTTTCCAAGTTCCTTGAACTCCTTCGTAGAAACTCAAGTGTTCAAATCCTTGTCAAAATCTCTTGAGCACCTTGGTAACCCCAAGTGCAACAAGTTTTATCAAAACTCATGAGTTCCTTGGTATCCCCAAGTACATCATGCTCTTGAGCACCTTAGTAACCCCAAGTGCAACAAGCTTTACAAATCTCTTTGAATTCCTTGGTAGACACACAAGGGCATCAAGTTTTTATATTAGAAGTTGGAATGTCGAGATCTCCCATAGTTCAAACTTTAGTTGCTCAGTATTGTCCATAATCGGGGACACGGCTAAGTACTTAGATTTTATTTACTTCTGCAGAAGGAGTACACTTTACCCACATGTCACAATCCCATCCTTTTGCCACCAGTGGCCTACTGGATTAGTGCTCACCAAGATGGAGTACTGGCAGATTGAGAATGTGACGAAGTCTTTCCAAAAGGTCCTCCCATACATCATTGCTAGCTTTGTCTTTAGCCCCCATGAAGCATTCCAGATCCCCATGTCCAGTAACTAAAGACAATCTATGGGTCTTCCTAATGTAATTGACTAAGACAGAGCCATAATAGCATGTGGTTGCACACGAAAGCCACAATTGGAGAAACATGTTTGATCTCTAAGTTTCCTAGGTGGTTTTCTTTTGGAGCACAACACAAAGTGATTGCCATAGACATGGTTCCCTTTTGTTGCTACCTTCTCCAAAACTTAAAGTAACCTCCACCTAGGTGGTTCATTGAGTCCTTGTTTTATTATGTAAAATACGAGTTCTTTTCTCAATCTTTGTAAAATCTCAACATGTATCTCTTTTCAAAACATAGCATATAGCATGGCTAAGCTTGTACAACTTCAATATTTTCACTAAGGAGTGTTTAGGGAATCCTTTTAGGATTTAGCATAGCATAAGTATAAAATATCTTTTCATGCATGTTTTCAAAATCCACTAAGTATAATGAAAATAGTAGGACTTTTGTATGGTAGTGTAACTTGCCTTTTGGTAGGGAATGGGGTTCACTTCCTTGATCTTGTTAGTTTCACACTTTGCTAATTTCACTACAAGTCAATCAAGCAAATCACAAAATCAACTAACATCCCAAACCAAGGTTTAAACAAACAATTTCACACACAAAGCAATGGAGTCCAAGTCATGCAAAGGTGGTTTCTTTTTGCAAGGTTGGTCTCTACTAGGTTTGTAAACTTTGTATGGTCCAAATTGGTCATTTACCAAAATGGCAAAGTCATTTGTAATTGGGTTTTATCTTAAGACCATTTTAAAATTCATTCATCATTTTATGTGGTGAAAATTATTCTTATCAAAGCAAATCTTTAGGTTTTTCACCAAGTGAGTTGCCTTTGGCAAGGTTTGATGTTTTGGGTCAGTAAGTTTTGGTCCAAAACATTTTCCCAAAGTTTTCCTTGCAAAAACATTTCCATAATAAAATCAAGGGGTTTATTTTGTTAGAAAATGGCTAAGTTAGATAATCCAACTTATATTTTACCAAAATCATTTTTAACACCAAGGGTTGGTTCCAAGGGTCAGTATGGTCACTAAAAACCATTTTGCAAAAGATTTAATCTTAAAATCAAATTTAAACAATTTTTATACTCTAAACAAGTACACAAAAGTTTCTGCAAATTTAATCAAGCTAACAGATACTATCTTCAAAACTAAGGCCAGGGTTAGCTAGGGCTTGTTCTCCTGATTTCATTAATATAAAATTTGTAATTTTTGGACGTGTGGATCAAAAGTTATAAGGGTTTGAAAATGGCATTTAAAACTGTTTTCAAAATCTGTTTTAAACAGACAGGTGACACGCGGCACACTCTGATTGGGCGATACCGGTTCGCTGCGGATCACGCTGTGGAGCGTTGGATCTGATGTGAATCGTGCGGCTCAGATGCTCCTGTACCGTTTCGCTTAAGTCACTCTGTCTACGCCGCAGGATGGAAATCTAACGGTTCTCGTGTGCTTGACTAGAAGCTGGCGGCGCTAGGTCGACGGCGAGCGGCGGAACGGCTAGCTGGCGGCGGTGCTAGCGAAATAGGACGCGAAAAAGAGGGGGAATATGCTTACCAGGCTCAGGAGAATACGGCGATGCTCAACGTGCGGTTGACGAGGCAAGGGGCGCTCGGGGTCGGGCAGAATTCCTCGCCGGAGTTGGTTCTGGCGACGGACGCACTCGGTCGAGGTCGAGGACGGCTCTGTGGTTCGCGAGAAGACAAACGGAGGGTTGGGTTAGCTGCGTAGGATCATGGCAAAGATGTGCGCGTGATCCAGAGGGTACGGGGTGGTCGGAATTAACCTGTGGGCGTCGTCGGAGTTGAGGCAGACGATGGTGGCGGTAGGAGTGGTCGCTGTAGATCGCCCTAAGGTAAAACAGGTAGCACATTTAGATGCGCAAGAGCAAGGCGATGCTGGGTGCATGAACGAGAGAGGTCGGGGCGGTCAGATACTACCTGTGGACTTCGCCGGAGATGAAGCAGACGGTGGCGACGGTGGTCGTTGTCGAAGGCGAGGTTACAGGGTACCCGCGGTCGAGCTGGATGCACTAACAGATGCGCCTGAGAGTGGGGATGCTGTGAGCTTGGTCAGGGGAAGGAGGGGCGGTGAGTCTTGGCCGGAATTGGCGAGGAGGGTCGTCGGAGTAGCAGCGACACAGAGGGAAATTGGGGCGGCCTGGAGGCAGAGGGGAGGCGGTGTCTGGGGGAAAAGAAGGAGGAGGAGCAGGCGGTTAAATGGACGGGGCCGCGACGAGGTTTAATGCACGGATTAACACCGATTGATGGAGCTATCAACGGGCAGAAACTGCCGCGCGGTGAGGGGAGAAGGGGTCACGCGGGGAAGAAGAAGGAGGTGGAGATGGGGTCCATCAGTCAGTGGAAAAATGAAAAGAGAGGGAGGTCCACCGGTCATACTCAGTGTGGCTCAGGAATAGGGTGCGAATCGTTTTTCTCGCGGGGTGAGGAGTTGGGCTATTTCCTGGGCTTGTTGGGCTGCCTGGGCTGGGTCGATTCCTTCCTTATTTTTTTTATTCTGTGTTCTTTTCCTTTTCTTTTTCTGATTTCTGTTTTGAATTTCCAATCAAACAAACATCAACCAAATCAATTCAAACAACACTCAAACTTTGTAAATATTGAAATTTGTTCTGTTTAGTAATATGGTCAAAAGCCCAAAATAAAATAATAATAACTTTATTAATCCATTCTTTAATTAAATAAAATGGAGTTTTATTTATTTATCATGGTTTGATTTTAATAATTCCCATTTGAAATCACTTTCAAATCTAAAACAGTAGGTTTATTTGAAAATAAAGAATATTTGAAAGATTTGTTTTAAACAAAATAACCTCTTATTTTAGGGTCCATTAGTAACTAAATAAAATGGGCCTTAGTTATTAAATCAAATAGAGTTTGATTCTATTAATAAAATCTTTATTTGAAACCTAAATATTTTCCAAACCAAATCAGTAGGTTTTATTTGGAAGTATTAAATACTTGGAAAAACATTTTATTATAGAGTCCATTAATATTTAAATATAATAGACTTTCATTATTAATTCAAATAAGTTTTATTTTATTGATATATTTATTTTGAATCTAAAAATAAAGCCAAAACATTTTACTAGATTTTATTTGTGATTTACAAATGTTTGGAAAATTTATTTAAATTAAACAAATAAGTTTTGATGGTTTATAAATGATAGAACTTTTATTAATAAAACTTGGATATTAAATCCTTATTATTTTATTTAAGCAATCCTTTATTATTTTTAATTAAACCTTTGCTATTTTATTTAAAATAAAAAAAATGTTTTAATTTAAAAGCTTGGTCAAGGTTTATTTGGTTTTATAAAATAATCTTTATTTATAAATCCATCTTTTCTTTTGAATACCAAATCTTTTATTAAGAGATCCAAAATAGTATTTTAAATATTTTTTATTTTCCTTTAATAAAAGTTTATCTTTTTAAATCTCTTTAGGATTTATTTGTTTCAAATTGGTTTGAGGTTCCATTTGAATTCAAAAAGTTTCTTCTGGCTCTGAAAATCAAACAAAGTTTTTATTTTATTCATTTATTTTCATATTACAAGATTTGGAAAATCTTGGGATGTGACAGGCTACCACCCTTAAAATAAATCTCGTCCCGAGATTTGGGAAGGCTGAGGTTTACAAGCAAGTTCAAACAACTAGGGTACTACCACCCTTAAAAATTTTCAAACAAAAATTACATATTGGCCTTCTTGGGTCCTGGAAATCTTCTCTAAGCAACTTTTGCTTTATTTCTACACTTGACTCATGGGCCAAGGTTGAGTTTCTCCATAGGCTTGTTCAACTTGTTTTTCATCCTTTCTGGACAGTTGCTTGCATAGTGTCCTGGATTCTTGCAGTTGAAACAATTAATGTCCTTAAGTTCTTTGCGTTGCTCTTGTGGGCATTGCTACATAGTGGCCTGGTTCTTTGCAGTTGTTGCACCACACTTGGTCAATCTCTTTATTCTTCTTGTTCTCTGGGCATCCACTGGAATAGTGTCCCATTTCTTTACATTTACGACATTGCACAAGGCTCATGTCCTGCTTGGGCTTCTTGATTTTCCTTGATCCTTTGAATTGGGTTGTCTTGTTTGGATGTAGAAGTGGTCCTTTTCCTTTGGTAGACTTGGATCCTTCTTGTTTCCTTTGTTCCACCATGGCATAGATAGGACATAGACCTGGAGTATGATCACTTCCTTCACACAGGTAGCAAGTAGCTTGAGAGGTAGGACATTGTCCAACAGGATGATCTTCTCCACAATTGGGGCATTGTCCTTCATGCTCCTTGGAAGTATGATCCTTGTCTCCACAAATAATGCAAGCTGGGGCTCCATCTAGAACAATATTCTTTTCATCCTTGTTATCATAAACTCTCTTTAGATAGCTTTCTTCTATGCTAATCATTTGATTAGTCACCTTAAGCATCAGTTGAGACTGCTCTTCCAAAAACCTTTGGAGTGCTGGATCCTTATCACTATTGTTGACTAGGAACTGAGCTGTTAGTTGGTTCAACTGGTGTTGGGTTGCTATGAGCTCTTTCATGCTATCAGCTTGGTTGGTGTTGGTGTCATCAACCTTGGAGTCCTTTGGAGTAGTCATCTGTTTGGGTTTGAAGGGAGTTTTTAGAATAAGCAGGATACTTCTGAAGAATTATTTCTAATCACACACATCACAATTCACACAAACAATGTGCATGCAATCATAAACAAACATTTCACTCAACAAGGTTCAAGCACATACTTAGGCAACAAAATATTTTTGTTACACCATATAAGTTGGTGGTTTTGACTTAACTATAAATGGTGGTCCATCAACATGGTTCACTTGTGATCTTTCCTTCCTTCATGATTCTTCTTTCTTGAGACCATGGTTTCCTTGAGGAAAACTCTTGGTCACAATACTTCAAGTTGTTGATGGCTTCTTCTTATTTTGCATTTCCTCAGTCTCTAAATCTTAAGCAAGATGTCCTTATTTCTCTTGTGGTCCTTAGTAGTTTCCAAGTTGGAAGTCCTTGATGAATATGCTGAAGATGTTGAAGTCATTAGAGTTGAAGATGTTGAAGTCATTAGAGTTGATGAGGTTGAAGGAGTCCTTTGCATATGATGAAGTCTTTGGTCTTGGGGTAGGTTTTTCCATCAAGTTGAAGTAGAAGAGGTGTAGAGTTAAAACCAAAATGGTTGAGAAAAGAATTTACAAGTATATTTTTTTTTGTAAATAAGTTTTTGGAACAAATACAACTCCTATTTTTCTAAGGGTTTTTGTCCAATCCTAGGGTTTACAAATCCTACAGGCAACACAATGCTCTGATACCATCTGTAGAGGTCCCAACCCAATAAGGTAGAGTCCTCCTGTGTTTTACAATGCTAGTCCCTGGATCAATAGCTAGCATCCACAGTTAAGATGTAATATCAAGATACAAAGGTCATAATATACATTTATAACCAGGAATAACATAAGTTTATTACATCAAACATAGCTCATTTGGCTATTACATTACATTTGCAGCGGAATAACTATAAGTATGGGTCCATCATCTTCAAAGTGCCACAGGCAGATGTTGGTTGTAGACTTTGTAGTCCTAGTCAATCAAACAATCTTCATTTAGAAACAATCAACCTGCAACATTACAAGTTGCAGCCACAAGGGTCAATACATTTTGAATTGTATTGGCAAGCTTCACTTCTATGTATTATAAGAGTGGATCCTATCATTATATGCATATTTGGCTAAGTAGAGTTTAAGGCTTCTTTGCATAAAGCAATATTTTATCCTATCTTTTCAAAAAGGGTTTTAAAGTCCTTTGTCAAATTTCTTTTCCAAGTTCCTTGAACTCCTTCGTAGAAACTCAAGTGTTCAAATCCTTGTCAAAATCTCTTGAGCACCTTGGTAACCCCAAGTGCAACAAGTTTTATCAAAACTCATGAGTTCCTTGGTATCCCCAAGTACATCATGCTCTTGAGCACCTTAGTAACCCCAAGTGCAACAAGCTTTACAAATCTCTTTGAATTCCTTGGTAGACACACAAGGGCATCAAGTTTTTATATTAGAAGTTGGAATGTCGAGATCTCCCATAGTTCAAACTTTAGTTGCTCAGTATTGTCCATAACCGGGGACACGGCTAAGTACTTAGATTTTATTTACTTCTGTAGAAGGAGTACAGTTTACCCACATGTCATAATCCCATCCTTTTGCCACCAGTGGCCTACTGGATTACTGCTCACCAAGATGGAGTACTGGCAGATTGAGAATGTGACGAAGTCTTTCCAAAAGGTCCTCCCATACATCATTGCTAGCTTTGTCTTTAGCCCCCATGAAGCATTCCAGATCCCCATGTCCAGTAACTAAAGACAATGTATGGGTCTTCCTAATGTAATTGACTAAGCCAGAGCCATAATAGCATGTGGTTGCACACGAAAGCCACAATTGGAGAAACATGTTTGATCTCTAAGTTTCCTAGGTGGTTTTCTTTTGGAGCACAACACAAAGTGATTGCCATAGACATGGTTCCCTTTTGTTGCTACCTTCTCCAAAACTTAAAGTAACCTCCACCTAGGTGGTTCATTGAGTCCTTGTTTTATTATGTAAAATACGAGTTCTTTTCTCAATCTTTGTAAAATCTCAACATGTATCTCTTTTCAAAACATAGCATATAGCATGGCTAAGCTTGTACAACTTCAATATTTTCACTAAGGAGTGTTTAGGGAATCCTTTTAGGATTTAGCATAGCATAAGTATAAAATATCTTTTCATGCATGTTTTCAAAATCCACTAAGTATAATGAAAATAGTAGGACTTTTGTATGGTAGTGTAACTTGCCTTTTGGTAGGGAATGGGGTTCACTTCCTTGATCTTGTTAGTTTCACACTTTGCTAATTTCACTACAAGTCAATCAAGCAAATCACAAAATCAACTAACATCCCAAACCAAGGTTTAAACAAACAATTTCACACACAAAGCAATGGAGTCCAAGTCATACAAAGGTGGTTTATTTTTGCAAGGTTGGTCTCTACTAGGTTTGTAAACTTTGTATGGTCCAAATTGGTCATTTACCAAAATGGCAAAGTCATTTGTAATTGGGTTTTATCTTAAGACCATTTTAAAATTCATTCATCATTTTATGTGGTGAAAATTATTCTTATCAAAGCAAATCTTTAGGTTTTTCACCAAGTGAGTTGCCTTTGGCAAGGTTTGATGTTTTGGGTCAGTAAGTTTTGGTCCAAAACATTTTCCCAAAGTTTTCCTTGCAAAAACATTTCCATAATAAAATCAAGGGGTTTATTTGGTTAGAAAATGGCTAAGTTAGATAATCCAACTTATATTTTACCAAAATCATTTTTAACACCAAGGGTTGGTTCCAAGGGTCAGTATGGTCACTAAAAACCATTTTGCAAAAGATTTAATCCTAAAATCAAATTTAAACAATTTTTATACTCTAAACAAGTACACAAAAGTTTCTGCAAATTTAATCAAGCTAACAGATACTATCTTCAAAACTAAGGCCAGGGTTAGCTAGGGCTTGTTCTCCTGATTTCATTAATATAAAATTTGTAATTTTTGGACGTGTGGATCAAAAGTTATAAGGGTTTGAAAATGGCATTTAAAATTGTTTTCAAAATCTGTTTTAAACAGACAGGTGACACGCGGCACACTCTGATTGGGCGATACCGGTTCGCTGCGGATCACGCTGTGGAGCGTTGGATCTGATGTGAATCGTGCGGCTCAGATGCTCCTGTACCGTTTCGCTTAAGTCACTCTGTCTACGCCGCAGGATGGAAATCTAACAGTTCTCGTGTGCTTGACTAGAAGCTGGCGGCACTAGGTCGACGGCGAGCGGCGGAACGGCTAGCTGGCGGCGGTGCTAGCGAAATAGGACGCGAAAAAGAGGGGGAAGATGCTTACCAGGCTCAGGAGAATACAGCGATGCTCAACGTGCGGTTGACGAGGCAAGGGGCGCTCGGGGTCGGGCAGAATTCCTCGCCGGAGTTGGTTCTGGCGACGGACGCGCTCGGTTGAGGTCGAGGACGGCTCTGTGGTTCGCGAGAAGACAAACGGAGGGTTGGGTTAGCTGCGTAGGATCATGGCAAAGATGTGCGCGTGATCCAGAGGGTACGGGGTGGTCGGAATTAACCTGTGGGCGTCGTCGGAGTTGAGGCAGACGACGGTGGCGGTAGGAGTGGTCGCTGTAGATCGCCCTAAGGTAAAACAGGTAGCACATTTAGATGCGCAAGAGCAAGGCGATGCGATGCTGGGTGCGTGAACGAGAGAGGTCGGGGCGGTCAGATACTACCTGTGGACTTCGCCGGAGATGAAGCAGACGGTGGCGACGGTGGTCGTTGTCGAAGGCGAGGTTACAGGGTACCCGCGGTCGAGCTGGATGCACTAACAGATGCGCCTGAGAGTGGGGATGTTGTGAGCTTGGTCAGGGGAAGGAGGGGCGGTGAGTCTTGGCCGGAATTGGCGAGGAGGGTCATCGGAGTAGCAGCGACACAGAGGGAAATTGGGGCAGCCTGGAGGCAGAGGGGAGGCGGTGTCTGGGGGAAAAGAAGGAGGAGGAGCAGGCGGTTAAATGGACGGGGCCGCGACGAGGTTTAATGCACGGATTAACGCCGATTGATGGAGCTATCAACGGGCAGAAACTGCCGCGCGGTGAGGGGAGAAGGGCTCACGCGGGGAAGAAGAAGGAGGTGGAGATGGGGTCCATCAGTCAGTGGAAAAATGAAAAGAGAGGGAGGTCCACCGGTCATACTCAGTGTGGCTCAGGAATAGGGTGCGAATCGTTTTTCTCGCGGGGTGAGGAGTTGGGCTGTTTCCTGGGCTTGTTGGGCTTCCTGGGCTGGGTCGATTCCTTCCTTATTTTTTTTATTCTGTGTTCTTTTCCTTTTCTTTTTCTGATTTCTGTTTTGAATTTCCAATCAAACAAACATCAACCAAATCAATTCAAACAACACTCAAACTTTGTAAATATTGAAATTTGTTCTGTTTAGTAATATGGTCAAAAGCCCAAAATAAAATAATAATAACTTTATTAATCCATTCTTTAATTAAATAAAATGGAGTTTTATTTATTTATCATGGTTTGATTTTAATAATTCCCATTTGAAATCACTTTCAAATCTAAAACAGTAGGTTTATTTGAAAATAAAGAATATTTGAAAGATTTGTTTTAAACAAAATAACCTCTTATTTTAGGGTCCATTAGTAACTAAATAAAATGGGCCTTAGTTATTAAATCAAATAGAGTTTGATTTTATTAATAAAATCTTTATTTGAAACCTAAATATTTTCCAAACCAAATCAGTAGGTTTTATTTGGAAGTATTAAATACTTGGAAAAACATTTTAATATAGAGTCCATTAATATTTAAATATAATAGACTTTCATTATTAATTCAAATAAGTTTTATTTTATTGATATATTTATTTTGAATCTAAAAATAAAGCCAAAACATTTTAGTAGATTTTATTTGTCATTTACAAATGTTTGGAAAATTTATTTAAATTAAACAAATAAGTTTTGATGGTTTATAAATGACAGAACTTTTATTAATAAAACTTGGATATTAAATCCTTATTATTTTATTTAAGCAATCCTTTATTATTTTTAATTAAACCTTTGCTATTTTATTTAAAATAAAAAAAATGTTTTAATTTAAAAGCTTGGTCAAGGTTTATTTGGTTTTATAAAATAATCTTTATTTATAAATCCATATTTTCTTTTGAATACCAAATCTTTTATTAAGAGATCCAAAATAGTATTTTAAATATTTTTTATTTTCCTTTAATAAAAGTTTATCTTTTTAAATCTCTTTAGGATTTATTTGTTTCAAATTGGTTTGAGGTTCCATTTGAATTCAAAAAGTTTCTTCTGGCTCTGAAAATCAAACAAAGTTTTTATTTTATTCATTTATTTTCACATTACAAGATTTGGAAAATCTTGGGATGTGACACAAGGCTCCCTTACCGCCCTCGACGTCACCTCCACGCGGTGGGTCGGATGATCATGTTGATGATATGCACATGGCACAGGATCCGGCAGAGGACGACGAAGACTGGAATGATCTCTTCTTCAACACTCAGTTTAGCAACGAAGACCTAGCTGGTGGCCCAATAGAGAAAGCCACTATCACCAAGCGTCTGTTTGGTTCTCAGGAGACGCCTCCAGCTTGCGCCTTACAGAGCCAGCTGATACAACCAACCGGCCCTTTATTCTAAGCCCTGACACACTACATAGGGCGGCCGGTGCTCATATTTCGGTGCCTGCCCGCTCTCCAAAAGGAAAAAAGGGCAGGAAAAGAAAATCTAGCAGCTCGAGCCAGCCGGTGGCATCAACAACTGCGAATCCGATCAGGTTTCGGGACATGCCACCAAGACCCGAGGGTATTATGTGGAGGATTCATGTGGCGGGTGAGCCCATGCTACCTAAGAATTTGCGGAAGCTCGCCAGTTCGGAACTGCAGAGTGTGCATGACGGCGTGCTAACGATAGAGAGACGCCTTCTATCGGAGAAAGATCCCTCGCACCTGGTATTCATGGCTAAGGTGCCACCAGGCTTGGGCTTCGTCGACAATGCCCCTGCGGATCTGTTCTTCCTACGGTTCGACGACATCTTCAATATGTTCCACCTATACCCACTGTACTATACCATGGTCCGTCTATTTCTCTCAGCCTGCCATGCAGATCATTAGAGAGAACACACCGGGCATCGCTATAGTGGACCCCTACTACATGCGTGACGGCTGCTTGGGTTCCCCCGCCTAACGACGTATCATGGCCTCGTACCTAAAAAGAATCCTCGTGGCGAACAAGACAAAGGAATACATTCTCGTGCCTTACTTTCCCGAGTAAGTCGTTATTCACTCGCCACCATCGATTGGCTTTATTAGATTATCATCATTCTTTTTCGAATACATTCCATTTGATTTTTTTGCGCAGAGATGAACACTGCACACTCATCTCCTTATCGCCGAAGCATTCCCATGCCACGTATTTCGACTCGGGGATCTAGAAAAGAAGAAAAACTACGACAAGATCAAGGAAGTTCTGGATGATGCTCGCACTGGCTTTGCCTCGACGGAAGGCACCACCTTCGTGCGTACAAAGGTCAAGTTCGGCAGGCACATCTCCAACCACGTAACGAGTTCCCCTTCGTGAAGCAGCCAGAAAACAGTAAGGGAAGCCTACTACGCACTCCATCACATGAAGCCTCCGGTCGTTTAGCGATTTTTTAGATTTTCAAAATTCGAAAAGAGTAAAAAGTTACGATCAAAAGACCGTTTTTTCCTGCAGAAAAAATAGAGGGCAACTTACCCGTAGCGCACCACCACCTAGTGCGCCACGGATAAGCTTGGGCGGGATTCAAATTTGAATCACCATCCCGCCCACCTACCCCTCAACTTTCCCTCCCTCTTTTCCTTCTCCTTCTTCCTTCTCCTTCTCCTTCTCCTCCTTCCCATTTTTCCCCTTCACCTATCTCTGGCCACCTTGGTCCGGCGTCCTTGCTTCTGTCTCTTCCTCCTCGCAGCGACGACGACCTTCTCCTTCTCCTCGCAGCGACGATGACCTCGTCCTCCTCCTCCTCCTCGCAGCGACGACGACTGGCGACGGCGGCCTCCTCCTCCTCGCAGCGACGACAGGCGACGGCGGCCTCTTCCTCCTCGCAGCGACGATATGTGACGGCGGCCTCCTTCTCCTCACCTACCTCCCTTCCTCCCTCTCTTCTTCTCTTCCTCCCTCTTGTCATACCTCCCCTTCTCCAACCATATACTGCCTCGATGCCAGCAAGGACTACCACGGGCATGGCCAGACCATGCTCCGGTGAGGAGGTCGTGGCCACGACCATGCTCCGGCGAGGCGAGGCGACACGACGGCGCGCGCACGGACCCAATTGCTTTTGCAATTCAAAATGAGGGTGTTTTTTGCATTTTTTTTGTTTTTTGAAAAACACATCCGTGGCGCACGCTGTACCCCTAGCCGTGGCGCACCTTGTAGTGCGCCACGCCTATCTCGACACAACCGTGGCGCACCATGCAGTGCACCACGGCTACGAGATAGCCGTAGCGCGATGCCCGTGGCGCACTGCTAGTGCGCCACAGAAGGCCTTTTCAGGTGCGCCACGAATAGGCGTTTTCCTAGTAGTGCCGGAGGGGAACACATGTCCAACTAGTATCAAGGACGCCAAGAAAATCATCTGTCCTCTCGATCTACCGCACGTTAGATATCACGTATGCATCAACGATTGCATCACTTATCGGGGCGAGGACGCAGAGACAACCACATGTCCGGTGTGCGGCGTGAGTCGATACAAGAAAGGGAAGAAAGCACCTCGAAAATTGGTATGGTACTTTCCTATCACTCCTCGTCTGTAGCGCTATTTCGCTGACCCTAAGGAAGTGAAGCTCATGCAAAATGTCATGCGGAAAGGAAGAAGCTAGGAGATGATGATGATGACCCCGAAAAGGATGAGCTGCTGACACACCCTTCAGATGCTAGCCAGTGGAAAGCATTGGACCTCGAATTCCCAGAATTCGGTGGAAATTCGAGGAACATCAGGCTTGGTGCGAGCACCGATGGACTCAATCCGTTCGGTAGCCAGAGCAGCACACACAGCACTTGGCCCGTGTTTCTATGGATGTACAACCTCCCTCCATGGTTGTGCATGAAGAAGTACATATAAATGAGTATGCTAATTCAAGGGCCGAAACAACCTGGTACCGACATCAATCTGTATCTCGGGCTGTTGAAAGAGGAGCTAGCCACGTTATGGGAATCTGGAGCCAATACTTACGACACCGTCGCACAAGATTATTTCACTATGAGAGCCGTGTTGGTCACTACGGTACAAGACTATCCAGGTTGCGGGTATATCTCGGGGCATGTTATCCAAGGATTCTGCACATGCGTTAGGTGCATGGATAACACAAGCTATCTCCAACTAGAGAAAGATCCAGGGTCATCGAAAACCGTGTTCATGGCGCACCGGAGGTGACTTGGAAAGAATTATCAATGGAGAAAACGTGGAGACCTGTTCGATGGAAAATCCAAGACCCGAGGAATCCCAGAGCGTAGGAGCAGCGAAGAAGTGGAAGAGTTGCTGAAAAACTGGAAAGATTGTCCTAAGCCTAGAAAGAAGCGAAAGAGGCAGCAACAAGACAAGCCGCTGATGAAGGTATGGAAAACAAGGTCTGTTTTCTGGGAGTAGCCATACTGGAAGTTTCTCTGCACGCCTCATAGCCTTGACATCATGCATATCACGAAAAACGTGTGCGAGAGTCTGGTCGCCACCATAATCAACATGCCAGATAGGACGAAATATGGTCCGAAAGCAAGGCACAACCTGATATGCTTGGGTATCCGGAAGGAGCTTCACGGAGGACGCACTACTCCTGATGATCAGGAAGATGATGATGATCATGAGTCGGAGACGACACAAGGTCGTCGGAAGGGTAAAAAGTTCAAGAAAAACGAATATTACTGCCCTCCTTCTTGCTTCACTCTAAGCCAGGATGAGATCAAACAGTTTTTCAAGTGCCTTGTAGGAGTCAAATTTCCTTACGGCTACGCGGGCAAGATAAGAAGATACCTAGACGAGGCGAAGCAGAGGTTCAGTGGCATGAAGTCTCACGACTGTGCCGTGCTAATGACGCAGGTACTTCCTGTCGCACTAAGAGGGATAATGGACGAGCACGTCCGTGAAACGTTATTTGGCCTCTGCAAGTTTTTCGACGTCATCTCTAGGAAGTCGATTGGCTTGAATCAGCTCGGGAGGATATAGGAGGAGATCGTGGTGATACTATGTGAGCTTGAGGTCTACTTCCCATCCGCATTCTTCGACATTATGGTGCATCTGCTGGTCCATGTCGTGGAGGACATCGTACAACTCGGGCCGATGTTCCTCCGCAGCATGATGGCGTTCGAAAGGATGAGAGGACACATTAAAGGATACGTTCGCAACAGGTCCCGTCCAGATGGAAGCATAGCCAAGGGCTTTCAGGCCGAAGAGTGCATCTCTTTCTACACGAATTATCAAGACATCGAGAACCCTGTCGGTCTTCCCGTCAACAGGCACCTTGGCAAGCTCGATGGATCTGGTCACCGAGAGGGTCGTCGCATACTGCATGCATACTTCGATTTTCGACGCGCAGACTTTGATCGAGCAAACCTCGCCGCGCTATAGCATTTAGAACGGGTCGATCCTTGGGTACAGAAGCACAAAAGGTTAATCGAGAAGAAGTACAGTGACCGGGGCATACAGAGGACACAGGGAGAAATAATCAAAGAGCACAACTCAGATTTGACGCGTTGGTTTAGGCAGACGCTCCTTGATAATCCCCCGTGATCGCATTCTTCTGACACGGAAAAGATCATATTCACCTTGTCGCAGGGACCGATGTAAAACCTGGTGACCTATCAGGCGTATGATATCAACGGCTACACATTCTACACGGAGGAAGAGGACAACAAGTGTTATTATTAGAACTCAGGTGTAATGTCGTAATTCTACACCGATGACAACATGAAGGAAAGATTCTACGGAAGAATCGAGGAGATCTGGGAGCTCGACTACTGTGGAGAAAATGTGACGATGTTCCATGTCAGATGGGCAAAGAGCGTCGAAAGAGAAGACCGGTATTTCACAACCATGGTTATACCCAAAGCAGCCAAATCCAAGGCCGCCGGTGCGAACATGGCCGCGAAAAATGAACCGTGGGTACTGGCTACCAAAGTGGGCCAATGTTTTTTCATTACCGACCCGACAAAGCCTAGCCGTATTGTCGTGAGGAGAGGAAAAAGAAACATCATCGGAATGGATGGAGTCGCCAACGAGCAAGACTTCTACCAGTACGGCGATCCAAAGATTGAAGATGACGACGACTACGATGCAGCAACATGCATCACAAAAAGAAAAAGGACAACCCTACCCAAAAAAGGTAGCCCGTTCGAAAGAAGAAACAATAAAGTGCCGGGGATAAATTATTCAACCGCGACAAAGAAGGGAAAAAATATTGTAAAATGCTAGCTCAAAAAATATTGTAAAATGCGTGGTCGAAAAAGATTGTAAAGTGCGGGTGGTCGAGTAGGGCCGTGCCCGATTCATATTATTATGGACAAATTATTATGAAATTTAGTTATACTTTGAATCATATTATTTGTACCACTTTTATGACATATATTATCACTTTTGGGAATTGTCAGAATATTTAAAAGTATTTATAAAATAAAAACCAAACAAATATGGCATATATTACCACTTTTGGGCATTTTTGGAACATTTAAAAATATTTTTAAAATAAAAATAAAAAAGGGGGCCACCAGGATTCGAACCTAGGTGCTCAGAAGTTTAGAATAGAGCAATGGGCAGAACAAGTGGGATAGGATAGTGATTCTGTTAGATAGTGGGACGGCTCTTTTCTTATACAGTTGCTAGTGGAGATAGGCGTAGCGCACTCTGGCATAGTGCGCTACGGATATCTATAGCGCACTATGCCAGAGTGCGCTACGCATATCTGTGCCTTATCCACGTGCACGCAGGCACACATCCCTCCCCCTCATCCCCATTCTCACGCGCCCACCCGAGCCCGAGCCCCCGCTGCCGCTGTCGATCCGCCGCTGTCAATCCGCTGCCACCACCGCATCCCAGGAGGCCCGCGCCGCTGCCAATCTTCTGCCACCACCGCATCCCAGGAGGTCGCAGTCGCCACGCCAGGAGGAGGAGGTCGCGCTCGTTCTGTGGAGGAGGAGGCCGCCCGTGTCCGAGAGGAGGAGAAGGTCGTCGTTCGCTCGTCGTCGTTCGCCCGCCAACGTCATCCTCGTCTTAGAGGTTAGCCCCTCCCTTCTCTCCCTCTCTCCCTCTATCCCTCTCTCCCTCTATCCCTCTCTCCCTATCTCCACGTCGTCGTCCAGGAAGTCGCGCCCCCAAGGACCACCCCTGATGCCTTGACGCTTGCCGTTGTTCAGGGCATGGAAAGGTGGATTTTCTTCCGAGTTTTTGGTCGTCCTTGGGCTTCCATTTACAGTCCTACTTCAATTTGGATGCACAACTGTGCCTAGCATGCCTTTTTGAATCAGGTAGATGCATGACTGTTCGAAAAAAACGAAGATGCATGATTGCCTTAGGATTTTTTCATGGAATTAGATGTACATGGGGAAATGCATGTTTTGTGACAACATAGAACACATACTAGGAATTTAACCTTCATTTGTACTATGCTTTCTTATACCATAGTACACCTACTAGGAAGTAAGCTAGTACATATGATTATGCGATTCTATATGACTAGGCCTGTCAGCAAATATACTGTTATGTCATTCTGAACTTATGTTGTCGGGTGTCGTTCAAAGAAACCGTATAGTTAACTATATTGGCTACTGCCAATGTGAAGCTAGTCGGTTTCAATCTTGTTACTGTCAAAATGAACCTTGTTGGTTATACACTGAATCTGTAGAAATTACGGTAGTGTATGTTTGCAAATTGTTCATGTTGAGTGATATGCAGTGATAAAATGCTTCGATTTATCAATTTTTCGTGCTGCTAGTATTATTTCGTCCCATGAAAAGATTGTTGGCTACAAGTACAACCAAAATATTGGTATGTAGACCTTTGTTCTGTAAACATAATGCTGAGATCATGTTGAGAATTGTTCCTGGGAATTTGCCCTTTTTTCTGATGCTTTGTATAAATTCCATGATAGGACAGTGTCATCATCACTAAGGATCTCCATATGACTTGGTGCGCTGGAACTTCACATCGCCACACATACACCTTGGTCTTATTTTTTCATAACAATATTACATGACCACAAAGATAAGTAGCTACTACATGACCATAAAGATAAGGCCCTACCTGATGTATTGCATCCCAATGAACATCGCACTCCAAATCTGCTCCTGTGAATACCAACTAATTTGCTAGGCAAGTGATTCTTGAATGTCAAGGTACTGTTTGTGAATTGTTCATAGTTTTGCTAGAACACAATTTGGACTATTGGTAGAACACAATTTTAATGGATGTAGTTGTTGGATTAATATAGGCATAACCTAATGCTAGACTTGATGGAAAACCTGATGCTAGGCATAACCTGATGTAATTAATCAGTGAGAATTCCTAGACTTGATGGAAAACCTGATGCTAGGCATAACCTGGTGCTAGACTTGATGGAAAACTATATGTGCTACTATTTTTGATCATCTTGATGTGCTTGTTGTGCTGGTAATGTGATGGTAATGTACTGGCTGTGTTGGCTGTTGTTGTGCTTGTATGAAGCACTTTATTATGTCGTGTATGCAGGTTCTTGTATGAAATGAGTCCCGATTTTTGGCGGAATGTTGATTAACTTCCGTTTCGGCAGAAATCGGGCACTCCTAGTTTCAGAAAATTAGCAAAAGGTCATGCCGGATTTTTCCGTGCATTTAACCAATTATTTGTTTTTTATTAGTGCAAAGATGTGTGACAACGACGAGGCTGGATGTTCTAAGCGCATCAGCGCTGAAGGAGAACTCAGACCTCCGAATAAACAATTGACATTCTGGGAGGCAGCCCAGCGGCTAGAAGACGATGAAGAATACCATCCTTCGGAGAGCAAGGATGATGAGATGGAAGACGCGGAGGAAGAAGCCGAAGGAACAGCGGGTGATCAAACCACTGATGGCGGCGAGGGCACAGGGAGTGGTAGCAATCCTCCTAAGAAGAAGAAGCCTTTTAACAGGGCGCAGTGCACAGGGCGGTGGGATAACCCTTTTAACAGGGCCATGAACCGGGCCAAGAAAATAGAGTCGGTTACGAAGAAGCCGTCGTCGGCTGGCCGTCTCGCCGGCCTCGGGGGTAAGAATTGGGTGGATCATTTTGGTCCACCGCCGAGGACGCATGTGGCGCCGTTGGGAAGGAGCGAGGAGGAAAACTGCGAGGTTCAAGAACTTAAGGAACAAGTGGCGCGGATGCCGCAGATCGTCCAAGACAACCTGGCAATCACCCTCACGTCATTCCTGCCTACCTTGGTGGAGTCAATAGCGAACTGGACTGCGGGTGGTCGAGTAGGGCCATGCCCGATTCCAAGCATGGTCAGCAGCCACTCGAACAACGCGGCACCGACGAATCATGCGAACTACGTGTTCGTGACTCCACCCGCTAGCACCGCGGCGCCGCAAGTGTTAGTGACTCCCCCTGCCATCACCGCGGCGTCGGAGTACATGTTGGTGCCCCCCTGCCATCGTCGCGGCGGCACCGGAGCTCCAAGCACCCGTCGGTAGGGAGAATACACCAGTGGCCAGCACCGCGCCATCAAGCAGCCCTTCCGTCTCTTGCACACCCGTCGCTGTATGCGGTGCGTCGACATTAGCCGATCTCGACGCCATCACGGTAAACAAATTGCTTTACCGCCTTTCATGCCATCTATTACTCTTATGGCATCTCTGACGACGCCGTATATGTTTTCCGCAGACAGATGTTCCTTGCACTCTCTTATGCTATGTGAACAACGAGCTGAGGGATGTTGCCAAGGGTACCATCGTTCAACCCTTGCAGCGCATGTTCCACTCAAGGCCGATGCTAGATAGCGTGCACAGGGTTAAAACTAGTCGGGTGCTAAGGGGTTGCGACGACCTGGAACCTCCCATTCAACCCCCAGGAGCGGATGAAGAAGAGCCGTCTGTCCTCAGAACTTGCTTCGGCTTATTCTCGCTATGGTCAAAGAGCATGATCCGTTTGGGGATGGCGAGGGCCATCACGCCACAGACAACAGCACCGCTTGTCGTGCCAACGACAAGCGGTGGAAAGGCCCCCTTACCGGCCTCGCCGTCACCTCCACGCGGTGGGTCGGATGATCATGTTGATGATATGCACATGGCGCAGGATCCGGCCGAGGACGACGAAGACTGGAATGATCACTTCTTCAACACTCAGTTTTGCAACGAAGACCTAGCTGGTGGCCCCATAGAGAAAGCCACTATCACCAAGCGTCTGTTTGGTTCTCAGGAAACGCCTCCAGCTTGCGCCTTTACAGAGCCAGCTGATACAACCAACCGGCCCTTTATTCTAAGCCCTGACACACTACATAGGCCCGCCGGTGCTCATATTGCGGTGCCTGCTCGCTCTCCAAAAGGAAAAAGGGCAGGAAAAGAAAATCTAGCAGCTCGAGCCAGCCGGTGGCGTCAACAACTGCGAATCCGATCAGGTTTCGAGACGGGCCACCAAGACCCGAGGGTATTATGTGGAGGATTCATGTGGCGGGTGATCCCATGCTACCTAAGAATTTGTGAAGATCGCCAGTTCGGAACTGCAGAGTGTGCATGACAGCGTGCTGACGATAGAGAGACGCCTTCTATCGGAGAAAGATCCCTCACAACCGGTATTCATGGTTAAGGTGCCACCAGGCTTGGGCTTCGTCGACAATGCCCCTACGGATCTGTTCTTCTTGCGGTTCGACGACATCTTCAATATGTTCCACCTATACCCACTGCACTATACCATGGTCCGTCTATTTTCTCTCAGCATGGCCATGCAGATCATTAGAGAGAACACACCGGGCATCGCTATAGTGGACCCCTACTACATGCGTGACGGCTGCTTGGGTTCCCCGCCAAACGAAGTATCGTGGCCTCGTACCTAAAAAGAATCCTCGTGGCGAACAAGACAAAGGAATACATTCTCGTGCCTTACTTTCCCGAGTAAGTCGTTATTCACTCGCCACCGTCGATTGGCTTTATTAGATTATCATCATTCTTTTTCGAACACATTCCATTTGAATTTTTTGCGCAGATATGAACACTGCACACTCATCTCCTTATCACCGAAGCATTCCCACGGCACGTATTTCGACTCGGGGATCTAGAAAAGAAGAAAAACTACGACAAGATCAAGGAAGTTCTGGATGATGCTCTCACTGGATTTGCCTCGACGGAAGGCACCACCTTCGTGCGTACGAAGGTCAAGTTCGACAGGCACGTCTTCAACCACGTAACGAGTTCCCCTGCGTGAAGCAGCCGGAAAACAGTAAGAAGGATGCCTACTACGCACTCCATCACATGAGGGCGTTCCTACTTGACCAGCAGAATTCTACGCTGCCAGATCATCTCAAACAGTGGGCTGAAGCAAAGGCCAAGATCACTGATTCAGATATTAGACAAGAGATGTATCGCATCCAGCACCAGTTTGGGGCAATTATCTTTCGTGATGTCATGACTTCGGGGGGGATCTTCTACGAAGGAAATATCCCGAATAACCGTGACATAGAAGATCGCCTAGAGATGCAGGGTGACTATAGGAAGTTCATGACGAGACAAGGCGTCCTCCCGTTCCCTAAGCCGAGCCAGAAGGCTTGATGTTGGCCTAGTTGTAGTTACAAATTAGGTTTATGAATCATCGCTTACTTCTTTTGCTTATTATTATTATATATCAATCAATGCTTGGTTTTTTTGCTTACTCTTTGGTCCTTTGCTCACTTTGGTCCTTCTTTTCTTCGAGAATAATGATGATGATTGAAATGTCATGGCACACTATATATGTGAATGTGCTACGATGGGATTGTGAGCCTTGTGATATGCACAAGTCCAGGTCTTGTGCAAGCTACTTGGCTCACGGTTCCATCGTAGCATATTCCTGTGTCCAACGACCTATGTATATATATGAGGCATTCTTTTCGAGTTATTTTTGTCTTCTTCGAGAATAATACCGATGATTGAAATGTCGTGGCACAATATATATGCGAATGTGCTACGACGGGATATTTAGCCTTGTGATATGCACAAGTCCAGGAATTGTGCATCCTATTTGGCTAACTGTTCCGTCGTAGCATATTTTTGTGTCCAACGACCTAGCTAGTTATATATGAGGCATTCTTTTCGAGCTACTTTGGTCTTTTTCGAAAATAATGCCGATGATAAATGTCGTGGCACAATATATATGTGAATGTGCTATGACGGGACTGTAAGCCTTGTGTTATGCACAAGTCTAGATGTTGTGCATCCTACTTGGCTTACGGTTCCATCATAGCATATTCCTGTGTCCAACGACCTATGTATACATATATGAGGCATTCTTTTAGATTCACTTTGGTCTTTTTCGAGAATAATGCCGATGATTGAAATGTCTTGGAACAATATATATGTGAATGTTATACGACGGGATTGTGAGCCTTGTGATATGCACAAGTCCAGGTCTTGTGCATAGCTACTTGGCTCACAGTTTCATCGTAGCATATTCTGTGTCCAACGACCTATGTATATATATATATGAGGCATTATTTTCGAGTAACTTTGGTCTTTTTCGAGAATAATTCCGATGATTGAAATGTCGTGGCACACTATATGTGAATGTGCTGCGATGGGATTGTTCGCCTTGTGCTATGCACAGGTCCAGGTGTTGTGCATCCTACTTGGTGAACAGTTCCATCGTAGCATATTCCTGTGTCCAAGAACCTAGTTATATATGAGGCATGCTTTTTGAGTTTGGTCTTTTTGAATTAGGAGTACTTTCTATAAGTGTATCTTCATATGAAACTTTAATTATATATGTTTTTTCAATCACCGGTTAATTATTATTGTCAACTTATGGATGACGTGGTACGTCGTGTACAAGGGACGGGTTCCCAGAGTCTACGATGATTGGGAAGAATGCCAGAGACAGGTGCACCGTTTCAGTGGCAATAGCTACAAAGGGTACAACACTATGGCGGAGGCGGAAGCTAGATACACGCGCTATCTAGCGGGAGTGAGGACAAGGAACCGGATGAAGACCTACACCTTCGTCGCGACGGTGATCATGCTTATCTTCTTTGGTTGTTTATCCTGCGTTTGTGTTAAGCTAGTTTAGATGTCTAGGCGAGCTTCCGAGCTCTAACTTGTTCGATCGACACATGTATTCGCATGTCACCAACTACATTGTAACTTGATCGAAACAATGTAACTTATACTATGTATTCATGTATGAGACTTATCTATATGTATTTGTTTCAATCTTGTTTTTCAAATTGTGTATTTATATATATAATTGTATATCTTGTATATGTGTGTGTATATCTGCCTGTAATATTGTATATAATCTGTATTGTATATAATCTGGCTCTGAAATAAAAAAGAATAAAAAAAGCTGTGGCGCACATGACCTAGCTTTTGTGGCACACTACGTATAAAGCGCACCTCAGCAGCTTAGTGGCGCACTGGGACGGGCGCCACAGAAGATCTAATGCGTAGCGCACCTGCCCACATAGCTGTGACGCACTAGCAGGTGCGCTACGCCTATCTCGACAAAACCGTGGCGCACTAGGCAGTGCGCCACGACTAGGAGATAGCCGTAGCGCAAGGCCCGTGGCGCATCCCTAGTGCGCCACAGATGATGATTACAGGTGCGCCACAGGCGACCATTTTCCTAGTAGTGGCTGGCGCGAAAGTGGAAGAGCTCCACCTCTGACGCTGCCACGAAGGCAATAAGAAGAAGATGGAGGGTGGAGCCTCCAACAAGTCCACTGCCTTGCCGGAGGCAGAGAAAAGAAGATTAGCTAGTATCACTTTGACCAAGACACCAAATGTTGCCTAAGCCTCGTTTCCTCCGACATTGTCATTTTAATTCTCTTATTCCTATACTTATATATTGTACATTTCAGGAAAAAGTCTACTTTGAGTTTGAATAATACCTCCAAGAAAATGGGGGTTTCTAAAAACATTAGAGATATGTTTTTCCAGGACTCTCCCGCCATCGCTCATCCTACTCCTGCCGTCCAACCATCTGTCGTGCCCATCGAATCTCCAACTAAGGTAACATCTGATCCTTATGTCATGGAAGTGGAAAACACTCCTTCGTAGGAGGTCCCAGATGTTTCCACATTGATCATTTCCTGGCGAGCAGGCAACGCAGGAGAGCACCTCCTCTAAAGTGGATGAAGCTCCGGCTAAGGATGACACTGAAAGAGGTAAGGAGTTGACGGTTGGAGGCGGATCTGTGGCAACCACATGCTAGGTGGAGGCCCTTAATATCATCTTTCTAGTGCTTACTCTTAGCACCTCTGCCGTGGCTCCTCGTGCAGCGCCCACTTCTCCACATGCGGCCCTGAAGTGCTGCTCAAGGAGTCAAAAATTCTCTGGTTAAAACATTTACCTTTGGCAAACTGTTCACCGCGAGTGCCAGCAACCTCAAGATCATCGCATATGTAAGTTCTATATGCCTTTGCATTTTATATATAATATCGCACTGTAGCCCCCGAGTATTTAGATGGAAAACCATGGGTCTATTGGTCTAAATGTTCCAAGGGTGACTAAGTAAGAAACTTTGTGTTGTAGCCCCCAAGTATGTAGTTTGAATGAATAATTCCGACTAGATACTTTTAGAGTAGCATACACAGTGTTTGTAATTTTCAATACTCTAGCCCCCAACCCTCTAGTTTAAACAAAAATAGTTCTGACTATATGCTTAAAGAAAGGCTAAGCATAGCTTTGAGTTAAAAAAAGCTCGTACCGTACAACCTTAACCTCTAGGTGGAATGAACATTTCTGGCTAGATGCTCTAAGGAAACAAAGTATCTCTGCTCCTACAGAATGAGAATGCTTAGAGCATGACCGCAAATGATAAGTTCCAAAAGATGCACAAGGATATTGAACCTAAAAAGGGTAAACCCGCCTATTTGAAGGAACAGATCATCAATAGCAAGAATTTGGTTTCTTCCCAGTTTCATTCTCAACTTGATCTTGTGTCTTCATCTTCCGACTACTCATTGTGCTCTGTTATTTCTGCGACTTGCAGAAGTTGTCGCCAAGGCCAAAGAAATTGTCGAGCAGTCCAAGCACATTCAAGAGCTGGATAGCGAAAACAAAATTGTGAAGCAGGAGAGGGCTGACACCGTTAAGATGCATGAAGAAGCGATAGCCACTATGAAATTATTTGCTAACACGGGGATGAACCAAATTAAGGAGGATATTGCGATCCTCAAGGAGCACAATGCTCGCAACCTTGAGTCATACAAGACTCTCCAGAAGGAATGGGACTCCATGGAGGAGGTTCTCCAGCAAGCCGAGTGCAGCATCTTTGGTAAGATTTCTCCTTCTTGTACTTCTGTAAGTTAGGTACTTTAATATGATTTGGTGAACTCATGTGTAACATCCCTAAAATCATGTTTTCAAAGTTTGCATACCATCCATGCATTCATAATCATTTAGGGATCATTTTTCAAAGTCATTACAAAAAAAGAAGCATTTGAATGCTTATTATTTTATGTAAGCAAAGCATTGATCCAATGCTACTCTCTTATGGGAGATTGTTTGTTTTAACCAATGATGTTTGTTTGATAATTTCCAAAGCTTGGACAAAGATTTCAAAACAAAGAAACAAATTTAAACCATTTCTTTGTCTTTAATAAACAATGGGTAAAAGCATTGTTTATTTTAAAATTCCAAAGTGCCAAATTATTTTAAAGTGTACAACATTGTTCTGCAACCAAATGTGTACAATTTTCACTTTATAACAATCCAGAAAAGGTTTGACACATTTGAATTCATTTGAAAATGTTTCCTGAAAATCTAATTATAAAAACAAAAAAGATAAAGAATCAGAACTGGGCTAGGCGCCACCCATTCGTCCCAACAGTAGACTTGGCCCAGCAACCCACCAGTGGCTTTCCTCTCTCTCTCTCTCACGCGATGCAGACCTACCCCGCACTCGCTGACTGGTGGACCCAAACGCCACGCGGTCATCGTCCCCAAACCCCGCACCCCCCCCCCCCCCGACCCCGTCGACGCCGCCGTTACCACCATGACTGTCGCGAATGAAGCGGGCTTAATTTCCGATCAATGCCGCACGATCTCCTCGCCCCTCACCGGCTATTTAACCCCCTCTCCTCTCCGCATCTTTCCCCTCACTCAGCGCCTCTTCTCTGCCACCAGGCTGTCCACAATTCCACTTGCACAGCCGCGGTACCGAACGCCTCCGGCGACGCATTCCGGTGAGTACAGCACCCCTCTTCATCTCTGGTTCATCCCTATAAAAGTTTTAGTTTGGGTTTTCCCGCAACCAAAGAAAAAGAGAATGGAAGGCGAGTGTGTACGCCTAGCTTCTGCGCATCACCTCATACCATTCATTTGGTCTGTAATGCACTAGGACGTCACCTCCGTCCACCTCTGCAAACAAAAGAGTCGCCGCTCAACTCCGATGAGAAATACTGGTAACCTCCGAGCGCCCCTTGCTTCCTCTTTGACCCTGTCGTGTTCGCCACAACCTTCCGCAAGTCCGACGAGCCCCAGCAACCTCTACAACGCGCCCCGACCCTGCCCGTTTGCACGTTGAGCTTCCTCGTGGCATCGCCAGTCTGGTAAGCCCCTCTGCTGACCCCAGCCCCCTCCGTAGCCGCCGGAACATCACTGGCAGAGCCGCGCCGCCATCGCTAGCGCCGCCTATCCGTGGTCGCTTGCTCGATACCAGTTCGATCTAGATCCAGCGTATAGGAATAGATCACTTATCCATTTATGCAATGTCTTTAATGTTATCCATTTATGCAATGTCTTTAATGTTTTTCATCTATAAAGTTGGTTATTTTTGCAGAGACATTTATAGTCTTATTTTGAGTAAAGAAATGATTTGAAAAATGATTTAAAGATCTAATAAAGTTTATTTAGTGTGTCTTAGTCTTGTTTATGATTCAGTACTGTATACTTGTCTTCTTTGGTGTAGAAATCATCACATGGAATTTGCATGCATTCATATATTTTTGCTTGTATATTTTTGATATGTGATTTTGGTGCCATTATTTTATGTGTAGATTTTGGTGCTAATAGTGATTATGGTTGTGAAGATTGTTGCTACTCCCCAAACTACCAAGGCAAGTGGTGCTTCATGTTTTTGTCCCAATATTTTATACCTATGCATTAGAAATATTTTGCATAGGACTTGCATGATTATTTTGCTAAGTATCTATATGTTATGCTTGGGAAATCCTAGTAGTTGTAGAATTGTTAGAATTTCCTCTAAGTTAAGATGCTTAATATTGCCACGCTTAGCCTAGCTAGTAGCAACCAAGGGTGGATTATATATTCATGCTATGAGAAATATTTCTAAGTCTTGACTTGTGTTTTTCTTAATAAAACAACTAAGTGAATGAAACACCTGGGTGGAATGGAAAGATTGGTTTGTGTTGAGTGGTTACACAAGGCCCATTTCTATGGTTTACCTTGTGTATCTCACTTGTGGAAAGCGACCCAGGAACAAAGGGATTTGAGATGCCAAATGTTAATAAGCTTCTAGTGCAGCCACATGATATGGGCTCTGCCTGGATCATATAGGTTGCAATAACTTAGCCAAATGGATAGTTGGTGGTAGGGTAATGATAGGTTTGGAGCGCGTCCATTTTGGTCTAAGGGAAGGCTTCTAAAATGTCCTGTCTTGGTGAAAATAAAGTCTTGTGGGGAAGTGCACAACCACTACAGATGGAAGAATCTAAGTACTTAGCCATGTCCCTGGTATTGGACAATTTTAGCATCAAGACATGGAAGCTATCAAGAATCTCCTCATCCAAGTTTTCTAAGTTAAAACTTGAGGTTGAACAAGGGTGAAGGTTCACCAATTTCTATTGGTGGTTCCTTGGGAAAGTTTTGTCAAATAAAAACTTAGTGTTTTCAACTAATAGGTAAAACCTATTTTGAGCAAACCAAGCCTAAGCTACACTTAGCCAAATTCATGTAGTAACTAGATGTTAATATTCTACTAAGGTATCACTTGCCAATACTATTCCAATGTATTGACCCACTGTGGCTGTAACTTGTGATGTTGCAGGTTATTCTGATGATGATTAGGGGTTATGAGTCTACACTCAACATGCTTGCCTGTGGCACATGAAGATGAATACTTTATTTATATTGTTATGTTTAAACTCTTGTATTAGGCCTATGGCCATGGAGTTGTAAAAGACTATGTTATCTCTGGAATGACGATGTAATAATGACCTTTGTTTCTGTGTACTTCATATTAAACTATGGATGCTAGCATTTGATCCAGGGACTAGCATTGCAATCACATGGATCCTTACCTTTAAAAGGGAGGGATCTTACATATGGTATCAGAGCACTGTGTTGCCTGTAGGATTATAACCCTAGGATGGGCTTAGAAACCACTAAGGAAAATTTCAAAACTTTTAAAAAAATTCTACACTTTTCTTTTCTTCTCGTAAACTTTTCTAATCTTCTTTCTCATCTCTATTTATAGATGAACTCCATCAACAAATCCGTAAGGAAAGGACCACTCATGACCATGACTTTGGAGTGTGAGACTGAATTTACAAAAGCCCTCAAGAACCTTATGGTTACCATGGGGATACATGGTGCAGCTGTGTACAAAGGTTTTGTTGTGATGGATGAAGGAGAGGAGTATTGGTGGGTGCAACTTCACTTGTACAAAAACAAGGAAGACAACCACAAAGAATCAGGATTCTGCATGGTCACCAACTCAGTGATGCACACCATATTCTTTGACTCTGCAAGGGATGCAGCTTGGAAGGCCATCAAAGAGCTTGGTGATAGTCTCAAGTGCAGAATGCTTAACACCCAAAAGGACCTTAGAGAAGAAAAGAAGCATACCCAAGAGTTGGAGGCTACCAACCAACAACTAAGGGAAGACATCATAGACTTGATTTGGGAATCTTGTGAACAAGATAGACATATGGCTACTAAGGATGCTTTGATAGCCATTTTGTCTAGTGAGTGAGAGTTGTAACGGACTTCGTTAGTTGGACCACCACACTTATCGTTTTTATTTCCCAAAAATGTTGTCTAAGTTATGTTGAACCTTGGATGCTTGTAATGGATTTATGTATGCTATGGCTTGTGTGTTTGATTTTTAATGATATGCCCATGAAGCTTTGTCTTGTGATTTTCTCTATTGATGTTGATTCTAACTTTTCTCTATCTTATAAAATAGATGCCTAATGTTACTATCAGCATGGCTGAAGAGTTCAAGGGAACTCGTTTTGGCACTCGTCATATTGAGCTCACTAGTGTGCTCAACCTTCCGCTCCCTAGCATCATGATGCTTCCCCTCACCAAGTTTGAGAGGAAGGACCTTTGGGGCTTCAAGGTTACTTAGCCAAGACGTCAGACTGAGCCAGCCACAGAGGCTATCACCTTCAAGCTTATGCATGATGAAAGGGAGAGAGGCCTAGAGGTAGTCATGCAGGATTTACTCGGGCGTCTGTTAGGGAGGCACTCTTGAGAGCTTAGAGGTACTCACTTTCACACCTTCGGAAGACGCGACGAGGATGGTGTGGCTATTGAGATCGAGGATGCTGCCAGAGAGACGGCAGAGCCGATTCGTTTGTACCTTCATGACCTAGAGGTTCTACTTAGGCACCTAGATACTGATAGGACCAACGTCATGCTTAGCAATGACGAGCTCTAGGTGCAGCTTCGTGAGAAGGACAAGCTCTTCGCGGAGCAAGACGATATAGTCAAGGAAATGGATGCCAAGCTTGAGAGCCAGGACAGGAAGTTCAAAAGCCAAGAGAAAAGAGTCCAAGACAGGAACAAGAGGATTCGAGAGATGACTACAGAACTAGAGGCCAAGGACTTCGAGCTCGAGCATCAGCAGGGTGTGATTGAGAGACTTCGTTCACAGAAGAGGGCTCTTAAGTCCAAGATAGAGGCCTTGACTACTAATGTCGAGGAATAAAAGACCGCTATGAAGAATGCAGGTCTTACACTTGTTGATTAGGAGGTTGATGCAGAGGAGTAGTGATGACTACTCATTTATCTATCATTTACCATGCTTATGATAATTGAGTCGCAATGACCATCCAACATGTGGATGGCTTGCTATTAGTGTGTTTGCTTTTCAAAATTGTTGTTTATGTTGTTGAACTTCATGTTCTTTTGATGCTTGTTTAGTGATTGTCTATGTGATGTATTGTGCATGTTAAGAATCTATGGGTATCTCATTCTTATCCTTATTTAAAAACCACAGATTCCTCCTCGACGTGCCAACCCCAACCCAAACAACAACAATGTCACCCCCGAGATGCAGCAGCTAATGACAGCACAGACACAGCTGATGCAGATGATGACCACTTTCATGCAGAAGTAGAATAACAACAACAACAACAATAACAACAACAACAACAATCAGAACAATCCACCAGGATTTGACATGCTCACTAGATTCTTAAGGCTGAGGCCTGCAAAGTTCTCAGGAACTACTGATCCTATGGTGGCCAATTATTGGCTACGTTCAGTCAACAAGGATTTGGTAACTGTCGGCTGCACCGACGAGGAGAAAGTCAGGTTTGCAGCACACTTGTTGGAAGGACCAGCAGCTACTTGGTGGGATAACTTCCAGATCACCACTCCCATTGAGGATGTGACCTGGGCTATCTTTGAAGATGGTTTCCGTACAGCTCACATCTCATCCGGAGTGATGAGTTTGAAGAAGAAGGAGTTCCATAACCTGAAGCAGCGCCACCGCAGCGTGGCTGAATATATTGAGGAGTTCAACAATCTGGCGCGTTATGCACCGGATGAAGTTGATACCGATGCCAAGAGGAAGGAGAAGTTCCTCGAAGGACTGAACGATGAACTGAATCTCGAGTTATCGGTGGCCTATGTCCCCACCTACCAATATCTTTGTGACAAGGCTACCATCTTGGAGAACAAGATGAAACAGGTGGAAAGAAGAAAGAGGAAGCACAGCTCTGACAAGCACAGCTCGGGATCGTCTCACAAGCGTTCCCATTATGATGATAGTGGGAGTTCTGGATCCCACAAGCATGGAAAGTACAACAGCCACCACAACCACAATTTTCATCATGACAAGAAGCATCACCGTAGGCATGACAATGACAAGTACAAGAACCACAAGGGTGGATACAAGAGCCACCACAATGGAAGTGGAAGTGGTAGTGGAAGCCAGCCTGTCAAGAAGGATCTCAGTCAGGTTGAATGCTTCAAGTGTAAGAAGATGGGGCATTATGCAAATGAATGCCCAGAAAAGAAAGTTGAAGGACCCAACAAGCCCAACCCTTTCTAGAAGGGACAAGTGAACCACATCAATGTGGAAGAGATTTATGAGGAGTCTGATGCTGTGGCTGGTAAGTTCAAACTCAATTCTATTCCAGCACTTGTTCTTTTTGATACTGGTGCATCACATTCATTCATATCAAAAGCATTTGTTGATAGAAATGGGTTTCCAACTGAAAACATTGGGTGTCCAATAAAAGTAAGTTCTCCCGATAGAGATATGATAGTAAGTCTTGGATGACGTGATCTAGTGATAGAGTTTGGAAAGCATAAGTTTCCAGTGAGTCTGATAATCCTAGATTCCCAAGGACTGGATGTAATTTTGGGGATGGACTGGATGACCAAGTATGAAGGAGTAATAGATTGTGCTAATCGAACTGTCGCACTCACAACCCCGGAAAAGAAACGGATAAGGTTCAAGTCTAACTTTGAATCAAAAGGAAGTAGGCTAAATTCTCTTAAGGGGGTTAGCATAGACAATGTGCTAATTGTGAGTGAATATCCGAATGTGTTTCCGGACGAATTATCGGGAATGCCACCAGATAGAGATGTGGAATTTCTGATTGACTTGCTGCCAGGATCAGGACCAATAGCAAAGAGACCTTACAAGATGTCAGTTGATGAGTTGAAAGAACTCAAGAAACAACTTGGAGAACAGTTGTAGAAAGGATTTATACAACCAAGTTCTTCATCTTCGAGAGCACCAGTCTTGTTTGTGGAAAAGAAAGATAGAAGTCAAAGGTTATGCATAGATTATCATTCACTCAATGAGGTGACTATCAAGAACAAATATCCTTTGCCTAGAATCAATGATTTGTTTGATCAGCTAGAAGGAGCCTGTGTGTTCTCAAAGATTGATCTCCGGTCAGGATATTTTCAGCTTAAGATAAGAGAACAAGACATACCTAAGACAACTTTCACCACGAGCTATGGATTGTATGAGTACACCGTGATGCCATTTGGTTTGACCAATGCACCAGCTTACTTCATGAATATGATGAACAAGGTTTTCATGGAATTCCTTGACAAGTTTGTTGTCGTTTTCATCGATTATATTTTGATCTACTTGTTGGAGATATGCCCTAGAGGCAATAATAAATGTAGTTATTATTATATCTTTGTGTTTATGATAAAATGTTTACATTCATGCTATAATAGTATTAACAAGGAAACATTAATACTTGTGTGATTTGTAAACTTAATTTGAAGTCCCTAGTATAGCCTCTATACTTCACTAGCTTGTTGGTTGATTAATGATTGTGGTTTCCCTATCATGAACATTGAGATGTTATCAACAACAAGATCATATCGTTAGGAGAATGATATGGTGGACATACTCCTATAGATAAGCATAGCATAAAGATCAAGTCATATTAATAGTTCAATTGCTATATGCTTTCTGATACATAGTAACCTAATTCCTTCGACCATGAGATCATGCATATCACCTTTACCGGATGGATGCTTTGATGAAATCAAACACCACACCGTAACTGGGTGGCTATAAAGGTGGCATTGAGTGTTCGGAAAGTATTGGTTGAGACACATGGATCAAGAGTGGGATTTGTCCATCCACATGACGGATAGATATACTCTGGGCCCTCTCGGTGGAATGTCATCCAATTAGCTTGCAAGCATGTGACTGGCTCACAAGGGATCACATATCACGGGAACGAGAAAAGAGTACTTATCAGTAACGAGGTTGAACTAGGTATGCAGAGATACCGACGATCATAACCTCGGATAAGTAACATATCGTGAGACAAAGGGAAATTGGTATCGTATGTAAGTGGTTCATTCGATCGCAAAGTAATCGTAGAAATATGTGGGAGCCATATGAATTTCCAGATTCCTCTATTGGTTATTGTTCGGAGAAGTGTCTCGATCATGTCCGCATAATTCACGAACCGTAGGGAGACACACTTAAGGATTCGACGTTGTTTTGAGTAGTTATGGTATTATGAGAAAGAGACCGAATGTTGTTCGGAGTCTCGGATGGGATCCGGGATATCACGAGGTGATCCAGAATGGTCCCGGAGAATAAGATTCATATAAGGAAAGTCCCGTTTCGGAGTTCGGAAATGATTCCGGTGATTTCATCGGGAATGTTCTGGAAGGTTCCGGAATGTCCGGCACTCCGGGAGGGGGAGGGGTACATGAATGTGTCATTACATATTGGAATGATTGCATCATGTACTAAGTTTTCTTGCTATTCCAAATAAAGGATTAATTTGAATCCTAAAACAGAAAAGTCAAATGGCCAGTTTGAAAGTCAAACGGCTAAAACAAGAAACTGTGGGAAACAAGCAAGAGGTGTTGGGAACCGACTTGGGGGAGGAGTCTCCTCCCCAAGCCGGCGCGCCAACCAAGGCCGACTTGGGGAGGGACTCCCCTCCCCTTGGCCGCACCTCCCACCTATAAGAGGAGGGGCAGGGCCTCCTCCTCTAGACACACAAGTTCCTATCCTCTAATCTCCGGTTTAGAGCCGTTTTGGTTTAGAGCTTCTAATTGCCCTAGCCTTCGGTTTAGAGCCTTCTAATTGGTGTGTCTAATCCCTAGACCACTAATAGCCCTCTCTCATACTCCACCATACTCGCTCCGGCTTAAGGCGAAGCCCTGCGGGATCTCCCCTCTACTTCCGGTACCACGCCGTTGTGCTGCCGGAATCGTGAGGAGAGTGCTACAACCTCCGCTGCCTGCTGGAACAAGGGAGAGGAAGGTCTTCGTCGAGTACCGAACGTGTGACCGACTGCGGGAGCGCTGCCGGAACGCAGCGCCGGAAGGATCGTCTACACGATCTTGAGATCGGAAAGAGTACGACTACATCACCCACGAGAATCCGCTCTCGTTAAACACTTTGGAATCTTCGAGGGTGAGTTATTCCATCGACTCATTGCTACAATCTAGTAGATAGATCTTGGCTTGTTTGTTTGTATGCGATAGAAATTTTTTGTTTTCCATGCTACGAAACCCTACACTACTCCAGGAGCAAAGAGGAGCATGAAGGACATTTGCGGTTGATACTTGAGAAGCTTAGAGAGAATAAGCTGTATGCCAAATTCAGCAAGTGTGAATTCTGGTTAAATGAAGTTGGATTTCTTGGACACATTGTGTCAGGAGATGGTGTAGCAGTTGATCCCGCAAAAGTGTTAGCTGTAACTGAATGGGAATCTCCTAAGTCCGTGAAGGAAGTTCTTAGTTTCCTTGGCTTGGCAGGATACTACAGAAGATTCATTGAGAATTTCTCCAAGGTAGCTAAGCCAATCAAGGAGTTACTAAAGAAAGACAAGAAATTTGCTTGGACTGAAGGATGTGAACTCAGTTTCCAAGAATTGAAGAAGGGACTAGTGACAGCACGAGTTCTATCCTGCCAGATTTGGAGAAAGATTTCCAAGTGTATTCTGATGCATCTCATCATGGAGTAGGTGCAGTTCTAATGCAAGAAGGGAAAGTTGTGGCTTATGCCTCGAGACAACTCAAAACTCATGAGGTAAATTACCCTACTCATGATTTGTAGTTAGCCTCTGTTGTCCATGCACTCAAAACATGGAGACATTATCTTTTGGGAAAACGATGTGAAGTGTTCACAGATCACAAAAGTTTGAAGTATATCTTCACCCAGAAAGAAATCAACATGAGAGAAAGAAGATGGCTAGAACTCATCAAGGACTATGACTTGAGTTTGCAATACCACCCCGGTACAGCAAATGTTGTAGCGGATGCTCTAAGCCGTAAGGTATTTGTGAATGGCCTTACTAAGGGAGAGTTGCCAGATGATCTGTGTGCCCAATTTAGAGACCTTAGATTGGAGATTGTGCCTGAGGGACATCTCATGTCATTGGATGTTCAACCCACATTGTTGTATTAGATCAAAGAAGCCCAAAAGACGGACAAGGAAATAGAAGAGATAAAGGAAAAGATTGGCAAGGGAAATGCCAATGGATTCCATGAAGACGAACAGGGTACTTTCTGGTATGGAAAACGTATCTGCGTTCCACAAGATCCGGAGCTTCGGAAACTGATTTTACAAGAAGCACACAACTCACCATATTCCATTCATCCGGGTAACACCAAAATGTTCATGGATATGAAGGAAAGATTTTGGTGGAATAATCTCAAGAAAGACATCGCTGAACACTTTGCTTTGTGTGATGTATGTAGTAGGGTGAAAGCGGAACACCAGAAACCAGCAGGATTGCTACAACCACTACCTATTCCTAATTGTAAGTGGGACAAGATTGGCATGGATTTCATCACCGGATTGCCAAGGACCATGTCAGGGTATGATTCTATTTGCGTAGTAGTGGATCGCCTCACTAAAGTGGCTCATTTCATACCCGTGAAGACAACTTATACAAGTGCTAAGTTAGCCAAGATCTACATGAGTAGGATTGTATGTCTGCATGGAGTACCCAAGAGTATTGTGTCTGATAGGGGAACTCAGTTCACTTCTCATTTTTGGAGGCAACTACATGAGTCATTGGGAACGAGAATTGGAATTCAGCACTGCTTTTCATCCTAAGACTGATGGACAGACAGAAAGGGCCAACCAGATTCTAGAAGATATGTTGAGGGCATGTGCCCTAGACTATGTAGCCAGTTGGGATGAAAGTCTGCCTTACGCAGAGTTCTCTTACAATAACAGCTATCAAGCCAGTATTGAGATGGCACCATTTGAGTTTCTCTATGGGAGAAAGTGTACCACCCAATTCCTATGGAATGGTGTGGGAGAAAGAAATTTATTCGGGCCAGAACTAATCAAAGAGGCTGAAGAGAAAGTCAAGTTGGTAAAAGACAGATTGAAGATAGCACAGTCCCGGCAGAAGAGCTACGCAGATCCTAAGCGTAGAGAAGTCACCTATGAAGTGGGTGATAGAGCTTATCTTAGATTTTCACCACTTCGTGGAGTGAAGATATTTGGAGTCAAAGGAAAATTGTCCCCAAGATATGTTGGACCATTCAAGATTCTGAGTCGTAAAGGAGAATTAGCCTATGATAGTGAATTGCCAAAATCATTGTCAGCCGTTCACAATGTGTTTCATGTGAGTCAGCTAAAGAAATGACATCCAGAGATGGAAGAGACTTCTCTGAAGGATACTATACCTTTGGAAGAGGTCCAATTGGAGAGTGATATCACTTATGAGGAAAAACCCATCAAGATTCTTGAGACTGCAGAAAGAGTTACTCGGACTAAGACTATTAAATTCTGCAAAGTTCAATGGAACCATCATTCCGAAGAAGAAGCAACGTGGGAAAGAGAACATGATCTTCGGAAAGAGCACCCTCAGCTATTTTATAGCCCATCCGAATCTCAAGGGCGAGATTCACCTTAATGGGGTTAGATTTGTAACATCCCTAAAATCATGTTTTCAAAGTTTGCATACCATTCACGCATTCATAATCATTTAGGGATTATTTTTCAAAGTCATTACAAAAACAGAAGCATTTGAAAATATATTATTTTATGTAAGCGAAGCATTGATCCAATGCTACTCTCTTATGGGAGATTGTTTGTTTTAAACCAATGATGTTTGTTTCATAATTTCCAAATCTTGGAAAAAGATTTGAAAACAAAGAAACAAATTTAAACCATTTCTTTGTCTTTAATAAACAATGGGTAAAAGCATTGTTTATTTTAAAATTCCAAAGTGCCAAATTATTTTAAAGTGTACCACATTGTTATGCAACCATATGTGTACAATTTTCACTTTATAAAATCCAGAAAAGGTTTGACACATTTGAATTCATTTGAAAATGTTTCCTGAAAATCGAATTAGAAAAACAAAAAAGATAAAGAATCAGAACTGGGCCAGGCGCCACCCATTCGGCCCAACAGCAGACTTAGCCCAGCAACCCACCTGGGGTTTTCCTCTCACTCTCTCACGCGACGCAGACCTACCCCGCGCTCGCTGACCGATGGACCCAAACGCCACGCGGTCATCGTCCCCAAACCCTGCACCCCCCGACCCCGTCGACGCCGCCGTTACCACCATCACTGCCGCGAATGAAGCGGGCTTAATTGCCGATCAATGCCACGCGATATCCTCGCCCCTCACCGTCTATTTAACCCCCTCTCCTCTCCGCATCTTTCCCCTCACTCAGCGCCTCTTCTCCGCCACCAGGCTTCCCACAATTCCACTTGCACCGCCGCGGTACCGAGCGCCTCCGGCGACGCATTCCGGTGAGTACAACACCCCTCTTCATCTCTGGTTCATGCGAGTGTGTATGCCTAGCTTCTGCGCATCACTGTTGGAATTATGCCCTAGAGGCAATAATAAAGATGTTATTATTATAATTCTTGTTCATGATAAAGTTTATATTCCATGCTAGAATTGTATTAAGCGGAATCTTTAATACTTGTGTGGTTTGTGAACAACACCGTGTCCCTAGTACGCCTCTATGGACTAGCTCATTGATCAATGATGGTTAAGGTTTCCTAACCATAGACATGAGTTGTCAATTGATAATGAGATCATATCATTGGAGAATGATATGATGGACATACCCAAACTAAGTGAAGCAATTAGATCGTGTCATCGTGTTGGTCTTTGCGAAGCTTTTCTTATGTCAAATATTGTATTCCTTAGACCATGAGATAATACAACTCCCTGGTATCGGAAGAAAGCTTTGAGGTCATCAAACGTCATCCTATGAGAGGGTGATCATAAAGGTGTCTCTCAGGTGATCGGAAAGTATCTGTTGGGTTGTATGTATCGAGATGGAATTTGTCCCTCCCAAGTCGGAGAGATATACTTCGGGCCCACTCGGTAATCGATATCAACACCGCTTGCAAGCATGTGGTTAAGGATTTAATCACAAAGTGATATCGGATTACGGAACGAGTAAAGTACTTGCTGTGAACGAGATTGAACTAGGTATGACGGTACCGACGATCGAATCTCGGGCAAGTAAAATATCGCGAGACGAAGGGAATATATATATGGGATTGTTTGAATCCTGACATCGTGGTTCATCCGATATGATCATCGATGAATGTGTGGGAGTCAATATGGGTGCCCAGACCCCGCTGTTGATTATTGATAGAAGATCATGTCTGCATATTCTCGAACCCGCAGGGTCACACACTTAACGTGTCTCGACGCTAGGATAAATTGGATAATTGGTTTATGAATTTTTGTTCGGAGTCTCGGATGGGATCCGGGACATCACGAGAGGTTCCGGAATGGTTCGGAGAATAAGATTCATATAAGGCAGTGCAGTTTTTGGAGTTCGGAATTGTTCTGGGTTAATCGGTATTGTACCGGAAGCTTCTAGAACCTTCCGGAAGGGGACCAACGTGGCCCCACCTTCCGGGAGGGGGCATGGGCCTATGAGGGAGTGTCCTGGCTGCATTGGGCCAGGGGCACAAGGCCCCATAGGGCCCAGCCGATCCTAGAGAGTTTAAATCGTTTAAACTAGAGATAGGGTTTCTAGAAGAGGGGATAGTCCATGCCCCCCACTCCTTATCCTTTGGGCTTGGGGGAGGGGCTAGGGCTGCGCCCCCCCCCCCCTCTATATAAAGAGGGGTGGGGGCGCACCAACCCCACACACCTCTCCTCCAAACCCTAGCCGCCTTGCTAGCTTTCCTCTCTCCCTCCCGACTGTTTGTAGGCGAAGCCCTGCAGCAGAAATTCTCCACCATATACACCACGCCGTCGTGTTGTAGATCCAATCTATCTCTCCACCATACATGCTGGTCCGAGGAAGGAGGAGACGTCGAGGTGCTGCACGTGTGCATCTCACGGAGGCACCGCCACTTGTGGTGCTAGATCGGATCGGATCGCGAGGAGGAGAAGCGAGTATGACTACATCACCCACGTTCCGACGAACGTTCCGCTGTGCGAATCTTCAAGGGTATGAAGATCTAATCCAATCTCTCTCATTGTTTGCATCTCCTAGATTAGATCTTGGCTTTCCCTCTGTTCGCTCTGTAGAAAATTTTGATTTACTATGCCGCGAAACCCTTCAGTGGTATCAGAGCTAGATCTATGCGTAGATGTGATTCACGAGTAGAACGCAACATGGTTTTTGCGGGCGTTGATGTTTTCTGTTGCAAGACTCTTGTTTGTTTTCTTCTTATGACGCGGGATAGTGAGATTGAAGCGGTCCAGGCCAACCTTACGCGACGTCGTTCGCGAGACCGGCTCCGCACTTGACGTGTGGCTTGTTCCACACATGCGGCTGGTGGATGTCAGTTTCTCTCACTATAGTTGTCATGGGATTAACACCGGAGTTTGGCAAACATAATATCACCGTTGTGGCTTTCCGTAGGTAAGAATCGTTCTTAGCATCTACTCCCATAAGCCACGTAAAACATGCAACAACAAAGTAGAGGCGTCTAACTTGTTTTTGCAGGGAGTGTTTTTTGTGATATGGTATGGCCCAAGATGTGATGTGTATATTGTATGCGATGATCATGTTTTGTAATGTTTCACGACTTGCATGTCGATGAGTACACAACCGGCAGGAGCCATATGGTTGTCTTTATAATTGTGTATGACCTGCGAGTCAACTTCTTATACGCCATGTAATAGCTTTACTTTATCGCTAAGTAGTTAGAAATAGTTGTAGTTGCTATTCGTGGTGGAGGCAATCATTGTGGAGTGATGGAGATCATGCCGGAACGCACAAGATGGAGATCATTGCGCGAGGATTGGCTATACCATGTCACATAAAGTTATATGCATGTGATGTTTATCCCTTTTATGTATCTTATTATGCTTAGATCGCGACGGTAGCATTATAAGATGATTCCTCACTTAAAGATCAAGATAAAAACTGTGTTCTCCCCAAGTATGCACCGTTGCGAAAGTTCGTCGTTTCCAAGCATCACGTGATGATCGGGTGCTATAGACTCTACGCTCACATACAACGGGTGCAAGCCAGTTTTGCACACGCGGAAATACTTGGGTCTAACTTGACGAGCCTAGCATGTACAGACATGGCCTCGGAACACAAGAACCGAAAGGTTAAGCATGAGTCATATGAATGATATGATCGACACTTCGTTGTCCACCATTGAAACCACATCTCTTCTCGTGATGATCGGATTAGGTGTGGTGAATTTGGATCGTGTTCACTAAACAACTTGAGGGATGTTGAATTTAGTGGGAGTTCATCTAGTAATTTGATTAAGTTGAACTATTTATCATGAACATAGTCTAAATTGTACTTGCAAATACTGTAGATCACATGGCCAAGTCCAACTTCAACTTCAACGTTTTTGCTGAGAAGGAAAAGCTTAGAAATAATGGGTCTAACTTCACCAATTGGTTCCGCAATCTAAGAATCATTATGTCTGGCGGACAAAAGGACTATGTCCTTGGGAAAGCGTTAGGTGACCCCCCTGCTGCAACTGCGCCGGCTGATGAGAAAGCTGTCTATCAGTCGCGCAAAGATGATTATGATGTGATTAAGAGCACCATGTTGTTTGCTATGGAACCGGTTCTTCAAAATCGTTTTGAAACCTATCCCGGGCCCTTTGAGATTCTCGAGGAGCTGAAAACCATGTTTCAGACTCAAGCCCGTTCTGAGAGATATGAGATCTCTGAGAAGTTCTTTAACTGCAAGATGGAGGAAGGGAGTTCCGTTAGTGAGCACGCCATAAAGATGTCGGGCCACACTCAACGGCTTGAGCAACTGGAATGCACGATTCCAGAGGAGCTCAAGATTGACAGGGTTCTGCAATCACTCCCTCCCAGCTACAAAATTTTTGTAGTGACTCATATTCAGATTGGTTCCACTGATACGATCACCGAGCTCTTCGCAAAACTGAAGGCTGCGGAGGTGGACATCAAGAAGGATAATCATGTGTTGATGGTCAACAAACCCTCCTTTAAGAAAGGTAAGGGTGCAAAGAAGCCCTTCAAGAAGGGCGGCGGCAAGCGCGCCCCTGCTGAGAAGAAGCTCAAGTCTGGTCCTAAGCCGGACACTGAGTTCTTCTATTGCAAGGACAAGGGTCACTGGAAGCGCAACTGTCCGAAGTACTTAGCGGACAAGAAGGCTGGCACCATCAAAGGTATATTTGATATACATGTTATTGATGTTTTCCTTACTAGCCCTCGTTGTAGTGCCTGGGTATTTGATACCGGTTCAGTTGCTAATATTTGTAACTCGAAACAGGAGCTACGGAATAGACGGCGGCTTGCGAGGGATGAGGTGACGATGCGCGTTGGCAACGGATCAAGAGTTGATGTGATGGCCGTCGGCACGCTCTCCTTAGTTTTACCTTCGGGATTAGTTTTAAACCTTAATAAGTGTTATTATGTGCCTGCGTTGAGCATGAACATTATTTCTGGATCGTATTTATTGCAAGACGGTTATTCATTTAAATCGGAGAATAATGGTTGTTCTATTTATATGAGTAACATATTTTATGGTCATGCACCTCTTGTGAATGGTTTATTTCTTCTAAATCTCGAAAGGGATGAAACACACATCCATAACATTGAGGCTAAGAGATGCAAAGTAGATAGTGATAATACTACTTATTTGTGGCACTGTCGTCTAGGTCATATTGGTGTAAAGCGCATGAAGAAACTCCATTCTGATGGACTTTTGGAGTCTCTTGATTTTGAATCATTTGACACATGTGAACCATGCCTCATGGGCAAGATGATCAAAACACCGTTCTCCGGTATGATGGAGCGAGCAACGGACTTGTTGGAAATCATACATACCGATGTATGCGGACCGATGAGTATTTCGACGCGCGGTGGATATCGCTATTTCCTCACTTTTACCGATGACTTAAGTAGATATGGGTATATCTATTTAATGAAACATAAATCTGAAACATTTGAAAAGTTCAAGGAATTTCAGAATGAAGTGGAGAACCATCGTAACAGAAAGATTAAGTTTCTACGATCCGATCGTGGAGGTGAATATTTGAGTTATTATTTTCTCACGCATCTTAAAGCAAGCGGAATCGTTTCGCAACTCACGCCACCCGGAACACCACAGCGCAATGGTGTGTCTGAACGCCGGAATCGAACCCTATTAGATATGGTCCGATCAATGATGTCTCTTACTGATTTGCCGTTATCATTTTGGGGTTATGCATTAGAAACCGCTGCATTCACTTTAAATAGGGCTCCATCTAAATCCGTTGAGACGACACCGTATGAACTGTGGTTTGGTGCTAAACCTAAGTTGTCGTTTCTTAAAGTTTGGGGATGCGAAGCTTACGTCAAGAAGTTGATGCCGGACAAGCTCGAACCCAAAGCGGAGAAATGCGTCTTCATAGGATACCCTAAGGAAACTATTGGGTATACCTTCTATCACAGAACCGAAGGCAAAGTGTTTGTCGCAAAGAACGGTTCCTTTCTTGAGAAGGAGTTTCTCTCGAAAGAAGTGAGTGGGAGGAAAGTAGAGCTAGACGAGGTTATTGAACCTTCTCTTGAATTGGAGAGTAGCGCAGCACCTGAAATTGTTCCAGTGCCGCCTGCACCAACAATAGAGGAAGCTAATGACAAGGATCATGAAGCTTCGGACGATGCTGCTACTGAACGTCGCAGGTCGACAAGGTCGCGTGCCCCCCCTGAGTGGTACGGCAACCCTGTCTTGACTGTCTTGCTAGTAGAAGACAGTGAACCTACGAACTATGAGGAAGCGATGATGAGCCTAGACTCTGAGAAATGGCTAGAAGCCATGAAATCCGAATTGGGATCGATGAGCAAAAACGAAGTATGGACTTTGGTGGACCCTCCTAGCGACCGAAAGGCCGTTGAGTGCAAATGGATCTTCAAGAAGAAAACGGACGCGGATGGTAATGTTACCGTCTATAAAGCACGGCTTGTCGCAAAAGGTTTTCGACAAGTTCAAGGTGTTGACTACGATGAGACTTTCTCTCCCGTAGCGATGTTTAAGTCCATTCGGATTTTATTAGCAATTGCTGCGTTTCATGATTATGAAATATGGCAGATGGATGTCAAGACTACTTTCCTCAATGGCAACATTGATGAAGAGTTGTATATGATGCAACCCGAAAGTTTTGTCGATCCTAAGGATGCTGATAAAGTATGCAAACTTCAGCGTTCCATTTATGGACTGAAGCAAGCATCTCGGAGTTGGAACCTTCGTTTTGATCAAGTGATCAAGAGCTTTGGATTTGTTCCAAATTGCTACGAAGCTTGCATCTACAAGAAAGTGAGTGGGAGCTCGGTGACGTTTCTGGTACTATATGTGGATGACATATTGATTATTGGAAATGACATCAACATGCTTAACGATGTGAAGAGTTATTTGAACAAGTGTTTTTCAATGAAAGACCTAGGTGAAGCTGCTTATATATTGGGCATCAAAATCTATAGAGATAGACAAAGACGCCTGATAGCTTTAAGCCAGAGTACATACCTAGACAAAGTTCTGAAAAGGTTCAGAATGGATAAGGCAAAGAAAGGTTCAGTGCCTATGTTGTCAGGTAAGATATTGAGCAAGGCTCAGTATCCAGCTACGGTAAATGATAGGGAAGCTATGAGCAAAGTGCCTTATGCCTCGGCCATAGGTTCCATCATGTATGCCATGCTGTGTACTAGACCGGATGTGTCCAATGCTCTTAGTTTGACGAGCAGATATCAAAGTGATCCAGGAGTGGAACACTGGACAGCCGTGAAGAACATCCTAAAGTACCTAAATAGGACTAAAGAAATGTTCTTAGTCTATGGGGGTGATGAACAGCTTGTCGTAAAAGGTTACGTCGACGCTAGTTTTGACACCGACAAGGATGATTCCAAATCTCAGACAGGATACGTTTATATTTTGAATGGAGGAGCTGTGAGCTGGAGAAGCTGCAAGCAAAGCGTGATCGCGGGATCTACAGTAGAAGCGGAATACATGGTTGCTGCAGAAGCGTCAAGTGAAGGAGTTTGGATCAGAAACTTCATCACTGAGCTTGGCGTGGTTCCAAGTGCATTGGACCCACTGGAGATATTGTGTGACAACACTGGCGCCATAGCACTCGCTAAGGAACCAAGATATCATCCAAAGACCAAGAATATCAACCGCAAGTTTCATATAATCCGAGATTATATAGCAGATGGAGATCCGAAGATTAGCAAAGTACATACGGATCTGAATGTCGCAGATCCATTGACTAAACCTCTTCCACGTGTAAAACATGATCAGCACCTCAGTGCCATGGGTGTGAGATTGTTGCCAGATGTAAACTAGATTATTGACTCTAGTGCAAGTGGGAGACTGTTGGAATTATGCCCTAGAGGAAATAATAAAGATGTTATTATTATAATTCTTGTTCATGATAAAGTTTATATTCCATGCTAGAATTGTATTAAGCGGAAACATTAATACTTGTGTGGTTTGTGAACAACACCGTGTCCCTAGTACGCCTCTATGGACTAGCTCATTGATCAATGATGGTTAAGGTTTCCTAACTATAGACATGAGTTGTCAATTGATAATGAGATCATATCATTGGAGAATGATATGATGGACAGACCCAAACTAAGCGAAGCAATTAGATCGTGTCATCGTGTTGGTCTTTGCGAAGCTTTTCTTATGTCAAATATTGTATTCCTTAGACCATGAGATAATACAACTCCCTGGTATCGGAAGAAAGCTTTGAGGTCATCAAACGTCATCCTATGAGAGGGTGATCATAAAGGTGTCTCTCAGGTGATCGGAAAGTATCTGTTGGGTTGTATGTATCGAGATGGAATTTGTCCCTCCCAAGTCGGAGAGATATACTTCGGGCCCACTCGGTAATCGATATCAACACCGCTTGCAAGCATGTGGTTAAGGAGTTAATCACAAAGTGATATCGGATTACGGAACGAGTAAAGTACTTGCTGTGAACGAGATTGAACTAGGTATGACGGTACCGACGATCGAATCTCGGGCAAGTAAAATATCGCGAGACGAAGGGAATATATATGGGATTGTTTGAATCCTGACATCGTGGTTCATCCTATATGATCATCGATGAATGTGTGGGAGTCAATATGGGTGCCCAGACCCCGCTGTTGATTATTGATAGAAGATCATGTCTGCATATTCTCGAACCCGCAGGGTCACACACTTAACGTGTCTCGACGCTAGGATAAATTGGATAATTGGTTTATGAATTTTTGTTCGGAGTCTCGGATGGGATCCGGGACATCACGAGAGGTTCCGGAATGGTTTGGAGAATAAGATTCATATAAGGCAGTGCAGTTTTTGGAGTTCGGAATTGTTCCGGGTTAATCGGTATTGTACCGGAAGCTTCTAGAACCTTCCGGAAGGGGACCAACGTGGCCCCACCTTCCGGGAGGGGGAATGGGCCTATGAGGGAGTGTCCTGGCTGCATTGGGCCAGGGGCACAAGGCCCCATACGGCCCAGCCGATCCTAGAGAGTTTAAATCGTTTAAACTAGAGATAGGGTTTCTAGAAGAGGGGAGAGTCCATGCCCCCCACTCCTTATCCTTTGGGCTTGGGGGAGGGGCTAGGGCTGCGCCCCCCCTCTATATAAAGAGGGGTGGGGGCGCACCAACCCCACACACCTCTCCTCCAAACCCTAGCCGCCTTGCTAGCTTTCCTCTCTCCCTCCCGACTGTTTGTAGGCGAAGCCCTGCAGCAGAAATTCTCCACCATATACACCACGCCGTCGTGTTGTAGATCCAATCTATCTCTCCACCATACTTGCTGGTCCGAGGAAGACGTCGAGGTGCTGCACGTGTGCATCTCACGGAGGCACCGCCACTTGTGGTGCTAGATCGGATCGGATCGCGAGGAGGAGAAGCGAGTACGACTACATCACCCACGTTCCGACGAACGTTCCGCTGTGCGAATCTTCAAGGGTATGAAGATCTAATCCAATCTCTCTCGTTGTTTGCATCTCCTAGATTAGATCTTGGCTTTCCCTCTGTTCGCTCTGTAGAAAATTTTGATTTACTATGCCGCGAAACCCTTCAATCACCTCATACCATTCGTTTGTTCTATAATTCACCAGGACGTCGCCTCCGTCCACCTCTGCAAACAACAGAGCCGCCACTCAACTCCGACGAGAAATACTAGTAACCTTCGAGCGCCCCTTGCTTCCTCTTTGACCCTGTCGTGTTCGCCACAACCTTGCGCATCCTCTGACACAACTGGTTCGTGCTAGGGTGATCTACATCATCGGCAAGATCTTCATCTATAAGCACTCGATGACGTCCGCAAGTCCGACGAGCCCCAGCAACCTCTATAGCGTGCCCCGACTCTGCCCGTTTGCACGCTGAGCTTCCTCGTGGCATCGCGAGTCTGGTAAGCCCCTCTGCTGACCCCAGCCCCCTCCGTAGCCGCCGGAACATCACTGGCAGAGCCGCGCCGCCCATCCGTGGTCACTTGCTCGATAGCCATTGGATATAGATCCAATGCATTGGAATAGATCACTTATCGAAGGAGTACGTGTTAGATCTGGCCGTGCGTTTCCTCTGGCTCTCATTGATCGATCCATCTGAAATGGTATCAGCCAATCAGTACATGACGCGTGGCCTGTTCTTCGTTTTAAAAATCTGAATTACATCTATTAAGGATTCAAACTTGAAAAATTCATAACTTTTGATCCACATGTTTAAATTTTGCAAATTTTATATCATTGGAATCAGGAGAAATAATGCTATCCATTTATGCAATGTGTTTAATGTTTTGCTTCTGTAAAATTGGTTTTTTTTGCAGAGACATTATAGGCTTATTTTGAGTAAAGAAATGATTTGTAAAATGATTTAAATATCTAATAAAGTTTATTTAGTGTGTCTTGGTCTTGTTTATGATTCAGTATTGTATACTTGTCTTGTTTGGTGTAGAAATCATCACATGTCATTTGCATGCAATCATTTATGTTTGCTTGTATATTTTTTATATGTGATTTTGGTGCCATTATTTTATGTGTAGATTTTGGTGCTAATAGTGATTGTGGTTGTGAAGATTATTGCTACTCCCCAAACTACCAAGGCAAGTGGTGCTTCATGTTTTGTCCCAATATTTTATACCTATGCATTAGAAATATTTTGCATAGGAGTTGCATGATTATTTTGCTAAGTATCTATATTCTATGCTTGGGAAATCCTAGTAGTTGTAGAATTGTTAGAATTTCCTCTAAGTTAAGATGCTTACTATTGCCATGCTTAGCCCAGCTAGTAGCAACCAAGGGTGGATTATGTATTCATGCTATGAGAAATATTTCTATTTCTTGACTTGTGTTTTGCTTAATAAAAAAACTAAGTGAATGAAACACCTGGGTGGAATGGAAAGATTTGTTTGTGTTGAGTGGTTACACAAGGCCCATTTCTATGGTTTACCTTGTGTATCTCACTTGTGGAAAGCCACCCAGGAACAAAGGTATTTGAGATGCCAAATGTTAAGAAGCGTCTAGTGCAGCCGCATGGCATTATGGGCTCTGCCTGGACCATATAGGTTGCAATAACTTAGCCAAATGGACAGTTGGTGGTAGGGGAATGATAGGTTTGGAGCGCGTCCATTTTGGTCTAAGGGAAGGCTTCTGAAAGGTCCTATCTTGGTGAAAATCAAGTCTTGTGGGGAAAGTGCACAACCACTTCGGATGGAAGAATCTAAGTACTTAGACATGTCCATGGTATTGGACAATTTGAGCATCAAGACATGGAAGCTATCAAGAATCTCCTGATCCAAATTTTCTAAGTTAAAACTTCAGGTTGAACAAGGGTGAAGTTTCACCAATTTATATTGGTGGTTCCTTGGGAAAGTTTTGTCAAGAAAAACTTAGTGTTTTCAACTAATAGGTAAAACCTATTTTGAGAAAAGCAAGCCTAAGCTACACTTAGCCAAATTCATGTAGTAACTAGATGTTAGTATTCTACTAAGGTATCACTTGCCAATACTATTCCAATGTATTGACCCACTATGGATGTAACTTGTAATGTTGCAGGTTATTCTGATGATGATTAGGGGTTATGAGTCTACACTCAACATGCTTGCCCGTGGCACATGAAGATGAAGACTTTATTTATATTGTTATGTTTAAACTCTTCTATTAGGCCTATGGCCATGGAGTTGTAAAAGACTATGTTATCTCTGGAATGACGATGTAATAATGACCTTTGTTTCTGTGTACTTCATCTTAAACTATGGATGCTAGCATTCGATCTAGGGACTAGCATTGCAATCATAGGGATCCTTACCTTTAAAAGGGAGGGATCTTACATCATGCCCTCAAATGTCTTTTTCGAAAATGCAGCTCCCATTGGCCTAGCCAACTTGGGTGGCAGTTCTTCTCTGCCAAAAGAATGGATGGTTCTTGCCGGCAACTTCATCGACACCGCGATCACCTAGGCTAAGGAGATCGCCAAGACCTTGGACATTGATGGCTACAAGTGCACAGATCATTTGTAGCTAGTTTCAAAGTTAAGATATCTATCCCATAGGGAGCCCAAAGGTAAGTGTTTATGAATGAAGTCTCTATCACACTCAAAGTTGTCACAGGTCTTCGAGTGAATCGACTACAAGTGTTGAAATAAGAACAATATTTGGATTTAACTAAATGTATTTAAATAAAACTAAAATGTAAAATTTAGATATAAAAAGCATAAAAGTAAAGAACGATTCGATTGTTTTTTTTTTCAGTAGACGACAAAGTAGGAGTGGGGAGATAAAATTCATGGTGATAGTTACTGTGCTAAGTGGATGAGTGATAAGTGTAACAATTATAATCTTATAAGTATGTGTGTAGGCGAGCAACCCATAATTAGCTAGAACTCCTCTTGGTAGATTTCATCCAAGCTTCAATAATCCTACTAGTCTGTTACCAAAACCATGGTCAGTTACTAGGCCACTAAGATCCTTCAGGTTGCTTCACAAATAATCTCCTTGGATCGGACTAATGCAATAGGCTCAGTGGCTCCTCGTGCTCCTCGAGTTCAACTCTTTTTTCATTGATATCACTGTTTCACTCGAGGGTCACCGGTCTGCTAGCAAACAAGATCTTATCTATGTAGAACAATGTATCATCTTGTCTGGTCCCTTAATTGGACAACAAGAATTAGGCATCCCACAGATAGTTACGCACACATAATATAGTAATTAAAATCAAACACAAACTAATGGAAAATATATAGGCACATCACATCTCACCAATCCCTTACATCTCCCACGCCCAAAGGAACTTACTCACACATGAGAGAAGAAAGCATCATCAATATAATTAAATAAAGGGAGTTCTTCTCGATATTACCGTGGATATCCACAATAAGAATAGAAATCAATCCAACACAATTAAGATAGCAAGAAACAATCTCAAACCCTAATCTTGCAAGGTGACGATCTCTCTCTCAAGTACAAGTAATGTCTATGGGGGTATGGTGCCTAGGAGGTCGAAGATCGTGAAGCGAGATAAAGAACATCTTCCTCTTCTTCTCCGGATCTTCTCTCTACCTTATGGACGGACCGTCGACTGTTGTGTTATGTTTTTGCCTCTAGCCTCCTCATGAAAGTTGTTTCTTTTGACAAGACGAAGGCAGTGGCAACTATACCGCAGGAACTATACGGCCGAAGAAAATATTCCCGTCGTATAGTTGGTAGTTAAAGCTACTAGTTGCCTTCCTCGATTGCTTCCAAAAAGATATTTGCTTGTTTTCGCCTAAATATGGTATTTATGTTGTTAAAACCTTTAGTTGATATTTATAACCTGAAACACACATTAAAAACCAAGTTTTCTTTGCTACCAAAATATTAGCATTAGATAAACTAGAAAACCATCAAATCCATACGAAAACCATGAAGAAAAATCATTAAAAATTTATCGAATCTCCCAGCTATCAACTCCCCCAAGCTTAGATGTTGCTCACCCTCGAGTGACAAGAAAATAAGGAAGAATAGCGGAGATTCGAACTGAAATAAAGAATTGACAAGATCTAATTGGTGTCAAAATCCTTTCTTCACAACTCCTGCAATCCTAAACATGATCATACAAGTATTCACAAGATTGCACTGAGTCCACTTCCTAACCATGTATATCTTGCTAGCAAATAATTTATATGGCCTAGCAAGTGTCAATAGTTTATGTAGGAAAGTGAAACAAATTCTTTTGGTTTCTCTATTTGTTGAGAGATGAAAGACTTTTTGCTCTTGTTTCTTTGATCAATTAAGAGTACTCAAGGTGGCATGAGAAACATTCAATTTAAGAACAACTCATCTACTCCCACGTCAAAATTTCAAGACTCTCAAAGCACTTTTCCTTTGCTTTCTTCTCAAAAATTTCATCTCTTCCATAGAGAAATCATGCCAATTTTTTTAACATGTTAATTGGGACTGTGTTGTGTACGCGTGACCATGCCAATAGGTAACTATTGAGCAACAATGGGCCAGAGGAGTACTACAACTTTACTTGGAACGTGAAACCGCGGGGAGACTAAATTTTTTACTCGTCATAGTATTGCAGCTACAGAAGCTTACATAACTCAATAGCCAAAATCAAGTGGTTTCCCACATTTAGATCGTTCGTTGGCTAGAGGAGTTAATAGTTCCCCATGGAGTACGATCGTGTTGTAATGACACGCATAAAGCAATATATTACTTTAATTATTAGAAAAGTAGTGGAATAATCTCTACTACTTCAAAGCTTCCATTTCATCAAACAATTTCATTTAAAAATGCTATCAAGTACATTAAATTAAGCTCAATGGGGTTGAGTAGTTTCTAAAATCAAATCATTTGGGCTTACATGGACTCAAGTCATCTTTCGGATGCTTTTTCTTGTTGTAAAAATGTCAGAAATATTTTAACCAAGTACATTGCTCATTATTTTAAAGCTAAAAGGAGACACTAGCAAAGGAATAGAATTTATAGGATAACAAGCTAAGTGGGGAGTGACTCAGGTGCAAGCGAGCAAATAGTTGTACGGTTAATTTAAAATTTGCAGAAGAGGTTATTAAAGGAATGTGATACCTCCTCTTGCTTGCTTCGTTCTTGTATTGAGTTGAACCACGCTATATTTCCCTATTGCCAAGTCACCCGAAATTGAGCAATCTTCGAGAGAAATAAAGAAACAAATTTGCAAATAGAAATTATAACTAATTTTTTGTGTTTTTGATTTATGAATGCAACCTGAAAGTAAACATGCAATTTTTTGAAGAAGTAAAATAAATCATAAGAATAAATAAAAATATGAATGCAATGTTTGGAGTTTTTTCAAACCTCCCCCCAAGCTTAGGCTGTTGCCATGCTTAGTTGTTGTCGTCATTCGGCGGTGGGTATGGGTAATGCTGGTAGTAGTTAGGGAAGTTGGTCATGAAGTGACTAAAACTGTTACTTAGGGAACTAACATCCTTATTCACTCCATGAAGAGTATGGTCGATCTCCCCAATGCGCTGGTTGAGCTGCTTAAATTCCTGATAGGGGACGTTGTTGAACTCCTGCTGCTGTTGCTACTGATTGGGCCATGGGTCCCAGCGTCCTTCCAGTTACTGATGTTGTCCTTCCCAAGCAGGATTGTCCTGCTCCTCCTCCTGCTCATTCTCCTTGAGGTCAGGATGGAGCCCAACCATGATCTCCATCACTTGGTCTTTGGTGAGGATCCAGTTCTCCTTATAAAAAATCAAGAAAGCTTGTGGACAAGGCCACAGCACCTGCTCATCCTATGAGGCATCAAGATAACCAAACTGATATGCTCGGAGCCTCCTGTTAGCTCGGTAAACACCTCGGACGCCATAAGAAGTTATATATTTGACGTCCATAAGTATGGAGCCGTCAACAGGTTGCATAATAGGTATTGGAATTCCATAGGATTGGACAAGGTGGGTTACTAATCCACCAATGCGAATATCACCTTTCTTTTTGTTTCTCTGGTGGCGTAGGTGCTGGAGGAAGAGAGATGTAGGGTTGGGACTCTGTGCTAAGGGGAAGAGTGCCTTAGTGATTATGGCCATGTCTGCATTGGCCATGGAACCGGTATCTCCTCCCCCAAAAGAGTGTTGGCGAGAAACAAGGCGAAGTAGCGGATTGTCGGGTTCTGAATGGTGGACATCCTCTCCTGGTAGAAGTCCCTACCACCGTTAACAGAAATAACCTCCCAAGTTTCTCCACTTGAGATGCTATATAAATTTGTAACAGTTGATTCCCCTTCTTGAGGGAATCGAAAAGCTTCACAAAATTGATGAAAAGAGATTTTATATAGCTGCTTTTTTCTGGTGAAGCTTACCGTGCACGCATTACCTTTAGCCTTGTAGTCATCATAGAAGGAGGCGAGGAAGTCAAAGGTAAGCTTAGATTAGGTGTCGTGGCTTGCGTAGGACAGGAGTGATATCCCTGCATTTTCAGGCATGTGGTCAAAATCCGCCCTCAACCCTACCACGGCGAGAAGCCATCATCAGTCCAATGTGTGGGCATCACCCTCTTCAATGAAACCAAGGAGTACTTGTTGAAGAGCTCATCCCGGAGCCCTGATCCCTCACCACATTGGCGGTTTCTCTTGCGAAAAATGCTAGAAAGCTTGTTCATCTTGATGCACTGGAAAATTTCAACATAAAACCTTAGGCATATAGTTTCTACATGATATACGAATGATTCTACGTGGAGAAATTTAATCCTAACGTGAGAAATCAAAAGGGAAAATCAAACAAGCTTGAGTTCATCCAGTAGAGAAATGTGAGAGTTTCAACCATGGAATTTTGAAAATAAAACATGGATAGGGAGAGAAACATATCGATATGTTGATTCCCCAACTGAAAAAAACGAAATCCGCGAAGAATCAAGAATTCTAGGTGGATTTTTAGGAGTTTGGAGAGAGAATATGAGAAAAACAGTGAGGAGAAGGAGAATCCCTAGCCCTGCTATACGACGGGAACTATACGGGCGGGATATGTAGTTCCCTCCGTATAGTTGCAGCGGCATTGAAAATTAGGGTGTCTTTATGCCAGATCTTAATTATACGGGTGCAACTATCCCACCAGAACAAAAAGGTCTTGCCGTATAGTTGTTCGTTAATCCTTCTATGCCCCAGGATACAATTTGTGAAAAATAGGGGTTGATAACTATACGTCCAGAACCATACGGCCGAAATAATATTCCCTCCATATAGTTGGTCATTAGACTCTCGAGGACATGCTTTTTCCCAAATTTTTCAGAGATGCCCTTTTTTATCAGAACAATATGTTTAGGCAAGTTCTCGCAGATAAAAATCAAACTTTAATTTTACAATTAATCTATGCTTATTCGGTCGATATTTCTAGTAATTTTTGTCATCTGCATCTATACGGGCACACTTCCGCAAGAATGTTTGTGAAAAAGTTGTAGGAATGGGATGAACATCTTATTCTTTAACTTATTTTATTAATGTGATGGGTTTACTCCCATTAAGCATTTTATTAAGAATGGTTGAATATTTCAACCCCTTCTCTGTTCTCTAATTCTTAGCTTGGGTTGCCCCTTATCAAGGGCACTTACCACTTGAACTCATTTTGCCGGTGGAATATACCTTTCTCATGCTTCTAGCTTCTTTGGAAAATACCAGATGATTTCAGTATCATAAAAATTCAAGATTATTTTCCCTCATCACAATCAACTGACGCTCCTGCAGTGCTAAGGAAAGGTCTTCCAATTATTATAGATAATTTTTCATCCTCTGGCATATCAAGAATAATAAAATTAGTGGGAATAACATGCTCATCTATTCTAAGTAGAACAACCTCAATGATACCAATGGGTTGTTCAGTGGATTTGTTAGCCATCTATAAAGTGATAGAAGTAGAGGAATACTCCCCTAATCCTAACCTTTTATAGAGGGAATATGGCATTACAATAACTGCAGCACTTAGATCACACAAGGCATTGTGAATATTAGTTTTGCTAATTGAGAATGAAATAGCTGGTATTCCGGGATCTCCCGATTTAGACAATAACTTCCCATTAGCAGGATAACTAGTCACCATGGAAACAATTTCAGTTATTTCTTTCTTTCTATTAAGAATATCATAGATAAATTTAGAATAGGTAGGAACTTTTATTGCATCTAGAAACGGAATTTCTAGACGAAGATCACCAAGTGCCTTTTTGAAAGAATCATAGATTACCTGATGCGGTGCTTTCTTTCTGCGATCTGGATATGGAATATTTTGCTCACCTTTCTTATTCTTGTATTTACCTTTTGTTGGGGATCGGGATATTTAGTTGCTTTCTATTGTTGTTGCTTGTCGCTCTTCTTCTTTTCTACTGCAACAACTTCATCTTTATTGCTTAGCTCTTTTTCTTATCTTGGATCAACGGTCTCTACATCAGAGTCATAGTGGTCATCCTGTGCATCATTTTGCTCCACGAAAGTTTGGTCTGGTGACTACAACAGTACACAAGACCCTGAGCCAGTGAGTAGCTTTGATCTGTCAAAGTGCATTCCCAATATTGTGGTTATAGTCCAGGAGAATCATCTCGCCTCTCCGTCCAATCTGCAATGAAATCTGCCAAGGCTTGTCATTTGATAGTGTTGCGTCTCTTGTAGGTGATTTCGAAGGTGGCAAGCTCAATGCCCCACTTCGCCACCCTTCCTATAGCGTTTTTGTTGATGTCAGACAGTGGAGCCTTGCTCACTACTATGATTGGGTGCTCCTGCAAGTAGTGCCTTAGCTTCCGACAAGCAATGAAAACTCCATAAGCTAGCTTCTGGTAGTGCGGGTAAAACTTCTTGGACTCCGTCAAGACCTCGCTTACATAGTGAACTGGTCATTGCACTCTATAATCATGTGTTGTCTCCTTCCGCTTGACCACCACGACAATGTTGATAACCCATTTGGTGGTCGCCATGTAAATCAACATAGGCTTCATTGACTCAGCTGCTGCAAGTATAGGCGCAGAATAAAGTATCCTTTTTAGCTCCTTAATTGCACCATCTTCCTCGTCTATCCATACAAATTTGTCTGCCTTCTTCAACAACTTGTATAGAGGCAGAGATTTCTCTCCAAATCAGTTGACGAACCGGCTTACTGCTGCAACGGAGCCTGTGAGCCATTGGATGTCTTTCAGGCATGTGAGATGATTGATGTTGAGGATGTCCTTGATCTTCTCCTGCTTGACCTTGATTCCACACTGGGAAATGATGAAGATAGTCAGTTTGCTGGATGGAACCCCGAAGACGCACTTCTTGTTGTTAAGCATCATGTTGCCTTTTTGAAGTTATCAAAGGTTTACTTTAAGTCAGAGATTAAGTCGTTTTACTTTTTGACATCAGCGCGACATTGTCCACATAGGTGTGAATGTTCCGATATATTTGGTTGTGGAGGAAACGTTGCATGGTCCGTGGTACGTATCAACTGAGTTTTTCAACCCAAAGGGCATCGTGACATAAGGTGTGGTGAACGAAGTGGCCAATTGGTCTGACTTCATCATTTTGATCTAGTGGTATCCTAAGTATGCATCTAGAAAACAAAGAAGTTCCAAGCTAGACATCGAGTCAATGACTTGGTCAATGTGAGGTAAAGCAAACGGATTCTTTGGACACACTTTGTTCAAGCCGGTGTAATCAACGCACATTCTTAATTCATTGGTTCCCTTTTTGGGCACAAGTATAGGACCAGACATCCATTGGGTGTGAAGGACTTCTCGGATGAAACTAACCTTAAGTAACCTAGATATCTCTTTGCCAATGTCGCATCTCTTCTCATCCCCGAAGCGTCGAAGAGGTTGTTTCACCTTTTTGCATTTTGGATCAATGTTTAAGCTATGCTCGACAAGTTCCCTATGTACACCTTTCATGTTGGCAGGTTGCCTGGAAAAGATTTCCCTATTATCATGGAGGAACTCGACGAGTGAGCTTTCCTATTTAGGATACAGGTTTGTCCCAATGGCGATGGCCTTGGAGGCATCGCCTACCACAAGTTCTATCGGCTTGGTCTCGATGCCGACCTTGAAGGCAAGATCGAAATCAGAAATTTGTTTCTTTGATGCTGGCATCTCTGAGGCGTTGACCTTGCTCTGGATCTCCTTGAAATCTTTGTTATAGAGGACAACTTCTGCAAAGGCTTCTTCTCCAATCTCATAGGCCCTTGCCTTTGAAAAGCTTCCTGATACGGTGATGACACTGTTTGTACGGATAGCTTTAGCTTCTTGTAGACGAAGCATGGTTTGGCCATGAAGGAGTGGAAGATGTCATTTTTAAGTATGACGTGGTACATGCTCTTTAAGGGGACCACTTCAAAGGTCATGCGCTCTTGGCGGTAATTTTTAACATCGCCAAAAGAAACCGGAAGGGTGATGCACCCATGGGACAGAGCCTCCCAGCCAGGAACTACGCCATGAAACACGGTGCTGGTCCACCTTAGGTTGGCCTCCATCAAGTTCAACTTATGAAGTATATCCAGGTTAATGATGTTGATGCTTCTTCCACTATCCACCATGCACTTGGTGAACTCGCAGCCGTCAATCAGGGGGTTGATGACCATGGCATTCTGGTTCTTTGTTGGAACAAGGTCGGGTTGATCCTTCATGTTGCATGTGATTGGAACTTCTGACCAGCGCATGAACTGGGGAACTGGGGGTAGGGTGTCCATCAGTATCCTTAGAGAGGTCTTATGTGCCCAGATAGTTGGGGTGCCAAGGAAAGTGTGGTAGATGGGGGCCTTCTTGTCGAAGGATTTCTTGCTTTTGTCATCGCCTTTATTTGTGTGCTTGGGGTCTACGTCCTCATTCATGTCACTTGAATCATTGGACTCCTCTTCCTTCTTCTTACATTTTCTCTTTCCTCGCGGTCGGTTCTTCCGGCTTCGCATTTAGCCGGAATCTGGGTCTTCCTTCAGATCGTTGACAAACATGCAATGTCGGTTGGTGTGAGTGGATTTGCCATTGGCATCGAGTTGTACGAAGCACTACATATCACAGTATTCCTCGTATGGGGGATGCGGAGCGCTATCGGGGTAGTGTCACTACCGCGCTGCTACCCACGACCAGCCCCTGGCCTCGGCCACACTATCCGCCATCACCTCTGCCTGCAAACTTCATGGCAACCATGTCGGAAGATGGCTTTTCTTCTAGCAGATTCTTCCACTTACTATTGTTCCTCTTGGATAGTGTTGGAATGGCAATTGTCGGTAAGGAGCTATGAGCATCGTTGTCGGCAGCTGCGAACTCACTGGCCAAGAAGATCATCTGATTGAGATCCAGCTTGTGATTGTCCTGTAGACGCTTTAAATTATGCTAGAGCAAGGTGCCCTTTTCCAAACCATCAATGTAGGTGGCCATAGCGGTCTGATCATGCACTCCAGCGCAGGAATTTTTTATATCCAGCAAGCAGGAGAGGTAGGCTCTAGATTTCTTGCCCTTTTCCTGGATGCACCGCTATATATCGCCAACATTGCACAGACGTTTGCGCGTACCCTCGAAGTTCTTGATGAATGCTTCATGCATGTCCACAAAATTGCATATGGACTTCTCCGGCAATTCGTCCATCCATTGGCGGGCCGTCCCCGTCAAAATCAGTGCGAGGTACTTGAAAGCCATGTTGGGGTTTCCCCTAGAAATCTCGGCCTCTTCCATAATCCTGCAACCACGTAGCTGGCCTGGCAGTACCGTGATAGGTATTGATCATCTTGTCAATCTGGAAACCCTTGGGGTAAGTTGGGCTCGTGTCACAGGGCCAAAGCAACGTGGTCCCAAGTATTGTCCTTCCCAAGCCTCCTAAATCTTGTCCAGGTGTGAGATATTGGGATGGAGAACAATGTTGCAGGAGGAAGTTTTCCTTTTGGTTGCACGGAAAAGCCATTTTCCATTTGCCGAGCGCAAAAAATGGGTCGTTTTGTGAAGCAACCACCAAAATGCTGGTTCCGAATGCTACCCTCCCATTTTTTGTAAAATACTAGACAACCTTCCATGGACGATCCCTCAACCGGTAGATCTCAAACCTTTCCGTCATTCCCGGGTGAAAAAGACAAATGTCTGCCGAATCGGGAGGAAGTGGGTCCCGTTTGAACTACATGTACATGATCTAACGCCCGTGATTTTTTGAAAAATATTTTTTAGACTCACAATATGTTGTTTCTTCAGAGATCCAATGCAAGTTCTAATGAGGATCGTCCCCTAATTTCATGCACGCCGGTTCGACCTTAGTTCGAAACGGGAAAAATCGAAACGAGCATAAGAAATTCAAACTCTAGTATATAAAATATATTATTTATTTCAACAAAATATTAGTTTTATAACAGATTATTCTAATAGATTTATATTATAGATCTTTTTTTCTACATATTTTGATATATGATACATATTTTTCATCATTACAGAATAAAATATATTGAATTAATAATATAATTAATTAAAATATCTAGTCCTGGCTCATACCACAACCCGGGACTAGAGGTTTTTGGCGTGCGAACGAAATGGCACGGCCAAAAAGACCTCTAGTGTCGGCTCGTGGCTGGAAGCGGGACTAGAGGCCCCCCTGTAGTCCCGGCTAGAGGCTGGAACCGGGACTAGAGGTGGTGGGTATAAATACCAACCGCCCGCCTCCCGGCCTGAGCAACACACCCGTGCCCGCGCCGTCGCCAGGCCGCCGCCCACGCCCACGCCCCGTGGAGCTCGCCGTCGCCGCGCCACGCCCGTCGAGCTCGTCGCCGCCCCGCCCCTGGAGCTCGTCGCCGCCTATGCCCACACCCCATGGAGCTCGTCGCCGCCCCGCCCGTCGAGCTCATCACCGCCGCCCCTCACTGTTCCCGCGCCGCCTAACGCGCCGCATGGCCCACAATGTTACCACGCGCTGCCGCCATAAGTGTTTATATTTCGTTTTATTTTTATTTTCTTTTTTCTATTTTTCAATATAGTTTAGTATATAATTTAGTTTCATATATATTGTTAGTATATAGTTTAGTTATATATAAATTTGTTAGTATATCTTTAATATTTGTTAGTATATAATTTAGTTTCATATATATTGTTAGTATATTATTTAGTTAGATATAAATTTGTTAGTATATAGTTTCAATATTTTTAGTTAGATATAAATTTGTTAGTATATTGTTTAGTTTCATATATATTGTTACATATTTTTAATATAGAGATTTAATGATATTTTAGTTTGATATATAATTTTATTTAGACATATTATTATTTAGTTTAGCGATATTTAGGGATTTGTATATAATATCTGTTAGTATTTAGGATATTATTGCTAGTATTTAGGAAATTATTACTATTATTAAAATATAATTATTTACTAAGCATTATTTTGGTCAAATCCATACCTACTTCAGGATATTCCTATACCACATCTTCGTAGTCGACTCGGCGACAAGGATGGAGTGTTATGCTCTACCGGAGTTGTACGAGATTAGGCTCTGCCGGGCTGGCACTGGGAGGTGCTACCTCTAGGAAAGCGTAGCTTGGTGACGAATCCGGGTGTCATCGTCGACCCTGATCTTCTTTGGTGGAGGTCATGTGGTCCTGGAAGTGTGTAGAGGGAGCCGGCCCCCGAGGAGGTGGTACGACGCCGTGTCATAGAGGAGGACGAGCACGTCCGTTGCTATATGGTGATATTGGACACCAGGGTGGCCCCCATACCTGGTAGGTTCTTCAGGGATCTCACCCTAGCTATACTCCTGTAATGGTTCTGACTATTTGAGTGGTCACATCCCGTGGCCCAGGAACCGATATTTGACGTTATCAGACGAGATGTTGTTCTTTATATGATATTACTACTTTATCGTTATTGGAGATGCATTAATACTTTGTTGTTTTTGAGATGTTATTCGAGATGTTATATGATATTAGTACTTCTGTCATTCGAGATGTATTATTACTACTTGCTGTGATATATATGATACATTGTTAATTTTTCACTCATATGCACATTATGTCATAAAAGTTATTTTATGGACTTCAACAGTAAAGACGGTGAAGAGACTTTATGCGATACGATACGAGGTGATGAACTGCTCCTCTATCAGGATGAAGCGGTCCCCTATCTGTAGGGTTTCGTAGCATGGAAAACAAAAATTTTCTATCGCATACAAACAAACAAGCCAAGATCTATCTACTAGATTGTAGCAACGAGTCGATGGAATAACTCACCCTCGAAGATTCCAAAGTGTTTAACGAGAGCGGATTCTCGTGGGTGATGTAGTCGTACTCTTCCCGATCTCAAGATCGCGTAGACGATCCTTCCGGCGCTGCGTTCCGGCAACGCTGTCGCAGTCGGTCACACGTTCGGTACTCGACGAAGACCTTCCTCTCCCTTGTTCCAGCAGGCAGCGGAGGTTGTAGCACTCTCCTCGCGATTCCGGCAGCACAACGGCGTGGTACCGGAAGTAGAGGGGAGATCTCGCAGGGCTTCGCCTTAAGCCGGAGCGAGTATGGTGGAGTATGAGAGAGTCCTCGGTGTTCTAGGGTTTAGACACACCAAGGAGGGGATGCTAGAGCCGGCAACTAGGGTTCCGGGGACCCCCAAGTCGGCGGCTAGGGCAAAACCCTAGGTGGTGGCGGCGGCTATGGAGGGCTGCAACTTTCTAGGGTTTGAGGTGAGGGACTTGTGTGTCTAGAGGAGGGAGCCCTGCCCCTCCTTATATAGGTGGAGGGGCCGGCGGCCAAGGGGAGGGAGGGGAGTCCCTCCCCAACTCGGCTTGGGTGGTGCGCCGGCTTGGGGAGGAGGACTCCCTCCCCAACTCGGTTTCACACTCCTTCCTCTTTTCCACTTTCCAAAACTTGCCGTTTGACATTCAAACTAGCCGTTTGACTTTTCAATTTAGGATTTGAATAAACCCTTTATTTTGGACAGCGAATACACTTAGTACATGATGCAATCATTCCAACTTGCAATGACACACTCATGTACCCCTTCCCCTCCGGAGTGCCGGACATTCCGGAACCTTCTAGAACATTCCCGATGAAAACACCGGAATCATTCCCGAACTCCGAAACGGGACTTTCCTTATATGAATCTTATTCTCCGGACCATTCCGGATCACCTCGTGATATCCCGGATCCCATCCGAGACTCCGAACAACATTCGGTCTCTTTCTCATAATACCATAACTACTCAAACAACGTCGAATCCTTAAGTGTGTCTCCCTACGGTTCGTGAATTATGCGGACATGATCGAGACACTTCTCCGAACAATAACCAATAGAGGAATCTGGAAATTCATATGGCTCCCACATATTTCTACGATTACTTTGCGATCGAATGAACCACGTACATACGATACCAATTTCCCTTTGTCTCACGATAGTTTACTTATCCGAGGTTATGATCGTCGGTATCTCTGCATACCTAGTTCAACCTCGTTACCGATAAGTACTCTTTTCTCGTTCCCGTGATATGTGATCCCTTGTGAGCCAGTCACATGCTTGCAAGCTAATTGGATGACATTTCACCGAGAGGTCCCAGAGTATATCTATCCGTCATATGGATGGACAAATCCCACTCTTGATCCATGTGTTTCAACCAATACTTTCTGAACACTCAATGCCACCTTTATAGCCACCCAGTTACGGTGTGGTGTTTGATGTCATCAAAGCATCCATCCGGTAAAGGTGATATGCATGATCTCATGGTCGAAGGAATTAGGTTACTATGTATCAGAAAGCATATAGCAATTGAACTATTGAAATGACTTGATCTTTATGCTACGCTTATCTATAGGAGTATGTCCATCATATCATTCTCCTAGCGATATGATCTTGTTGTTGATAACATCTCAATGTTCATGATAGGGAAACCACAATCATTTATCAACCAACAAGCTAGTGATGTATAGAGGCTATACTAGGGACTTCAAATTAAGTTTACAAATCACACAAGTATCAATGTTTCCCTGTTAATACTATTATAGCATGAATGTAAACATTTATCATAAACACAAAGATATAATAATAACTACATTTATTATTGCCTCTAGGGCATATCTCCAACAGTCTCCCACTTGCACTAGAGTCATCTAATCTAGATTACATGGTAATATACCGAACACCCATGGCAGTTTGGTGCTGGTCATGTTTTGCCCTCGGTAGAGGTTTAGTCAACGGATCCGCCACATTCATATCTGTGTGTACTTTGCAAATCTTTATATCCCCATCCTGGATATGTTCTCGAATAGCGTGAAAACGTAGCTTGATATGCTTCAGCTTCTTGTGTGACCTTGGTTCTTGCGCATTGGCTATGGCGCCCATGTTATCACAGTAGATAGACATTGGGTCCAGCGCACTAGGAACCACACCCAGCTCTGTAATGAACTCTTTCATCCATATCGCTTCTTGTGAAGCCTCCGAAGCAGCCATGTATTCCGATTCAGTTGAAGATCTCGCCACAACGCTTTGCTTTGCACTCCTCCAGCTAACTGCTGCACCATTCAAAATAAATACGTATCCAGATTGTGATTTAGAATCATCCGGATCGGTGTTCCAACTAGCATCGGTGTAACCATTAACAACGAGCTGTTCATCACCTCCATAAGAAAGAACCATATCCTTAGTTCTTCTCAAGTACTTAAGGATGTTTTTGACCGCTGTCCAATGATCCACTCCTGGATCACTTTGATATCTGCTAGTTAAACTAACAACATATGCAATGTCGGGTCTAGTACATAGCATGGCATATATTAGAGATCCTATGGCTGAGGCATAGGGAGTCTTACTCATCCTTTCTCTATCTTCTGCCGATGTCGGACTTTGAGTTTTACTCAAGGTCGTATTGGGCAACATGGGCAAGAACCCTTTCTTGCTTTCTTCCATTCCAAACCTCTTTAGAACTTTGTCCAAATATGTACTCTGTGACAATGATATTTGGCGTTTTGATCTATCTCTATAAATCTTTATGCCTAATATGTAAGCTGCTTCGCCAAGATCTTTCATTGAAAAACTATTATTCAAATATTCCTTGACACTATTAAGAAGGTCTACATCATTCCCAATCAACAATATGTCATCCACATATAGTATTAAGAATGCTACAGAGCTCCCACTCACTTTCTTGTAAATACAAGCTTCTCCATAAGTTTGTATAAAACCAAAACTTTTGATCACCTTATCAAAACGTTGATTCCAACTTCGGGATGCTTGCTTCAATCCATAGATGGACCGTTGAAGTTTGCATACCTTGTTAGCATCTTCAGGATCGACAAAACCTTTGGGTTGCATCATATACAAATCTTCATCAATATCTCCATTGAGGAATGCTGTTTTGACATCCATCTGCCATATTTCATAATCGTAATATGCAGCGATTGCTAACATAATCCTCACAGACTTTAGCTTCGCTACTGGTGAGAAAGTCTCATCGTAGTCAACTCCTTGAATTTGTCGAAACCCTTTTGCGACAAGTCGAGCTTTATAGACAGTAACATTACCATCAGCATCTGTTTTCTTCTTGAAAATCCATTTGTTCTCGACAGCCTTCCGTCCATCCGGTAAGTCCACCAAAGTCCATACTTGGTATTCGTACATGGATCCAATCTCGGATTTCATGGCTTCTTGCCATTTATTGGAATCTAGGCTCATCATTGCTTCCTCATATGTCTCGGGGTCATCGGTGTTATCCACCAACATGACACTCATAACGGGATCATACCAATCTGGAGTGGTACGAGTTCTCGTTGACCTCCGAGGCTCTGTAGCAACTTCAACCGAAGTTTCATGATCACCATCATTAGCTTCCTCTCTTATTGGTGCAGGCACCACAGGAACTTCTTCCGGTGCTACGCTACTCGCAATTTCGAGAGAAGGTTCAACAACCTCGTCGAGTTCTACTTTCCTTCCAGTCACTTCTTTCGAGAGAAATTCCTTCTCTAGAAAGGATCCATTCTTTGCAACAAAAGTTTTGCCCTCGGATCTATGATAGAAGGTATACCCAATAGTTTCCTTCGGGTATCCTATGAAGACGCATTTTTCCGCTTTGGGTTCAAGCTTGTCCGGCTGTAACTTCTTTACATAGGCTTCGCAGCCCCAAACTTTAAGAAACGACAATCTAGGTTTCTTCCCAAACCATAATTCATACGGTGTCGTTTCAACGGATATAGATGGTGCCCTATTTAAAGTGAATGCGGCTGTTTCTAATGCATAACCCCAAAATGATAGCGGTAAATCTGTAAGTGACATCATAGAACGAACCATATCTAAGAGAGTTCGATTACGACGTTCGGACACACCATTACGCTGTGGTGTTCCCGGCGGTGTCAATTGTGAAAGTATTCCGCATTTCTTCAAATGCTCGCCAAACTCGTAGCTTAGATATTCACCTCCACGATCAGAACGTAGAAATTTAATCTTCTTGTTACGTTGATTCTCTACCTCACTTTGAAACTCCTTAAACTTCTCGAAAGTTTCGGACTTATGTTTCATGAAATAGATATACCCATATCTACTCAAATCATCCGTGAAGGTAAGAACATAACGATAACCACCGCGCGATGCTACACTCATTGGACCACACACATCGGTATGTATGATTTCCAATAAATCCGTAGCTCGCTCCATCATACCAGAAAATGGAGTCTTAGTCATTTTTCCCATCACACATGCTTTGCATCTTTCAAGTGATTCAAAATCAAGTGATTCAAGAAGTCCATCGGAATGGAGTTTCTTCATACGCTTCACTCCAATGTGACCAAGACGACAGTGCCACATATAGGTCGAATTATCGCTTGATTTCAAACGTTTAGCCTCAATGTTGTTGAGATGTGTATTTCCACTATCGAGATTCAACAAGAATAGACCATCTATCAAAGGTGCATGTGCGTAAAACATATTACTCATATAAATCGAACAACCATTATTCTCTGACTTAAACAAGTAACCGTCTCGCAATAAACAAGATCCTGATATAATATTCATGCTCAACGCAGGCACCAAATAACAATTATTTAAGTATAAAACTAATCCCGATGGTAGATGAAGGGGTAGCGTGCCGACCGCGATCACATCAACCTTTGATCCGTTTCCCACGCGCATCGTCACCTCGTTCTTCGCTAGCTTCCGTTTATTCTGCAGCACCTATTTCGAGTTACAAATATGAGCAACCGAACCAGTATCAAATACCCAGGCACTACTACGAGTACTAGTGAGATACACATCAATAACATGTATATCAGATATACCTTTCTTCTTAATGTTGCCGTTCTTTAGATCCGCCAAGTACTTTGGGCAATTCCGCTTCCAGTGACCTTCTCCCTTGCAGTAAAAGCACTCAGTATCAGGCTTAGGTCCAGCCTTGGTCTTCTTCGCCGGCGTGGTAACTTTCTTACCACCCTTCTTGAAGTGTCCCTTCTGCTTAGACTTGCCTTTCTTGAATTTGGTGGTCTTATTGACCAACAACACTTGGTGCTCTTTCTTGATCTCCACTTCTGCAGACTTTAACATAGCAAACAGTTCTGGCAACTCTTTGTTCATGTTCTGCATGTTGTAGTTCATCACAAAGTTCTTGTAACTTGGTGGTAGTGATTGGAGGACACGGTAAATCCCCAAAGCATTAGGAATCACTATACCCAAGCTCTGAAGTTTGTTTGCGTGCCCAGACATCTTAAGCACATGCTCACTGACAGAGCTGCCCTCTTCCATCTTGCAGTTAAAGAACTTTTCAGAAGCCTCATAACTTTCAATTGCCGCATGAGTCTCAAAAATCAATTTGAGATCCTCGACAATATCATATGGGTCTGAATTCTCAAACCTTTTTTGAAGCTCCGATTCTAAACCATACAAGATAGCACACTGAACTATGGAGTACTGATTCTTCCGAGCGAGGTAAACATTCTTTACTTCATCGGGAGCATCAGCTGCAGGTGGGTCACCTAGCGGTGCATCCAACACATAGTTCAAATTACCAGCTGTGAGGACAATCCTCAAATTGCGGAACCAATCCGCGAAGTTGCTTCCATTGTTTTTCAACTTTTCTTTCTCTAGGAACGCATTAAAATTGATGGTAGGGGCTGCCATTGATCTACAACATATTTGCAATAGTTTAGACTAGGTTTATGACAAATTGAGTTCAAATTAATAATAAAATTAACCTAGGTGAACTCCCACTCAAAACAACACCCCTCACATTGTTTTAGTGATCACATGAACCAAATCCACTACATCAACACCGATCATCATGAGAGTTGACATAGTTTCAATGGCGAACAATCGACATGTTCATCATATCTACTATATGATTCATGCTTTACCTTTCGGTGATCCGTGTTCCGAGACCATGTCTGTACATGCTAGGCTCGTCAAGATCAAACCTTAGTTTCCGCATGAGCAAATCTGGCTTGCTCACGTTGTATACACTTGCAGAATCTAACACACCCGATCATCACGTGGTGCTTCGAAACAACAAGCTTTAGCATCGGTGCTAACTAAGGGTGAACACTTTATGACTTGAAATTCATGTGCATGAGGGATCATCTTATAATGCTACCGTCGTCTACTAAGCAATACAAGATGCATAAAGGATTAACATCACATGCAATTCAATATATATGTGATATGATATGGCCTTTCTTCTTTGTGCTTCCGACCTCCATCTTCAAGCACGAACATGATCTCCATCATCACCGGCATTGCATCAAGGTCAATGACGCCTCTCCATGGTTGTCGTCCACCGGCTTCAACTATTACAACTACTTTGAATAGACACGCGGGTCTTAACATAAATTAAAGACAACCATATGGCTCCTGCCGGTTGCCAACTTACAATAAGGATCATTGCATACATCAAATATAATCACAATCATGGCCATATCACATCACTGCACACCCCTACAAAACAAAGTTAGACGCCTCTACTTTCTTTGCATGTTTTACGTGGCTTGGGGCTTTCAATAAGTGTTGTTCTAACTTACGAACATGAACCACAACATTGATACTAGTATTGTTAATCACCCGTTGTAAATTGGATCTTAACTATGCTAGGAGAAACAGGCACCCGCAAAGCCACTTATGCAATACAAGTTGCATGTCAAGCGTGGAGCAAGTCTCATGAACGATGTCATGTAAGGTTAGCCCGGGCCGCTTCATCCCAACATACCGCAAGATGCAAAGTACACAAGAAGCAATCGACAATAAAAGCATCAACGCCCACAATGACCATTGTGTTCTACTCGTGCAACAGATCTACATATAGACCTGGCTCTGATACCACTATAGGGTTTCGTAGCATGGAAAACAAAAAATTTCTATCGCATACAAACAAACAAGACAAGATCTATCTACTAGATTGTAGCAACGAGTCGATGGAATAACTCACCCTCGAAGATTCCAAATTGTTTAACGAGAGCGGATTCTCGTGGGTGATGTAGTCGTACTCTTCCCGATCTCAAGATCGCGTAGACGATCCTTCCGGCGATGCGTTCCGGCAGCGCTCCCGCAGTCGGTCACACGTTCGGTACTCGACGAAGACCTTCCTCTCCCTTGTTCCAGCAGGCAGCGGAGGTTGTACCACTCTCCTCGCGATTCCGGCAGCACAACAGCATGGTACCGGAAGTAGAGGGGAGATCTCGCAGGGCTTCGCCTTAAGCCGGAGCGAGTATGGTGGAGTATGAGAGAGTCCTCGGTGTTCTAGGGTTTAGACACACCAAGGAGGGGATGCTAGAGCCGGCAACTAGGGTTCCGGGGACCCCCAAGTCAGCGGCTAGGGCAAAACCCTAGGTGGTGGCGGCGGCTATGGAGGGCTGCAGCTTTCTAGGGTTTGAGGTGAGGGACTTGTGTGTCTAGAGGAGGGAGCCCTGCCCCTCCTTATATAGGTGGAGGGGCCGGCGTCCAAGGGGAGGGAGGGGAGTCCCTCCCCAACTCGGCTTGGGTGGTGCGCCGGCTTGGGGAGGAGGACTCCCTCCCCAACTCGGTTTCACACTCCTTCCTCTTTTCCATTTTCCAAAACTTGCCGTTTGACTTTCAAACTAGCCGTTTGACTTTTCAATTTAGGATTTGAATAAACCCTTTATTTTGGACAGCGAATACACTTAGTACATGATGCAATCATTCCAACTTGCAATGACACACTCATGTACCCCTTCCCCTCCGGAGTGCCGGACATTCCAGAACCTTCTAGAACATTCCCGATGAAAACACCGGAATCATTCCCGAACTCCGAAACGGGACTTTCCTTATATGAATCTTATTCTCCGGACCATTCCGGATCACCTCGTGATATCTCGGATCCCATCCGAGACTCCGAACAACATTCGGTCTCTTTCTCATAATACCATAACTACTCAAACAACGTCGAATCCTTAAGTGTGTCTCCCTACGGTTCGTGAATTATGCGGACATGATCGAGACACTTCTCCGAACAATAACCAATAGAGGAATCTGGAAATTCATATGGCTCCCACATATTTCTATGATTACTTTGCGATCGAATGAACCACTTACATACGATACCAATTTCCCTTTGTCTCACGATAGTTTACTTATCCGAGGTTATGATCGTCGGTATCTCTGCATACCTAGTTCAACCTCGTTACCGATAAGTAATCTTTTCTCGTTCCCGTGATATGTGATCCCTTGTGAGCCAGTCACATGCTTGCAAGCTAATTGGATGACATTTCACCGAGAGGGCCCAGAGTATATCTATCCGTCATATGGATGGACAAATCCCACTCTTGATCCATGTGTTTCAACCAATACTTTCCGAACACTCAATGCCACCTTTATAGCCACCCAGTTACGGTGTGGTGTTTGATGTCATCAAAGCATCCATCCGGTAAAGGTGATATGCATGATCTCATGGTCGAAGGAATTAGGTTACTATGTATCAGAAAGCATATAGCAATTGAACTATTGAAATGACTTGATCTTTATGCTACGCTTATCTATAGGAGTATGTCCATCATATCATTCTCCTAACGATATGATCTTGTTGTTGATAACATCTCAATGTTCATGATAGGGAAACCACAATCATTTATCAACCAACAAGCTAGTGATGTATAGAGGCTATACTAGGGACTTCAAATTAAGTTTACAAATCACACAAGTATCAATGTTTCCCTGTTAATACTATTATAGCATGAATGTAAACATTTATCATAAACACAAAGATATAATAATAACTACATTTATTATTGCCTCTAGGGCATATCTCCAACACTATCAGGATGGAGCACTCGTCGATCGGGGTGGATTAGAAGACTATGGAGCAGAAGATGGCTCACGGTTTCTGAATGAGTCCGGTGAGGAAATAGAGATAGAACCTCAAGTAGAAGCGCATACTAGTTTTAATTTCTATGACGGCTTGGAAAATGATGGACCAACTTTGACAAAGTCTGGCGAGGTATATTATTAAGCATCTTGATCACTAGATAGATGCATTAATTTATTTGTGTGTATATATATATTAACGAATGTTTTTTTCTTATTTTAGACCTCCACATCGACCAAGTCAGATAAAAATAGTAAACGAGGACCGGCCAAAGGGATGGCCAAAGATGCGCATCTCACAATTGATGAGGTCTCTCTAGAGGGCAAACCATTGCTTCCCATAACTAACGTAAACACATTTATTCATCAATGTGGATTTGATGTTAAGGACAACGTCTCGATAAGCATTATCAACTAGAATAAGCCAGCAAAGGGAGATGAAAATTCTATGAGTTTTGTCGAGAATAGATATAAAGACATATTATGCGAGAAGCTCGTTTCACATTTCATACTACCGGTCTTGGAGTCTCAGAAGGCCACAGATGATATGAGGTCCGAAGTCAAACGTTTCGCTCTTAAGAAGATGGCCGAACAGTTCAATAACTATGAAAAAAGATTATACAATGAATATCTGGAGGAAGAACAAGTTCCAGAATTCAATGGCACATTAGAGAAGCAGCGGGCTCACTAGGAAAGATTTTTGGACTACAAGAAATCAGCAGTAGCAAAACAAAGGTCCGAAAAGAATAAAGAAAATGTTGCAAAAAAGAAATATCACCATAAGATGGGGACAAGTGGCTACAAGAATTTCGTTCCTAAGTGGGAGGAAGCCGAGTAGGCCTTGCGTGCCCAAGGGCTCACTCTAGCTATAGAGGACTGGCCCATCAGAGTAAGGAATTGGTTAATTGTGCATGGGGCAAAGTTTGACATGGAAGCAGGGAGTTAATATTTGATGAAAAGTCCAATTTTGCTACACCCCATGGAGAAATTGTTAAAACAATCGAGGAGGTTAAAAAGGGTAACTTCAAACCCAGCAGAGAGAACGACGAGCTGACAAAGGACCTCGGGAATTCTGAAAAACCAGGATGAACACGAGGCTTTGGACCTTCTGTGCCGTGGAAGACTGGGTTTCCTGAGGACACTGGATCCTATAGAAGCCGATCAAGGGCAAAGAAGCGGAAGGAGATAGAGGAGGCAGGCCGGTTGCATAGCATGGAAAGAAAGAACGAGGAAATATATGCCATGCTAAAGGAGCAACAGAAGTAACTGGACGAAATGCTGCAGCAATGGACAACGCATAAGCGGGTGGAAGAAAGTGCCGGTGGCCTATCTCAGCGGAGAAGCAGCATCGCTTCCATTCTAGCCGATCCGATAGATCGCTATCCCATGGATAATATCACTGAGAAAACAGGCTGTGAGATGCATGTGGCAGTGATGAACTTATCCTTCAAGGCGGCTCTCGGTTATGCTTTATCCTATGAGCCTGAAGCACGCTGGCATTGCAAAGAGATTCTAGATGGCTATGATCGTGTTAGGGTGGATGAGGTTCTACCTTAATATGAATCACTACAACTTGACATCCCGGGACCTGAATATGAGAGCACGCTAGGAGAAATAAGGGGCTCTATCATTCTATGGCGCAAGAAATACATTGTGTTTCCACGCTCTGCACCCAGGCCACCACCATCTCTTCCGCGTCAGCCGACTCTGCCACCTCCAGGAAGTCCACATGAGGAGTGGGATGACCACCATAGTGCGAGTCCACCGCCGCTTCAGCCCACTCCGCCACCGCCGTGTCAGACAACGAAGGCGGCCTCTCAGTCAACTAGTACTACTTAGAAGAAATCCAAAGGTAAAAAGGCGAAGCAAATCATGCCGCGCCTCCTTCCAAGTTACCTTACGAGATGACTGATTAGGAAACCAAAGCGATCACCGATGCCCATGTGAAATCCTTCTTTGCACCCAAAGTTCTCGAGCGAAAGAAAATATTTGATCCGAAAGCCAAAAGGTGGGCTAAGGGTTTTTTTGAGCAACCATCGCAATATGAGATAAATAAGGATGATGAATACAAACGTTGTCTGATGAGAATTCGTAGGAAGAATCCAGGAAGTACTACTATTACAAGCAGCGGGAAAAGAGATGTTGCCAAACTCGAAATGCAGGCAGACAAATCGATCGCCCCTCTCAAGGTATTATCCAATATTGATCATCAGAATATTATAGCAATGAAATTTTCCAAAGGTGCTAGTATTACAGTTTATCAAGCGCTAGGCGGGCATATCCCCAAACATGAGGAAATAACATGGATATATGAATACGGGAAGTCTCTAGTCGGACCTAATGAGGTCGACCTTCTACCAACACAAATGCGAAGACTACATGAGTGGTACGAGAAGATCGATTGTCAGCACTGCTCGTGAGAATTACAAGTGAACATTTTAATGGTCAAGACCAGTTGAAAATTTATTTTGAGTAATCCTATATGTTATTCAAACAAGATGCCCTCGACTTGAGTCTCCTCACTACCTATTATATGTAAGTGGTTCATTTATTTCTATGATAAACTCTCTAACTCAGCTCGTTCATTGCATGTAATTATCTTCACTATGCTATTATGCAGAATGAAGATCGATGAATGTGACCAAAAGAAAATCTTTGACACTGGGTTCATCGACCCACATCAGTTTAATCAAGGATTTCTAAAGGAATACCCCAAGGACACAGAGCGTAACTTGCTAAGGGTTTTACTGAGGCAACATTACAAACGAAGAATATTGTTTCCCTACAACTACAAGTAAGAGTGTTACTACCTTGTACACATTCACTTGATTCTGCTAAGTGTCATTAATGAGTTACTGACGTATAGAAATGTGCACAACTATCACTAGATTCTGCTAATCATTGAAGTGGACGCCGAAAGAGTTGAAATCAAGGACTCACTAATGAGAGACGAATCAGAGTACACATTCATTAAAGATGTGCTCTAGAGGTAATTTCAGTAATTACCGCACTATATCGGTCTCTTTAGTTCATATATATCCTGAGATATCAAGTAACTAATAACTCATCTATTCTTTATTGTTTGTCGGGCAGGGTTGGGAAAGCTTTCATCAATGCTATGGTTGGTGAATTTAAAGATGAGCTTAGTTTTCATCGGGTAAAAGTAAGTAGTACGAGCTAGATACGCGCATCTCTTGAATTCTAGTTTCAATACAATTATACCATGCTTGATTATTTTGATTGAATTCTATTCTCGTAAAGTGCGAGAGACATCCACTAGGGACTAATTTGTGTGGATACATCGTGTGCGAGTACATTCGCTTGGAGGTTAGTGAGCGGGACGGAGGGACATTTGTAGAAGTACGTGAACAATATATTCACAAATTGTGTTGAGTGTGATTCATAATATGTGTTAGGAGTATTGATATTGATATTGATCTCCTTTTTTATATATAGTTGGAAAGATTGCGGGAGAATTTCCAACCAAGGGAGCGCCTGGTAGCAATTCAAGAGAAATTGACAGAATTTATTGTTGACCATGTCATATACCCAGAAGGAAAATACCATACCTCGGGACTCCCGGGATTTAATGATCTCCGTGTAATCAAATAGACGGGTTGTGATCACCATTTCATCAAATTGTATATATATGTAATGTAGAATTATATCTATATAATCATGACGATCTTCTGTGTAATGGGTTCCTTCATTGCATTCCACTTTACGCCAAACGCAACCCTCCTCTACCTATCCTCCTGCCACCGTAGAACCCCCCCATTCGGCTACCGCCGCAGAAATCAGCCCAAAATTCCTGCCGCGGCAGAAACCCCAATCGGCTGTCGCGGCAAAAAATGGACCCAAAACTCTGTCGCAGCAGAAACCCCCATCGTTTGCCGCGGCAGAAAACGGTAACAAAACATTTCCGTGACAGAAACCCCCATTGGCTGCCGTGGCAGCCGAATTGGTAAAATGCTACCGCGATAGATAATAACTAGTCCCGGTTCGTGATATGAACCAGGACTAAATATCGTCCACCCTGTGCCCTTCTGCGCGGCCACGTGCAGAGCCTCTAGTCTCGGTCCGTAACTGACCCAGGACTAGGGGCTGGGACCTCTAGTCGCGATTCCGTAGTCCCGATTGCAAAACCGGGACTAGAGGCCCTCTAGTACCGGGACTAAAGGTCAGTTCTCCACTAGTGGAAGGTGTGGATGTGTGGATATCCATGGCGCGGTCGGCCTATATATAGATGGAAAGGACGGTGGGAAATGGCAGGAAGGGGTGGGAAATGGACGAATATATCTTTAGTCTCGGTTAGTGGCTACAACCAGGATTAAAAGCTCCGATCGGAGGGAAAGGGCTGGAAAACTTGGTGGGAAGCGGTGGCTACAACCGGGACTAAAAGCTCTGATCAGAGGGACTAAACCATAAACCTGAAACCCTAAACCCAAAATCCTAAACCCTAAACCCTAAACCATAAACCTGAAACCATAAACCCTAACCCTCAACCCTCAACCCTAAACCCTAAACCCAAACCATAAACCCTAAACCCGAAATCCTAAATCCTAAACCCTAAAATATTTTAACTGTTATCAGATTTAATAATATTGATATATACTATTTTATTTAATAACAAATTTATTAAGAAACTTGCATTTATTAACATTTAAATTATTTGGAAAATTTAAATTGCTCAAATGATATTTTAAATAGCATATTCATATTCCTGACATTTTTATGATTCGAAAACATATATTATTTGGAATTATGAATTTAAAAAAATTATTAATTCAAATTATCTCAAATGTGGTCAAATGTCATAGGTTTGACTATTTAGAATTAGTTCTAAAAAGATTTGAATTTACATTTGAATTCATATAATAAAAGAAAACATATTTTATATTAAACATTTATTCAATTTCAAATATATTTGAAACTTAAAAAGGATTTGTATTTATGCAATAAGGTGGGAAACGGAGTTTGTAGTCAATTCTTTTAAAAAAGGAACCTTTAGTCCCGGGTCTTGGTATGACTCGAGACTAAAGGGTTGCGGTTGGGGCGCGCCCCATGGGCTGGTGCCGAAAACCCTTTAGTCCCGGTCCATGGCACGAGCCGGGACTAAAGGTATGGCTTTAGTTCTAGGTCGTGCCACAGACCGGGACAAAAGGTCTGTCCCCATATATTTCGCCGCCACCATGTGTGCGTCGTCCCCCTCTCCGGCCGCCACCACCCACAACTGTCCGGCCCCCTCTCTCCCATTCCCCGTCCGGCCGCGACATAGGCGGCGGCAGCCGTGCAAGGTGGAGGTGGCGCCGGCCACTGTGGGCGAACAGGCCGGGGCGGCAGTCATGCACGTCGGCGGCGGCGCCGGCCCCCTTTGTTTAGTATTTCTTTTCTTATATGTTATTATTACTATATAGTACAGTATATATTGTATATATATAGTGTAATATATAGTGTATTTTTTAATGTATATATTTTATTGGAATATATAGTCTAATATATAGTGTATTTTTTGGTGTAATATATAGTGTATAAAAATATAATATATAGTGTATAGTGTAATATGTAGTGTATTTTTTACAGTATATATTTTTAGTGCAATATAATATATAGTGTAATATAATATTGTAAGTTTTTTAGGGTATGAGATGTGACATATTATATTGTAATATAATATTATTAGTACACCTAATTTTCTATAATATATATAATATTTTTATTGTATATTTTAGTGTATTTTTAGTGTAATATAATATTGTAAGTTTTATCATATTTAATAATATTGATATAATATATAGTGTAATATATTTTCTAGTATAATATATAGTGGTGCTCGCGGACGACCGAAGTTAGGGTTAGGGTGGTGGTGCTCACGGGCGACGGGAGTTAGGTTTAGGGTGCTGGTGCTCGTTGGCGACCGAAGTTAGGGTTAGGGTGGTGGTGCTTGCGAGCCCCCCAAACTAGGGTAGGGTGGTGGTGCTCGCGGACGACTAGACTTAGGGTCAGGGTGGTGGTGCTCGCGGGTGACCGAAGTTAGGGTTAGGGTGGTGGTGCTTGTTGGCCCCCGCAGTTAGGGTTAGGGTGGTGGTGCTCGCGGGAGACCGGAGTTAGGGTTAGGGTGGTGGTGCTCGTAGGCCCCCGGAGTTATGGTTAGGGTGGTAGTGCTCGCGGGCGACCAGAATTAGGGTTATGGGTGCATCACTAGAATTTTGCTATTGTTTAGTATTATTGTAGCAAATTAGGTGTACATATTATTGTTTAGTATTATTTTATGTACCAATATTGTATGAAAAATGATATTGTGTGCATTCTGCAGAAAACTATGGATCCAATCCAGAGAGACCTATCATAGGAAGAAATTCTTGAGGATATGATCAACGACGCCCCCCATATTCATCCACATGAATCTCTGTCGATTTATCTGAAACCCTCCGGTGATGGTCAGGAGTTCGACCTAACTGAGGGAGAAGCCAACGGCTCATATGATGGAGAAGCCGGATGGCTCTAGTGGACCCTTAAAAAAGTCCAGCAAGGTATATATATGAAGTCCGGTGATTAGATCATGCATTAATTGAGTAGTATATATATAAATTGACGAATGTTTCTTTTCTTAGGCCTCCATGTCGAGCAAAAAATATTCCAAACGTGGCCTGGCGAAAAAGTTGGATGCATCTACGCGTTATAAAATTAAGGAGGTATCACCACGGGGCGAACCGTTGGAACTCAGAAAGGCTAAAAATGTATTTGTAAAACAATGCAGAGTTACGGTTAGGGATCGCATCCCGATCACCGTTCGAGAGTGGAATAAGACCAAAGGGGCAGAAGAGAGTGAGTATGTCACCGACATGTACAAAGATGGGTCTTTGGAATGACCTCATGGCACATTTCACCCTGCCAGAATATGAGGATGATGCCGACACAGCTGCATTGAGAAAGAAAGTCAAGCAGTAGACTCTTATGAATATGGCCGAACTATTCAAGAACTTCAAGAAATCAATATGGCTAAAGTATCAGAAGGACAAGACTCCTCCTAAATTCGAAGGCTATCTAGCGAAGCAGCAGCCTTACTTGTATGCATTTGTGAAGTACAAGAAGCCAGAACCTGCTGAGAAAATGTCAGGAAAAAAACAAGATAAATGCCGCGAAAAAAAATATGACCATAGCCTGGGATCAGGGGGCTACTCGACTGCCATGCCAAACTGGGATGAAAAAGAGAAAGAGCTTCTTGCTAAAGGGTGTTAGATAATCACGTGTCCTACACGTATTGGAATTGCAGTCCGAGTAGGTGTAGGTGTCCAAGTACTATACGTATATGTATTAGACTAGGTTTAGCTACCGAGTCGGTTGTCTAGTCTTGGCATATATATATGCGTGTATCCTGACCTGTAAACACCACCGTGTGAGTTGAGAAGCAATAGAGAAAAAGAAAGGCTCGACAAGAGCCTTTGGCAATCAAAGTTATTTTGCGTGTGCGTGCATGAGTGTACTAGTAGGTGTAGGTGTCCAGGTACTATACATATATGTATTAGACTAGGTTTAGCTACCGAGTCGGTTGTCTGGTCTTGGCATATATATGCGTGTATCCTGACCTGTAAACACTACCATGTGAAGTTGAGAAACAAATAAAGAAAAGAACGGGTACGATACGTGCCCTTGCTATAATATTATTCGAGCGTGTTTGTTTATCTAGTTTGATGTAGTCGATCTGTGGGCAAATTCCAACAACTGGTATCAGAGCATCGTGGAGTATCTCCTAGTAACGGGAGGTCATGGCGAAGGAGGTGGGCGAGTATTCTGGTGCGGCTACGGGTGCACCGGTGTCGATGCAGTATCCGCGGTACAGCCGCGACAACTACACGATCTGGGCGGTCCAGATGGAGTGGGCGTTAGAAGGCGCCAGACTCTGGGAGGCTGTCGATCCAGGCGGCGACGAGTTTAAGAAAGGCGCGTCGAAGTACCACCTAGACCGACTAGCACTCACGGCCATCTGCTCAGTGGTGCCGACGGATCTGATGCAACACCTGATCTCGAAGAAATCTGCAAAGGAGGTGTGGGATTCGCTCAAGACGCTAAATCTTGGGCACGAGCGCGTCCATGAGGCGACCCTGCAAACCTTGCAGAAGAAGTACGAGAATCTGGAGATGGGAGAAGATGAGACGCTAGACGCTTTTGCTTCAAGGGTCGCTACACTGGTCAATGGGATTCGCGGACTTGGCGAGAAGCTGGATGAGATCTCTATTGTGAGGCGTTTCCTCCGCGTGGCGCCGCCGCGTTACTCACCCGTTGTCTCGGCGATCGAGCAATGCGTTGATCTCAAGACTCTCACGATGGATGATCTAGTTGGACGGTTCAAGGCGCACGACGAGCGGATGAAGATCACCTATGGCGACGCGAAAGTGGATGAGCATCTCATGCTTATGGCTCGAGCGTTGTTCGCCAAGGAGAAGAAGGGCGATAAAGCATCCGGCAGCAGGAGTGATAGAGAAGATTCTCGCCCAGCGAAAAAGCATATCGCAGGGGAGGACGAGGACGAGCCTCCGCCGCAGAGGAAGTTTGACATCAAGAAAGTAAGATGTCATAAGTGCGGCGAGCTCGGTCACTTCAAGAAGGATTGCAAGAAATCGTCGAAGGAGAGGTGTAACACCCTCAGAATCGGACCTATGCAAGTTTTAGCAAAACTCGCCAAACCCGCATAGAAACGATTCAAAGGTGCCCACCAGGCACTTTCGTGCGGGTGGAAAACGAAGTAATAACATTATACAACAGTCCTCGATGGGACCCACAGAACAGATATATATAACAGCGACTCCATGAGTCAAGAATTCAGAGATACGGTACAAAGATCCAAATCACCTGTAAAACGATACAGCGTCCGACTACGGACAAGATGCAAATGGGGCTAAGAGCCCTGAAGAATAACCAATGGCGTCCATAACCCTGCCCAGGCCAAGCCGGAAGGATAACCCTGCTAACGACGTCGATCTCAAAACCTGCTTAAACAAAAGGGGTGCCGACAAAGGCAAAGGAAAAGAGGAGCGTCAGTACTGAGGCCAGTACACGGCGAGACTAGAATTCGGCGGTCCTCGCCTACATATGTATGGTGGACTGAGCGGCAGCATGTACTAAACAACCTATAGAGACTCGATACAACTGGCGGTTATCAGAGGGGGATAAGAATGACCTATTCGGATCCAACCTGATACTACCATCAAACAAACCCATCCTGGTGTTTCCCCCTCGAGACCAAACGAGGAAGTCAACCGAGGAACTCACACAGTTGGCAATTTTATTTATTCGGTTATCGTTGCAGCAATTACTAGTCAGGTATAGATAATCATCCTGATAAAAATAAGCAGTGGGCACTTTTAGTTAATAATTCCGTGGTAGTTGCAATAATTACTAATCAGATACAGATAGCATGAGATAAACCCAAAACCCAGCAGTAGTTGATACTTTTATTCAGCCATTCCGTTGTAGTTGCAATACTTACTAGTCAGGTACAATGGTCGCAAGCGACACTCCAAACAAGCGATTGTGGGCAGTATTAATTAGCCATTCCATTATAGTGGAGCTGATTACTAGTCATTATAAAGTCAAATTTATAGCAATAAACTTTAGTTATGCTTGTCTATGGTCTAGATACTGTGCTCCAAGTCGTCCATAACCGCGGACACGGCTTTCAGAAAGTTTTACCCGGCCGGGGTGCACCAATAGCAACACACACTCGATCAACCTCGGAAAAACCAAATCAAAACCCAACGAGGCCTTCACGACAAAGCAATCACAAGATTCAGAAATATTTCAGGGGGCCACCCCATTAAGCTACCCGCAACGAAGTAAGCTAGCTCCGAGATGGACTCAAGGTCTGGGTATACGGCTGTGAACGACTGGGAACCCAAAACTGGGCTTGTCGACACCGCGGAATCGTGTCCCGATCCTAAACAGTACAGTGTGCTATCCATCGCACAATTTAAATAAAGCAGTAAAGCATGGCATAAGTACAGGATCGTAAATAAATCCTCAAACTAGTTTGTGGCCCCAAGAAATAAGACTGAATCAAGGTCTGGCTCAGGGGGGTCCCATATACCTCCCGGATGTGGATAGCGCGATAAATCAAGGAACAGGTATCAAGTACTCGGGGTCCTACGGGACACAAATGGGCGTTCGGAAACCAAATATTATCTATCACCCACCGATGCCTCTGCTTATTTCAATTTTAATTGTTAAACCGGAATTAAAGTGAACAATAAGTAAAACCATGATCATCTCCAACATCAACATGCGGCAAGGCTCCAACAACTGTGGCATTTGACGACACGCAACAGCACTTGAGCAAGCGACTACGACGCGCAAGTCTGACTAGCTACCAAACAACAGGTAATAGGAGGTGGCCATGGCAATATAGGGCTGCATGGAATATCATAGATGCGGAAACTAGAGCATCGCAACACAGATAGCAATAGATCAACAGGAGGGAATAAATACTATAAAAGTAAGATAGGTAGAAAGGGGGAGATGCTCGCCTGAAAACATTGTCGAAGGTTCAACCGAAGATCGGGTCGACACTCGCATCAACTCAACGGCCTTATCCGCGAAGAAGCAAAACGCTAGAATAAACACCGGATGCAATATTTAATACAACGGCAGAAGATCGGCATGATGCATGTATGATGTATGGCATGGCAAAGGTGCGATGCAAATAGGTCATATTAAGCGGAACCAGGGTCCCGACAATTAGTTAGATGGTTCAAGTTATTTATCTACCCCGCAATTTAAATGTTGCATTATCAAGACAAAAGATAGCACCGGTTCGCTACACAAGTTTAAATGAGGCCAATATAAGACTAGATTTGCCCGCATATGGGCCCCATATTTAATTAGAGGTGAATCGGCATAAGGCCCCCAAACCAATGATATGCATGCGAGTATGACAATTATTATGCGACAAGTTGTATTATGTTATAAAATAGGGTTTCGGGAAGGGGTTCACACGTTAGGGTTCGGCGATCTTGGGTTCCGGGGTTCGGGGTCGGTCTCGGGGTCCAGGGTCTAGGGTTCGATCTTGGCGGGAGCGTTCTCGTATAACGGGGGTAGATCTTGTCGCATCCGGGAAGCCGGACTTGGTTCGGCGTCGGGGGCGCATCGGACCCGCCCGGGTCGGTGTCGTGCTTGTCGTTGTGAAGATCTTGTCGGGTCCCACAGGGTCGGTCTTGCCGTTGCGAGGGTCTTGTCGGTACCGCGCCATCGAGTCGGCCTTGGCGTCCGGGACGAAGTGCTTGTTGTTCCGGTGACGATCTTGTTGGAACCATATCGAAGGCCCTGATGTCGAGAAGATCTTGGCGTCCCATGAAGGAGGTCTTGACGCTACGGTCTGGTGTCGCCCTTCCGGTATCGCGGGTCTTGGTGTTTTGACGGGGTTCTCGGCTTGGTTCCACGACGGAGATCCTGAGGATCCATGCCGGCACACTTGGCGCCTTCTACTCCGACGATCGGTCTCATGTCCAAGTAGGAGTGCTTGATGATCCGAGCTGGGGTTCTTGTCCGCGATTCTTCGAGCACCTTCGGGGGTACGGGGACTTGATGGCGTCGAAGGAATCTGGCCTCCGTGGACCTGCGAGCGAGGCAACATCCCAGGAGATCCCCGAGGATGTGGTCTTGCAGCCGGCAGGGGCAGGACACGGACATGCGGAGGCAGAGGCGTGCGGCGGGGTTGGGGAAGGAGGCCTGGCGGCGCGGCCACAACGGGGAGGCGGCGCTCCGGACGCTGGCGAGCTCGAGGGGGGGGCGCTGACGGAGACGCGGCTCGCAGAGGGAGACGGCTCGGGGCTGCGCGGGGCGCCGGGCGCGGAACCGAGGGCGCGGCCGGACAGAGCGGCGCCGCGGGGCGGAGAGGGGACCTGGCGTAGACGACGGTGGAGGAGGAGGACGCGGAGGCTGTGGAGGACGAACGGCGAGCCGGAGCTCGCCGGCGGGGTCGCGCGGGACCGGCCGAAGGCGGGCGAGCGCGGCGGACTCGCGGGGAGGCGGAGGAGAGACGGCGAGGGGAACGCCTGGCGCGGGGAGGCGCCTGGCCGCGGCGGCGCCGGCGAGCAGAAGGCAGAGCGGCGACTGAGGACGGGGCGGGCGAGGTGGAGGGCGACGCAGCGAGCGGCGGGGCGAGGAAGGCCTGGGCGGAGCCGGAGGTGAGGGAGAGGGAGCAGCGCCGGCAGAGAGGAAGGAGGAAGAAGACGGGGTCGGGAGGGAGAGCACGCGGGGAGAGAGGAGGGGCCGGGGGAGGCGCGTGGAGGGCCAGGGGGACAGGGCCACGCAGGTGGGACCGCGCGTGGGCCAGAGGGCTGCTGGTGGTGGGACCCGGCAGAGGCGGGATCCGGTGCGGTGCGTGCTGCTGTGTGCTGCGCGCGCGTGTGTGCTGAGTGTATTGGGGAGAGAGAGGGGGTTAGGGTGATGTGGCAGGAGTTGATTGGGTGGGGGGGATAGAGCTAGGTGAGGTGGCAGCCTGCTACTGGTTGGGGTGAGGTGGAGGGTTGGGCTGGGTAGGTAGTTTGGTAGGTTTAGGATTATGGGTGGGACTGGTTGGACCGATTTAAAAATCCTGGGGGTGGTCGTTCGGGTCGAAACGGCCCGTTCGACTGCCCCCGCTAAAATAATAAATATTTTTATTTGTTTTACAAACACCGGTCGCAAACCGGTATCAGACACACAAAAATAATCCAGGGACCCGGGGTTTGATATCTGATTAATGATGGAGCATTTTAGAAAACAAAACGGGCTTTGCGAAAAATAGTTTTAGACAAACAACACATGATGATGACGATGCAATGCACAAATTCAACGCGATTTTCTAGTAGTGGTTTTGCGGGATGCCACAATTCGATACCACTAACACTGGATCTCGCCCTCGAGATCCGCCTCATGGTACCGGAAGGAAGGTCGGCGATCTGCGTCTTCTCGCATCGTGTAGATCCTCGCGACACCACTAACAAGAGGTCGTTGTCCGTGATCGCCGAGAGAACACTCCGGAAAACAAAAGGTCGAAGATAGAGGCATCAACAAATAAAGCCACCTCTAGCTTCCGATGGATGGAGTAAAACTGCAGGATCCACTGATTCGATGTACAAGAGCGAATGATAAGAGTAGTCGGATGGTGATCAGTCCATCGCGCACCCAAACCATTACTCTGCACACGAATAGGCGGATTATGCAACCAACTCTCGGAATTAGACTGAAGATCTCGACAAGCGAGGTTCGGAAACAAAGGAGTGATGCAGACTCTGCATCGGACCTGGCGTGGATGATGTCGTCGCGTCGGAAAACACCGGAAGGCACAAACAAAGAACAAAGAATGGTAACACCGTAGACGGATTCATCAGGCAGCTTGAACACCGGACGGTAGAACACCGTTACCAAAGGAGGAAGCGAAACCCTGAAGGTACGACGGAAACCCAACCACGAGAATTCCTGGACTCGAAGAGAAAGAAGAGAGCGGATTCAAAACACGTAGGGGTAAGAGGAGAATAGCAGAGGGGTAAGGAGTAAAAACCAGGCCTAATCAGAACTATCCAACCGATTTTGAAAATAGTTTTGACACCCTACTTCGGCCTTTAGCTAGGTTATCCTACAGGCTGGACTTGTGGGGTATCGCAACTGCTGAACTCTGATACCACTCTGTAACACCCTCAGAATCGGACCTATGCAAGTTTTAGCAAAACTCGCCAAACCCGCATAGAAACGATTCAAAGGTGCCCACCAGGCACTTTCGTGCGGGTGGAAAACGAAGTAATAACATTACACAACAGTCCTCGATGGGACCCACAGAACAGATATATATAACAGCGACTCCATGAGTCAAGAATACAGAGATACAGTACAAAGATCCAAATCACCTGTAAAACGATACAGCGTCCGACTACGGACAAGATGCAAATGGGGCTAAGAGCCCTGAAGAATAACCAATGGCGTCCATAACCCTGCCCAGGCCAAGCCGGAAGGGTAACCCTGCTAACGACGTCGATCTCAAAACCTGCTTAAACAAAAGGGGTGCCGACAAAGGCAAAGGAAAAGAGGAGCGTCAGTACTGAGGCCAGTACACGGCGAGACTAGAATTCGGCGGTCCTCGCCTACATAGGTATGGTGGACTGAGCGGCAGCGGCAGCATGTACTAAACAACCTATAGAGACTCGATACAACTGGCGGTTATCAGAGGGGGGTAAGAATGACCTATTCGGATCCAACCTGATACTACCATCAAACAAACCCATCCTGGTGTTTCCCCCTCGAGACCAAACGAGGAAGTCAACCGAGGAACTCACACAGTTGGCAATTTTATTTATTCGGTTATCGTTGCAGCAATTACTAGTCAGGTATAGATAATCATCCTGATAAAAATAAGCAGTGGGCACTTTTAGTTAATCATTCCGTGGTAGTTGCAATAATTACTAATCAGATACAGATAGCATGAGATAAACCCAAAACCCAGCAGTAGTTGATACTTTTATTCAGCAATTCCATTGTAGTTGCAATACTTACTAGTCAGGTACAATGGTCGCAAGCGACACTCCAAACAAGCGATTGTGGGCAGTATTAATTAGCCATTCCATTATAGTGGAGCTGATTACTAGTCATTATAAAGTCAAATTTATAGCAATAAACTTTAGTTATGCTTGTCTATGGTCGAGATACTGTGCTCCAAGTCGTCCATAACCGCGGACACGGCTTTCAGAAAGTTTTACCCGGCCGGGGTGCACCAATAGCAACACACACTCGATCAACCTCGGAAAAACCAAATCAAAACCCAACGAGGCCTTCACGACAAAGCAATCACAGGATTCAGAAATATTTCAGGGGGCCACCCCATTAAGCTACCCGCAACGAAGTAAGCTAGCTCCGAGACGGACTCAAGGTCTGGGTATACGGCTGTGAACGACTGGGAACCCAAAACTGGGCTTGTCGACACCGCGGAATCGTGTCCCGATCCTAAACAGTACAGTGTGCTATCCATCGCACAATTTAAATAAAGCAGTAAAGCATGGCATAAGTACAGGATCGTAAATAAATCCTCAAACTAGTTTGTGGCCCCAAGAAATAAGACTGAATCAAGCTCTGGCTCAGGGGGGTCCCATATACCTCCCGGATGTGGATAGCGCGATAAATCAAGGAACAGGTATCAAGTACTCGGGGTCCTACGGGACACAAGTGGGCGTTCGGAAACCAAATATTATCTATCACCCACCGATGCCTCTGCTTATTTCAATTTTAATTGTTAAACCGGAATTAAAGTGAACAATAAGTAAAACCATGATCATCTCCAACATCAACATGCGGCAAGGCTCCAACAACTGTGGCATTTGACGACACGCAACAGCACTTGAGCAAGCGACTACGACGCGCAAGTCCGACTAGCTACCAAACAACAGGTAATAGGAGGTGGCCATGGCAATATAGGGCTGCATGGAATATCATAGATGCGGAAACTAGAGCATCGCAACACAGATAGCAATAGATCAACAGGAGGGAATAAATACTATAAAAGTAAGATAAGTAGAAAGGGGGAGATGCTCGCCTGAAAACATTGTCGAAGGTTCAACCGAAGATCGGGTCGACACTCGCATCAACTCAACGGCCTTATCCGCGAAGAAGCAAAACGCTAGAATAAACACCGGATGCAATATTTAATACAACGGCAGAAGATCGGCATGATGCATGTATGATGTATGGCATGGCAAAGGTGCGATGCAAATAGGTCATATTAAGCGGAACCGGGGTCCCGACAATTAGTTAGATGGTTCAAGTTATTTATCTACCCCGCAATTTAAATGTTGCATTATCAAGACAAAAGATAGCACCGGTTCGCTACACAAGTTTAAATGAGGCCAATATAAGACTAGATTTGCCCGCATATGGGCCCCATATTTAATTAGAGGTGAATCGGCATAAGGCCCCCAAACCAATGATATGCATGCGAGTATGACAATTATTATGCGACAAGTTGTATTATGTTATAAAATAGGGTTTCGGGAAGGGGTTCACACGTTAGGGTTCGGCGATCTTGGGTTCCGGGGTTCGGGGTCGGTCTCGGGGTCCAGGGTCTAGGGTTCGATCTTGGCGGGAGCGTTCTCGGATAACGGGGGTAGATCTTGTCGCATCCGGGAAGCCGGACTTGGTTCGGCGTCGGGGGCGCATCGGACCCGCATGGGTCGGTGTCGTGCTTGTCGTTGTGAAGATCTTGTCAGGTCCCACAGGGTCGGTCTTGCCGTTGCAAGGGTCTTGTCGGTACCGCGCCATCGAGTCGGCCTTGGCGTCCGGTACGAAGTGCTTGTTGTTCCGGTGACGATCTTGTTGGAACCATATCGAAGGCCCTGATGTCGAGAAGATCTTGGCGTCCCATGAAGGAGGTCTTGACGCTACGGTCTGGTGTCGCCCTTCCGGTATCGCGGGTCTTGGTGTTTTGACGGGGTTCTCGGCTTGGTTCCACGACGGAGATCCTGAGGATCCATGCCGGCACACTTGGCGCCTTCTACTCCGACGATCGGTCTCATGTCCAAGTAGGAGTGCTTGATGATCCGAGCTGGGGTTCTTGTCCGCGATTCTTCGAGCACCTTCGGGGGTACGGGGACTTGATGGCGTCGAAGGAATCTAGCCTCCGTGGACCTGCGAGCGAGGCAGCATCCCAGGAGATCCCCGAGGATGTGGTCTTGCAGCCGGCAGGGGCAGGACACGGACATGCGGAGGCAGAGGCGTGCGGCGGGGTTGGGGAAGGAGGCCTGGCGGCGCGGCCACAGCGGGGAGGCGGCGCTCCGGACGCTGGCGAGCTCGAGGGGGGGGGCGCTGACGGAGATGCGGCTCGCAGAGGGAGACGGCTCGGGGCTGCGCGGGGCGCCGGGCGCGGAACCGAGGGCGCGGCCGGACAGAGCGGCGCCGCGGGGCGGAGAGGGGACCTGGCGTAGACGACGGTGGAGGAGGAGGACGCGGAGTGTGGCATCCCGCAAAACCACTACTAGAAAATCGCGTTGTTTTTGTGCATTGCATCATCATGACCGCATGCTCATGTCATCATGCCACATTGCATTGTGCATCGTCATCATCTTGCATGTGCTTGTATAAAACTATTTTCAGAAAAACCTGTCTTTGTTTTTCTAAACGCCCCATCTTATTCAAACACCGAAAACCGGGTCCCCGGAATATTTTGTTTTGTCCGCTGTCGGATTGCAAAAGCGCTGTTTAAAAATAAATATTTTAATTAATTATTTTAGTGGGGGCAGCCGAACGGGCCAAATCGACCCGAACGACCACCCCCGTACAAACAGATCGGTCCGCCCTTAATCCTACAGCTACCCAGAAAACCTACCCACCCCTAGCTCCACCTCACTCCCTCCAATCAAGTCTCGCCACATCAGCATACCCCTCTCCCTCACCAACCAGAAACCGCCACGTGGCCTCCTCTCTCTCTCACCTCACTCCTCACACCCAACACACCTGCCCACCCGACCCACACACGCCTGTCACACACGCACCCCACGCGGTGGCCCACCTCCTCCTGGCCCCACCCCGTCCCCAGCCTGCCCTCCCTCTCCCTCTGTTCATCTTCCTCCTGGCGCCCGCTCGCCCTCGCTCGCCCTCAACCCCCCCGTCCGCCCGACGCTCGCCTCAACCCCCCCCCCCCCCCCGCAGCAGCCGCCCGGCCGCGGCCGCTCCATCCTCCCTCTTCCCCTCCGGCGCCATCTCGCTCGCCTTCTTCCCCGCACGCGACCCCCACCTCCTCGCCTCCGCCCAGCCCCGCAAGCTCCCTCCGCCACCGCTGCAACCGCCCTCGCGCGCGTCGTCGTCGCCCCGCATCCACCCCGCCGTTTCCGAGCCGCGCGCCCGAGCCCCGCCCCCAGCGCGCCGCCCCGCGACCCGGCCCCCGACCCGCTCCGCCGGCCCGAGCCTCCCCGTCCGCCTCGCGCTCGCCCTCCGCGCGCCGCCCGGCGCGTCCTCCGACCTCCCCGCGGTCGCCTCCTCCTCCCTGCACCTCTGCCGCCCCGCAGGTGCCGGCCCGACGCCCGCCTCTGCGCGCCCCTCCGTCGGCCGACCTCGCCAGCGCCTCCCCATCGCTGCTCCGGCGCGAGCCCGTGACGCCCTCGCCGTCCGCCGTGACCCCGTCGACCCCGCCCTGCGCGCCTCTGGCCGCGGCCGCCCACCTCGGCTCCTCCCGCCGGCGACCTCCGAGCCTTCCACCGCCTCTACCCGACCGCCTGTGGACCCCGCGTCCCGAGCCGCCGCAGTACCCGACCTCGCTGCGCAACCGCTGACGCCATGGGCCTCCTCCTCGGGATCCCGCGTCCCCTGTGCCCCGCCTGGTCCACCTCGTCTCGAGCTCGTCCCTTCTGGAGATGCACCGTCGACACGCCAAGGTCGTCCACCAAGACGCACAAATCCCGAACCGATGACCGAAGGGAACCATCTCGGAACGCCATGAGCTACTACCCTGACCACCGAAGACGGAACTCCAAGTACGCCTTTACGGACACCGAGACCCGCGAAGACCGAACCCGGATGTCGTTACCCCGAAGGCCGATCTCGCCGAACACGAGAACTCCGCCGCGGTACCCGGGAGTCTCCTACACGGAACCATCGACGCCACACACGAGCTCGACACCGACAAACGAGTGGAACCCCGAGTACTTCGTCGTGGAACTTAGGGGCGATGACGCCGAATCGACAAGCTCTCCTTCACGAAATTCGAGAAGCCTGTTCGGGTGCCTGAAGACCAAACTCCGTCGAACCCTAACCAAGTACGTCGAGACCCTGAAGACCCCGAAGCGAAGGTCAACTTCAAGGGACGTCAAGCTCGTCGAGATTGCGGAACGACAAGCACTTCACCCCGGATGTCGAGATCGACCCGACCCGCGAATGCGACAAGATCCGCATGCGACAAGAACGACGGCGACCGAGAGAATCCGACGCGCCCGACACCGACCCAAGTCCTACCGCCCGGACGCGACAAGATCTACCCCCCCCCCCCCCCCCCCCCCCGATATCCGAGAACGACCCCGGAGTCCGAGAATGTTCCCGTCGAGGCCGAACCCGTCGAACCCTGGACCCTGAGACCAACCCCGAACCCCGGAACCCCAAGATCGTCGAGAACCCTAATGTGTGACCCTTTTCCTCGAGCCCTATTTTTATAAATGAAATATAAACTTGTTGCATTAAATCATTCATCTCGCATGCATATCTGTGGTTTGGGGGCCTTATGCCGATTCACCTAATAATAAATATGGGGCCCATATGCGGGCAAATCTAGTCTCATATTGGCCTCATTTAAATTGATGTAGCGAACCGGTACCATATTTTGGCCAGGTTAATACAACATTTAAATTGCGGGGATTAGCTAAATAACTTGAACCACCTAACTAATTGTCGGGACCCCGGTTCCACTTAACTTGACCTAATTGCATCGCACCTTGCCATGCCATACATCATACATGCATCATGCCGATCTTCTGCCGTGTATTAAATATTGCATCCGGTGTTTATTCTAGTGTTTTGCTTCTTCGCGGATAAGGCCGTTGAGTTGATGTGAGCTTCGCCCCGATCTTCGGTTGAACCTTCGACAACGTTTTTCAGGCGAGCATCTCCCCCTTTCTACCTATCTTACTTTTATAGTATTTACTTCCCACCTGTTGATCTATTGCTATCTGTGTTGCGATGCTTTAGTTTCCGTACCTGTGATATACCGTGCAGCCCTATATTGCCTTGGACACATCCTATTACCTGTTGTTTGGTAGATAGTTGAACTTGCGCGTCGAAGTCGCTTGCTCAAGTGTTGTTGCGTGTTGTCAAGTGCCACATTTGTTGGAGTAATGCCGCATGTTGGATGTTGGAGATGATCATGGTTTTACTTATCGTTCACTTTAATTCCTGTTTAACAACTAAAATTGAAATAAGCAGAGGCATCGGTGGATGATAGATAATATTTGGTTTCCGAACGCCCACTTGTGTCCCGTAGGACCCCGAGTACTTGATACCTGTTCCTTGATTTATCGCGCTATCCACATCCGGGAGGTATATGGGACCCCCCTGAGCCAGAGCTTGATTCAGTCTTATTTCTTGGGGCCACAAACTAGTTTGAGGTTTTATTTACGATCCTGTACTTATGCCATGCTTTACTGCTTTATTTACGATTGTGCGATGGATAGCACACTGTACTGTTTAGGTAAGCGGAATGTTTTCGCGGTATCGACAAGCCTCGTTTGGGGTTCCCAGTCGTTTACAGCCATTTTCGCAGACCTTGAGTCCGTCTCGGAGCTAGCTTACTTCGTTGCGGGTCTACTCAATGGGGTGGCCCCCTGAAATATTTCTGAATCCTGTGATTGCTTTGTCGTGAAGGCCTCGTTGGGTTTTGATTTGGTTTTTCCGAGGTTGATCGAGTGTGTGTTGCTATTGGTGCACCCCGGCCGGGTTAAAACTTTCTGAAAGCCGTGTCCGCGGTTATGGACGACTTGGAGCACAGTATCTCGACCATAGACAAGCATAACTAAAGTTTATTGCTATAAATTTGACTTTATAATGACTAGTAATCAGCTTCACTATAATGGAATGGCTAATTAATACTGCCCACAATTGCTTGTTTGGAGTGTCGCTTGCGACCATTATACCTGACTAGTAAGTGTTGCAACTACAACGGAATGGCTGAATAAAAGTACCAACTACAGCTGGGTTTGGGTTATCTCATGCTATTGTATCTGACTAGTAAGTGTTGCAACTATCACGGAATGGTTAACTAAAAGTGCCCACTGCTTATTTTATCAGGATGAATATCTATACCTGACTAGTAATTGCTGCAACGATAATTGAATAAATAAAAATGTCAAATGTGTGAGTTCCTCGGTTGACTTCCTCGTTTGGTCTCGAGGGGGAAACGCCAGGATGGGTTTGTTTGGTGTAGTATCAGCTTGGTTCCGAGTAGGTCTTTCTTATCCCTATCTGATAACCGCCAGTTGAATCGAGTCTCTATAGGTTGATTAGTGCATGCTGCCGCTGCCGCTCAGTCCACCATACCTTTGTAGGCGAGGACCGCCGAATTCTAGTCTCGCCGTGTACTGGCCTCAGTACTGACGCTCCTCTTTTTCCTTTGTCTTTGTCGGCACCCCTTTTGTTTAAGCAGGTTTTGAGATCGACGTCGTTAGCAGGGTTACCCTTCCGGCTTGGCCTGGGCAGGGTTATGGACGCCATTGGTTATTTTTCAGGGCTCTTAGCCCCATTTGCATCTTGTCCGTAGTCGGACGCTCTATCATTTTCAAGGTGATTTGGATCTTGTATATTATATCTGTATTCTTGGCTCTTTGAGTCGCTGTTGTATATATCTGTTCTGTGGGTCCCATCGAGGACTGTTGTGTAATGTTATTACTTCGTTTTCCACCCGCACGAAAGTGCCTGGTGGGCACCTTTGAATCGTTTCTATGCGGGTTTGGCGGGTTTCGCTAAAACTTGCATAGGTCCGATTCTGAGGGTGTTACACGGAGGCTGCGGAGGACGAACGGCGAGGCGGAGCTCGCCGGCGGGGTCGCGCGGGACCGGCCGAAGGCGGGCGAGCGCGGCGGACTCGCGGGAAGGCGGAGGAGAGACGGCGAGGGGAACGCCTGGCGAGCAGAAGGCGGAGCGGCGACTGAGGACGGGGCGGGCGAGGTGGAGGGCGACGCAGCGAGCGGCGGGGCGGGGAAGGCCTGGGCGGAGCCGGAGGTGAGGGAGAGGGAGCAGCGCCGGCAGAGAGGAAGGAGGAAGAAGACGGGGTCGGGAGGGAGAGCACGCGGGGAGAGAGGAGGGGCCGGGGGAGGCGCGTGGAGGGCCAGGGGGACAGGGCCACGCGGGTGGGACCGTGCGTGGGCCAGAGGGCTGCTGGTGGTGGGACCCGGCAGAGGCGGGATCCGGTGCGGTGCGTGCTGCTGTGTGCTGCGCGCGCGTGTGTGCTGAGTGTATTGGGGAGAGAGAGGGGGTTAGGGTGATGTGGCAGGAGTTGATTGGGTGGGGGGGATAGAGCCAGGTGAGGTGGCAGCCTGCTACTGGTTGGGGTGAGGTGGAGGGTTGGGCTGGGTAGGTAGTTTGGTAGGTTTAGGATTATGGGTGGGACTGGTTGGACCGATTTAAAAATCCTGGGGGTGGTCGGTCGGGTCGAAACGGCCCGTTCGACTGCCCCCGCTAAAATAATAAATATTTTTATTTGTTTTACAAACACCGTTCGCAAACCGGTATCAGACACACAAAAATAATCCGGGGACCCGGGGTTTGATATCTGATTAACGATGGAGCGTTTTAGAAAACCAAACGGGCTTTGCGAAAAATAGTTTTAGACAAACAACACATGATGATGACGATGCAATGCACAAATTCAACGCGATTTTCTAGTAGTGGTTTTGCGGGATGCCACAAGAGGGCTCTCATCGCCCAGGAAGGAGATGATGATGGACCGATGATGCTGATGCTCGAAGTAACTGAGCTGAAGGATGAGGAGGATCCTCCATCACCGGGTACGGAGATTGTGGCGCAAGTGGATCACGATCTACCGTGTGTGGATCACGAGCAACGGAGTGCCCCGTTTCCGCGTGAAGCCACGTTTGAGGCAAGTGAAGCTTCAGAATCTGATCATGGCGATCTATGCGTTGGAATTTCACCTGCAACTCCGTCCGGCAATAAGTTCTTCATGCTTGCGGTGGATGATCATAGTAAATACATGTGGATTGTGTTGCTGAAAAGTAAGTATCAAGCACAACAAGCATTCGAGAAGATCAAGGAAGCCGAAGAGTTTAAGGTGGAGGCGAAGATAAGAGCTCTACGCATTGATCAGGAAGGCGAGCTGCATCAAACCGTGTTGACCATGGCACGGAGGATGATGAAGAGTAAAGGTTTGCCAGGAAACTTCTGGGGTGAGGCAGTCAATACGGCTGTGTATTTGCTGAACATGGAGCCAACTGAGAGTGGAGTTGGTATGACTCCGTATGAAGGATGGTACGGACGGAAGCCCTCGATTGATCATCTTCGTACTTTTGGATGTGTGGCGCATAAGGTGAATCAGAGTACTCCAATGATCATGACAGGCTATGAAGGCTCGAAGGGATACCGTTTGTGCAACCCCTATACCAATAAGGTGGTTTTCACGGACGACGTACTCTTTGAGGAAGAGAAATCATGGAATAGGGGCTCCAAGGAACCGGAATATTCATCTTTTCACATCACGTGGGATCTTGAGTATGAAGAAAATATGGATCAACCAAGCTTATCTTTGTCAGCAAATTCAGACCCAGAAGAGATTGAAGGCCTAGGGGGTGCTCCAGGCGTGGACACCAGGCCAGAAGCACTAGGGATACTCCCAGAAGGAAAAGTGTCTGGAGAAAAGGCTAGTCCGTGGTCAGAAAAAACAGAGCTAGAAGGTGTTGTGTTTAGCTCATCATCCGCTAGTACAGGAGGTGATGATCCACGTGAAGAGCTTGGGGCAAAGGAGTGTCCAGAAGTGCAAGAGCCATGTGACGTGGTGGCGAGTCAAGAAATTGGCTCACAAATAGGCATGCAGGATACACTGCATGTAGATCTGTTGGCTCGAGGAGCTCTACGTGGAGGCACACAAGGTTCAGAAACTGGAGAAACAAGCGCGTTGTCGGACGCAGAAGAGTATGTCGTGATGCCTTCGACTGCACTGGAGATGAGACGACTATGACCGATGCAAGCACGCATGCAAGACGTGCTGGACTACTATACGAAGAAAGAATTTTGGACGGTAAATTATCTGGTGAAGATGGAGTACGAAAATCAATGTTTGTTCATCAAGGAACCGATGAAGACTGAGGGCACAGCGGAAAAGAAGGATGCCTACGAGGAGGGTCGACATGAAGCCATGGAGAAGCCGACAAAAGCAAAGTCGGTGACATGGGGGATGACGCCTGGAGCGGCGAAAGCAATGCCGAGGATGACGCTCGCGAGGAGCAGCTGGCGCATTTGAGACCCAGGTCGATGTAAAGAAGCACATCGTGATTAGGGGGTGATTGTTAGATAATCACGTGTCCTACATGTATTGGAATTGCACTCCGAGTAGGTGTAGGTGTCCAGGTACTATACGTATATGTATTAGACTAGGTTTAGCTACCGAGTCGGTTGTCTAGTCTTGGCATATATATATGCGTGTATCCTGACCTGTAAACACCACCGTGTGAAGTTGAGAAACAAATAAAGAAAAGAACGGGTACGATACGTGCCCTTGCTATAATATTATTCGAGCGTGTTTATTTATCTAGTTTGATGTAGTCGATCTGTGGGCAAATTCCAACAAAGGGATCACTTGAGAACCAACAGGCGAAGAATGGGATTTGAGGGCAATTATTTCGTTGGGTGACAATCAGTTTCGAGACAAACCCTCTCGATACTACCCTTCTCCTTGGCCAACTCGAGAGCCCGTTTAATTGCGAATATCTCAGCTCCTTCAGGATCAGGAACAGAGCTCAAAAAATGGTTGGTTGCTATCCCAAACCCGCCATGGTGATTCCGAAGGATCACGCCAAACCCTCCCTAACTTGAACTCGCGGAGAATGCCCCATCTACATTAGCATTATGCCACCCTTCATCCGGCGCGGTTGCTAGAGCACCTCTGGAGCTGGAATTTTGGACGTCGCCGAGGCTTTTAAACCCACCCACTCCTCCACCAAGTAGATGACCCGCTGAGCAAGCCCCTCCGGTTCAGCAATTTGCATTTCCTCACGAGCATCATTCCGAGCCAACCACAGCAGCTACACCGCCATAATTCCCAGGGCAATTTCTTTGGCATCAAGCTTACTCAGCCATTCCAGACCCATCCATGCAGGTCAGACCGAGATCGCACATCGCTAGAAGGAGCGTGCTACGAGGCACTCGATTTTTTACGTTCCTAATAACCTTTTACGTGTCAAACAAAAAAAATATGGTAAATCTAGGTTCAGATCGGTCTGCAATTAGCCAATCCCAACGGACTAGCACGGGCGTTGGATCCGTTCTAAACCGAAGGCTAAGATCTTGACGGACGTCTCCTCCGGAGACTCTCCGGCCCGCTTCCCATCCCCGTTGCTCTTCTGGCCTCCGACGCCAATGGCAATCCTTTCCCTGCATGGCCGGCTTCTCCTCCAGCCCCGGTCGTCAGCAACGACGGTGACGTTCCCCTCCTCTCTTGGTGTGGCCTGCTGCTCCTTCGACTTTGGCCGCTAGGCACGGCCCTCCTCTCACTCCGCGGCCCGCTGCATCTCTCTCGGCACAGCCCGCTTGTCCTCCAGCCCCGGCTCCCAGGCGACAGCGACCCTCGACTGGTTTGATAGGCTGCTGGTTGTCTTCAAATACGTGTCGACAACAATCCTTTTTTCCGTGTATCACTTGCACCAGATGACTCTGGGACAGTCTGAGTCATAATCCTGTCCATGCAAATTAAATCAACACCGCGTGGATTTTGTTGTTGGGACGGGCATGGAAGCTGTGTTGCTGCTATGCCCAATTTTTCAGAAATTTATTGATCCAATTAGTTCTATCAAACCTTTATCGATCAGATAGCACTGTTCAGATCAGTGTACAACACCAGAGAAAAGTACTCAGCTATTTGAAGCGAAAGCACTTGACAGAATTCCCATATGTCCTAGAAAACGTTTGGTCCTTATAAGTATTTCCACCGGCTTGTCCTTTGCTAAGAAAGGATTGGGCCACTTGCTGCATTTGTTTTTTATTAGTTGCTCCTCGTTTTGTTGCCTTGTCAGAAAATCACTAAAAATCCGTTTGCTAAGTATTGACAGGGATTTCCTACTCCATACCACTGTTCAGCACCTTCTGCTCCTCGTTTGGATCGACGCTCCTATTTATCGAAAGTACTACGATACACCCCCTATACTTGTGGGTCATCAAATTCCTTCTTCCCTAACCAGTGGGAAAGGGATCTTGCCAGGTACGAGGGTGATGGCCTGCCCCTGGTGAACCACAACGAAGCCAGCCGCCGTCTATGGCGGGCGAACCATACTATCATCGGCGTGATGCGCTACATCGCCGGGGGAGACCATCCTTGCCTGCGGTGCCCAGAAGTCCATCCGCCACAGAGCCACAAGAAGGCCCCTCCCCCGACCGGCGGTAGCGGCATCATCTTCCAGGAGACCCCTCCCCCGCCCGGCGTGAATCCGAGGCCGGGCTGGCAGGTGCCCCCCTATATGCCATGGATGGGCTGAGGATCGAGCCGCGTCCGCCTAGCCACTACGATGATGATGATGACAATGATGACGAAGAAGACCATGAAGCTGCGTACTATAGGACTAGGCATGATTATGACTAAAGGGGGAAACTTTAGTCCAGAGTGATATCTAGTCCTGGTTTGTCCCGGTTTTTTATATTATTAAATGTATTGAGTGTTAGTTCCGGTTTATGGCTAGACCGGGACTAAAGGTGGCCTTTAGTCCCAATTCCGTAGTCTCAGTTTTTAAATATTAATAAATGTCTTGAGTGTTAGTCCCGTTTTGTGGTTGGACCGGGACTAAAGGGGGGCCTTTAGTTCCGATTCATACTACGACTTTCCTAAACTATGAAGATGTTGTCTTGATTCGTACTTACCATGAAGATCTGATCTCCAAACACGTGTGTCACATATTATGGAGTGCCTCTATGACCAGTTTCTTGGAGATGCCGGAGGACTGGGCTCCGGCGGTATCTCCCTGAAACTGGCCGTAGTGGTGTCCCTTATCTCGAAGACCATCTTGCAGCTTGTAACTTCTCTAACTAGATCAATATGCCTGGGAGCTAATCTAATTTCACATATTAGGGAGTGCCTCTATGACTAGTTTGTTGGAGATGCCGGAGGACCCTCAAACTGGCCATAGTGGTGTCCCTGCTCTTGAAGCCATCTTGGAGATGCCTCAAACTGGCTGGAGGAATGGACTCACAAGGATGCCTATTTATAGTACAAGTAGCTCGGCATAATGTCGACACACACGACATAATGTCGACACTCACCCTTATTATTAGTGCTCACTTGTGTTTTGTCCCGGTTGGTGTCTCTAACCGGGACTAAAGGTTCATCTCTAGTCCCGGTTGGCGACACCATCCTGGACAAGGTTCGAGCCGCACGACATAATGTGAACACTCACCCCAATCATTAGTGCTGTCTGGCCTAGCCTGCCGCAATCCCTTCTATCACGGTTGGTTTCTCCAACCAGGACTAAAGATGAACCCTCTATTTATAGGCCTTTCTCTCTATTTATAGGCTGCCCGATCCAGCCTGCCGGCCCTTTCCCTCTATTTATAGTGCGACCATCATGGACACCCACACATACACACATTCCTCGCTGCCTACTTTAGGATACCCACCCCTCATCCTCGTAGTCGACTAGGTGGCAACGATGGAGTACTGGGCTCCACCAGGCATGTCCGAGACTGGGCTCCGCCAGGCTGGCACTGGATGGTGCTACCTTCCAGGATGCGTAGCTTGGTGAGGAATCCGGGTGTCGTCGTCGACCCAGAGCTTCTTTGGTGGAGGTCGCCTGGTCCAGGAAGGGTGCAGAGGGAGCCGCCACCGAGGAGGTGGTACGTCGTCATGTCAGGGAGGAGGACGAGCACGTCCGTCGCTATATGGCTACGTTGGACACCAGCGTCGACGATACCTGGCAGATTCTTCAGGGATCTCACCCGAGCTATGCTCATGTGATGGTTCCGTCTCTTTGGGTTTTCACCTCCCGCGGCTTAAGCACTGAGAGTCGTCGTCCAGTTTGATTGAGCAAGATGACCAATGTGCATGCATGTGGATCTAGGTAAAATTTTTGACTCACAATATGATTACATAAAAGGTTTAATATATTACATAGATAACCAACATCCCTATCTAGTGTTGTTGTTTTCTTCTGTGCCGTAGCCATGGAGAATCTTCATCATTTAACAGGAGGCTTGGGTCAGTTTTCACTTTGAAGGGCGGGATTTCATGAAACTTATTATAATCTTCTGACATATCTGTCTTGTCATCCACTCCCATGATATTTCTTTTCCTAAAATAATTTGTGGTGCTTTGGCTCATCGGATGATGTATTCTTTTGTTGATTTCTTTTTCTCAGTTTTGTAGACATGTCCTTCACATAGAATACCTAAGACACATCATTGGCTAGGACGAATGGTTCGTCCATGTATGCAAGATTGTTGAGATCCACTGTTGTCAAACCATTCTTTTCGTCTACATGTACCCCGCCTCCTGTCATCTTGACCCATTTGCACCGAAACAAAGGGACCTTAAAAGTAGGTCCATACTCAAGTTCCCATATCTCCTATATGTATCCATAATATGTGTCTTTCTGCCCATTGTCATCTGTTGCATCAAAGCGGACACCACTGTTTTGGTTGGTGCTCTTTTTATCTTGGGCGATCGTGTAAAATGTATTACCATTTATCTCGTACCCTTAGAAAGTACATATAGTCGAAGAGGGTAAACGTGCCAACAAGTATAGCTGATCTTCAACAGTGTTGTTATTCATGATATGTTTCTACAACCAACTGCCGAAAGTGTCCTCGTGTTCCACTTTAATCGAGGAGTCAGGCTTCCCCGGGTTTTCCGAGCGTACAATAATCTTGTGTTTCTCGATATACGGAGCCACCAAGGTGGAATTGTGTAGAACTGTGTAGTGTGTTTTATTGAAAGAATCCCTGTCCATACATACCATTGTTTTCCTTCCTAGTGTGCCTTTTCGAGTCAGCCTCCCCTCATACCGAGATTCAGGAACACCAATCGGCTTAAGGTCAGGAAGAAAGTCAACACAAAACTCAATGACCTCCTCTGTTACATAGCCCTTGGAGATGCTTCCTTCTGTCCTAGCATGGTTATGAACATGTTTCTTTAAGACTCCCATGAACCTTTCGAAGGGGAACATATTGTGTAGAAACATAGGACCGAGAATTCTAATCTCTTCGACTAGGTGAACTAGGAGGTGCGTCATAATATTGAAGAAAGATGGAGGGTACAAGAACTCGAAGCTGAACAGCTAGACCACATCAATCTATAACCCTGATAGACTTTTTGGATCGATTACCTTTTGAGAAATTGCATTGAGGAATGCACATACCTTCACAATGGCCAGCCGAACATTTTCCGGTAGAATCCCTCTCAATGCAACCGGAAGCAATTGCGTCATAAGCACGTGGCAGTCATGGGACTTTAAGTTTTGGAATTTTTTCTCTTTCATATTTACTATTCCCTTTATGTTAGACGAGAAGCCAGACGGGACCTTGATACTGAAAAGGACTTCAAAAAAGATTTCCTTCTCTTCCTTGGTAAGAGCATAGCTGGCAGGCACTTGAAACTTCCCTGGATGCTTGCCGTCTTGTCCTTTATGACGTTGCTGGTCCTCCCGTGCTTCCGGTGTATCTATTGACTTCCCATACAAGCCCAAGAAGCCTAGAATATTCACGCAAAGATTCTTCATCAGGTGCATCACGTCGATTGCAGAGCGGACCTCATGGACTTCCCAATAGGGTAGCTCCCAAAATATAGATTTCTTCTTCCACATGGGTGCGCGTCCGTCGGCGTCTTTTGGAACAGTTTGTCCTCCGCGATCCTTTCCAAATATTACATTTAAATCCTTGACCATACCAAATACATCACCACCAGTACGGGGGGTAGGCTTCTTCCAGTGATCTGCCTCGCCATCGAAATGCTTGCCTTTTTTCCGTAAGGGGTGTCTGGGCGGAAGAAAACGACGATTGTACGGGTACACATTCTTACTAGATTTATCCAGATATATACTTTCAGTCTCATCTAAACAGTGTGTGCATGCATTATATCCCTTGTTCTTCTGTCCTGAGATGTTACTAAGAGCAGGCCAATCATTGATGGTTACGAACAGCAACGCTCGTAGGTCGAATGGCTCCTGTTTGTGCTCATCCCACACACGTAAACCTGATTCAGCCCACAACTATAAAATTTCATCAAATAATGGCCTTAGGTACACATCAATGTCGTTGCCGGGTTGCTTCGGGCCTTGGATGAGCACTGGCATCATAATAAACTTATGCTTCATGCACAACCAAGGAGGAAGGTTATAGATACATAGAATGGATACGTTGGAAACGTATCTATAATTTTTTATGCTCCATGCTTGTTTTGTATCTACTTTTCTTTACTTGTCTACACTCTGAGGTGCTTTTTACATGTTTTCTGGTACTAACCTATTAACAAGTTGCAACAGTGCCAGATGCATGTTTTCTGTTGTTTTTGGTTTCAGAAAAGTTAGTAAAGAAAAATTCTCGAAATTGGACGGGACGAAGGACAAAGTCAATAACTTTCCGTGGGGAAGAAGAAGTCCAGAGGAGAGCCCGAGGGGCCGGCCAGAGGGGCCAGACCCCCCAGGCGCGGGTGGGCCCTAGCCAGCGCCTGGCTAGGGTTTGGCTGCCTTGGCGGCCACCTCGGTCTCCCCCTTCGCCTATAAGAAGCCCCCGATACAGAAACTCTCAGTACCCGATCAATATTCCACGAAACTGTCTATAGCCGCCGCCACCATCGTCCCTTGATCGGGGGGTCTGAAGCTCTTCCCGGCACTCTGCCGGAGGGGATATCATCCTGGAGGCCTTCTCTCCGGTATGATTCCTGAGTAGTTCCACCTTGGACTATGGGTCCATGTAGTAGCTAGATGGTTGTATCTCCTCCTTTGTGCTTTCATGTATAGATCTTGTGAGCTCCGTGCATGATCAAGATCTAATCTATTTGTAATCATGCATGATGTGTTTGCGGGGATTCGATGAATATTGAGATTATTATGTTGGTTTGATTAATGGTTTTGTCTTTATCATTCTATCATGTCTGTGTTGTTTGTGATCTTGCATGCTCTTCGTTGCTAGTGGTTATCTTGGCCAAGTAGTTGCTAGTGACTCCAAGAGGGAGTATTTATGCTCGATAGTGGGTTTATTCCTCTAGTTTCCAATGGAAGTGACAATAATCTCTTCGGTTATAGATGTTTTGTTGCTACTAGGGAGAAAACAACGATCTCTTGTTCATGGAACATGTGGACTATTTACCTTACACACTTTGCTTAAAGCAGTTGTCTGTTGCTTACAACTTAATACTGGAGGGGGTACGGATGATAACCAGAAGTTGGACTTCTAGTCATAGATGCAGTTGGATGACGGTCTATGTATATTGTTGTATTGCCCAATCAACTTCATAGGATCTTTCTGGCAAGTAAGTGCATTGTTATGCCTTGCTCAGTTCCTGTCAATTGCCCTGCTGTAGTTTATTTACCCTTCATGCCATGTTGTTTATCTAAGGAGAGCACCTCTAGTGAACTATGGACTCCGGTCCAATCTTTACCATTGATACATCTTCCACTGTTATATGTTTACTTGATGCAAACCATTACCTTCCACACCATACGTTTAATCCTTTGTTATAGAAAACCGGTGAGCTTGACAACCTCACTGATTCGTTGGGACAAAGTCTTGAGTTTTTGTTGTGCAGGTCTCCACGTTGCTCCCAACACCTGTGTGACGTTTCCTTCCTCCTTCTAGTTCGATAACCTCGGTGTCTACTGAGGGAAGACTTGCTGCTTGCTGCTTCACACCTTGCTCTCGGGGTTCCCAACGAAGTGCTCTACACAGGCGCATCAAGAAGCTTTCGGGCGCCGTTGTCGGAGATCTACTTCAACCTCTTCCTCCCGTCAACTCAGCACTGCATTAAGTTTTCTGGCGCCATTGCCAGGGCGGCTAAGGACGTCTTCACTAGGGTAGTCCTTCACTTCCTCTCTCTTTACATTGTTTTTAGTTTGCTTTGTTTTTCTAGCTTGTTTTTTTTCCTCTTTCCAAAAACCCAAAAAATATTAGTCTAGTTTGGTATGCTTGCCTTATTCAAAAACACAAAAATAATTAGTTCCTGCTCTAGCTGCTGCTACTGCTGTTTTTGGCTTGCCCACCTTTGCCAAAATGAACTCTGTTGAGAACACCAAGTTGTGTGACTTCACTAGCACCCACAACAATGATTTCCTTAGCACACCTATTGCTCCACCTGCTCCTACTGCTACCTTTTATGAAATTAAGCCTGCTTTGTTGAATCTTGTGATGAGAGAGCAATTTTCGGGTGCTGGTTCTGATGATTCTGCTGCCCATCTTAATAGATTTGTTGAACTTTGTGAGATGCAAAAGTATAAGGATGTAGATGGAGATATTATTAATCTCAGGCTTTTTTCCTTTCTCCTTGAGGGGAAAAGCTAAAGAATGGTTGATATCTTTGCCTAAAAATAGTATTGATCCTTGGAATAAGTGCAAAGATGCTTTTATTGGAAAGTACTATCCTCATGCTAAGATTATTGCTATGAGAAGTGACATTGTGAAATTTAAACAGCTTTATAGTGAACATGTTGCTCCTGCTTGGGAAAGAATGAAATCTTTGGTTAAAAATTTCCCTACTCATGGACTCAATGCTTGGATGATTATCCAGACTTTTTATGCAGGTTTGAACTTTTGCTGCTGGAGGTACTTTTATGGGACTCACTTTGGGTGCTGCAACAAGACTACTTGACAATATGATGCTTAACTACTCTGAATGGCATGTTGAGAGAGCTCCACATGGTAAGAAGGTAAATTCTGTTGAGGAAACCTCCTCTTTGAGTGAAAAGATTGATGTTATTATGGCTATGCTTTTTAACGGGAAGGCTCCTCTAGATCCTAATAGTGTTCCCTTAGCCTCTTTGGTTGCTCAAGAAGAGCAAGTTGATGTGAACTTCATTATAAACAACAATTTCAACAACAATGCCTATAGGAATAATTTTGGTAGCAACAACGATTATAGGCCTTATCCTCCTAATAATGGTAAATCCTATGGAAGATCTTACAATGCTAGAAGTACCTCCTCTGAACTTTAAGTCATGCTCACGGACTTTATTAGTAAACAAACCACTTTCAATAAGACTATAGAGGAAAAGCTTTTAACTGTTGAGAAAAATATATCCTCTTTGTCTGAAGCTCAAACTTCCTTGGTTAAAAAAATGGCTGCTAAACCTGAAACTATGGAAAACACCTTTGCTACTGCTCATGCCATACAAGTTACTATTGATGAAAATGTTAGGTTGTTATCTCAACTTCATGCTAAGTGGGGAAGGGAAGCTGAAATTGATAGAAACAATAGTGTGTGCACTATAACCACTAAACCACAGGTATCCCATATTCCTCCTCCAACTATGCCTACCACTAGTGATGCTAAGTTTGACTTTGATATTTATGGTTGCAATATTTCTGAAGTGATTATGTTCCTGCAAAAGCTTGCTAGAAGTCCTGATGCTAGTGATATGCATGTTGCATTTACCAAACACATTACAGATGATCTAGTTAAGATTAAGGAAGAGAAGCTAAAACACAAGGCTTCTATTCCTAGGAAAGTAGAAGATAGTTCGGAACCCATTATTAATATGCAAGTGAATGACTTTGATCTCAAAGCTTCATGTGATCTTAGTTCTAGTGTCTCTATTATGCCTAGGAAGATTTATGAAATGCTTGATTTGCCACCATTAGAAGATTGTTATTTGGATGTCCCACTCAATGATAATGCTAAAAAGAATCTCATGGGGAGTATTAATGATGTTCTCATTATGGTTAGCAATTCTTATGTCCCTATGGATTTCTATACTTTGGATGTTGAATACAATGCTTCTTGTCCTATTACTCTGGGAAGACCTTTTCTTAGAACAGTTGGTGCCATCATTGATATGAAAGAAGGCACCATCAAATATCATTTTCCATTCAAGAAAGGTATTGAACACTTCCCTATGAGGAGAGATAAGTTGCTTTTTGCTCCTCCTTTGCAAGCAAAAAAAAACGTTAATGCTTCCTTTGAAAATACTTGATTCTTCTTGCTTCTTGCTTCTTTGGATGTCCCACTCAATGTTAATGCTTCTTCATTTGAAAATACTTGATTCTTCTTGCTTCTTGTGCCTAACTTAAAGGCGTTAAAGAAAAGTACTTGTTGGGAGATAACCCAAGAGTTTCCTTGAGTATTGGAAGTTATACTTCAGTAATAACCTCTCATTATCCTTTTTGTTTGCTTTTTGTGCCAAGAATGACCTCTAATGAGAGGGAAGTAAGATTTGGGGAGTTGCTGTCCCGAAACAGATTTCTGTCCTCCACAAAAAAAAACGTGAGGAGGATATATAACTCGGATTGAGCTACAAATTTACAAATAAATCCCCCAGTATGTCAGCTAACTTTAGTTAGTTCAACACTTTTTGATTTGAGAAACATAAGATGTTTGAAAAAATTCATTTCTACCTGCTGGTCTGTTTTGACACATTTCTGCCATTATTTGCATTTGCTTCTTATTGATTCCTTTTTGAGCTCTCTTCAGGTAGATTGAGTTTATTTGAAGGAGTTACTACAGTATCTTGTATTTTTAGTGAAAATCCTTGCTGTTCCAAAGCTTTTCCAGTGGTCTAATATCTTTTGAATACAATAATGTTGCTAATGAAGATTGTGTGATGTTTTGTGTGAAGGAAAAGTTTCAGGTGTAGAGAGAGAATGATGCAATGAGATGAAGAATCACTAGTGCACACGTAGGCCTTTAACACCGGTTCGTAGAGGCCTCTAACACTGGTTACATAACCGCTGTTGCGGGTTCGGTGTTAGAGCCCCCCTTTAACAGCGGTTCTTATACGAATCGCTATTAAAGGATGGCGCACGTGGGGTTGCCGCAGCGCTCAGCCCCCCCTTTAACACCGGTTCGTAACATGAACCGGTGTTAAAGGTTCTCTGCCGCGGCAGGAAAACGGCAGAAATCTCTGCCGCGGCAGAGTTCTGCCACCGCCCTTTTATGGGCGGATTTTTGTGGCGCGGCGGGGACGGTGGGGAGGGGGATCGATCGGGAGAGGTATACACATACATCGTCGATACATACGAGTACATGAATAATTAAGAAACTATTATTATACACAAACATCGTCATTGTGGTATTCTCCATAAACGTTGAAGCATCAGCAAGTACAAGACAAACACGTTCAAGCATATATATACAATATAACATCTCTGTACACTTTTATTTTGGATATCTAAAGAGTTCTCCGCCAGGCGTGACGACCTCATCAAGTATGAACCCAGCCAATTCCTCTTGAATGGCTCGTATGCGGTCAAATGGTAGGAGTTTGTCCCGCATCCGTCGATCTAAATATATATGAAGAATGGGGTCAATATATATATATATCTATAAGAATAAAACTCAATACAACTGATGGTAATAAAATAATGTTATGTACTTCATTTACTTACTCTAAGTTGTTCTAGTGCGGCTTGGCCCATCGCACATATCGTGTTGCGAATGAATAGAGAGTTCAATCAAAATAATAATCAATAAAGCATGATATAATGGAATTGGAAGAAGAATCAAAGAGATACGCAGACCTAGCTGGCTAGTATTACTTTTATTTTGATCTACAAATTATAGTTCTTCTGACCATTCACCCATGGCCCTGCCCGTGAACCTTTCCCAAACCCTGTCCGACAAAGAAAATGGATAAATGAGTAATTAATTACTTGTTATCACAAAAGTTGCCGATCGTCATCTTCTCCATGACTACTTGAGCTGTCATCATGTCCCTCCAAGTTTAGATATTGTGAGGTGTCCTCGTGGATCATGTTCTCCACTATTTCTTCCTCTTCAAGGTTTCTACTGAGTGGATCCATAGTTTCTAAAACAATAAATTACACAAATATCAGTAATACATCTATTGAAATGCTCAAGAAAGGATGATGATATGACAGGTTAAAAGTATTGAAATGTAACCCTAATACATGCTTGGTCATTTTAAATGGGGTCCAAACCCTAATTCGCAGAAACCCCGGATTCATATGAGACAGTATATTTACTTCTTCTAATTAACCTGTCATGAAAGTTGATTAACAATGCATGGTTATAATGCTATTAACAATGAGAGGTGTGCTAGGGCAGCGGCTGGCGGCGCTAGGGAGAGAGCGGGGATGTGTGGGGGTGTGCGTTCGAACCAGCACGACGCGTGTGTAGGCTCAACAAGGGCAGAGGAGGTCAGGGTCGACGGTAATGGTTGCAGTGGTTGTCGGTGGCGGACGGCGCGAGCGCGCACGGTGGCATATATTCAATCACAACAATATATATACAATACACTTTCATAATAATCATTTCTATATTCATACAATCACAACAATCAAATTATATACAACAATCAAATATACAACAATCAAATATATACAACAAATATATATACAACAATCAAATTATATACAACAATATATATATATACAACAATCAAATATATACAAAAAATATATATACAACAATATATATACAACAATATACATATATATACAACAATAATCAATCAAATATTTTCAACCAAATTTGGCTCCTCACCGGCGGCAAACGGCGGGGTTGGTGTGCACGGCGGCGAGTGGAGGAGGGTTGACGGCGGCTCCGAGCGGCGTGGCACCGGGCATGGACGGCGATGGCAGACGGCGCAGTGGCGGACGGCGTGAGCGCTGTGGTGGACGGCGCGAGCGCTGTGGTGGACGGCTCCAAGAGGCGCAGCGGCTCCGAGCGTCGTGGCACCGGGCGTGGACGGCAGTGGAAGACGGCGCGAGCGCGGTGGCAGACGGCACTGGCGCGGCGGCGACGGAGGCGGACGGCGACAGCGGCGGACGACAACGGCGCGTCGAGCAGCCTGCCGGCATTGTCCTCTGCTAGCTCCTTTGCTCCTCGATCTGCTCGATCCCACAATCTGGCTGGAGGGAAGAGGAAGAGGACGCGCGCTTTTATACCCCCCCCCCCTTTAACACCGGTTCTAGCCATGAACCGATGTTAAAGGGGGGAATTCATTTCACGCGCGCACCCCCCCTTTAACACCGGTTCACCGGTGTTAAAGGGGGGATTCGTTTTACGCGCACCCACCCCCTTTGACACCGATTTGTGGCTAGAACCGGGGTTAAAGGGGGGAATTTATTTCGTACATTAAAGGGGTGGGGGCATTTTTAATTCAAAAAATAGGATATAATTTAGAAAATTCATATCTTTTTCATTGCAACTCAGAAAAATATGAATAATATATCATAATTTTCAGAAAAATAAGATATATCCATTCATATAAAAACATTTTATAGTTAGTGTAGATGAAAATTTTCAAAATGATTAAAACACTTACATATAAATTTTGATTATTCAATTAAGACAAAAATAAAATAGTCAAACCCTAAAACTTTGAACTTAAGAAATATTAAGCATCTGAAAACGAATATAACCCTATATTATTAGAGAAAAATCATATTTTATTTTGTATTAACATTTTTGAATTGTTTGGATATTTAAATTTAGCATCTTTTGTATACTTTGGAATCTGAGAAAACATTCAACATGAAAATTGTTTGTATTTGAATAATTAATCCTAAAACATTTTTTGTTTCAAAAAATATGGCGGTAATAACTGGCAGGAAGAAATGGCGGGAAGAAAAATGGCAGGAACAAAAATGGCGGGAACAAAAATGGCTCATTTAATACATATAGTGTTAACAGAAGAAATATGACATTGATTTCCATGTTGAGATACATATGTGTGCCAAAAATGGCTCAATTAATACATATAGTCAATCTTATGATCGCGTCGGCCGTAACCATGGAGTATCAGCACCGTTTAACATGATGGTTGGGTCAGTCTTCACTCCGAAGAGCGGAATTTCATAAAACTTATTATAATCTTCTCACATGTCAGTCTTGTCCTCCACTCCCACGATGTTTCTTTTCCCTTAAAGAACTATGTGACGCTTTGGATCATCGTGTCATGAATCTTTTTGCTTGTTTTTTCTTTTTTTTCAGTTTGGTAGACATGTCCTTCACATAGAAAACCTGAGCCACATCATTGGCTAAGACGAATGGTTCGTCTAAGTTTTTTTCTACCTTCATAAGATTGTTGAGATCCACTGTTGTCATTCCGTACTTCTTGTCTACCTCAACCCCTCCTTCTGTTAGCTTGACCCATTTGCACCGAAATAAGGGGACCTTAAAATTAGGTCCATAGTCAAGTTCCCATATCTCCTCTATGAACCCATAATATGTGGTCTTTTGCCCATTGTCTTCTGTAGCATCGAAGCAGACACCACTGTTTTGGTTAGTGCTCTTTTTATCTTGGCCTATAATGTAAAATGTATTCCCATTTATCTCGTAGCCTTGGAAAGTACATACAGTCGAAGATGGTGTCCTGGCCAACAAGTACAACTGATCTCCAACAGTGTTGTTATTCGTGAGAAGTCTTTGCAGCCAGCTGCCCAAACTCGCCATGTGTTCACTTATAATCCATTCATCAGACTGTCCTGGGTGTTTGAGGCGTATAAAATTCTTGTGTTCATTGATATACGGTGCAACCAAGATAGATCTTTGTAAAACCGTGTAGTGTGATTGATTGAGAGAATGCCCGTCCCTACATATCATTGCTTTACATCCTAGGGTGCCTTTTCCACATAGTCTCCCCTCATGTCGTGATTCTGGAACACCAATCGCCTTAAGGTGAGGAATAAAATCAACACATAACTCAATGACCTCCTCTAGTACATAGCCCTTGGAGATGCTTCCTTCTGGCCTAGCATGGTTATGGACATATTTCTTTAAGACTCCCATGTACCTCTCAAAGGGGAACATATTGTGTAGAAATACAGGACCAAGAATGGCAATCTCTTCTACTAGGTGAACCAGGAGATGTGTCATAATATTGAAGAAGGATGGTGGGAACACCAACTCAAAGATGACAAGACAATGGGCAACATCTGTCTGTAACCCTGGTAGGCTTTCTAGATCGATTACCTTGTGAGATATTGCATTGAGGAATGCACATAGCTTCACAATGGGTACTCGAACAGTTTCAGGTGGAAGCTCCCTCAATGCAATCGGAAGCAATTGCGTCATAATCACGTCGCAGTCATGAGACTTTAGGTTTTGGATTTTTTTTCTCTGCCATATTTATTATTCCCTTTATATTCGACGAGAAGCCAGACAGGACCTTAATACTTCTCAGGCATTCAAAAAATATTTCCTTCTTTGATTTGGTAAGAGCGTAGCTAGCAGGAGTTAAGTGGCGTCCTTGACCCTTCTCGTTCTCAGGATGCATAGGCTCTTTAGGATCTTTCATACGTTGTTGGTCCTGCTGTGCTTCCGGTGTATCTTTTGTCTTCCCATACACTCCCAGGAAGCCTAGCAGGTTCACGCAAACATTCTTCGTCACGTGCATCACATCGATTGAAGAGCGGACCTCTAGGACTTTCCAATAGGGTAGGTCCCAAAATATAGATTGCTTCTTCCACATGGGCGCGTGTCCGGCATCGTTATTCGGAACAGATATACTGCCAGGACCTTTTCCAAAGATTACTTCTAGGTCCGTGACCATACCAAATACCTCCTCACCGGTACGGAGGACAGGCTTCCTCTGGGGTTCTGCTAGACGTTTGAAATGCTTGCCTTTTTTTCTTACGGGATGCAGGTTCGAAAGAAATCGATGATACCCTAGGTACACAACCTTCTTACATTTATCCAAATATACACTTTCAGTCTCATCTAAATACTGTGTGCATGCTTTGAATCCCTTGTTTGTCTGCCTTGAAATGTTACTAAGAGCAGGCCAATCATTGATGGTTACGAAAAGCAACGCTCGTAGGTCAAATGGCTCCCCTTTGTGCTCATCACACATACGTACACCTGGTTTGGCCCACAACTGTAAAAGTTCTTCAACTAATGGCCTTAGGTACACATCAATGTCGTTGCTGGGTTGCCTCGGGCCTTGGATGAGCACTGGAATCATAATGAACTTCCTCTTCATGCACAACCAAGGAGGAAGGTTATAGATACATAGAGTCACAGTCCAGGTGATGTGACTGCAGCTCTGCTCACCAAAAGGATTCATGCCATCTGTACTTAGACCAAAACTTAAGTTCTTTGCGTCACGTGCGAAGTCCGGGTACTCTCGCTCGACTTTTCTCCACTGTGACCCATCAGCGGGGTGTCTCAACATCGCGTCTTTCTCACTCCTCCTCCTCGTAGAAACGTCCGGCGACGGCGGCCTCCACCTCCTTGCAGCGACGACAGGCGGCAATGGCCTCCTTCTCCTCACCTACCTCCCTTCCTCCCTCTCTTATTCTCTTCATCCCTCTCTTTGTACCTCCCCTTCTCCAACCATCTACTGCCTCGATGCCGGTAAGGACTACCACGGCCACGGCCTCCCGCACCTCCCTGCGGTGGTAGATCGTGGACACAACCATGCTCCGGCGAGGCGACACGACGGCGGCACAGACCCGGTTTATTTTGCAATTCAAAACCAGGGTGTTTCTTGCATATTTTTTTTGTTTTTTGAAAAACACATCCGTGGTGCAATCTATACCCCTACCCGTGGCGCACCTGGTAGTGCGCTACGCCTATCCCCATATAACCGTAGCGCACCAGGGAGTGTGCTACGGGTAAGAGATAGCCGTAGCGCGAGGATAGTGGCGCACTGCTAGTGCGCCACAGATTCCCTTTTCAGGTGCGCCACGAACGGCCCTTTTCCTAGTAGTGTCTTACGGTCTTCCATGTGCCATCGCAACAACTTGGCATGCTCTTTATTTCTGAAGAGATGTTTTAACTATGGTATTATAGGAGCATACCACATAACCTTGGCAGGAACCTTCTTCCTAGGGGCCTCGCCCTCAACATTGCCAGGGTCATCTCTTCTGATCTTATACCGCAGTGCAGTGCATACTGGGCATGCATCCAAATTCTCGTACTTCTCACCGCGGTAGAGGATGCAGTCATTTTTGTAGGCATGTATCTTTTGCATGTCTAATCCTAGAGGGAAGACAACCTTCTTTGCTTGGTAAGTACTATCAGGCAATTCATTATTTCTTGGAAGCAGATTCTTCATTTGTACCAACAACTTTGAACATGCGCTGTCAGTCACACCGTTCTCTGCCTTCCATTGCAGCAAATCCAGTGTGGTACCTAGCTTTTTGTGGCCATCTTCGCAAGTTGGGTACAACAATGTTTTGTGATCCTTTAACATCTGCTCCAGCTTCTCCTTCTCCTTTTCAGTTTCACATTCTTCCTTTCCATCAGTAATGGCCCGTCTAATATCGTCATCAGCAGGCCCATCTGCTGCCTCTTGATCTTCATTATCTACCCCCATTGCAGTATCATCGTATTCAGGATACACATTATGATAGTTGTCATCATCCTCTTCTTATTCTTCGTTTTCTTCCATCACAACCCCTTTTTCTCCGTGCTTGGTCTAACAATTATAGCTGGGCATGAAACCGGGTCGAAGCAGGTGGGCTTGAATGGTTCTGGTATTTGAGTAGTCTTTCTTGTTCTGACAGTGAACACACGGACAACACATAGAACCATTCTGACCACGGTTTGCATTAGCCACAACGATGAAATTTTGGAGGCCCGTAATGTACTCGGAAGTGAGTCGGTCACCGTATATCCATTGCCGGTTCATCCGCATTATATAGTATATCAAAAATTAATATGGAGATAACCACTTATATAGTACATCAATGACACATGAAAGGATAAAGTTGCTGACCTCGACTGAGAAGGAAAGAGCAACGAGAAAACTTAATTCGAGCTCTCAGGCATTTCACCGAACACCTCTTGTGCATAGGAAAAAAACACAAACTAGCACACCTCTCACCCTCTTGCTAAGCTCCAAAATGAGAGAGTGGAAAAATGAGAGAGAGGGGTGTGGGCTACGGTGTGTTATATAGGCGCACCACCTTTAACACCGGTTCAAACCATGAACCGGTGTTAAAGGGGGGCTGCGAGGGCCACTGGTGCAGGTCCCTTAACACCGGTTCGTGGCTCGAACCGGTGTTAAAGAGGGTGATCCTTTTTGCTTTCTGGACCACGCTGGTACGGGCGCCCCTTTAACACCAGTTCGTAGGAGAACCGGTGTTAAAGCCCATTTCCGACCTCAGCCAAAGGCCTCATTTCCACTAGTGAATGGACAAAAGCTCAAGCTTGGGGATGCCACCATGGTGTCACCCCCAGAAATATCCAAGAGGTACAAGCGTCAAAGCTTGGGGATGCCCAAGGCATCCCCTTCTTCATGAATAAAAAGCTCAGGTCTGTCTAGACACTTCACTTTTATTGTTTCATGCACAGTTGTGTTGTTCTTGGAGCGTCTTAGTTTTCGTTTGCTTTGCTTAGTTTGTTTAGTTTGCTTGAATAAAGTAAGTTTGGACCCCCGTTCTCGCTGTGTTGTTTTACAAATAGGGTTGCTTGGTGTTTGGAAAGGAGTAGTAAGTTCTTGCTTGAAGTGTAAGAGGAGCTTGCATTGACTGTAACTTAGACTTTAGCATGACATGCTAGGTGTTGTTTTAGCATTGTGCTTAGTGATTATTGTTGTAGCATGTTTTGTTCCAAACAATTGGGATTGCTTAGTGTTCCTTCGAGAATTATGCGTTGTTTTAGCATGCAAAAGCATAGTATTATCGTATTCTCCTTTGATGTTTTGCTTGGGTTGACTTGGCACATGCTCACACCATGTTATGACTATGACAAGTCACCATTAGCCTCCATGATCATTTAGTCCTTGACTTGTAGTACCACTCTTTGCTTTGATTAGTTTGCTTTGTTGCATTGCATGATTATGGCAACTATGCTCTCTTAGTTGGTTGCTCCCAGTCTTTTGCTAGCCTCCACTTGTATGTGTAAGTTCTACTCATGCTTCCAACTCCCAAGAAACCAAGTTTTTCCAAAGTGTCCACTATAAAATCCTATGCATGGTGTGTTACACCATTCCAAGTATATTCTTGGTTTCAACTATCTTCTAATTAAACACTATTTTGTTATGTGAAAACTTAGTGATTAAAGCCCTGACGAACTTGATGGCACACTTAATTATTTTCCCCTAATAAACTTGAACCATTGAGACAACTTTGTTGTATATGCTTGCACTTATAAGTTGGGATTAACAGAACCGTGCTGTCACGGGGAACGTTTTCAACATTGCACTTGTACTTTTGTACTCCGTTGATATCATGCTCTTTTGTCTATGGATGTTACCAGTGTGAAATGAAGTGGGAACTTGTAAGTACATGGAGTTTGTATTCTGTGTTAGAGAAATGCCTGGGCCGCTAGCCTAAGCCATGCCTAATCATGGTGGAAACTTGCAGCATCACCATAGTGACATCTATGAAGCATTCTTCTTATAAAAAAGAGACACATTGGGAAAAGAGGAAAGAGAGAAAAAAACACCATATTCCCATGGTACACAAGAAGAATTGCTGAGATGCTCATTGTCTGCTTGCCTTGTCATTTTTCTTATGGGAAAGCTCATGTACCATGTGCAATGGGTACCCCGTTGGCGGTTCTCAATGATATGCAAATACTTACAGTGACAAGAACTTGCCTGGGCCCTAAGTTGAGTATCCATGAGGTGTAGCCCTCATATTCAAGGGACTTGAGATTTCCAACTTATACTTCGTCAAGCATATACTCTAGCTTTGCCACTTTAACCTTAACCCCTTCAAGATTCTTATGATAGGGGCAATGAGGGATGAAAGCTAACAAGTACCATAATTTTTGGAAGCTCTTTTTGAAACTTGTAATCCATGCTTCCTTTACAAAAAGGCATTTCTTCCACCACTATTGAGTCTCCACCTTCTACCTGTAGGCACCATTAAGAGATCATAGTTGTCATTCTGTGTGTAGTGTTCCAAAGCTTATTAATTGATGCATCTTGTGTTATTACTTGTTCTTGTGCTATTTGTTTCTAGTCACCCTTGTGAACTTTGAAGGTGTCCTATGCATCTATATTTCTACTCTATGAGGGACAAGCTGATTTCCACTATGCTATGTTTTCTGTATGTGAAATAAACAAACATTTTTAAATGCATATTATTCATGATCTTTGTTTGTAGCTTGCCATGTTGCATGCATAGTTACTATGTCCTACTGTTAGAACTCAATTCTTTCATGCACATGTTTAGAGTTCTTTGATCCCAGCTTTCAATGTTTGCAAATGGTTGGATCTTTATTGTGAGGGTGCATGTTCACCTAAAAAATTATTATTTTTATCACTTACCTACTCGTGGACAAGTAGGAGTTAAGCTTGCGGATGCTGATACGTTGGAAACGTATCTATAATTTTTGATGCTCCATGTTTGTTTTGTATCCACTTTGCTTTACTTTTCTACACTTTGAGGTGATTTTTACATGTTTTCTGGTACTAACCTATTAACAAGTTGCAACAGTGCCAGATGCCTGTTTTCTGCTATTTTTGTTTTCAGAAAAGTTAGTAAAGAAATATTCTTGAAATTGTACGGGACGAAGGAGAAAGTCAATAACTTTCCCTGGGGAAGAAGAAGTCTAGAGGAGAGCCCGAGGGGCCGGCCAGAGGGACCAGAACACCCCCAGGCACGGGTGGGCCCTAGCCTACGCCTGGCTAGGGTTTGGCCGCCCTGGCGGCCGCCTCAGTCTCCCCCTTAGCCTATAAGAAGCCCCCGATGCAGAAACTCTCAGTACCCGATCAATATTCCATGAAACCGTTTGTAGCCACCGACACCATCGTCCCTAGATCAGGGGGGATCTGAAGCTCTTCCCGGCACCCTGTCGGAGGGGAGATCATCCCAGAGGCCTTCTCTCCTGTATGATTCGTGAGTAGTTCCACCTTGGACTATGGGTCCATGTAGTAGCTAGATGGCTGTATCTCCTCCTTTGTGCTTTCATGTATAGATCTTGTGTGCTATGTTCATGATCAATATCTAATCTATTTGTAATCATGCATGTTGTATTTGCGGGGATCTGATGGATATTGAGATTATTATGTTGGTTTGATTAATGGTTTTGTGTTTATGATTCTATCATGTTTGTGTTGTTTATGATCTTGCATGCTCTCCGTTGCTAGTGGTTATCTTGGCCAAGTAGTTGCTAGTGACTCCAACAGGGAGTATTTATGCTCGATAGTGGGTTCATGCCTCTAGTTTCCAAGGGAAGTGACAATAATCTCTTTGGTTGTAGATGTGTTGTTGCTACTAGGGAGAAAACAACGGTCTCTTGTTCATGGAACATGTGGACTGTTTACCTTACACACTTTTCTTAAAGGAATTGTCTATTGCTTGCAACTTAATACTGGAGGGGGTTCGGATGATAACCTGAAGGTGGACTTCTAGTCATAGATGTAGTTGGATGACGGTCTATGTATATTTTTGTATTGCCCAATCAACTTCATTAGATCTTTCTGGCTAGTAGTTGCATTTTTATGACTTGCTCAGTTCCTGTCAATTGCCCTACTATAATTTATTTACCCTTCATGCCATGTGTTTATCTAAGGAGAGCACCTCTAGTGAACTATGGACCCCGGTCCAATCTTTACCATTGATACATCTTCCACTTTTATCAGTTTACTTGCTGCAAACCATTACCTTCCTCACCATACGTTTAATCCTTTTTTACAGCAAACCGGTGAGCTTGACAACCTCACTGATTCATTGGGACAAAGTCTTGAGTTTGTGTTGTGCAGGTCTCCACGTTGCTTCCAATACCCGTGTGACGTTTCCTTCCTCCTTCTAGTTCGATAACCTCGGTCTCTACTAAGGGAAGACTTGCTTCTTGCTGCTTCACACCTTGCTCTTGGGGTTCCCAGTGAAGTGCTCTACACAGGCGCATCAACAAGCTTTCAGGCGCCATTGTCGGAGGAATCTACTTCAACATCTTCCTCCCGTCAACTCAGCACTATATCAAGAGTCACAGGCCAGGTGCTGTGACTGCAGCTCTGCTCCCCAAAATGATTCATGACATCTGTACTTAGACCAAACCATAAGTTTCTTGCGTCACCAGTAAAGTCCGGGAAGTCTCTCTCGATTTTCTCCACTATCGACCATCAGCGGGGTGCCTCAACATCCCGTCTTTCTTACGTTCTTCCATGTCTCATCGCAACAACTTGGCACGCTCTTTTTTCTGAACAAACGTTTCAATCGTGGTATTATAGGAGCATACCACATCACCTTGGCAGGAACCATCTTCCTGGGTGGCTCGCCATCAACATCACCAGGGTCATCTTTTCTGATCTTATACCGTAATACAGTGCATACCGGGCATTTGTACAAATTCTTGTACTTCTCACCACGGTAGAGGATGCAGTCATTAGGGCACGCATGTATCTTCTGCACATCTAATCCTAGTGGGAAGATGAGCTTGTTTGCTTCGTATGTACTGTAGGGTTCGCAGCATAGTAAACAAAATATTTCCTACGATGGGAACAACTATGTACCAGGATCAATCTACTAGATACAAACAACGGGCGGATGTATATCCGTAGAGAACATACCCTTGAAGACCGACAAAGCTTAATGAGTCCAAACTCGTGGTTGATGTAGACGATCTCTTGCCGATCTCAAGATCGAGAGGAAGTCCTAGCGCCGCAAAACAGCAGCGCATCCGTGATCGCACACACGTTCGAGGCACCGAGCAACCTCCGCCTCCTCGCTCCAGCGATGCAGCGGAAGCACAACTCTTTCTTGCCGAAAAGCCATCGGGAACATGTATCTCGCTAGTCCGAGACCATGTGGAATAAATTCTAGAGGGGAAGAGAGATCCTTCACGAGGAGGTGTGAGAGACAAGTGAGGAGGGGGGCTCCTTTTATAGGAGGAGGGGGGCACCCAAGGGGTGGCCGCCGGCCATGGGGGGCTGCCCCCTCCCCTCCTTCATTCATGTGGGTGGACACTCCACTCACAAAATGCCCTTTAAATTTCCTCCACTCAAAAGTCCACTCAAATTCCCATTAAATTTCCACCAAATTTAATGCAAACTCTCATTAAATAAAACTCCTTTTATTTATTCAGAATTTTGTCAATTACTTTAATGACAAACATTCACATATAACCCCTTGCTAGTATTTCATTTCACATGCAGAAACACTTTCTGCAATTTCACCCGAAAACCCGTTTCGATATCTAGTGAAATAAATTCCTGCGCTTGTTATTCTTTTCGGCATGAAACTTTTGCTCCAAATGGATGTCGGTGTCTCTTAAGTGTGTCACCCTACGGTTCGCGAATAATGCGGACATGATCGAGACCCCTCTCGGATCAATAATCAGAAGCGGGATCTGGAGACCCATACTGACTCCCACACATTCAACGATGACTTTCTTGTGATCGTCGGAACCTTTTACGCTAGTATCTTAATCCCTTTGTTTCACAATATATTACATGTCCGAGATTCGATCATCGCTATCTCCATACCTAGTTTGATCTCGTTACCGACATGCACTCTTTTCTCGTTCCCGTGATATAACATTCTAGTGATCAAATCACTTGCTTGCAAGCTAATCAATGTGATATCACCGAGAGGGCCCAGAGCATATCTATCCGTCATCGGGATGAGCAAATTCCACTCTCGATCCATGGGCCTCAACATAACACTTTAGTAGTTCTGAACCCATCTTTATAATCACCTTGTTACGGTGTGACGTTTGATGTTATCAAGAAACTCTTCCGGTGTTAGTGATTGACATGATCTCATGGTCTAAGGATTAGGATCACTTCGTAAGTTGTTATAGCAATATAAACTCAATGACTTTGATCGTAATGCTATACTTCGGATGAATGTTCATCACACCATTACGCTAATGTTGTGACCTCGTTATTAACAACATCCAATGTCCATGATCAGGAAACCTATGATCATCTTGTTAATCAACGAGCTAGTTTATAAGAGAGGAATAACTAGGAACTACCTTTTGATTATTAAACACACATGTATTAACGTTTCCGTATTAATACAATTATAGCATGTAAAATAAACATTTATCATAAATAAGGAATACGATAATAACCACTTTATTATTGCCTCTCGGGCATATTCCCTTCAGTCTCCCACTTGCACTAGACAATAATCTAGTTTGAGAACTTTGCATATTGAACACTTATGGCTTTCCTGTGTTCCATATACGCAATTGCAAATGGTTAACATAATCTACGGATATGACGCTTCAAGTCCGTGTGTATTTGCATGTCTTTGCGTCTCCACGCATCACTCATTCTCCAATGAGATGGCATTGTATAAATTTGGTCTTTTGGTGAGACCTTTAGTTCCTTGGGGTTAAACCATGTCGATACTATTGTCGTACAATATATCTTTAGTGTTAGCCCGTTGCGAACAACACCTTAGTTTGATAACAAACTACTTGACACAAATTCCCTCCTTTGCTGCTACTATAGCAGTCATATACTTAGCCTTTTGTTGTAGTATTCGTCACAATGTCTTAACTTTGGAATACATCCAAATCCATCATGAAAACTCCTTTCCATTTCATTGTGCCACTCAAAGTTTAAATTGAGATAAACTTAATTTGTATCTTGTGACAAAACTAGTATCAATGTAACTCTTTACAATGAACTATTTGTAATCGTTTGTCACCTCTACAAAAATATATTCTTAGTTCTTCCAAAAGATCATAAGAATATCCTTACTATCGTCCAATGATCATTTTATGATTCATTCTGGTATATGCTCATAACACTTAGAGCATAGGACATATCTGGATGTGTACATATCATGGTATGATTGATCAAAACATTCTCGTGATTTCACTCATCAACTGTCAAAGCACTTGAATCTTGTTTCACTTATCAAGTGTCGATACACTTTAATCTTGATTCAATTCCTTTCCATGCAACAAGAACTGTTTCTTGTCGTTTCTATATTGAACTCCTTCAATATCTCATATATGTACGTTTGGCACAACCATATTGGCGTCATAGTCTATCCACTATAGACATTCACGCTAAATATTCGGGTTTTGCCTAAGTCTTTCATCAAAATGAAATTCTTAACCTATGTCAATAAAAGATACATCATTTCTAATCAATAAGATGTCTTCCACATAATGTATTAGAAATATGTCTTAGCGCTCCCACTTAATTTCTTGCAAATGCAAGCATCTTCATCGTCTCCTGATGAAAAAATCATTTTTCATCATGGTGAAGATTCTAACTCCGTGATGCTTACTTCAAATATTGAAGTTTGCATGCCCTTTTTAGCATCCTTTGAATTAACAAAACCCTTTGGATCGTGTCATGTACACGTCCTAGGTAACCATTCTATTAAAAGAACTTTGTTTTGTTTATTCATCTACCATATACCAAATTATATGTAGTGGTTGCTACTTTAATCCGTCTAGACTAAATATCGCTATGAAAGATCAAATCTTGTCATAGTCAACTCCTTGAACATTGTCATAAAATACTTTACGACATGTCGACTATTTCATAGATGTGAAACATCCATGTCTGTTTCTTTATAGATCCAAATACGATCGATAGGTTTTTACACCTTTCCGGAGGGTCTTCCAAGTTCAAAACTTGATTTCTCGTGTATGGAACTATCACGGATTTTATGGCTTCAAGCCATTTGACGGAGTTAGGGTCCATCATCGCTTCTTTGTATGTATTCGGTTCATCATTGTCAAACAATAATGATTTACTCTCAAATCTTAGCATTTGATTGTTTAACCGAACTACTTGGTTCAATAGGAACTTAGATCTCCGTGACCACAACCTTTGAGGCACATAAGCTATGAGCATTATGGCAGCCTTCGGAACGATTTCCGGCGCTGCGCAACTCAGCACATATGGCTAAGGTTCGTTAACCTTATCAAAGTTCTATTGTCCTCCCACTTAACTTTTAAGAAAAATTCCTTCTTCAAGAAACTTCATATTTCAAGCGACAAACCCTTTTGTCCTCGGTGTTATGGAGGAATAACCAATTGTTATTCGAAATAACCTACAAAGACATGCTCATCCGACTTCGGTTGTAAACATCTTACTTATGTTTAGCATACCAAAATTTAAGAAATGACAACTTGGGTTTTACCCCAAACCATAACTCATATGGTGTCATTTCAACGGATCAAGATGGAGCTCTTTTCAGTGTAAAAGCGGTAGTGTCTAAAGCTTTAATCTTTTAAAACATAATGGCAGTTTTATAAATAACACCTTTGATCCAACCATGTCAAACAAGGTTTCATTACAAATCTCAAACACTCCATACTCCTATGGTGTTTCAGGAGATGTAAATCTAGGTGTTTTGCTAAACTTGCAACTCAAATAAATCCCTTTATGATAAAATCATAATTCATTTATTTTCTTGTTACACTTGTAACTCAAATAAATCCCTTATGATAAAATCATAAACCATTTATTTTCTTGTCACAATGATTTTCACTTCATCTTGAAAGTCTTTGAACATTTTCAAATATTTCACACTTCTTTCTCATTAAGTGAATATTCACTCAAGTTTCCGGAGAAAGTATATGAAGTTGAAACCCATCGCTTACGACTACACATAATGGACTACATACATCGATATGTATAAATTCCAATATTTTAGTCGTTCGTTCTTCTTTGTCCTTTCAACGAAGTTTTAATTATCCCGAGGAAAGTCTCACAAGCGTCACTTGATGAAATCAAAGACTCCAAAAATCCTTGAAAATGGAGATTCTTCATGTTTTCTTTCCAATGTAATTTAAACAGCGATGTCACTTCATAAGTGATCTTTCAATCATTTGTCTTGCGACATTTTAGCATTAGGTTTTATGGATGTGATTTCTCCAACTAGATTTGTAAATCATCCATCTTATATGGAATACAGTAATTATTTGAACAACCTTTGTTCTCATAATACTTGATTTAAATAACAATTATTAAAACAAATCTTGAAGTCAAGCTTTGATGTCAACGAGAAATACAAACAATAGTTTGTTTGTTTTCGATGAACATCATCACATATTCTCTTGCTAGTTACTTAGGCCATTGTGGTTCATGAATTGCGTCGTTCTGTATGAAATTTCATACCAACCAATTCGGTATCCAATACCCAAGAACCACATTGTTTAACAAGCAAAGAATACAACCATAATATGTATTGAAGGGAATATGCCCTGAGAGGCAATAATAAAGTGTTTATTATGTGTATTCCAAGTATATGATAGATGTTTATTTTGCATGCTATAATTGTATTAATACGGAAACGTTAATACATGTGTGTTTAATAAACAAACAGAAAGTTCCTAGTTATGCCTCTCTCATAAACTAGCTCGTTGATTAACAAGATGATCAAGGTTTCCTGATCATGGACATTGGATGTTGTTAATAACGGGATCACAACATTAGTGTATTGGTGTGATGAACATTCATCCAAAGTATAGCATTACGATCAAAGTCATTGAGTTTATATTGCTATAACAACTTACGAAGTGATCCTAATCCTTAGACCATGAGATCATGTCAATCACTAACACCAGAAGAGTTTCTTGATAACATCAAACGTCACACCGTAACAGGGTGATTATAAAGATGGATTCAGAACTAATAAAGTGTTATGTTGAGGCTCATGGATCGAGAGTGGAATTTTTTCATCCCGATGACGGATAGATATACTCTGGGCCCTCTCGGTGATATCACATTGATTAGCTTGCAAGCAAGTTATTTGATCACTAGAATGTTATATCACAGGAACGAGAAAAGAGTGCATGTCGGTAACGAGATCAAACTAGGTCTGGAGATACCGATGATCGAATCTCGGACATGTAATATATCGTGAAACAAAGGGATTAAGATACTAGCGTAAAAGGCTCCGACGATCACAAGAAAGTCATCGTTGAATGTGTGGGAGTCAGTATGGGTCTCCAGATCCCGCTTCTGATTATTGATCCGAGAAGGGTCTCGATCATGTCCGCATTATTCACGAACCGTAGGGTGACACATTTAAGAGACACCGACATCCAACTGGAGCAAAAGTTTCATGCCGAAAGAATGAACAAGCGCAGGAATTTATTTCACTAGATACCGAAACGGGTTTTCGGGTGAAATTGCATAAAGTGGTTATGCATGTGAAATGGAATTCTAGCAAGGGGTTATTTGTGAATGTTTGTCATTAAAGTAATTGACAAAATTCTGAATAAAATAAAAGAGTTTTATTTAATGAGAGTTTGCATTAAATTTGGTGGAAATTTAATGGGAATTGAAGTGGACTTTTGAGTGGAGGAAATTTAAAGGGCATTTTGTGAGTGGAGTGTCCACCCACATGAATGAAGGAGGGGAGGGGGATGCCCCCCATGGCCGGTGGCCACCCCTTGTGTAACACCCTCAGAATCGACCCTATGCAAGTTTTAGCGAAACTCGCCAAACCCGCATAGAAACGATTCAAAGGTGCCCACCAGGCACTTTCGTGCGGGTGGAAAACAAAGTAATAACATTACACAACAGTCCTCGATGGGACCCACAGAACAGATATATATAACAGCGACTCAAAGAGTCAAGAATACAGATATAATATACAAAGATCCAAATCACCTGTAAAATGATAGAGCGTCCGACTACGGACAAGATGCCAATGGGGCTAAGAGCCCTGAAGAAAACCAATGGCGTCCATAACCCTGCCCAGGCCAAGCCGGAAGGGTAACCCTGCTAACGACGTCGATCTCAAAACCTGCTTTAACAAAAGGGGTGCCGACAAGGGCAAAGGAAAAAGAGGAGCGTCAGTACTGAGGCCAGTACACGGCGAGACTAGAATTCGGCGGTCCTCGCCTACATAGGTATGGTGGACTGAGCGACAGCGGCAGCATGCACTGAACAACCTATAGAGACTCGATGCAACTGGCGGTTATCAGAGAGGGATAAGAAGGACCTATCCGGATCCAACCTGAAGCTAACACCAAACAAACCCATCCTAGTGTTTCCCCCTCGAGACCAAACGAGGAAGTCAACCGAGGAACTCACACGGTTGGCAGTTTTATTTATTCAGTTATCGTTGCAGCAATTACTAGTCAGGTATAGATAATCATCCTGATAAAATAAGCAGTGGGCACTTTTAGTTAACCATTCCGTGATATTGGCAACACTTACTAGTCAGATTCATTTAGCATGAGATAACCCAAAACCCAGCAGTTGTTGGTACTTTTATTCAGCCATTCCGTTGTAGTTGCAATACTTACTAGTCAGGTACAATGGTCGCAAGCGACACTCCAAACAAGCAATTGTGGGCAGTATTAATTAGCCATTCCATTATAGTGAAGCTGATTACTAGTCATTATAAAGTCAAATTTATAGCAATAAACTTTAGTTATGCTTGTCTATGGTCGAGATACTGTGCTCCAAGTCGTCCATAACCGCGGACACGGCTTTCAGAAAGTTTTACCCGGCCGGGGTGCACCAATAGCAACACACACTCGATCAACCTCGGAAAAACCAAATCAAAACCCAACGAGGCCTTCACGACAAAGCAATCACAGGATTCAGAAATATTTCAGGGGGCCACCCCATTGAGTAGAACCGCAACGAAGTAAGCTAGCTCCGAGACGGACTCAAGGTTTGGGTAGACGGCTGTGAACGACTGGGAACCCAAAACTGGGCTTGTCAACACCGCGGAATCGTGTCCCGATCCAAAACAGTACAGTGTGCAGTACCTCGCACAATCGTAAATAAAGCAGTAAAGCATGGCATAAGTACAGGATCGTAAATAAAACCTCAAACTAGTTTGTGGCCCCAAGAAATAAGACTGAATCAAGCTCTGGCTCAGGGGGGTCCCATATACCTCCCAGATGTGGATAGCGCGATAAATCAAGGAACAGGTATCAAGTACTCGGGGTCCTACGGGACACAAGTGGGCGTTCGGAAACCAAATATTATCTATCACCCACCGATGCCTCTGCTTATTTCAATTTTAGTTGTTAAACAGGAATTAAAGTGAACGACAAGTAAAACTATGATCATCTCCAACATCAACATGCGGACATTTCTCCAACAACTGTGGTACTTGACGGCAAGCAACAACATGTGAGCAAGCGACTACGACGCGCAAGTCCATCTATCTACCAAACAACAGGTAATAGGATGTGTCCAAGGCAATATAAGGCTGCGAGGGGATATCACGGGTACGGAAACTATAGCATCGCAACACAGATAGCAATAGATCAACAGGAGGGAAGTAAATACTATAAAAGTAAGATAGGTAGAAAGGGGGAGGTGCTCGCCTGAAAACATTGTCGAAGGTTCAACCGAAGTTCGGGGCGAAGCTCACATCAACTCAACGGCCTTATCCGCGAAGAAGCAAAACACTAGAATAAACACCGGATGCAATATTTAATACAACGGCAGAAGATCGGCATGATGCATGTATGATGCATGACATGGCAAAGGTGCGATGCAATTAAGTCATATTAGGTGGAACCGGGGTCCCGACATTAATTAGGTGGTTCAAGTTATTTATCTACCCCGCAAATTAAATGTGGTTTTAGCATGGCAAAAGATAGCACCGGTTCGCTACTCAGATTTAAATGAGGCCAATATGAGACTAGATTTGCCCGCATATGGGCCCCATATTTAATTATTAGGTGAATCGGCATAAGACCCCCAAACCACATGATATGCATGCGAGATGAATGATTTAAGGTGCAACAATTGGTACGATATTATAAAATAGGGTTTTCGGGAAGGGGTTCACACATTAGGGTTCTCGACGATCTTGGTCCGAGGGTCCGGGGTCGGTCTCAGGGTCCAGGGTTCGACGGGTTCAGAGCTCGACGGTCTCGGCGGAAGTAGATCTTGTCGCACGAGCGTCAATGCTTACGGAAGGAGAACTTGTCGTCCAGGGTCGCGGTGTCCGGGGTGAAGTGCTTGACGTTCTCGAGGGAGTACTTGTCGCACATGAGGTCTGCGGGTGTTATGACGACGACCTTGTCGTTTCGATGTCGGGGTCTCGAAAACCGTGAAGAGTCTTGTCGCCCTTGGTGAAGAACATGTCATCCCGTGGGTCCGTGTAGAAGTGCTCGAGGATCCATGACGGAGGCCTCCGGGTCCGGCTTCGATTTCCATGAAGGAGGTCTTGGGGTTCCTTGTAGATGACCTTCGGACTCGGGGTCTTCAGGTTCCTGTCAGTAACCTTGTCGATATTTCCTCGGGTACTAGCACGCATGGTGAAGGCGCACAGGAGGTTGCCTCCGCGGTGGCAGCTTGGTACTTGGTAGCTGGGAGCAGACGAGGGGGCCAGAAAGGAGGGGTGCGGCCACGGGGTGCCAGGACTCGGGGACGGCGAGCGGCGAGCAGCAGGACCGAGGTCGGAGACGGCGGCGCGGATGCAAGGCCACAGGGGCGGCGCAGCCTGCTGGACGGAGGAGACGCGGGCGAGAGAAGAGCCGGCGAGGAAGGTCGGCGGGCACGGGGCCGGGTCGCTGCGATGCGGGAGGACGCCGCCGGCGGAGGTTGCTGGACAGAGGAGGCCGGGCATCGGGGCATGGTTGACGAGGGCCGCGGCGGCTAGGTGGAGGCCGAGCTCGGCTCCGGCGGAGCAGCGGGGAAGAGGCCGCGTCGGGAGCGGCCACGGCGGCGTGGGCGACGACGCCGGCTCCGGGCGGCGGTTGGCGGCGGGGAGGTCGACGCGGTGGCAAGCCGGGGTCGGGGCCGGGCGGAGGAGGGGCCGACGCGCGATGAGGCCGGCGGCGGGGCTCGACGCGCGGAGGCGGGGCGCTCCGGCGAGGCGGACTGGGGTCGGCGGGGAGCGGGAGGAGGGGAAGCGGCCGGGGCTGCTCGAGCGCGGGCGGAGGCGGGGAAGGCGCGGAGAAGGAGGCGAGGTCGGGGAGGCTCCAGGCGGGGCGAGCAGCCGGCGGGAGCGGAGGCGCTGGCGGCGGTGGTGAGCAAGCTCGGGTGGCGCGGCGCCGGAGGGAGCCGAGGCCGGCGGGGGCGGCGATGGAGCGGGGCGGCGCGGCGCCGGAGCAGGGGGCGCGGGGTGCTGCGCCGCGAGAGAGAGAGCCAGGGAGGAAGAGGACGAGCGGGGTGGGGCGCTGAGGGAGGAGAGAGGAGGGTGGGTCCCGGGGCACAGCGAGCCAGGGGGTGGGTCCAGGCGTGGGGACAGGGGAGTGGGGGAGCGCGCCAGGGGAGTTGGCTGCGTGTGTTGCGTGCGTGCGTGTTTGGGCAGGGTTAGATGGGCCAGGTGGGGCTCGGTGGAGGGAGAGGAGAGAGAGGGGTGAGGTGAGGTGGCAGATCCTGGTTGGGTAGAGGGGGAGAGAGGGTGAGGTGTCACTAGGGGATTGGGTGGGGTGATCTGGAGGGAGGGTGTGGGTAGATTGTCTGGTAGGTGTAGGATTTAGAAGGGCGGGTGTAGATGGACCGTCTGTATATTTCTGGGGTGGTCGTTCGGGTCGAAACGGCCCGTTCGACTGCCCCCGCTAAAATAATTAAATCTTTTTATTTGATTTAAACGGGCCGTGTGCAAACCGATAGCGGCCAAAATAATTAATCCGGAGAACCGGGCTTTGCATTTGAATTAAGATGGGGCGTTTGGAAAACAAAACGGGCTTGCGAAAAATAGTTTTTGACAAACAACATATGATGATGACGATGCAATGCACAAATTCAACGCGATTTTCTAGTAGTGGTTTTGCGGGATGCCACAATTCGACACCACTAACAATGGATCTCGCCCTCGAGATCCGCCTCATGGTACCGGAAGGGAGGTCGGTGTTCTGCATCTTATCGCTTCGTGTAGATCCTCGCGACACCACTAACAAGAGGTCGTTGTCCATGATCGTCGAGGGAGCACTCCGGAAAACAAAAGGTCGAAGGTAGAGGCATCAGCAAATAAAGCCACCTCTAGCTTCCGTGGACGGAGTGAAACTGCTGGATCCACTGATTCGACGTACAAGAGCGAATGATAAGAGTAGTGGTATGGTAGCTACTCCATCCCGCACTCAAACCATTACTCTGCACACGAATAGGCGGATTATGCAACCAACTCTCGGAATCAGACTGAAGATCTCGACAAGCGAGGTTCGGAAACAAAGGAGTGATGCGGACTCTGCATCGGATCTGGCGTAGATGATGTCGTCGCGTCGGGAAACACCGGAAGGCGCAAACAAGGAACAAAGAATGGTACCACAGATAAAGGATTCCTCGGATAGCATGAAGACCAGATGGTAGAACACCGTTATCAGAGGAGGAAGCGAAACCCTGAAGGTACGACGGAATCCCACCACGAGAAATCCTGGACTCGAAGAGAGAGAAGAGAGCGGATTCAAAACACGTAGAGGTAAGAGGGGAGTAGCAGAGGGGTGAGGAGTAAAATCAGACCTAATCAGAACTATCCAACCGATTTTGCAAAATAATTTTGACACTCTACTTCGGCCGTTAGCTAGGTTATCCTACAAGCTGCACTTGTGGGGTATCGCAACTGCTGGGCTCTGATACCACTCTGTAACACCCTCAGAATCGACCCTATGCAAGTTTTAGCGAAACTCGCCAAACCCGCATAGAAACGATTCAAAGGTGCCCACCAGGCACTTTCGTGCGGGTGGAAAACGAAGTAATAACATTACACAACAGTCCTCGATGGGACCCACAGAACAGATATATATAACAGCGACTCAAAGAGTCAAGAATACAGATATAATATACAAAGATCCAAATCACCTGTAAAATGATAGAGCGTCCGACTACGGACAAGATGCAAATGGGGCTAAGAGCCCTGAAGAAAACCAATGGCGTCCATAACCCTGCCCAGGCCAAGCCGGAAGGGTAACCCTGCTAACGACGTCGATCTCAAAACCTGCTTTAACAAAAGGGGTGCCGACAAGGGCAAAGGAAAAAGAGGAGCGTCAGTACTGAGGCCAGTACACGGCGAGACTAGAATTCGGCGGTCCTCGCCTACATAGGTATGGTGGACTGAGCGACAGCGGCAGCATGCACTGAACAACCTATAGAGACTCGATACAACTGGCGGTTATCAGAGAGGGATAAGAAGGACCTATCCGGATCCAACCTGAAGCTAACACCAAACAAACCCATCCTGGTGTTTCCCCCTCGAGACCAAACGAGGAAGTCAACCGAGGAACTCACACGGTTGGCAGTTTTATTTATTCAGTTATCGTTGCAGCAATTACTAGTCAGGTATAGATAATCATCCTGATAAAATAAGCAGTGGGCACTTTTAGTTAACCATTCCGTGATATTGGCAACACTTACTAGTCAGATTCATTTAGCATGAGATAACCCAAAACCCAGCAGTTGTTGGTACTTTTATTCAGCCATTCCGTTGTAGTTGCAATACTTACTAGTCAGGTACAATGGTCGCAAGCGACACTCCAAACAAGAAATTGTGGGCAGTATTAATTAGCCATTCCATTATAGTGAAGCTGATTACTAGTCATTATAAAGTCAAATTTATAGCAATAAACTTTAGTTATGCTTGTCTATGGTCGAGATACTGTGCTCCAAGTCGTCCATAACCGCGGACACGGCTTTCAGAAAGTTTTACCCGGCCGGGGTGCACCAATAGCAACACACACTCGATCAACCTCGGAAAAACCAAATCAAAACCCAACGAGGCCTTCACGACAAAGCAATCACAGGATTCAGAAATATTTCAGGGGGCCTCCCCATTGAGTAGAACCGCAACGAAGTAAGCTAGCTCCGAGACGGACTCAAGGTTTGGGTAGACGGCTGTGAACGACTGGGAACCCAAAACTGGGCTTGTCGACACCGCGGAATCGTGTCCCGATCCAAAACAGTACAGTGTGCAGTACCTCGCACAATCGTAAATAAAGCAGTAAAGCATGGCATAAGTACAGGATCGTAAATAAAACCTCAAACTAGTTTGTGGCCCCAAGAAATAAGACTGAATCAAGCTCTGGCTCAGGGGGGTCCCATATACCTCCCGGATGTGGATAGCGCGATAAATCAAGGAACAGGTATCAAGTACTCGGGGTCCTACGTGACACAAGTGGGCGTTCGGAAACCAAATATTATCTATCACCCACCGATGCCTCTGCTTATTTCAATTTTAGTTGTTAAACAGGAATTAAAGTGAACGACAAGTAAAACTATGATCATCTCCAACATCAACATGCGGACATTTCTCCAACAACTGTGGTACTTGACGGCAAGCAACAACATGTGAGCAAGCGACTACGACGCGCAAGTCCATCTATCTACCAAACAACAGGTAATAGGATGTGTCCAAGGCAATATAAGGCTGCGAGGGGATATCACGGGTACGGAAACTATAGCATCGCAACACAGATAGCAATAGATCAACAGGAGGGAAGTAAATACTATAAAAGTAAGATAGGTAGAAAGGGGGAGGTGCTCGCCTGAAAACATTGTCGAAGGTTCAACCGAAGTTCGGGGCGAAGCTCACATCAACTCAACGGCCTTATCCGCGAAGAAGCAAAACACTAGAATAAACACCGGATGCAATATTTAATACAACGGCAGAAGATCGGCATGATGCATGTATGATGCATGACATGGCAAAGGTGCGATGCAATTAAGTCATATTAGGTGGAACCGGGGTCCCGACATTAATTAGGTGGTTCAAGTTATTTATCTACCCCGCAAATTAAATGTGGTTTTAGCATGGCAAAAGATAGCACCGGTTCGCTACTCAGATTTAAATGAGGCCAATATGAGACTAGATTTGCCCGCATATGGGCCCCATATTTAATTATTAGGTGAATCGGCATAAGGCCCCCAAACCACATGATATGCATGCGAGATGAATGATTTAAGGTGCAACAATTGGTATGATATTATAAAATAGGGTTTTCGGGAAGGGGTTCACACATTAGGGTTCTCGACGATCTTGGTCCGAGGGTCCGGGGTCGGTCTCAGGGTCCAGGGTTCGACGGGTTCAGAGCTCGACGGTCTCGGCGGAAGTAGATCTTGTCGCACGAGCGTCAATGCTTACGGAAGGAGAACTTGTCATCCAGGGTCGCGGTGTCCGGGGTGAAGTGCTTGACGTTCTCGAGGGAGTACTTGTCGCACATGAGGTCTGCGGGTGTTATGACGACGATCTTGTCGTTTCGATGTCGGGGTCTCGAAAACCGTGAAGAGTCTTGTCGCCCTTGGTGAAGAACATGTCATCCCGTGGGTCCGTGTAGAAGTGCTCGACGATCCATGACGGAGGCCTCCGGGTCCGGCTTCGATTTCCATGAAGGAGGTCTTGGGGTTCCTTGTAGATGACCTTCGGACTCGGGGTCTTCAGGTTCCTGTCGGTAACCTTGTCGATATTTCCTCGGGTACTAGCATGCATGGTGAAGGCGCACAGGAGGTTGCCTCAGCGGTGGCAGCTTGGTACTTGGTAGCTGGGAGCAGACGAGGGGGCCAGAAAGGAGGGGTGCGGCCACGGGGTGTCAGGACTCGGGGACGGCGAGCGGCGAGCAGCAGGACCGAGGTCGGCGACGGCGGCGCGGATGCGAGGCCACAGGGGCAGCGCGGCCTGCTGGACGGAGGAGACGCGGGCGAGAGAAGAGCCGGCGAGGAAGGTCGGCGGGCACGGGGCCGGGTCGCTGCGATGCGGGAGGACGCCGCCGGCGGAGGTTGCTGGACAGAGGAGGCCGGGCATCGGGGCGTGGTTGACGAGGGCCGCGGCGGCTAGGTGGAGGCCGAGCTCGGCTCCGGCGGAGCAGCGGGGAAGAGGCCGCGTCGGGAGCGGCCACGGCGGCGTGGGCGACGACGCCGGCTCCGGGCGGCGGTTGGCGGCGGGGAGGTCGACGCGGTGGCGAGCCAGGGTCGGGGCCGGGCGGAGGAGGGGCCGACGCGCGATGAGGCCGGCGGCGGGGCTCGACGCGCGGAGGCGGGGCGCTCCGGCGAGGCGGACTGGGGTCGGCGGGGAGCGGGAGGAGGGGAAGCGGCCGGGGCTGCTCGAGCGCGGGCGGAGGCGGGGAAGGCGCGGAGAAGGAGGCGAGGTCGGGGAGGCTCCAGGCGGGGCGAGCAGCCGGCGGGAGCGGAGGCGCTGGCGGCGGTGGTGAGCGAGCTCGGGTGGCGCGGCGCCGGAGGGAGCCGAGGCCGGCGGGGGCGGCGATGGAGCGGGGCGGCGCGGCGCCGGAGCAGGGGGCGCGGGGTGCTGCGCCGCGAGAGAGAGAGCCAGGGAGGAAGAGGACGAGCGGGGTGGGGCGCTGAGGGAGGAGAGAGGAGGGTGGGTCCCGGGGCACAGCGAGCCGGGGGTGGGTCCAGGCGTGGGGACAGGGGAGTGGGGGAGCGCGCCAGGGGAGTTGGCTGCGTGTGTTGCGTGCGTGCGTGTTTGGGCAGGGTTAGATGGGCCAGGTGGGGCTCGGTGGAGGGAGAGGAGAGAGAGGGGTGAGGTGAGGTGGCAGATCCTGGTTGGGTAGAGGGGGAGAGAGGGTGAGGTGTCACTAGGGGATTAGGTGGGGTGATGTGGAGGGAGGGTGTGGGTAGATTGTCTGGTAGGTGTAGGATTTAGAAGGGCGGGTGTAGATGGACCGTCTGTATATTTCTGGGGTGGTCGTTCGGGTCGAAACGGCCCGTTCGACTACCCCCGCTGAAATAATTAAATCTTTTTATTTGATTTAAACGGGTCGTGTGCAAACCGATAGCGGCCAAAATAATTAATCCGGAGAACCGGGCTTTGCATTTGAATTAAGATGGGGCGTTTGGAAAACAAAACGGGCTTGCGAAAAATAGTTTTTGACAAACAACATATGATGATGACGATGCAATGCACAAATTCAACGCGATTTTCTAGTAGTGGTTTTGCGGGATGCCACACCTTGGGTGCCCCCCTACTCCTATAAAAGGAGCCCCCCTCCTCACTTGTCTCTCACACCTCCTCGTGAAGGATCTCTCTCCCCCTCTAGAATTTATCCCCCATGGTCTCGGACTAGCGAGATACATGTTCCCGGTGGATATTCGGCAAGAAAGAGTTGTGCTTCCGCTGCATCGCTGGAGCGAGGAGGCGGAGGTTGCTCGGTGCCTCGAACGTGTGTGCGAGCACGTATGCGCTGCTGATTTGCGGCGCTAGGACTTACTCTCGATCTTGAGATCGGCAAGAGATCGTCTACATCAACCACGAGTTGAACTCGTTAAGCTTTGTCGGTCTTCAAAGGTATGTTCTCTACGGATATACATCTGCCCATTGTTTGTATCTAGTAGATAGATCTTGGTACATAGTTCCCATCGTAGGAAATTTTTTGTTTTCTATGCTGTGAACCCTACAGTGGTATCAGAGCCGGATCTATGCGTAGATACTTTGCACGGGTAGTACACATATGATTATGTGGGCGATGATGATCATGTTGTTGTTCCTTTGTTGTAATTTTGGATATTGGTGGCATAGTGGGATGAAGCGGCCCGGACAAACTTTACATGTCCTCCCACATGAGACCTGTTCCACGCTTGACATGCAACTAGTTTGCATAAGTGGCTAGCGGGTGTCTGTCTCTCCTACTATAGTCAATATCTATTTTGCAAGCGAGTTGTCAACAATTTGATGATCCTCGTTGTGGTTCATGTTCGTAGGTAAGAACGGTTTTATCTCGAAAGCCCTAAGCCACGTAAAACTTGCAATGGATAAATTAGAGGCGTCTTGTTTAGATTGTTGCTGGGATAGTGTTATGATATGGTAGTGTTGTAAGTAGAAGTATGAGATGATACTATTACAACACACATAGCGTGTAAACTCCATAGACCTTGGATTTACACATATAGGTATGATAGTGATCATACCACGATGCACATGATAGATATCATCTGCGGGAACCATATCATTTCACTAATAAACATATGATGTTTGATAGCATCTTATATTGCTTGTTTAGCGCTTTGTTAGCATAATAAGATGATCCCTCATTTAAATATCAAGATAAGAATGTGTTCTTCCTTTAGTATGCACCGATATGTTTTCGTCGCTCCAAGACATCACGTGATGATCGGGTGTTCTTGGATCCACGCCCATATTTCGGGTGTAAAACAGTTACACACGTGAATACTAAGGTTCTAACTTGGCGAGCCTAGCATGTACAGACATGGCCTCGGAACACGGACCGAAAGGTTAAGAATGAGTCATATAGTTGATATGATGCCCATTTGATGCTCGCCTTTGAAGCTACACCGACTCACGTGATGATCGGACTTGGTATAGTGGATTTGGTTCATGTAATCACCGAAAAGGCACGAGGGATGTCGTTTTTGAGTGGGAGTTCATTCGTAATATGGATTAGTTGAACTCAATCTATCATACACTTAGTCTAAACTTTACAAATTCTGTTGTAGATGGCACCACCTGCTTTTAATTTCAATGTGTTCATGGAGAAAGAGAAACTAGCAACGAAAGGTAGCAACTTTACCGAATGGGCCATGAATTTGAGGATTGTCCTCTCTGCTGCACAAAAGGAATATGTGCTAGAAGCGCCGTTAGGCCACCCACCTTTAGATGATGCCCCTGACGAGGAGAAGAATGTCTATCAGACTCGTCAGGAGGACCACAACTTAGTTCATTGCGGCATATTGTATGGGCTAGAGCCAGAACTTCGAAAGCGTTTCGAAAACGCCAATGCATTTAATACAATGGGTGAGTTGAAAATGATTTTCGACACACATGCTGCTGTAGAGAGCTACAACGCTTCAGAAAAGTTCTTTAGCTGCATGATGGAAGAGCACAGCTCCGTTAGTGAGCATGTACTCAAGATGTCAGGTTACGCCGATAAGCTTGTGTCCTTGGGAATATCGATTCCCATTGACTTAGGCATCCATCGTGTTCTGCAGTCTCTGCCAACTAGCTATAAGAGCTTCGTGATGAACTATAACATGCAAGGCATGAAGAAGTCTCTCCCCGAGCTTCTGTCAATGCTTAAAACTGCAGAAGTGGAGATCAAACAGGAACATCAAGTGTTGATGATCAATAGGAACACTGGTTTCAAGAAAGACAAGAAGGGAAAACGGAAGGGAAGTAAGGGTGGCAAGCCTGTTGCCGTGCCTGAAAAGAAACCCCGAGTTGGACCTAAGTCTGATACCGAGTGCTACTATTGTAAGGGGACTGGCCACTGGAAGCGCAACTGCCCCAAGTTTCTAGCAGACAAGAAGGCCGGCAAGGCAAACAAAGGTATATATGATATTCATGTTATTGATGTGTACTTGACTAGTGCTCGCAGTAGCACCTGGGTATTTGATACCGGTTCAGTTGCTAATATTTGTAACTCGAATCAGGGGCTGCGGAACAAGCGACCGCTAACAAGGGGTGAGGTCAAGATGCGTGTCGGCAATGGATCAAGCGTTGATGTGATCGTCGTCGGAACGCTGCCTCTCCACTTGCCGTCGGGATTAGTTATAAACTTGAATAAATGTTATCTAGTGCCTGCACTGAGCATGAACATTGTATCTGGATCGTGTTTGATGCGAAGTGGTTATTCATTTAAATCCGAGAAAAATGGTTGTTCCATTTATATGAATGAAATCTTTTATGGTCATGCACCGATGATGAATGGTTTATTTCTATTAGATCTCGATGATAATATTACACATATTCATAATGTTGATGCTAAAAGGATTAAACTAAATGATGATATATCCGCATATATGTGGAACTGCCGTCTAGGTCATATTGGCGTTAAACGCATGAAGAAGCTCCATTCGGATGGACTTTTGGAATCACTTGATTATGAATCATTTGATACATGTGAGCCATGCCTTATGGACAAGATGACTAGAACGCCGTTTTCTAGTTCAATGGAACGGGCAACAGATTTATTGGAAATCATACATTATGATGTATGTGGTCCAATGAGTGTGTCGGCGCGAGGTGGATATCGTTATGTTGTTACTTTCACGGATGATTTGAGTAGATACGGTTATATCTACTTGATGAAACACAAGTTTGAAACCTTTGAAATGTTCAAGGAATTTCAGAATGAAGTGGAAAATCATCGTTTTAGAAAGATCAAATTTCTACGGTCCGACCGTGGAGGTGAGTATCTAAGTTACGAGTTTAGCAATCACATGAAAGAGTGTGGAATTGTTTCACAACTCAAACCTACCGGAACACCACAGAGAAATGGTGTGTCGGAACGTCGTAATCGTACTTTATTAGATATGGTTCGATCTATGATGTCTCTGACGGACTTGCCGTTGTCATTTTGGGGTTATGCACTAGAAACTGCTGCATTCACTTTAAATCGGGCACCATCTAAATACGTTGAAAAGACACCGTATGAATTGTGGTTTGGAAACAAACCTAAGCTGTCATTTCTTAAACTTTGGGGATGCGATGTTTATGTGAAGAAACTTCAACCGGATAAACTCGAACCCAAAGCGGAAAAATGCGTCTTCATAGGATACCCTAAGGAAACTATTGGGTATTCCTTCTATCACAGATCAGAGGGCAAGGTTTTTGTTGCCAAGAATGGATCCTTTCTAGAGAAAGAGTTTCTCGCGAAAGGTGTGAGTAGTCGGAAGGTAGAACTCGAAGAGGTTATTGAACCTTCTCTTCAAAGTATGGCGAGTAGCGCAGCGCCGGAAGTTGTTCCGGAGTTGGCTCCACCTGTTGAAGAGGGAACTAATGATAATGATCATGAAACTCCAAAAGAGAGTACTACCGAACCTCGCAGGTCAAGCAGGACGCGTGCAGCTCCCGAGCTGTACGGAAATCCTGACATGAATTTCATGGTTGATGAAAATGATGACCCTGCGACGTATGAAGAAGCGATGATGAGCCCGGATTCCAACAAATGGTTAGAAGCCATGAAATCCGAGATGGAATCCATGTATGAAAATCAAGTTTGGAACTTGGTGGACTTACCTCACGACCGAAAGGCCGTGGAGAACAAATGGATTTTCAAAAGGAAAACTGATGCTGATGGTAATGTGACCGTCTATAAAGCTCAACTTGTCGCAAAGGTGTTTCGACAAATTCAAGGAGTTGACTACGATGAGACATTCTCTCCCGTAGCGATGCTAAAGTCAGTTAGGATTATGTTAGCAATTGCTGCATATTTCGATTATGTGATATGGCAGATGGATGTAAAAAACCGCGTTTCTCAATGGTAATATTGAGGAATAGTTGCATATGATACAACCAAAGGGTTTTGTCGATCCTAAGGATGCTAACAAGGTGTGCAAGCTTCAGCGATCCATCTATGGATTGAAGCAAGCATCACGAAGTTGGAATCTCCGCTTTGATGAGGTGATCAAAGAGTTTGGATTTGTCCAAACTTATGGAGAAGCTTGTATTTACAAGAAAGTGAGTGGGAGCAATGTGGCATTTCTGATATTATATGTGGATGACATATTATTGATCGGAAATGATATAGACCTTTTAAACAGTGTTAAAAGTTATCTAAACAGCAAATTTTCAATGAAGGACCTAGGTGAAGCGTCATACATATTAGGCATAAAGATCTATAGAGATAGATCTAGGCGCCTAATAGGGCTATCGCAAAGTACATACCTTGATAAGATTTTAAAGAAGTTTAAAATGGACGGAAGTAAGAAGGGGTTCTTACCTATGTTGCAAGGCAGGACATTGAGTAAGACTCAAAGTCCGGCTTCGGCGGAAGAAAGAGAGATAATGGACAAGGTCCCCTATGCTTCAGCCATAGGCTCTATAATGTACGCCATGCTATGTACAAGACCGGATGTGGCACATGCTATTAGTTTGACTAGTAGGTACCAATCGGATCCAGGTTCGGAACACTGGATAGCGGTCAAGAATATCCTTAAGTACGTACGAAGAACTAAGGATATGTTTCTTGTATACGGAGGTGAAGAAGAGCTCGTCGCTAAGTGTTATGTTGACGCTAGCTTTGACACCGATCCGGATTACTCTAAGTCTCCATCCGGATACGTATTTATCATGAATGGCGTAGCGGTTAGTTGGAGGAGCTCCAAACAACCTGTGGTAGCGGGATCAACAATGGAGGCCGAATATGTTGCTGCTTCAGAAGCGGCTCAGGAAGCAGTTTGGATGAAGGAGTTCATATCCGAACTAGCAGTGGTGGAAAACGCGTTGGACCCAATGGTGATCTATTGTGACAACAATGGTGCCATTGCCAATGCCAAAGAGCCAAGGTCTCACAAGAATTCCAAGCATATTAAGCGCCAGTTTCACTCCATCCGCGAGCATGTCAAGGATGGACATATAAAGATTTGTAAAGTACATAAGAATCTCAATGTAGCAGATCCGTTGACTAAAACTCTCCCTAGAGCAAAACATGATCAACACCAGAACTCAACGGGTGTTAGATTTATCACTATGTAACTAGATTATTGTCTCTAGTGCAAGTGGGAGACTAAAGGGAATATGCCCTGAGAGGCAATAATAAAGTGTTTATTATGTCTATTCCAAGTAAATGATAGATGTTTATTTTGCATGATATAATTGTATTAATACGGAAACTTTAATACATGTGTGTTTAATAAACAAACAGAAAGTTCCTAGTTATGCCTCTCTCATAAACTAGCTCGTTGATTAACAAGATGATCAAGGTTTCCTGATCATGGACATTGGATGTTGTTAATAACGGGATCACAAAATTAGTGTAATGGTGTGATGAACATTCATCCGAAGTATAGCATTACGATCAAAGTCATTGAGTTTATATTGCTATAACAACTTACGAAGTGATCCTAATCCTTAGACCATGAGATCATGTCAATCACTAACACCGAAAGAGTTTCTTGATAACATCAAACGTCACACCGTAACAGGGTGATTATAAAGATGGATTCAGAACTAATAAAGTGTTATGTTGAGGCTCATGGATCGAGAGTGGAATTTGTTCCTCTCGATGACGGATAGATATACTCTGGGCCCTCTCGGTGATATCACATTGATTAGCTTGCAAGCAAGTGATTTGATCACTAGAATTTTTATCACAGGAACGACAAAAGAGTGCATGTCGGTAACGAGATAAAACTAGGTATGGAGATACCGATGATCGAATCTCGGACATGTAATGTATCGTGAAACAAAGGGATTAAGATACTAGCGTAAAAGGTTCCGACGATCACAAGAAAGTCATCGTTGAATGTGTGGGAGTCAGTATGGGTCTCCAGATCCCGCTTCTGATTATTGATCCGAGAAGGGTCTCGATCATGTCCACATTATTCACGAACCGTAGGGAGACACACTTAAGAGACACCGACATCCAACTGGAGCAAAAGTTTTATGCCGAAAGAATGAACAAGCGCAGGAATTTATTTCACTAGATACCGAAACGGGTTTTCGGGTGAAATTGCATAAAGTGGTTATGCATGTGAAATGGAATTCTAGCAAGGGGTTATTTGTGAATGTTTGTTATTAAAGTAATTGACAAAATTCTGAATAAAATAAAAGAGTTTTATTTAATGAGAGTTTGCATTAAATTTGGTGGAAATTTAATGGGAATTTGAGTGGACTTTTGAGTGGAGGAAATTTAAAGGGCATTTTGTGAGTGGAGTGTCCACCCACATGAATGAAGGAGGGGAGGGGGCTGCCCCCCATGGTCGGCGGCCACCCCTTGGGTGCCCCCCTCCTCCTATAAAAGGAGCCCCCCTCCTCACTTGTCTCTCACACCTCCTCGTGAAGGATCTCTCTCCCCCTCTAGAATTTATCCCCCATGGTCTCGGACTAGCGAGATACATGTTCCCGGTGGCTATTCGGCAAGAAAGAGTTGTGCTTCCGCTGCATCGCTGGAGCGAGGAGGCGGAGGTTGCTCAGTGCCTCGAACGTGTGTGCGAGCACGGATGCACTGCTGATTTGCGGCGCTAGGAATTCCTCTCGATCTTGAGATCGGCAAGAGGTCGTCTACATCAACCACGAGTTGAACTCGTTAAGCTTTGTCGGTCTTCAAAGGTATGTTCTCTACGGATATACATCCGATCGTTGTTTGTATCTAGTAGATAGATCTTGGTACATAGTTCCCATCGTAGGAAATTTTTTGTTTTCTATGCTGCGAACCCTACATGTATATCATCCATATACCTAAATTGGATATTTCCAATCTTTTCTTTTCTGCCAAATATATTTTATAGATTCTCTTTCAGCATTTCCTTTTCCTTTTTTAAAGAATCTATCAACATCAAAAGTGGCTCCATATACATGACACATAGTCCAAAGCGTGTATATTCAAATAATAATACCTTTGGATTTGCACTTTGAAGTAGATCACCATCATCAAAATGATCGGTATTCTTTCAAAATCCATTCTTTAGTAATATTTTAGTGTAGTAAACACTTTACATACATCTTCCATTCATCCTTATGATGACGACTTTCATGATCAAGCTACTGTAGCTTATAAAGGCGAATCGTGAGTATAACATTACTTCCCAAACACTTTTGGATGATTAGGATGTCTAGCATCTCCAACCTTCGTAAATTCTCATCCAATATGAGAACATATATTATACTCTATCATATTGCAACCAAAACATTGTTTCAGATATCGTTATATCTGTCACACATGATGGTTTCTGAAACAATTCTTTCAGCTCCTAGATAAACTTGATACTAAAACAATCAAGAATCATGGAGGCAAACATGATACTTAAGATACTAACACTGGAATTGTTACTCTCGATTTAATACCAATTATTAAATTTCACGGAGTAAATAGAGTTTGCTGAAAGTTTGCAATAGGACTTTAAACTTTAGATTGACACTCAACACAATACGATACCAGTTTGTAAAGTATATATCCAGAATTCTATAGTTCTATTATCTCAATTACAACTATGCATAAGGTAGTGAACGAATGCCAATGACTACAACAAATTATGCAAATTCACTTTGATTTAATTTATGATAAATTGAGTTCTACTAATCCAAATTAGAAATGAACTCCCACTCAAAAATGACATCCCTCGTGTCTTTTTGGTGATTACATGAACCAAATCCACTACACCAAGTCCGATCATCACGTGAGTCGGTGTAGCTTCAAAGGCGAGCATCAAATGGGCATCATATCTACTATATGACTCATGCTTAACCTTTCGGTCCGTGTTCCGAGGCCATGTCTGTACATGCTAGGCTTGCCAAGTAAGAACATTAGTATTCGCGTGTGTAACTGTCTTACACCCGAAATATGGTCGTGGATCCAAAAACATCCGATCATCACGTGATGTCTTGGAGCGACGAGAACATAATTGGTGCATACTAAAGGAAGAACACATTCTTATCTTGATATTGAAATGAGGGATCATCTTATTATGCTAATAAAATGCCAAACAAGCAATATAAGATGCTATCAAACATCACATGTTTATTAGTGGAATGATATGGTTCCCGCATATGATCTTTATCATGTGCACCGTGGTATGATCACTATCATACCTATATGTGTAAGTCCAAGGTCTATGGAGATTAGACGTTATGTGTGTTGTAATAGTATCATCTCATACTTCTACTTACAACATCACCATATCATATCACTAGCCCAGCAACAATCTAAACTAGACGCCTCTAATTTATCTATTGCAAATTTTACGTGGCTTAGGGCTTTCGAAGATAGAACCATTCTTACCTAGGAACATGAACCACAACGAGGATAACCAAATTGTTGACAACTCGTTGCAAATTATATATTGACTATAGTAGAAGAGACAGACACCCGCTAGCCACTTATGCAAAACTAGTTGCATGTCAAGCGTGGAACAGGTCTCACGTGCGAGGACATGTAAAGTTTGTCTAGGCCGCTTCATCCCACTATGCCACCAATATCCAAAGTACAACTAAGAAGCAATAAAATGATCATCGTCGCCCACATACTCATATGTGTACTACCCGTGCAAAGCATCTACGCATAGATCCGGCTCTGATACCACTATAGGGTTCGCAGCATAGTAAACAAATTTTTTCCTACGATGGGAACAACTATGTACCAGGATCTATCTACTAGATACAAACAACGGGCGGATGTATATCCGTAGAGAACATACCCTTGAAGACCGACAAAGCTTAACGAGTCCAAACTCGTGGTTGATGTAGACGATCTCTTGCCGATCTCAAGATCAAGAGGAAGTCCTAGCGCCGCAAAACAACAGCGCATCCGTGCTCGCACACACGTTCGAGGCACCGAGCAACCTACGCCTCCTCGCTCCAGCGATGCAGCGGAAGCACAACTCTTTCTTGCCGAAAAGCCACCGGGAACATGTATCTCGCTAGTCCGAGACCATGTAGAATAAATTATAGAGGGGGAGAGAGATCCTTCACGAGGAGGTGTGAGAGACAAGTGAGGAGGGGGGGCTCCTTTTATAGGAGGAGGGGGGCACCCAACGGTGGCCGCCGGCCATGGGGGGCTGCCCCCTCCCCTCCTTCATTCATGTGGGTGGACACTCCACTCACAAAATGCCCTTTAAATTTCCTCCACTCAAAAGTCCACTCAAATTCCCATTAAATTTCCACCGAATTTAATGCAAACTCTCATTAAATAAAACTCCTTTTATTTATTCAGAATTTTGTCAATTACTTTAATGACAAACATTCACATATAACCCCTTGATAGTATTTCATTTCACATGCAGAAACACTTTCTGCAATTTCACCCGAAAACCCGTTTCGGTATCTAGTGAAATAAATTCCTGCGCTTGCTATTCTTTTCGGCATGAAACTTTTGCTCCAAATGGATGTCGGTGTCTCTTAAGTGTGTCACCCTACGGTTCGCGAATAATGCGGACATGATCGAGACCCCTCTCGGATCAATAATCAGAAGCGGGATCTGGAGACCCATACTGACTCCCACACATTCAACGATGACTTTCTTGTGATCGTCGGAACCTTTTACGCTAGTATCTTAATCCCTTTGTTTCACAATATATTACATGTCCGAGATTCGATCATCGCTATCTCCATACCTAGTTTGATCTCGTTACCGACATGCACTCTTTTCTCGTTCCCGTGATATAACATTCTAGTGATCAAATCACTTTCTTGTAAGCTAATCAATGTGATATCATCGAGAGGGCCCAGAGCATATCTATCCGTTATCGGGATGAACAAATTCCACTCTCGATCCATGGTCCTCAACATAACACTTTAGTAGTTCTGAACCCATCTTTATAATCACCTTGTTACGGTGTGACGTTTGATGTTATCAAGAAACTCTTCCGGTGTTAGTGATTGACATGATCTCGTGGTCTAAGGATTGGGATCACTTTGTAAGTTGTTATAGCAATATAAACTCAATGACTTTGATCGTAATGCTATACTTCGGATGAATGTTCATCACACCATTACACTAATGTTGTGACCTCGTTATTAACAACATCCAATGTCCATGATCAGGAAACCTATGATCATCTTGTTAATAAACGAGCTAGTTTATAAGAGAGGCATAACTAGGAACTACCTTTTGTTTATTAAACACACATGTATTAACGTTTCCGTATTAATACAATTATAGCATGTAAAATAAACATTTATCATAAATAAGGAATACGATAATAACCACTTTATTATTGCCTCTCGGGCATATTCCCTTCATGTACTAGCGGGTAATTCATTATTTCTTGGAAGCAACTTCTTCATGAGTACCAGCAACTTCTCAAATCTCGAGTCAGTCACACCAGTCTCTGCCTTCCACTTCAGCAATTCATGTGTGCTATCCAGCTTCTTCTGGCCATCTTCACAAGTTGGGTACAACAATTGGTTGTGGTCTTGTAACATCTGCTCAAACTGTAACCTCTCCTTTTCTGTATCGTAATCTCGCTTTGCATTAGAAATGACCTGACCAAGATCATCAGCGGGCCGGTCTGGTTTCCGTTCTTCACCTTCTTCTTCTTCTTCTTCTTCTTCATTGTCTCCTATTGCGGTATCAGCGTATTTAGGGAACATAGATCGATAGTTGTCATCATCGTTCTCTTCTTCATCTCCGTCTTCCATCACAACCCCTCTTTCTCTGTGTTTGTTCCAAACATTATAGCCGGACATAAAACCAGACCGAAGCAGCTGGCTCTGAATGACTCTTGCGGAAGTGTGAGCCTTCTCATTCCTACAGTCAACACATAAAACCATCTCGCCGCTTGTTCTTCTCGGTCACAAGTCGAAAAGAACGCACACCTTCTCTAAAAGCGGCAGAGCGTCGGTCACCGTACATCCATGGATGGCTCATCTATATCATACAAATTTATATCAAACGCCATCACTATGCTAAAATTAGTACCGCACGGTCTAAACAAGAAAATAGTTGCTAACCTTTTATTATACTTGGAAACAAAGATGAGAAAACTTAAGTGTGGCTCGGGCACCTCATATCATGTCTTTCTTGTGTGACCTAAACTCGCATCGCTCTAATCGACATTTCACCGAACACCTCTAGTGCATATGAACAAGAAAAACATAACACAACACCACCTCTCCCACCAGGAAAAAAATAGTTGAGAGGGGGAGGGGGTTGCGCCATATATATATAGGGCCAGACCACTAGTCCCGGTTTGAGATAGAAACCGTGACTAAAGGGTGTGCCCGCAGCGAGCGACTGGCCCCATACCCTTTAGTCCTTGTTTGTGTGTCAAATAGGGACTAATGGGGTCTAACGGGTCGGGACCTATGGTTTGGGGTGGCTCCGGCCGTTCGGCGCGAGCCATTAGTCCCGGCCCCAGCTACACCCGGGACTAATGGCCTGGACGAAAGGCCTGTTTTCTACTAGTGGATTCTCTCGGGAATGCACGCCACCAATGTTTCATATATTATGTCATCTCTCTTGTAAATAGCAAATAAAGGAATATTCGTCGTGATGATTTGTAGTTTCAGCTGATATATATAAAATAATAGGCTGCTCCGGGGGAGGGGGCACGGACAGAAACCTAAGCCGCCGCCGCTCCCTCGAATTCTCCTCCCGCTCCTCCCCCGCTGCCATCGGAGGACGCCAGCGGGCTAAGCCCGGCCGGCCGACTATGGCGGTAGGGCTGCCTCCTTGCGTGGTGGCCTCTCCCCCGCAGGGAGCCCCTTGGGCGCTCGATGGTTGTCGTCTCGATGGCGATATGATGGCGGTGGGGTCTAAAAGCCGGGGCGGTGGCATCGGGATTTGATGGCGGTTCTCCCTCGGCGGATGGTGGCGTGGGTCGCATCTGCTGGCAGGGGCGCTGTCCTATGATTTCTCTCACACCAGGATGAAGATCTCTCTTTAGCATGTTTCCATAGATCTGGTGGCAGTGTCATGTTCCAGAAGGCTTCGCCGGCAAACTCCCATGGGCGATTCATGCCTGGAGATTGCTGGAACGGATGGGATTCGGTCACACGCAACCGTTGTTTTCCTGACGATTTGGTTTCAGAGGGAGCGAGGCGAAGCTCTGTAGTTTGTTGCCATCATGGAACATGTCTTTAGTTCCATGATGAAGTCAGTGTGCGGAGAATTTCATGGAAGCCATGATTTGTGGACTAGCTATGGTGGCTCGAGTCCTGGTGGCAATGAGGAATTGGCTTGGTGATTCGTGAATGGTAGAAGCGGCATCAGAAAGTGGGGGCGGCAGCACAGGAGTAGTTCACGGTCTTACCTTTACAGGTTAAAAATCCAAGGTCTGGCCTTAATTGGTTGTGTCGGGCAATGACTTGTTGAAGGCATTGTTTCATAAGAGAGGGTGAAAACCTATGATCTTTGATTGAACGATGACGGTGTTTGTGCTCTGTTTCCTTGTTGAAGGCATCACTATTGGAGATGTTGGACTTCTGGTGGGGTTAGTGTTGCTGCTACTAAGGATCTAATCACTGTAACGGGACTTTTTTGTAATTCTTTTTTTCTGTGTGTATCCATATTGCTAACAGGTATGCGTTGTTGCATAGGTTAGGTATAATTGGTATCCGTACGATATTAATATATACTCATTCTAAAAAAAATATAAAATACTCCTTGACAGTAATCCAATTCCACTGAAATTGAACGAAAGTTTTTGGGACACGCCTTCGTTTCAAAAATTAAGCTACAACCACTAGATGCCTAATCCTCGAGAAATTCAATTAAAAAGGTGATGTTGCTTTATTGCATTTCCCACTTTGCACTGTAAATCATCGAGGTCCCTTCTACCTTTGCAGAGCACTCCAACCACTAGTAGGAAAATTCCCTTTTGTACCGGTTCCAGAGGGGCTTCGGTACCGGTTTGGCAACCGGTACTAATCATTCGGGACTAAATCATTCCCCCCTTTGGTACCGGTTCCTTACGAACCAGTATTAAAAGTGCCTCCACGTAGGCACGCATGAGCCAGTGGGGCTGGAGTCTTTGGTACCGGTTTGTAACACGAACCGGTACCAAAAGTGGGGACGTGGCAGAGATTAGGCAAAGAATTCAGTGTTTAGGGTTTAGGAGGGGTTTAGGGGTATCGGACCATTTCATCATACGAGGATCCCGTCGATGTGCCAGAAACGCGTTTGGGTTTAGGTAATACATGAAGATCAAGGTGATGCATATCAACTTGGTGCATATATATAAAATATGTAATTGCATAAGATCGCAAATTAAGTAGTACATGCATAGTGGTACTCTTCGGAGCATACTATATATTACATGTAGCATAGTGGTACTCTCCGAGGCAAACTATATATTACATGTAGTACATGCATGAAGATCGATCTTCATGCATAGTGGTACTCTCCGAAATTAGCTATGACGTCCCGAAGGAAAAATCCCGCCAATTCCTCACCAATTGCTTTGAAGCGGTGCTCGATTGAGAGCGTGTCCCGCTTTCTTGCCAACTGTAAAAGAATGAGATACAAATAAATACATGAGCTATGTGTATATATATATATATCAAATCATAATGAAACAATTATGACTAAAACTCAGCACAACTGAAACAAAATAAATTTGTGATTATTGTTTACGTACCTCTTTATTTCTTTTATTATTCATTCTCTCGCTGACAATCTTGTGAATGTACTCACAAACGTAGTATCCACATAGATTAGTCCCCAGTGGTTGTTTCGCACATTTCTATACAAGAATATAATTCAATCAAACAATAATCAAGTATGATAAAGGTGTGTGGACCTCGGTAGTATTACTTACTTTGTTTGAACGCCATATCAGCTTCGGTTTCCATCCACCGGCCGGATCTTTCTCGATGAACTTTTGCCATACGCTGCCCGACAAAGAAAATGCATAAAAGAGTTAGCAATCTTCATTAATCACTTTCACTTGTAATTCGCATCCCATTTTAAATTCGAGTGATTCTACCCATGGGTTAGCATTGGCTTTTGCATTAGGCATGCACAATTTGCAGGTAAGGATGGGAGTTGGTTAACCTTACCTTTCGAAATCGAACCTATTTAACCATTTGCATAAAAGGGGACAATGGGTTAACCATTAGGTTATTATGGTTAGAAATGGTTATCCATTGGTTAATAAGGTTCGAACCACTTTCAACATTCTGCAATTGTACGCTAGCAAAACTAATTCGAAAATGAGGATATATTGTAGCATATGAACTAGTAGTCGCAAAGTTGGCCGGCTCGAAGGCTCAGGTTGTTACTTTTCTAACGCTAGTACTATCTACCGGCAGAAATTAGTTTCATCATGTAACAACAGTTTCATGTCCAGAATTAGCATCACAATTTTCACGACTTGAAGAAATTTCAACGACCATAATCACATATGATGCAGATAAATAGCACTAGCATGCCAAAATCCTGACTTTTTTTTCTTTAGGATTACAGCAACTTCAGATAGCAAAATCTCGACACACTGAATCAAGTGCTTAAACTCCGTAGCTACACTGTTTACGTGCTTAGATTTTGTAGGCTTTAACTCCAGCAAAACATCGCATATATAGACTGCTGCTATAATTAGAAGGACCAAAAGGACACTCTTGTTGTATGATTTCTATTAGGTGACCACACTGGTTGCTCACAATCGAGTCCATACACAGAAACAAAGCCACATAGAAAGATCCCTAGCATCCATTATTGATGTAAGAAAAATTGTGCCGGTAAAACAATGGAATCTTGAGAGATCAGAGCACTTAGCTCACCACCACTTAAAATAAGGGGATATTGAGAGATCAAAGTTCCGTAGCTTCACCGAGCAAGGTCGCAGCCACCGGTGCCACCGTGCCACCAAGATGAATAGATGATGGACGCCGACACTGCTCGCCGGAAGGAGGGGACTCACCTGGGGACAAGCGGCGACGGTGAGGGAGCACGGTGTAGCATCCCAGTTGTCTAACACCTGTAATGCTACTTGTTCTAGTAATAAAAGGGCCACTTCCTACATATAATTGTTGCATCATCATCATATCATGCTCATGTCATCATGCCACCTTGCATTTGAGCATCATATAAAACCCCTTCTTGTTTGGTTCTTATCTCATGTGCATCATTAATTGTATTTGCATCTTGATATTGTATTTGGTTCTTGATATATTGTTAAATGCCCAAGTTGATTTGGGAGCATATCTCTTATTGCCTCCACCACCTTTTCTTCACCACCTTGTATTCCACCATCCAACTAATATGAGCTTGGCATTTTAATTGAGTTTTACCTCTAGCTCATGTGGGTTGGGATGGATCACATTCTAGCTCCACATGCTCCCATGTATGCACCATGTTGTTTTCACAATATTGGTATATGAGAGCCACATGGCCACCTTTGCATGCCTTGTGAGTGGAACCTTTCCTTAGTCTCCATATGGGTTGTTTTGGGGGTTATTATCATGTTGGGATATTTGGGACTATAAAATATCTAGTGGCACATACACACTAGCATGTCCCCTTTTTAATTCAAACATGTTTTCCCTCATCCACTCCACATGGACCTTTCCTTCTTTTCTTTTGCTTGGGACTACTCCATCTTGTGAGGATGCAAATAGTGAGTGCCTTGCTTATTATTTTTGTTCCACAAGGATGAGGCATGGCTTTTAATGCTTTGCATGGCACATGCAAGTATCACCTTTGCTAGTCTTTTGGTTTATTTTGGTGTTTGCTTGGATCATTTGTTTTTCTCCCCATCTCTCTCCCTCCTTCGGCTTGATCTTGCTTGTTCTTGCTTAAAAACCTAATCAAACCCTAAACCTCCCCTCTCTCTCTAATCCTTTATCTAGCTCCCTCTCTCACCTACTCCATCATCACATACCCCCATACCCCATCCTAGCTAAACCCTAAAACCCACCTAATCTAAACCAAACCCTAAGTTTTTCTTCCCTCTTTCCCTCCCCTCTAGCTAACCTAGCTCGACCCTAGCTAACATGTCCCCTCTCTCTCGGCCTCTCCTCTCTCTCTAGCGTGCAGGCCCCTCCCTAGCTACCAACCACCCCATGCCGAAGCTGCCCCCCTCCTATCCAAACCCCAACCCGAGCCACCTCCCTGCCTAACCCTAGACCGAACCATGCCCCTTCCTCTCTCTTCTCCCTCTGCCCTAGCTGCCCCACACCGAGCATCCTCTCCACCCTAGCCTAGCCGACCCCACCTGGCAGCCTCCTCCCTCCCCATGTGCCTGCCCGACCCATGCACGTGAGGAGAGAAAGGTGGCACCGAAGCCACCTTCCCCTCCCCCACGCAAGCCCCCACCTGCCCCGTTCTTATCTACCCCCCCTCGCCCTCTAGCCGTCCCCAGATCCACCCAGAGGCTCTGCCACGTTCCCCTCCTCTGCCCCCTCTTTCTCCACCGCAGCCTCACCCCAACGCCGGCCACACCGTCGGTCTCTCTAGTGCACACGATCCAGGAGGCGGGCGCGGAGCTGAGGTTGTCGAGGAAGCTCCGGAGGTCCTCTGCGTCGCCCCCGTACTCAGCAGCGAGGAGGAGGATCCCCAGGAACCCTGCACGTCGGCGCCGCCCCGACAAACCCTAGCTCGAGTCCGTCAGCCTCGCCGTCGTTCACGACCGTCCCTGCCCGAACCGGCCACATCGACACACCCGCGGTGAGCCCCCCTTCCTCCCAGACAACCTCCCCCCGATCCTCGTTTCCTGTGTGCGCCACGCCACCGGACGAACACCCTCGGTGCGCCGCCGCCGCGTCTGCCCACTCGCTACCGCGGCGCGCAGCAGCCTATCTAGCCACGCCCCCCTTTCCAACGGCAACACGCAGCCGCCGCAGCGGTAGCCGTCTCCGCTGGCGCGCCAGAGGGCGCGGGTTCGATCCCCACCTCGTCACCCTGTCGCTCGACGCGGATAGGAAGAAAAACAGTGCACGCCGGCCACTTTGCACATACCCCCCCCCTCTTTTGTTTTCCTAACCCGCGGTCCAGCCAGGCCCACAAGTCTGTGTCTCTGGCTCTTTTGCAAAAAGGCTCCCGTGGTTTCTGTGAATCAACCCGCGGTCCCCCTCCCTCTCAGCCGCTGGCGTGTGGGTCCGTGTGTGCCTGGACCCACATGTATGTGACTAGGGCTAGGTTGGCCTGAGTGTTAAAATGTTTTTCAGATTCTGTTTAATTCAAACCTATTTAAATTTAATTCAAATTCAAATTTTAAATCTGTTTTCAAATAACTTTAAGAATATAAATCCAAATAATATAAATGATGTATGTTTTTGAATCAGAAAAATGTGAGGATTTCAAATATGCCATTCAAATTGCCTTTTGCACATTTAAAATTCCAAGTTGAGTAAAATTACCACAAGTGCCACTGGAACTTAAATAATTAATAACTTTTGAAATATAACTCCAAATTTAACAAATGATAGGTCTAAAATGATCAGCTCGACGAGACCTTTCTGTTTATGCTATCCATGACTTCAATTGCAGCATGCATCATATAAATATAAAGTATACAACAACTATTATGACAATAAAATGTGACCAAACCTTAATAAAATGACTTATTCTGGTATACCACACCTCACCCATGCCATGCTACTTTATTGCCATGCAACTTGTGCATCATTCATCATGGCATGATTGTTTGCTTGACGCATTTTATTCCTATGCTTGTGCACTTGATTTATGTTGGTCCTTGTTTGTTTGGTTCTTCCTCGAATAGACTCTGAGCAGGGGATATATCAAGAGAACCAGGAGCACTACCCAGATCCGTCTCTCGCTTCCACTGAGCTGCCAGGCAAGCACTACCACATGCTTGCATACATACAGTACCTATTGCCTCTATCTTATTCTTGCATCATTGAGTCGCGAATTGCATTAAACTGAATCCCAAGTATTGCATAGATTTTACTTTTAAACCCCACCAAGCTTGTTCCTCCATCCCATGAGCCATTACTACAGGAGTTGTTTGGGCCATGCGAGTCGTAGAACAGCATGTGTAGGGTATGTGAGTGTCTGATGGATAACGAGGTACCTAAACAACTTAACCTGAGTAGTAATGGGATAACTAATGAAAGTGGCACCGGTGGGTAATATCTGCTATTTGGTTTTTCCTGCTCACTTGTGTCCCGTAGGACCCCGAGTACTTGAAACCTGTTCCTTGAATATTCGCGCTATCCACATCCGGGAGGCTTATGGGACCCCCCTGAGCCAGAGCTTGATTCATTCTTATTTCTTGGGGCCACAAACTAGTTTGAGGTTTTATTTACGATCCTGTACTTATGCCATGCTTTACTGCTTATTTACGATTGTGCGAGGAGCACACTGTACTGTTTAGGTAAGCGGAGTGTTTTCGCGGTATCGATAAGCCCAGCCACACTTTCGGGTTCCCAGTCGTTTACAGCCATTGACGCAAACCTTGAGTCCGTCTCGGAGTCAGCTAACTTCGTTGCGGGTCTACTCAATGGGGTGGCCCCCTGAAATAATTCTGAATCCTGTGATTGCTTTGTCATGAAGGCCTCGTTGGGTTTTGATTTGGTTTTTCCGAGGTTGATCGAGTGTGTGTTGCTATTTGTGCACCCCTGCAGGGTAAAACTTTCTGAAAGCCGTGTCCGCGGTTATGGACGACTTGGAGCACAGTTTCTCGATCATAGACAAGCATAACTAAAGTACCGCTTTAACCTGACTAAGTAATTGACTAGTAAATAGTGCAACACTCATGGAATGGTTAATAAAATTGCCAACGGATGGGGTGGTTGTTCGTCCGCTTCCTCGTCGGTAAGCGAGGAGGAGGATGGATCTGATGATATTACGGTTATAACTGTTGTCATTAATTCACGGACATCCGTCTATCTTTGGTTAGGCGGATGGTTAGCGAGTATCTATAGAACTGCTAGGGTTTATCTTTTGCTGCAATTGCGTCACCCCAGGTTGTGTCCCCTTTAGAGGCATAAAGACTTGCTGAGTACCCTTAGGGTCTCACATGATAAATTATTGGTTCAGATGAACAGGTACACTCGCAGGACGGATACTGGGTGGAAGAGGCTGATGATGTGGGCAACGATCGTTCGGTGTAGAGATTCCGGGAACGGGGATCCATAAGATCTGTGGGCTGGATGTGCTTACTTCTGTGGCATCTTATGCCGATTTGCTTCTTATCCGTACTCGGACTCTGTTTTGCCGCTTCCGCTTGATACTCTGATGTGTGATGTATGAGGAATTATCCTACAATATTATATCTATCTAGGTCATTTGAATCTTGCCGTATGGTGTTGCTATATTTCCTTTCTTTCTAGATGGTATGGCTCTGATGTACTCTTGTATGGTGGCTTGCATACATACTCATTTGTGTATGTAGTGATCCCTTCGCCTGCCGATTACGCCGCCCGTACAGGTCCCGATGAGTTGGAAGTGGTTGGGACGGCCGAAAGGTCTACCCGTGAGTGGCTTTTGGGGCCCCACCGTACTATCAACCACTACCGCTCATCCAGGCTTGTATCTAGGAGCGTAATTCACCGAGGTAGTTACACACGGCCGGCGAGCGGGCGGAGCGGCCGGCCGAGGACGGCGGCAGCTTGGCCGGGGAGCTGCGCCGGGGGAGGGAGCTGCGCCGGGGAGGGAGCTGCGCCGGGGGAGGGAGCTGCGCCGGGGGAGCGGCCGGGGAGCTGCGCCGGGAGCTGCGCCGGGGGAGCGGCGGCGGCTTGGCTGCGGGAGCGGCGGGGGAGCGGCGGCGCCGGACTGCGGGAGCGGCGGACTGCGGGAGATGGAGGCCGGTTTGGATAAGACGCGTCGTCGTCGCTGTATATTCACACAGGGTGGACTTTTGGTACCGGTTCCAACAAACAACCCGTGTTAATTCTTTTTTTTTACCGGTTCCAAATAACAACCGGTACCAAAAGTCTTAGTTTTTTTTTCTGTTTTCCTAGAATTTTGCTATTTCTGTATCTGTCTATGAGGTATTTTATAGTACCCTCAAATTAATAAGGGCAGTTAATTGCAGTCAATCCAAAGGCTCGTATCAAATCATACTGGAGTTAAAATCTTGACCAGTACGATTGTTACTCGCAATAAGTGGAGGGCAAAATAGGCACACGAGTACCGTTCACCATAGTGGACTCCAGACAAGCCGCCTGCTCCATTTTAGCATCTCCTAGACAACCTGCAAGTCTCGTGTTCCAGGTCGCGTCTCCGGCTACGGGGCGTCCGGCGTCAGACGGAGCAGGACGAGCACCTCCCAGTTCGGGGAGCCGCACGGCACGGCTGCATCCACCTCCGTCATGGTCGCGGCAAGAGGGGTGCTCCTGTCGAAGGTGTCGTCAGGTCGTCAAAGCTGGAAGCCGCCATGGTCGGCGGGTGTGAGATCTTGTTTCCATAAAATCAGTCACCGGTAATGATCTTGTTGAGAAAATAATGCATGCCAGTAATGAACTCGGGATGGCATCGGTCACCGTACATCCATTGTCGATTCATCTGCATTATATAAGTATATAAAAAATCATTAATTACACAACATCATGAATATATGAGTGACCAAATTAATTAATATTCAAGTTTATCATCACATAAAACTAAGTGTTTTTATAAAAAAAGAGACTCACCGAGGTTGTGCCGGCTAGGGGACGACGCTGGCGATCGACGGCGATGAGGACGGGGACGATACTAAAACCAAAAAATCATACTTCAATTTGAGCTCAAATTGCATATAAAAAGAATGAAATCCCTAACTTAGGCATTTCATCGAACACCTTGCTAGCACTAGAAAAATGATACGAGTTAGACTAGCAATGAAATAAGCTAAATTAGGATGATATTGCTAACCCTTGGATAGACAGCCGATGCCGTCAATCTTGACAAAATGGTGGAGAAAAATGGAGATTTATTGGAGTGTGAGAGGAGGGAAATATTTGGAAATATGAGTGGACAAGGAAAAATGGAGCTGGCTCGGGTGGCTCGCGTTAAGAAATAGAGCTGGAGACCTTTTAGTACCGGTTCTTTATATGAACCTATACTAAAGGTGCAACGCTGGACCCACCTCTGCCTCAAATTTGGCGCGAAACCCTTTAGTACCGGTTCGTAACACGAACCGGTACTATACATCCTAAATGAACCGGTACTAAGGTTTGCTGGTGACCTGCGCAGTTAAACCGGTACTAATGCATCCTTTAGTACCGGTTCTTACGAAACCGGTACTAAAGGTCAAATCCTTTGGCTAGTTTTCTACTAGTGAACTAACTCATGATTAGTACTCTCATCCGTCACAAACTAAGTGACTTGAGTTTGTATGCATTCACATGGATTAAAACGTGTTTTACTATATAGATACATGCGAATCTAGACAAAACCAAGTCATTTATTTTGGATGGTGGGAGTAACTATGATATATGCTGCTCGACTGGTAAAACCGCAACGGCAACCCATATCAGCCTTCAAAATAAAATCTGACCTCAACTATTGGTGTTTCTATGCCAATGTGGATTATCTCTCTATTCCACAAAAATCAGCGATTTTTAATAATACACTTTTTTAATCAATTCGAGAAGTATTGCACAACTTTAATATTTTCGATATTTAGCACATCGTCGGCCTGTGCCAAGCTGACTGCGTTTCATTCGGCCTAGGCCAAGTCGACGGCCCGGTTGGCAGGTCACCAGCATACATTTGGTCAGGGCCAAGCCGATTGCTTTTCGGCGGGCACCAACATGCATTTGCTGAGGGCCAAACCGATTGTCGGTCAGGGCCAAGCCGAATGGCATGTAGAAAAGTAATCGGCTTGCCTGAAACCTATTGCACTAATAGGCAAGGTAGAAAGAATAGGAGCGGCTGGACCGACCGACCGATTCGGTCCGGTCCTCACCGAATGGAGCACTCGGCTTGGCCCAAGCCAATAATGTACTAGATATCGAAAAACTTAAATTCATGCAATACTTTTTGAATTTATTAAAAAGAAGTGTATTATTAAAAAAATCCGCCAAAAATCAAGCAACATAGCCCTGACGCAGTGATGTCAAAAGAAGACTAAATGAATTCCACAAAAGGAAACACAATGCATACGGAGTTGCCTTTTTTTTATTTCTATGCATATTAAATATGATAATTTTGAAAAAAATTGTATAGCACCCTAGGGAGTAGCTCTTACTTAATAACAAATAAATTATTGGTTCATTGAATTCTATGCCTGCGATCTCGAATGAAATCTCTTAATGTTCATGGATTGACTACGTATGGTAGTCTATGAAGTGTACTTTTCAATATTATTTGGTTGTTTTTTACACATGTGAATTTTTGGATCCACTATATTTACAAGTATGACGATATATAAAGGAAATAAAAAGAACCGTGAGAATCGCACGGGCATTTAGCTAGTTAGAAGTGAACGGTGGGCGCACGGCATTTAGTCGAGAATATTCAGCAGTAATTGCAAGAAGCTAATCAGAAGTGCAGCGCGAGGCGAGCCGCCCACGTTTTCTATACGATTGAGAGCTTAGGGGGGTAATGTGTATCGGTCGTTCAGTAATGGTTGAGGAAGCAAACCAAATAAATTTGTGGTCGATCCGGACTCCACGCCGTATGCATGTTAGACAACCACTAGCGGTGCTTCGTAAGCCATTGCCAGTATGTCTATATATTGCTGTAGAGGCGAGCTAATGGCTGTGCGCACATAATAAGGGAAAAAGTAGCAATGGCGGACGCTGCTGGTACCGTCGTCAGAGACAACCCACCAATCTCCAGAATCCGCGTGCTAAGAAGAGCACCGGCCCGAACCAAGTGGACAGATGATTCCACGAGGGAGGAGCCCGTGAGCCCTTCCTCGAGACTCATGGGGGATATCTACATCATCGTCATGGTCGGCTTCGGCGTGTCAATTAACTTACCGATGTTCCGTGCCGGGCTCGAGGCCCAACTTGCCCAATACGCTCGTCTCACGAGCGTTCAAGTATATACTCACAAAAACATATAGTACTACTACTGTAGAAAACATATTGAGATGTACTACTAGTAGTAGTAGTATGTTGTACTATTATACTCATGCAAACGGCCGTCCGTCAGTGTTCCCCTACCCATTGACAGGTCACTGAAGATGGTAAGCCGCGGTGGGTGCGCACGACGGTGAACATAGACGACCACCTGATGCTCCCACGCTTGGATCCCACCGCCATGACGACCCAGCCGGACCAGGTAGTGGACGACTATGTTGCGGCACTGACTACCGTCCCCATGAATCGCTCGCGCCCGCTATGGGAGTGCCACTTCCTCGACTTCCCGACCTCGGAGGCGACCTCCACATTGGTGATGCGCGCGGAGCATTCCATAGGCGACGGCATGTCTGCGCTATCATTCCTCTTGGCTTCCACGCGTAGCGGTAGCGCCCACATGACGACGAGCCTGCCGTCCAGACGTTTAGGTGCCACGTACGCCCTACCGTGGTCGCGGCCACAGCACTCCGTGGGTGCTGCGTCGTTCGTTGCCTCGGTTTGGTCCAGCTTCGTGCTCGCGTGGCACACCCTTGTGGACACGGCCTTGTTCCTCGCCACCGTCCTGTTCCTGAGAGATCCACACACGCTGTTAAAGGGTCAAGCCAAGGACAGTAGTAGCAAGTTCCACGGAAAGCGCTTCGCGCAACGGACACTTAGCCTTGACGACATCAAGTTCATCAAAGATGCTCTCAACTGCGTACGTATATGATTGATTATTTCAAACATCCTCACACGCTTATTTGATTATTTCTCAACAACAAATCACTGAAACTAATTTGATTATTTCACCTACATGCATGGATACTGCTAGACTAGAATATACTACTAACTGATTATAAGTAGGAGTATATATCTATTTCTCAATGTTGCCACTGAAAATATAACATTAATTATCTTTTCACGTCTAGCAGACAGTAAACGACGTGCTCCTTGGACTGACTTCTGCTGCGCTCTCGCGGTATTATTTTCGCCATTCTGGTAAGCATCACAATAATAATATGTGAAATGGAATCATAGCGCCGCAAATCCCTTTTGCCTCTTAGCACCCATCATTGTGAGAAAACATATTTTAAAATATCAAAAAAATTAAAAACAAATTCTCTACATGTCCTTTTGAATATTTTATGTTTGTTCAAAAGTTTTCGGGATGAAAAAAGATTTTATGTGTCAGGTATAAAAAGAGAAAAAAATTCACATGAATAGTACTACTATTCATAGGATATTTTTTTGTCTTTTTGCACGGGTAGAATGTTCTTTCATCCCGAAAAGTTATGAACTAACATAAAATGTTCAAATATATATGAAAACATTTTTGTTTAATTTTTTCATTGCATAGCCATCTCAATCTTACGCTCTGTGTCAGGTGACAGATCCACTCGAAAAATATGTTTGCGGTCAATCCTCGTTGTCAACATAAGACCGGATACAGGCCTGCAAGTAAGATATTTTTCTACCCCAAAACTTCATGCGTAAAATATTATTCACACAATAGATAGTAATACATGTTGATCCTTAGTTATTGTGCTCGAAAGATTAAAAACAAATTGTTATCATGACTGTAGTGTACAGTTACTAGAATTTTTAAACTTCAATATTATGCAGCCCTACATTTGTATACAATGACGTACAAGAACTTGATAAAAAATGTTACTATAACCTAGTGTGCCTATGTTCTTCGCGAAAAAAAAAACCTAGTGCCAATGTAGAATAGCAAATAAGCGAATTAACAATCAACCCATTACAGAAGAAAATAATTGTGTCGAACAATGCCAACTTGTGATTTAGTTTTGTAGATATTCTCATCACTAAGCTAATGGTTAACACATAATGTCAAACTTGTTTGCGATTGAAGACATAGAGTTTCTTAATTTCGTTATGATGTAGTTTCATGTATTGGTATTTTCAGTTACATATACCTAGGAGAGAGTTGACCTTGAGTGAGGTGGCATGTCAATGCCTCGATTCAACAATTCTGCCTAGTCACCCGACTAATTAATTCATTAATAATCTCTCCATACTGGTTTATTAGACACCACATACTCTAACCACTACATGAAACACACGGTATGCAGCCATCGACGTAGCATAGGCTCGTCCTAGACTCATGTGTCGTCGGCGTAGTAAAGCTGTCGGTATGGAAGCTACGCCGACGGTATAGGTCAGTGAGTCCCACCTAGATGGCTAACGGCTGTTTGGATACGCCTTCGGTCTAGTTTTTTTTAAATCGATTTTTTTCATTATTTTTGTTTAATTGTTTAACTTTTTTAACTCTAAGCATGCTTAATCTCATGTAAAATAGTACTAGGGGTAAGACTTCTTGATCGGTCATGTATCCTCACACAATAATCTTATATTCAAATAATAAAAAATGATTTTACCTTTTTTCCCTTTTCTATTTCGTATTGAATAATTCATATCTAAAAATCCGTAAATCGGAATTCAACAAATAATATATCTAAATCGGTGAGAAAATGAGAGGAATCCAAATATGACATCATATTTTTAATCATGCATCATGTCTTTTTAACACTTCATCACTTCATTTTGTGGTTGCTTCACAAAACACCACGATTGGAAATTGGCTTTTTATTGAGACAAAAAAGAAATCGTTCTCATATAATAGATGCACATGTCTGCACAATACAGGCATATTATAATAAAATATGTCACGATTCTAGCCATATACTCGAACATGATAACTCATTTTTTAGAAGGTATTTTTGAGATATTTGCAATATTCCAATCTTGATATTTTTTCTTAGAAAATATGTCACGTAATATGACACCACGCGAAGTTTTTACATTATTTGGATCATTTTTGAATTTCTTGTGCCTGTTTCAAACAATAATCAAAATGACATGCATGAAGATTCTTAGACCGAGGCTGAGCCTAGCTAAACTTGCAATGGATCTCTGATGAAATAGCATATTTTGAACAAAAAATGATTTTTTCAAAAAATTATGAGTATTAAATCATGTATCTATAGTTCAGATCTAACACATTTCCTACCGATTCGGCACAAATTTACTTTTTCACGAGGGATGGACAGAAAGATTTAAGATACCTCGGTTGGGAAACTATCCATTAAAGGTGGTGTAGTATTTTTTTTAAATGGGGTGGTACTATTTTAAAAGTTTCATTTGGTGGTTGCTTAACAAAATATCCCGTTTTTGGTATTCGAAAAATGGAAAATGGATTTTTGGTGCGATAAAAAGGAAAAATTCCTCATGTAACATTGTTCACAGTCCCAAGATACACTTGTGTGCAAAATGTGGGCACATTATCACAACTGCATTGCGATTCTATCCATAATATTGGTCGTCTGGCCTGAAAGCCATGAAATCTCGGACATGGATAGCTCATTTCTGAGAAGGTTTTTTGAGATATTTGCAATATTCCAATTTGTATATTTAGCATGCAAATATCTCACATAACATGATACCATACGAATGTTTTATATTATTTGGATCGTTTTTTGATTTTTTTATGCCCATCTTGAACTGTGGTCAAAACAATGGGCATGAAGATTCTTAGACCGTGGCCGAGCCTCGCCAAACTTGCAGTGGATCTCTGATGAAATAGCATATTTTGAACCTAAAATTAATTTTTTTCAAAAAAATCATAAGGGTTAGATGATGTACATGTAGTTCAAATCATAGACAATTCCTACTGATTCGGCAAAGAATTGTCTTTTTTCACGAGAGGTGGACGGAAAGGTTTAAGATATCTTGGTTGGAAAACTGTATATAATAGGTTGTCTAGTATTTGTTTTTTAAATGTGTTGGTAGTATTTTGAAACTTTCATTCTGTGGTTATTTCACGAAACACCCTATTTTAGGAACTCGGAAAATGAAAAATGGCTTTTTGGTGCGTTAAAAAGGGAAACTTCCTCCTGCAACATTATTCGCTATCCCAAGATACGCATGGGTGCACAATATGGACACATTAACAAAGACTATGCCATGATTCTAGTCATAACATTGGTCATTTGGCCTGCCATGAATCCCTGAATATGATAACTCATTTATGAGATAGTTTTTGTGATATTTTCAATATTCAAGTTTGATAATGTTCCTTGCAAATAGGTCATATAGTATGATACCACGTGAAGGTTTTACGTTGTTTCAATAATTTTTGAATTTTTTATGCCCATTTCAAACTATGTAATGTTTTATTTATTTTTTATTGAACACAAATGTGTAATATTTGAGTGTAGATAGATATATCTTATTTTCTATAAATATTGATATATTATTTAGATTTTCTGAATTAGAATAATTTAGTTATAATTTTTATATGATTAATATGGTAAAAAAGAAAACAGCTATGCAACGGAATCGGCGTAGGTGTGGAACCTAGGCCAAGACCCTACTCCGATGGCACGTGCTACACCGACGGTTTCCATTGACCCACCATTGCATATGCCGACGGCCGGTTTGCTCGTTTGCTCAGCTAAGGAACTATGATGACGACCCCGACAAATAGCCGTCGGCATAGAGGATGGTCGTCGTCGCCTTGTTCCTTTCCTGTAGTCAATGAATAAGTTTGGCTAGAAATTGTCAACACCCGGATTTTTCAATCCTAGATGCCTGTTATGACATACATCGCAATCCCAGGATTACCATTTTTGCGAGACATAACAGAATTGGATACCATAGTACTTCATCCATTACAACGATACATAAGTTCTTACACAAATAGGGATCTCATGATCCAGTCCTTAATACAACATCAAGCAGCGGAATACGGAATAGTAACGGTAGCGTAGGCGAGGCTCCATCTTCGGGGTCACATGCAATGCTGACGATGGGAGATGATCCTAGTTGTCGTAACCATCCTGGGGTCCATCCTCCAGGTACTCCTCTTCATAGTCTGGCCATGGGAATAGCCAGGGACAAAGCCATGAGTACTCTTTAAGTACTCGCAAACTAATACTAACAAGAAAAAGGGGTTTTTGGGTAATAGGACACTAGGCTCTAGGGTTGTTTTGCAAAAGCCAGATTTATACTACTAAGTTCCCAAGCTAGTCACAATTTTATAACTCCTAAGTGGGATCTTGTATTTCCAAGTCACAACTCTATTGTGGCCAAGCCAAAGTCTCAAGTCGTTCACAAGTCATTTTGAAAAGTCTGACGGGGGAACAGTATGGCCACTCCAACTGTCCATAACCGCGGATGCGGCTATTCGAATAGTTTGACACTCTGTAGAGATTGTACACTTTCATCACAACATTCGATACATCCGTCAGGAACAAATCCTGAATTCACCATACTCAGTATGCGGATAATCAATCCTAACCTTCCAATTACACTCCCTAGTATAAGCACCTCTCCTGTGAGTTTGGCCTCCCAACCATGACCACTGTCATCTTGGGTACTGCCCAGGTGGACAATCTTCACAAGGTAGCCTCAGCTCAGACCTTGGCCGTGAGGGAACTAATACTAAGGTATATAAGTTTCCAGTCAAGCCCTACCCAATATTCGGGTATTGTGGTTGTACGATAAAATTGGAATGGTATCGCATCCAGACAACCATCAGTTTTATAAAGGGCTAAGGCTCATGCCTCAACATTTTCATCACCAAAATCATCAAGTGTTTGGAAACACCTGTCCAAAACATTTCAATAGAATGATCCATCATTCCAAGGTTTTCATAACCATTTTTCCACCAAGTATTCCCATCTAAAGTTGATCAAGTTTTATGCTTAGCACTAGCATCTACAGGTGGGGTAGTACTAATAGAGGGGTGGTAACTAGTGGAGTTGCAACTAAGTCCAACCTTATATCATAAGCTGATATCAAGGTTTCTAGCTTAGGCCAAATTTTAATGCTCTTTATGCAACCTTCAGCACAACTGTCTAGTATCTACCAAAATTCTTGGGTAGCCTCTAAGTAAACTTTGATAAAGAAATAAAGTAAAAAGCTTGCCATAAAACTAGGATTGGTTTAGCAAGTGGGTATGGTTACATACGCTGAGGGCATATAGTAATCATATCACAAGCATGGGTTGTGGCAACAATAGGGTGTCTTATGCGCTTGCATAGGTATAGTATCTTGCAAGTGTTAGCTTGCATTGGTAAACTTGGTTAGTATAGCTTGCATCAATATCAGTATAAGCTTGCCTTGTGCAGAGCAGTGGTTGAAGTTCTCCTCGGCTTCCTCTTCGTAGTATCCTCCTTCTTCCTCGTAGCCTTGGTCGGTACTAGCGTCTATGAATAAATATGAGGTACACAATCACCAGACAATACTTAACTACTTGCAATCATCACACACAAGGGTCCTATAGATGATCTAGCATCATCTCTAACATTACAAGGTTAAGGATTGGTTTAAGTCTTCTTATTTTAGAAAAGTAATTTCTACTCATTGAAAAACTACTTAAGATTTAATATTCTCCAAACTAAACATGGGATCATGTTGACACATGTCATCACCACATGTTGTAGTCCATGGGAATGTGATTTAAAGTGGTGTCACAATTTAACAAGGTTTTACCCTTTTATTTTAATTCATTAAAGTGGCTAGAAATGCTTATGAAGCATTCTTTTATTCCTTGAACAAAGTTTCTGCAAGTAACCTATATATATTTTTATATATTCTGAAAGGTATGGTTGAAAGTGATTTTTGAGAGTTGGAATCAACTCAAAAGCTATTGTGGTTTAAATTTGAAAAATGTTTGAATGCAGAAAAGCTTCTGCCTTGTCATTTTTGCTAAGGGTGATCTACAGATCCAAATGACTTGAATCCAACGGGCTTGGATTAAGCATTCACAGACCTTTCCAACAAAATTGGTTTCATCTAATTTGGTGCACTAAATCGATCTGGGTTGATTTTTGAAGTTGGGTACAGAAGTGTGTTTGAAATTAAAAAGAAAAGATTTAATTTGAATTATTGGGCTGCGCGGGAAATTCTAACGGGCCGGCCTGCTAAGCGCAGTGCTCCCGCGGGCTGCGTAAGTGGGTGTCCCCACTCGTCAGTGACACGGGGCTGGGCGAAGCGGTATGGGGCAACGTGGTTCGTTCGATCTGGTTCTAATCCAACGGTTGAGGGTCATCGTCGACGCGAGACAGCTCCGGCGAGAACGAAACCTAGCGCGGCCAGTGAGGGGTGCTGGGGGCTCACCGGAGTACGGGCGAGGGTCGGCGAGGCGGGAGAACGACGAAGTCGACGACGGCGAACCTCCTGGTACCGGTGGCTTCTCCTGGGGCGGCTCCAATCGCTGGCTCCTTTCTTCTCCGGCAGCGGCAGGCTCCAGTGAAATTCCGGCGGGGTGGTGCTCGCCTTGCTCTGAGAATGGTGTGGCACGATCAGTGAGGAGAGGGGAGTGAGATGGTGTGAAGAAATTGTGCGGGGGTGGCCTCTATTTATAGTCGAGCGAGGGGACCGTCGGGGCGCAAGGTGAGCTCGTCGGAGGCGACGTTACAGGCAGCTAATGGCATGGGCAAGGGTAGGGGACGGTGCTGTGTCTCCTGGCGATGCTCAACGACATGGTCGCGAGGGATGGGGCGGTGTGGTTTGGTCTGGAACGGGCGGTGCTCTGCGCGGCAGAGGCGGCGTTCTCGACGGCGGGCGGTGGCTGTATGGCGCGAGGCGTTAAAATGGGATGTCTGGCGGTCTCCTGGGTCGGTGGTGATCGTGTGTGCGCGCGGTGAGGGCGGCGCGCGGTCTGTGGCTGGTGGTCGAGGGTGGCGCTCTGGCGCACGCTCGGCATGGTCTGGGCGTGTCTGGTGCGCGTGGTCCAGGGCTTGGCAACGCTCGCGGCTGGGACAGGCAGTGGCGGTGGACGGTGGGCTGCCTCCCAGACAAGGTTGGCACGGCTAGTTCTTCCTCTAGCCTGTTGTCGACTATGGGGTGGCATTGAGGTGCTCGGCTGTTCACCATTAATGGCAATGGCAAGCTCACCGGGGTGCTAAAGCTGGTCTAACCTCTCTATATGATCTACTGGATTGTGTGAGAGCTAACTAGGGAACAAGTTAGGCTCAAAACACTGCACACTATAGTGTTTTGTGTTTTGTTTGATTTGTGCCTGCAACCTGTTTGATGAAATGGCCGCATGAAATCAAGTTTTGAATTTTGAAATGATTTTTGGTGGGTTTGCTAGATTGGTTCTGGTGAGTCTGCAGATGCTTGGGTTTTGAAAATTGAGCTTGTTTAAGTGGGTTTTGAAAAAGTGGGATCTTCCCCTATGAAGAAGATTCAATTTTGAGTTGTCATTTAAACTATGCATTTGAAAGTTTCTGGATGATCACAAGGTGGGCCTTGATACTTTGTTATGAGTACATTCAAGGGGTGCAAAGATCTAGAAAAGTTTCTGTTAGGTTTTGAAAGTTTGAGACAGCCAAAGTAGGCATGGGAGTTAAATTGGTCAAAATGACCATTCACTTAATATATTGGTTTTGACTTATTTTTCTTTAGTAAAAGTGTGGGGAATGTTTTAGATGATGTTCTTTTCACCTAAGAAACATTTTACAAGCAATGGATCACACAAACAAAGTAGTTTTTAAAGAATTTCAAAATTCATGCATACACATATACATGCTTTCATGAATTGATTTAGAAAAGTTTTTGTTAACCCTAAACTTTAGGATTAGGGTTTTGTTGATCTAAGTTTGATATTTTTGGGATGTTACAGAAATATAGTCACCAAAATATGATTGACATGCTATAGAGTAATACCACTGCATTCATATTAAAAAGCCGCTTAGAATGGCATGGTTTTGTGTCAAACTTCTTTCCATAAACTACGTGTTAGCCTAATAAACCGGTATGGATGGAGTATCTTTTTCTGCATGCATCACTTTTTTTTACTTAATCTTTTTGAAAAGGAGAAGACACCCCGGCCTCTGCATCAATCGATGCATACGGCCTTTTATTGCATTATTGGCAGAGTTTACAAATTATTACAGCTCATATGTCGTCCAAAGTCTCAAAAAAAGCTAGTTAAAGAGAGCTAAGATCAAGCGACTAAATAACATCTTTATGCTAAACGTCGGTCAGACCGCCAACCACATTGGCTGTAAAAGTCTCGTGTAACCATATCCAAACGGGTCCACCCAATATCCATCGCCTGGCGCACCTCCGCCGGTTGTAGGAAAAACCATATATGGATCCAATGCGTAGCCATAGAAATAACTTGCATAAAAGATGAGAAACTTTTTTTCAAAGACAAAATCATTGACGACATTCCATATTGCCCATAATATGGCTCACACACGAACTCTAATGTGTCCCCTATCCTCCCTATGAATCCCATTTAATCAATTGCCAAAAAGATTGGTAATATTCGCAGGAGGTGGTATGTTAAAAGTGATAAAAATAATCCGCCATAACAATTTGGCAAAAGGACCATGATATAAAAAGGTCATCAATTGTTTCAGCCTGATCACAAAAACAACATGACGAAGGCCCTTGCCAACTCCTCTTAATGAAATTATCTTTTTTGATAATTTCCTTCCTATAAAGAAACCATATAAAAATCCTGATTTTAAGTGGCACTTTAATTTTTCAGATGTATTTTTTCAAGAAAACTGTATGGCCACTAAGCAAGTACAAATACATGGATCGAACAGTAAAAACATCTGAGGTAGTTAATTCAATTTAAAGATGTCCTCCTACTCATATAATTCCACTAGCATTAAACGAGACACCAAGTGTAACCATCTTTGCCACTTGTTTCCTGACAGCGTCCTCCTAAAACCTATATTTAGGGGGGTGGAGTTCATAACATTCGCAAGTGTAATGTGTTTATGATGTACTATATTGTAAAGTTTTGGGTATTGATCACTTAGAGGCTTATTCCCTAACCATGTATCCTTCCAAAATCTAGTATTTTGGCCATTACCGATCAACATAGATCCCCTCCTAAAGAAAATCTTCTGTAACATTTATCAAACCTTTCCAAAAAGGTGAATCAGTTGGTTTAGATAAAGCCTGAGATAAAGTTTTGGAGTGTAGATATTTATTCTTTAGCAGCTCTTGCCATACCCCCTATTCGTTCATAAGCTTAAATAGCCACTTGCTAATAAGGCTTTTATTTTTAATTCTAGAACTTGCACTCCTAACCCCCCTTGGTCTTTTGGCCTACATATCATATTCCACTTTGTTAACCTAAATTTCTTTTTATGACCATTGTTTTGGAAAAAATAGGAGAATAAAATAAGTCTAGTCTTTTCCTCACCCCTTTGGGTATTTCTAGAAAAGATAATATAAACCTAGGTAGGCTTGTTAGTACCGAATTTATAAGAACTAGTATGTCTCCATAAGAGAATAGTTTTCCAATCCAACTACTAAACTTCTTATCAAACCTATCTTCCACTGGCTTCCATTCACCATTTTTAAGTTTGCGAAAATGTATTGAAATCCCAAGATATATAAAAGGAAGGGAACCTATATCACATCCAAATAGAATCATATAATCAGCTTCAACATCCTTTGCCTTTCCAAAACAAAAAATTTCACTCTTGTGAAAATTAATTTTGAGCCCCGACAGCTGTTCGAAGATGCAAAGGACTAACTTCATATTAAGAGTCTTCTCTAAATTATGTTCCATAAAAAGAATAGTGTCATCAACATATTGTAAAATGGACACCAACATCAACTAAATGGGGTATACGTCCACTCACTTGATCATCTTCTTTCGCTCTTGCAATAAGAAGTGCCAACATATCCGCAACAAGGTTGAAGAGAATGGGTGATAACGGGTCTCCTTGGCACAACCCTTTTTTCGTTTGAAAATAATGAATTATGTTCATCGTTTACTTTGATGCCCACACTCCCTTTCTCAATAAAACGTTGTATCCAATCACACCATTTAGGGTTAAAACCCTTCATACGCAACGTTTGTTTAAGGAACAACCAATTTACTATGTCGTAAGACTTCCCAAAATCAATTTTGAAAAGAACACCATCCAACTTCTTCCTATGCAGTTCATGAATAGTTTCATGTAAGATCACGACTCCCTCTAAAATATGTGCACTACCCTTCAGCAATTTTAGTCACTCTATTGGTACCTACTTTTATGGGGCGATATTGTTGAATTTGAGTTGCATTTTATTTTTTAGGCAATAGAATAATACTGCCAAAATTCAAGTGAAATAACTGTAACTCTCCCCTCTGGAAACTAGCAAACAGATCCATTAAGTCATTCTTAATTACGAACCAAAGTTTTTGAAAGAATTAAGCAGAAAAACCATCTGGTCCGGTGCCTTATTTTTTTTCCATTTGCATGACCGCTTCGAACACTTCATCCTCATTAAAATCAGCGGTTAGGATTTGATTTTCTAACACCGAAATCTGGTTGATGTCATGAGTGACTGATTCATCCATCACACAATGGTTCATAGAAGGTGGCCGAATAGATTTTTATAATATTCAGAAATATAATTTTTTATGTTTTCTTGACCCATAATTGTCCCTTCACATTGTTCTAACTGAAATTTTTTCTTTCTTCTGTGCTTTCTGTTCGCAATTAAATGAAAATATTTTGTATATCCCCTCTTCCTGAATGTGTTTAACTCTGGCCCTTTGTGCCCACTTTGATTCTTCATTTCTTCGTAATCGGGCTAATTTATCGTTAGCCTAGCGTATGGGCTAATTCCTCATCTAACGGAGTTGTTTCAGCCTTATGATCAAGAGAATCAATAATCTTGAGTAGATGTTCCTTTTCAATTTTATTTACTTAATAAATGCTTCTTACAATTGCAGGGATATAGCCATGTAAATATGACAGAATGTGATATGCATAATGATGTGGCATGGGGAAATAAATTGGGCTACATTATCCTTCCATTTCGTATAGCCATGCATGATGATCAACTTGCATATATTAGAGATGCAAAGAAGGTGGCAGACCGCAAAAAAAGCTCATTTGAAGCGATTATCACACAAAAGATAGCAAATCTCTGCCTGAAATGTTTTGGTACTAAGGTATGTTTTATTTACTTGCGTCCGAGTGGTACTAAGCAAACTAGTCTTCATTTGTATCTTGTTAGTTCATGGTTCTAATTACGTTGTAATATAAAACCGACACAGGGAGCAGCCTTTATCAAGCGCCGTGTGGTTAGAAATACTACGTTATTATTCTCCAACATGATTGGACCTGTCGAACTGGTGGAGTTATGGGGGCACCCAATTACCTTCATTGCGCCCAGCGTGTACAGATCGGCAGAGGTAAGTCACCATGAGGTTAATTATTTACTAACTATATTCCTGAACATAAGATGTTCACAGTTTAGAGTGAACTGCTATGACGTCTCATCGTGCGGAATAAAATAGTACATGATGAGTTTGGTGCAAGACAACCCTTTCAAAGAACCACCAAACTCGTCGAGACACAATTCCTTTTAACACAAATCAATTGGCCGGACTCTTCCTGGGAGACATCGAATCTACCACTTTGATATTATTAAAAAACTCACCATAAAAAATGTGGATATATACATTTAATTAGAACCACAAAGATATTTTTTTATTGATATACATGTAAATTATAAGTGTTGCTATTGCAGGGTCTAACCGTCCACTATCAGAGTTATTGTAATATTATAAAAGTAGTTCTGTCGTTTGATGTGGACAAGCTTCCAGATTTTTATCATCTTCTGGATGACTTTGTGGTGTCCCTCGGGCTCATCAAGGATGCAGCCTCAAGGTCGAGCAGGCACGAGTAAGCAACGTACCAAAGTTGGATGATCAGTACGCCCCATAAATATCTCCAAACTTGCGCGCTTAATAAACGGGCATATATATTGGTGCCAAGAGTATTTAGGTGAAGAAACTCCAGTATTCTATAGTTCGATGTGAGTAGTACTCGACATGTATATAATACTGTATGAACTATTGTGTGTAAAGAGTATTATACGGTTTTATGTTAGTACCTTCGTTTTCTAATACAACACGTTCCGGGAATCCATTCTTTTGTTGAACGGGGAAAGGCCACGATGAGCCTAGAAGCTGCTAGTATTAATTAGGCGGTTACAGATTATAAAGAGGCCCCTAAACCACAGGTCAAACAAAGATAAGACCTTCATGTTTGCAAACAGGACCCTGTAAAGAAAATGAGAAAAACAATCGAGTCCACAGTCCATCTCGCCGCCGGGAGACCTCGAGACACCAGAGTAAGCGCCACCGCCAGGGAACAAGCCACTTGGAGGCGATGCCGACTGTGTTTCCGGCTCAGAGGTCGAAGTAGATCTTCCTTGTAGGCAAGTGCACGCCCTCTTGCGCAAGCACAACCAAGAAAGAAGAAGGAGCTCAGCCACCGCCGAGCGGGGAGTGGCCTCACCGGCCAAAGGTAGCTCCGACAACATGCCTTCGCTGGGAAACTCCACAAGACACAACTTTGGGATCCGCTTCACTGCATCATCACCAGGGTCCAGCGCCCAAGCTTGCTCTCCCTCGCCGCCATGGCCGACCGAGAGAATCTGGGGCCATTGAAGCTTGACAAAGACGCAGAGAAGAACAGCGGGCTGATCTTCCAAGCTGTGTCCCCATCTTGGCTCTGACCATCAGGGCTCCGACAAGAAGGGAGAGCAACAACCTCAGCATCGCCCGAAGGCGCCAAGGAGTAGCTCGGGGCCGGCTTATTTGCGGAGATCCTCCAGCTTCCCACCCTGACGGAAAGGTTGCTCGAGCTATCCCAGATCCGGCCAGCGGGATCTAGAACCCTACTCTAAAACCACACAAAGGCAAAACAAGAACTAAAACCTAAACTACCTAAGCCGACGCCACCCTTCCGTCGCCTTCCGATGGCATTGCCTCCGGGAGGGACTTCGGTTTGGTCCGGCACCACCAAGGAAGCTCTCAAGCTACTGTAGAGAGGAGAGAGAAAGGAAAGAAGAAAATGAAAGCGTCCCGCCTACTCCTTCTGGGAATCCATTTGACTCTATATTTATCAATCTATTTATTCGACCTGAAGAGAGTGGCCAAATAGCCGCGTTCTAATTTCTTTTATTTTTTAGTAGATCTGAAGTAACAACTAACAAATCATTCATTGCTCCTTTGTAAAGCTCCAAAGGCAACCGACCCTTATTTATTAAGGGGAGGAGAAGATATTTACAGCCAGGATGCTACCAGCTCCAAGGTGGTATACGTCTTGTGCAGATCGTGCAGTGTCGGAAGCGCCGCCGCGGCGCGCAGAGCGGAGAACGCGAGTTTCTCTGTGTCTATCGCGCCTCCCTCTGGGAGTACATGGGGTTCGATCGAGGACCAGAAAGTCCACTTACCCAACGCTTACTTCATGACGGACGACTTTAGCAACGACGAAACCGACGAAGAGTATGCGTGCAGCGCAGCCGGCAAAGCTCCATACATGCTAGGTTAAGTCTAGATGCAGGGCGCGGCATGGAATTCTGCTAAACTTTCTATGTAGATCTAGATGATCAAAACCACCTCTATGTAATCTGGCATTAATGTATGATGATTTTTAAAAATGCAGTTTAGATTTAGTGTATATGTACCATCCCATGTTTTTCCATACCGCAAATTATGTTTCAGGTTTACCGCATCCGTCTTTTGTAGTACCGCGATATGTGGTATCTGCTAGATATACTCTCAGATGTTCATGAGAATATATATGAAATGTGCCTGCAATTTGAGCTTAAATTCATGTTTCGAAGTGCCCGAAATTGTTTATAGAGGTGCTATTGTATAATTCCTAAAATTGTTTTTTGTTCAATTATTTATTGAGATATTTTTAAGGAGTGCAAACAAAAATTATTACAGGCGTTGCTCAATATTTCCTCAAATTATATTACGAGGCAAATGTGAAAGTGCCTCAATAAATCTATTTTTAAAGGAAAATTTGAAAGTGCCTTATTAATTGTAATTGCTTCTTGATATATTGTAGTTGGTTCTTGATATAATGCTTGTTGCGCAAGTTGAGTTGGGGGTATATATTTTATTCTTCTACCACCTTTCTTGTGGCTCTATCCAAATTCCACCATCCTAATTATTATGAGCAAATGGGTTTATCTTTGGTATTTAATTCTAACTCGTAAACAATTGGGTATGGATCCACTTCTATTTCTACATGCTTCCATATGTGATATATGTTGTTTTCACAATATTAAATATGTGGAGCCTCATGACCAACTTTGCACGCTATGTGAGTACAATACCCTCTTTAGTTTTCATATGATTTGTTTTGCATATATGATCATGTATGAGTGTATTATTGGCTATATGTTGATTATTGGGAAGTACACACTAAGCTGGTCAATTGACTTTCATTCATGTTCATATACCACCCATTCCATATGGGAAGCAAGCTTGTATATTTAGGTTTGGCCTATATTCAAATTTGAATTCATGTATATTTTAAATTCCCACAAGGAGATATAGTTGTTTTCACCAATAAAATTGTGGCATTTCATACATGTGCATGGCCCATGCAAGTTCCCTCTCTTTTCCTTTCTATTTGAATTTATTTGATTTATGGGAGGATGCTTGTTGGATTTGAATTTCTACAAATGGTTTCACTTCAAATTCCCCCAAGCTCACCTTCTTGTTCAACTTGCTCCTTTAGTTTCGTTTGATCGTGGGGATCTTTTTGCATAGCTCCTACATATAATCCTGTGCTGAAAATAAATAAAAACAAATTCAAATAAAAGAAAGAAAGAACCTATCTATTTTTTACAACATATATGTACCCAAAACCCTCCTAGTCTAACTCTACCCCTTCTTTGTGGTTTGGCTAAACCCAAACCACCACCACAGCCTCCACCACACCATCCCCCTGTCCTCTCCTTACCCTTGAGCAAGAACAAGAGAGAGATAAAGCAAAAAGCAAACATGGCTACCCCGTTTCCCTCACCTTTTTCGCAAAAGTGGATCAATCCCCATGTGCCATCCCTGCCCTTCTTATCACCTCACCAACAGAGCCACCAGATCAAGATCACCACCAAGCAGCACATCTTCCTCCCTCCTTCCTTCTCCGCATCTGTACATGGCCATATCCATTCTTCCCTTCCTCTATATCGCCACCAACAAAAGCCGGCGAAGGGGAGACGGTGGAGTGGATCCCAGGCATTTGGGAAGATAGAGTCATGCTATTGCTATCATCTGTACCGAAGAGGAAGAAGAAGACCCACCGCAGCCGCAGAATAAAGGCTAGCCCGAGGAAAAACCCTAGCTCGAGACCTCGAGCTCCGCCTCCGGTCGTCGTCACCCAAGCTATCCCACCACCATCAACAAGCCTACGGTGTGTTGGAATTTGGTGAGTATTGGGTTGTTGGCCCATTAGACAAATTCTGAAAATCTCTTTGGCTCACTTGAAAGAGCATGTGGGCCCCCATGTGTGGTGTTGGTAATTAATGACAATCTATATGGACTAATGCTTGAATCAAGTTGCACTTGTAGGAATTGTCCATTGGCAATGCTTAAACCATGTGGTGGTGTCAAGGTTGAAAGAAGAAGAAAATGAAGAAGATCAAGTGATGATCAAAGTGTTCAAGGAGTGATCCAAAGATTGGTCATGTGAGAGTTGAGCCTATAGCAAGTGTGTATTGAAGAATATATGGAGTGATACCGCTTGTGTACCTTTAAGACACCAACATAATAAAGAAAGAAGAAATGAAGGAGAGGAATAAAGAAAATAAGCTTAAGGGTGTCTTGAAAAAGAAGATAGAGTTCCTCATGTGTATCTTCGAGACATCATCCAAATGGAGTTATAAGAAATGTGGTGCAAGTTAAAGATGTGCCATATCTAGAAGATCATATGCTTGGGGCTTGCCATAATTATGGTGATCATGGATATGTGAAGATATGCCTAAAAGAGAGGCTCTCCCATAGTGAGTATGGGGAGCAATTTGCAACACTTCACCAAGCTAGCGCAATCAAGAAAGGTGTCCCATCTTGAGGTGGAAAAGATCGTTATCATCAAGCTCAAGTGGAATATGCTCAAGGCAAAGGTATGTTCTTCATAGGTTTTATTTCTTACAGGTCTCATGGTGTTAGTTGGGGAGACCGGTTTATAGGATAGGTAACCGTACTATCAAGAGGGGCTCTCGAGTGAGTAACTTAATCGTATCCCTCGGTGAGAGGTCAAACCTTTGCATACTTGGCATCATATTTCTGGTTCTTATTTGGTTCTTATCCATGAGAGTATTTTGAGCTTGTGTTAATCTCCATGACAAGATCAAGTTCATCAAAAACGGATTTCATATGTATTCTCTATTGCGTTTTCGATATTGGAGGTTTTACTGGTTTGTCTTTTTTAGATAGGTTAAACCTTTCATCATTTGGTTATATCCTTCCTTGCTGGAATATGATGGTTCTCCGCATGATCTTGTAGAGATCGTTACTATCTTCAAAACAAGCCCAAAATCATCAAAATCGGAGTCCGGATGCAAAAGTTATGGTCGTTTCAGTTTTGCTATTTCTGTCAGTTTTGCCTTGGGCGGAATGTCGTGGGTGAACACGCCGGACACTCCGGAATGTCTGGACCGTGCGCTCCAGAGCTGCAACGGTTGGACTTTGGAGGACATATATAAGGGGCCCTTCTTCCCCAATGGTTACCTAACCATTCTTGCAAGTTTTCCCCTCCATTAATGACCTTCTTGAGCTTGCTTCCCCTCAATCCCTTCTATGATTCTTGCATATTTTTGAGAGATTTGAAAGAGGAGATCTAGATCTACAATCCCACCAATCAATCTCTCCTCTAAGTGAGGGGAACATATTGGGATCTAAATATTGGAGTCTTTTGTGGATTTCTCCATTGTTCTTCCTCTCTTATTCCCCCACAAGCTTTTGTAGCTTTGGTGGAATTTGGAAGAGAAGGATTTGAGCACTACTTGTGTTCTTGCCATTTCATTTGGTGCATAGGTTTGAGTTCTCAGTGAGGATTCGATTGAGTGAAAGGTGAGAAGCTTTTTACTCTTGGGTTCTTGGAACCCTAGACGGTTTGGTGGTTTATCAGGTTCTTGAATTACTTGGGGCGTCCAATTAAGTTTTGGAGCCTTCCCCAAGGTTGTTTGTTGGGAGCCTCCAATTGAGTTGTGGAGAAGTGCCCCAACCTTATGAGAGGTTGCGGATTGCCACCGACAAGTGCACCGATAGTGGAAGCGTGGATCAATCCTGTTGGGGTGAGATTCATAGGAGAATAAGGGAGGCATTTTGTGGCGTTGGTGGTTTGATACCACCCCCTCTCCAAATGAGACATACTCCATGTTGGGAGGAACTCGGTAAAATATCGTCGTCCCCGCGTGCCTCGGTTATCTCTATACCCGAGCTCTTTACTTATGCAGTTTACATTGTGATAGCCTTTGTGCTTGAAGTAATCTATATCTTGCTATCACATTGTTTCTTGTGTTGCATAGCATAAGTTGTTTGGTGAACATAGGTGAACTCTAGTTGCTCTAGGTTTGTTCTTGACAAAGTAAACGCTAGTTTAATTCCGCCTTTGTTGAGCAACTCTTGGAAAAAAATTAAACCACCTATTCACCCCCTCTAGGCAGCATCTGTATCCTTTCAATTAGTATCAGAGCCTGGTCTCTCATTTAGGCTTCACCGCCTTGATAGTAAAGATGTCGGCTAGGGGATTAGTGCATAATGACATGTTCATATTCGATGGCACAAATTATGATATTTGGAAAACTCATATGCTTATTTATTTTCGAGACATGGACCCAAATTTGGAGCGTATTGTAGATATAGGTTTTCGTCCTCCTATGGATTTAAAAAATCTATCTTGTGAGGATGAGAAAAACTTATATCTCGATGCTCAAGCTTCTAATGTGCTTGTTAATGCTTTGAGCTATGTAGTTACCTCTTCAATCATTCCTTTTTAGAGCGCTCATGAGTTATGGACAAAACTTCAAGGTAAATATGTTGTGTCCAATATTGTTGAGGATGATTGTGTTTATTCCACTTCCGGTCGAGATGAGTTCTCATATTATACCACTTCACCAACATGTGATTTTTCACAAGGTAATGATGTGGTGAGTGGTGATAGAAATTGCAATTTGTATAGTGTGCTTACTATTTATAATCCATCATCTCTATCTAGTTGCAATGATCTATCTTTGGACTTTAACACTTCTAGCACTACAAACTTCTTACATGCTTGTGTTAATAGTCCTTGCATATCATGTAGAAATGACTTGAATAAATCTCATGATTATATGCTTGGGTTGTCTTGTTTCCATGACAAAAATGCTTCTACTTCCTCTATTGCTTGTATTGCTAACCATGTAGAGGAAAATGAAGATTCCAAAGGGACAAGACAAGTTTTTTAATAGAGCTACAAGAGCAATCTCATCATCACGTTCGTCCGGTTCTCATATCTGCCTTATGGCTAAGGGAACAAATGTAACCTCTTTGGATCCCATTGTATCTCATGATGATGATGAGGTTGAGAATGATAATTATGATGATCATCTAGGTGATTATGATATTGCCTCTATTCTAGAGATGGGAGAGATAGTCTTTTCCGATCTTCATATAAATAAAATTGCTTCCTCCATTTTTTTTAAATCATGACTTGTGCTACTAAAGGCAAGAAACTAATTGAGGAGCAAGAGAATATTATTTCTCAAAAGTTTGCGCTTGAGCGTGAGTATGCTAATGAAATTGCACAACTAAAGGACTCCCTTGAAGAAGAACAAACCACCAAATAATCTCTTGAGGAGAATTTTGCTCTAGAATTATCTAGAGTAAAGGAATACCATGATAGAGAACTTGTGGTGGGAAACTCCTTCAAGATTAAAAATGATGACCTTCAATTTTCTTATGCTAAACTCGTTGAGGATTTTGAGCACCTAAAAAATGTCTCTAGGGTCATCATGGGTGAGATCATCAAACTCACCGAGTCACATGAGCAACTTAAAGCTTCATAATCAAAAGAGCTTGCCAAGTTACCTTCACCTTGCTAATAGTGATGATGCTTGTGCTACTAACCCTATTTCTTGTGAAGCATCTATTTTGAAGGAGAATGTTGAGCTAAAGGCTCAACTTGCTTTGCTAACTAGCAACCATGGGAAATTAGAATAAAATCATGTTAAGCTCTCTAGCTCGCATGAGGATCTTCTAGTCTCCCATGTTAGGCTAAAGTTATCTCATGAGGCCATCATGTCAAAGGTAATATCTAGTGGACCTCATGTGGGCATTAGCACTACATCTACTGCAATTGTTGTAATGTAATGTGCTAGTCCTTGTAATTCATCCTCTCACAAAAATGATATATCTCGTGATGAATTACATTTCGTGCCTTGTTTCTCTAATAATGTAGCATCTACTTCCTCATATACTAGACTAGGTTAAAAATGTTGATACAATTGTTGTACAATATATCTTCATAGTACTAGCCTGCTGTGAACCACACCTAGTTTGATAACAAACTACTTGACACAAAGATACAATAGCATTCATATATTTAGCCCTTTTGTTATAGTATCTGTCATAATGTCTTAACTTTGGAACTCATCGAAATCTATTATGGAACTTCCTTTCCATTACATTGTTCCACCCATAGTTTGAATTGGGATAAACTTAATTTGTATCTTGTGACGGAACTAGTATCAGTGTAACACTTTGTAATGAACTATCCATCTATTTATTAACTCTACATAAATAACATATTTTTAGTTCTTCCAAAGATCATAAGAATATCCTTACTATCGTCCAATGCTCATCTTATGAGTCATTCTGGTATATGCTCATACCATTTAGATAATAGGACATATCTGGATGTGTACATATCACAGTATGATTGATCAAAAATATTCTTTGTGTCTAAAACACTTGGATCTCATCTCACTTACCAAGTGTCAATACACTTGAATCTTGATTCAATCCTTTCCATGCGACAAGTACCTTTCTTGTCATTTCCATATTAAACTCATTCAATATATCATCTATGTACTTCTGGCACAACCATATTAGCGTCTCAATCTATCCATATAGACATTGATGCCTAATATTCGGATTTTCCCCAAGTCTTTCATCGAAATGAAATTCTTAACCTTGTGTCAATAAAATATACATCATTTCCAATCAACAATATGTCTTTCATATAATGTACTAGAAATATGTATTAGCGCTACCACTTAATTTCTGGAAAATGCAAGCATCTTCATCGTCTCCGATGAAATTGAACTCTTTTAATAGTTTCATCACAGTAAAGATTCCAACTCCACGATGCTTACTTCAACCATTGAAATTTGCATGTGCTCTCAACATCCTTTGAATTAACAAAACCCTTTGGATCATGTCATGTACATGTCCTAGGTAGCTGATGACTGGGTTTCTGTACCAATAATATGGTTATTGCAGTACTTGTAGCACCAAATAGTTAAAGAGTTTGTCCCGATGAGAGATCAGCGAACACGACCCCGCAACCATGTTCACACCCAAACTGTGGTTTGGAAATAGTCTACTCTATAGGTTGCTAGGATAAATGAATTTAAAATGATTTGTAACAACTACTACTAGGACTGGAAGAAAACTAGAACAAAAGTAAAATTGGAAAGAGGTGGATGCAATAAGATGAAATATTAATGATACGATTACTCAAGTAATGTTGTGTATACCGGTGTGCATGATAAGTGCTTATGGAATATCTATAAACTGTACTTGTGGCGGTCCCTCAAATACTGTTGTCTCCCGCCGTTGGTAAGTGGCAACTAGACAACTCAATTTTCCACACCCTCTTCGGACATGGCTCATGTAACACCCCGGTTCTGAAAAGACCGTGGCCTCTATGTGACATGCCAATCCCTGGATCGGTTCATTGGCCCACAATAGAGTAAGATAGATAACATAGCAAAATATCCGTGTATCATGAATAACGAAGATCCAGAGTACCATTATTACAATAAAAGCTTAGCACAAAGCTAGCTCAAATTATTCAGGTAGCAACATAAATAAGATAAATTCTCCATTCTTCAAATTGCCCACAAGTGAACAAGTGCCGAGTGGAGTATCGTGGCCTATATCGATTAATCAGAATCGGAATAACCTGCAACATGAAACGTAGCAGCCCCGAAGGGTCAATACATGGAATGTATGGCAAGTAGAGCTAGTAATGGAGACAATAGTACTAACAACTACATGCATATTTGGCAAGTGGAGCTGTGTCTGGCTTGCATTTGCAAATACATTTGTCCTACTTTCATAAACAGTTTTGATTTTCTTTGAAAAGATCCCAATTAAGTTAACCCAACAATATTAAAACAATTATGAAATTAGAATGAGCGAGAAACATGTCATGGAATCAATATCAAGCAACTCAGATGTCCATAACCGGGGACACGGCTAATCGATTAGATTATACACCCTGCAGAGGTTTGTACACTTTACCCATGTGACTTGGCCAGCCCAACTCGTACCATCACTCTCATTTTGGGTGATGATAGGGAGAAGTCCAAGAAGAGACTGTTCGGGAAGTAGCTCCTCAATCCCGACGCGCACCGGTCCAACCTACCAAAATTCTACATCTCTGGATACGCGGGTTCGAGTTACCACAACCTACTAAGTCCAACCAACCGCCCATTCCATTATTGGCACATGGTTGTACACGTAAGCTACACAATAAAGAAGCCAAACATTCTCTCTTGATACCTGGGTGCCTTTCCGCAATGAAACCACAAAAAATTGTCAATACCATCACACCCAGGAGATTCATTGATTAAGTTGTTTTAGTTTTCACAAACCAATACTTTTAGAAACAAGTATCAATGATGTAACCCAGCCCTCGTTCAACATAGCATGGCTAAGCACATCTACCAACGGTGGTTCATCTACAAGGAAGGCCCTACCACATAATAGGACATAGCATAGCGATAGTATCATCCTACACATGCATCTACAAAATACACGACAATGCATAGAAAATAGTAGGACGATATCATGAACAAAGTAGCATCTACTTGCCTTGGTTGTAGCGGTCGGAAGAACAATCCACACACTCGTCACAATCTACACGATACAATTGCAATCATAAACAAACAATCCACAAGCATATGCAACAAATATGATGCATGAAGGTATACAAGGCAAGTGAATTGGTGCTACAGCTGCACCGTATAATCCTAATCAATAATACTACTGATTGCATGCATGGAAAATAGTTTTAGCGCAAGGAAAACTATTTAGCAAAAGGTAGCGCTCAAAACTAGAGCTAGAACTCAAATAATTCACTACCAGTAGTATACTGTTTGTAAAATCTTGGGAAAATTCTACAGTATGGGCATCGCTGATTAGAAACCGTACCAACTGGAATTACTCAAAAAGGAATTATAAAACTCCTGGAGTAATTAAAACACTGCAGAAAGTCACTAGACAATTTCTGCAGAAGTTTTTACTGTAAGCCTATCTTTTTAATTCAGGATGAGATTCCCCTCGTTCCACTGAATCCAGGGACATATCATACGCGATTTTTGGAGCTACGGATCTTTTTCTACGAATTTATTACTCCGAAAAGGCCACTAACTAGTTTGATTAAACTGTACTAAACCTTGCTGCAAAAGCCTGAACGAAAGTTACAGAAAGATTCTACACGACTCATTGAATCCACACATATTTTATTTGCAATTTTTGGCCAAGCGGTTTAATTTCTACGCAATTTACAAGTTTCTACCAAAATCTGCCAACTAAAACGATTAACGAAATTAACCAGTCAACTGTGTCTGTTGACTGGTCAACGCGTCTGCTGACTGGGCGCTGACTGGGCGTCTGACTAGTCAATGCCCGGGTCTGACTGGTCAATGAACGATCTGAGCCGCTGATCTGAGATCTGACGGCGGAAACAAACGGCGAAACGGACTCCGGACGGTACGGCGATCGATTCTGGCGTCGGGGTTTTTCCTGCGCGGATGAAGAGGGTCAGCGCAACGGATTAAAACGGCCACGCGACGGCGGCGGCGTTCGGCACGCGTGCATGCGTGTGTGCGCGCGCGTGCGGCAGCGCAGCGGCGATGCAGCGCAGCAGCAGCTAGCGCAGCGCGCGCGGGGCGGCTCGGCAGCGACGCGGCGCGCGAGCAGCGGCAGCAGCGTGCGAGCAGCGGTAGCAGCGCGCGCGGGCGGCTCGGCCTGCAGCGGCAGCGCGCGCGAGCAGCAGCGCATGCGCGCGGCGGTGCGGCGCAAGCCGCAGGCGGCGCGGCGCGGGGTGCGGGTGGCGCTGGCGCGCAGCGCTGCGGGGCGGGGCGGCAGGCGCGTCGCGGCGGGAGGTGGGGCTGGCGGCAAGGCGGGTGGAAGGAGGAGGCGGCGCTGGGCGCAGTCTGCGAGGCGGCGGAGTCGCGGGCTGGCGGCGGCGTACCTGCGGTGGCGGCGGGGATCGGCGTAGTCGAGGCGGCGGCGATCGGCGACGAGGCGGCCGGCGGCGGCGGCTGAGGGGAGAGGCGGCGGCGCGGGTGGAAGGCGGCACGCGGGGAGGCGATCAAGGCGGCGGGGTTGTTGGGCGCGGGATACGAGGCGGGAAGGTGGCGGCTGCCCCTTTTGTGGGCCCCCACGTGGGAGTCCTACGCGAAAACAGCGCGGAGTTGGTTTCGGACTCGGAAATCGGTCCAGAAATTCGGACCGTTTAAAACGGCCTCAACTTCTCCGTACGAGGTCCAAATCGAGTGATTCTTGCTCCTACGGTTTCGTACTGTCGAGGGGAACAATCTAGGGTCAAGGTTTGGGCTAAACCACTAGGCTACAAGGGTGGACAACACAAGTCCTACTAAAGCCTCCCGCAGGAGCCTCGTAGCAAAATAGAATAGGGTTTCGAAAATAGCGTCCCGCCGATTCTTTTCAATGGACTGTTTTGTATGGAAAAGCATGATGCAATGATATGAATGATATGCAAGACCAAATCTAAAATTTGGGATGTGACAGTTCATCTCGTAAGAGAATAGTGTATTAAGGTAACAATACCAATAAAAGTAAACCAGAGAAAAGGCATTAATATGTATGGATAACCGTACTCCTAAGCAAGTGTGCTAGTCAGAAGATATCACATTTGTCACTTTGGGGTCAAGCAATTTGCAACACTATAGCTATCTACTCATGAGTGATCTTGGGGAATTCTGGGCGATGCATCCGAAGCTTGTATTGCCTCCACAAATCACTTGTAGCAAATAGCCTATTAGTTCTACGCACATTCCATATCTACTAAGCAACATCGAATCCTTAAGTGTGTCTCCCTACGGTTCTTGAATTATGCAGACATGATCGAGACTCTTCTATGATCAATAACCAATAGAGGAATCTATAAATTCATATGGATCCCACATATTTCTACAATTACTTCGTGATCGAGTGAACCATTTACATACGATACCTATTTCCCTTTGTCTCGCGATACTTTACTCATCCAAGGTTTGATCGTTGGTATCTCTGCATACCTAGTTCAACCTCGTTACCGATAAGTACTCTTTACTCGTTCCTGTGATATGTGATCCCTTGTGAGCCAGTCACATAATTTTTAGCTAATTGGATGGCATTCGACCGAGAGGGCCCAGAGTATATCTATCCGTGATATAGATGGAAAAATCCCACTCTTGGTCCATGTGCCTCAATACATACTTTCTAAACACTCAATGCCACCTTTATAACCACCCATATATGAAGTGGTGTTTGATGTCATCAAAGAATCCATCCGGTGATCGTAATTAACATGATCACATGGCCGAAGGATTTAGGTTACTATGTATCTAAAAGCTTATAGCAAACAAATTATTGAGATGACTTGATATTATGCTACGCTTTGAAGGGTTTCGCAGCATAGTAAATCAAAATTTTCTACGGATGCGAACGGGAAATCCAAGATCTAATCTAGGAGATGCAAACAACGAGGGGGAATAGATGAGAGCTTCATACCCTTGAAGATTCGCGCAGCGGAACGTTCGACGGAACATGGGTGATGTAGTCGTACTCTCTTCTCCTCCTCGCGATCCGATCCGATCTAACACCGCAAGTGGCGATGCCTCCGAGAGATGCACACGTGCGGCACCTTGACGTGTCCTCCTTCCTCGATCCAGCAAGTATGGTGGAGAGATGGATTGGATCTACAACGCGACAACGCGGTGCAAGTGGTGGAGAGTTTTTGCAGCAGGGCTTCGCCTACACGCAGTCGGGAGGGAGAGAGAGAGGAGGGCAGCAGGGCGGCTAGGGCTTGAGGACGAGGTGTGGGAGGGGTGTGCCCCCAGCCCTCTTTATATAGAGGGGTGGGCGGCCAGCCCTTGCCCCTCCCCCAAGCCCTAGGGCCGGCGGCCAAGGAGGGAGGAGTGGGGGGCAAGTTCCCCCCCTTCTAGAAGCTCCCCTAGGGTTTCCCTAGGGTTTGGCCGGCTGGGCCCTATGGGGCCTTGTTCCCCTGGCCCAATGTGGCCAGGGCACTCCCTCATAGGCCCATGCCCCCTCCCGGCAGGTGGGGCCACGTTGGTCCCCCTCCGGAAGGTTCTAGAAGCTTCCGGTACAATACCGATTAACTCGAAACAATTCCGAACTCCAAAAACTGCATTGCCTTATATGAATCTTATTCTCCGGACCATTCTGGAACCTCTTGTGACGTCCTGGATCTCATCCGAGACTCCGAACAAAAACTAATAAACCAATTATCCATTCTATCCTAGCGTCGAGACACGTTAAGTGTGTGACCCTTCGGGTTCGAGAATATGCAGACATGATCTTATACCAATAATCAACAGTGGGGTCTGGAAACCCATATTAACTCCAACACATTCATCAATGATCATATCGGATGAACCACGATGCCAGGATTCAATCAATCCCATATATATATTCCCTTCGGCTCGCGATATTTTACTTGCCCGAGATTTGATCGTCGGTACCATCATACCTAGTTCAATCTCGTTCACAGCAAGTACTTTACTCGTTCCGTAATCCGAAATCACTTTGTGAGTAACTCCTTAACCACATTCTTGCAAGCGGTGTTGATATCGATTACCGAGTGGGCCCGAAGTATATCTCTCCGACTTGGGAGGGACAAATCCCATCTCGATACATACAACCCAACAGGTACTTTCCGATCACCTGAGAGACACTTTTATGATCACCCTCTCATAGGATGATGTTTGATGACCTCAAAGCTTTCTTCCGATACCAGGGAGTTGTATTATTTCATGGTCTAAGGAATACAATATTTGACATAAGAAAATCTTCGCAAAGATGAACACGATGACACGATCTAATTGCTCCGCTTAGTTTGGGTCTGTCCATCATGTCATCCTCCCAATGATATGATCTCATTATTAATCGACAACTCATGTCTATGGTTAGGAAACCTTAACCATCATTAATCAATGAGCAAGCCCATAGAGGCATACTAGGGACACAGTGTTGTTCACAAACCACACAAGTATTAAAGTTTGCGCTTAATACAATTCTAGCATAGAATATAAACTTTATCATGAACAAGAATTGTAATAATAACATCTTTATTATTGCCTCTAGGGCATAATTCCAACAGTCTCCCACTTGCACTAGAGTCAATAATCTAGTTTACATCTGGCAACAATCTAACACCCATGGCACTAAGGTGCTGATCATGTTTTGCACGTGGAAGAGGTTTAGTCAATGGATCTGCGACATTCATATCTGTATGTACTTTGCTAATCTTCAGATCTCCATCTGCTATATAATCTCGGATTATATGAAAGTTGCGTTTGATATGCTTGGTCTTTGGATGATATCTTGGTTCCTTAGCGAGTGCTATGGCGCCAGTGTTGTCACACAATATTTCCAGTGGGTCCAAGGCACTTGGAACCACGCCAAGCTCAGTGATGAAGTTCCTGATCCAAACTACTTCACTTGACGCTTCTGCAGCATTCATGTATTCCGCTTCTACTGTAGATCCCGCGATCACGCTTTGCTTGCAGCTTCTCTAGCTCATAGCTCCTCCATTCAAAATATAAACGCATCCTGTCTGAGATTTAGAATCATCCTTGTCGGTGTCGAAACTAGCGTCGACGTAACCTTTTACGACGAGCTGTTCATCACCTCCATAGACTAAGAACATTTCTTTAGTTCTATTTAAATACTTTAGGATGTTCTTCACGGCTGTACAGTGTTCCACTCCTGGATCACTTTGGTATCTGCTCGTCAAACTAAGAGCATTGGACACATCTGGTCTAGTACACAGCATGGCATACATGATAGAACCTATGGCCGAGGCATAAGGCACTTTGCTCATAGCTTCTCTATCGTTTACCGTAGCTGGACACTGAGCCTTGCTCAATATCTTACCTGACAACATAGGCACTGAACCTTTCTTTGCCTTATCCATTCTGAACCTTTTCAGAACTTTGTCTAGGTATGTACTCTGTCATAAAGCTATCAGGCGTCTTTGTCTATCTCTATAGATTTTGATGCCCAATATATAAGCAGCTTCCCCTAGGTCTTTCATTGAAAAACATTTGTTGAAATAAATCTTCACATCGTTAAGCATGTTAATGTCATTTCCAATAATCAATATGTCATCCACATATAGTACCAAAATGTCACTGATCTCCCACTCACTTTCTTGTAGATACAAGCTTCGTAGCAATTTGGAACAAATCCAAAGCTCTTGATCACTTGATCAAAACGAAGGTTCCAACTCCGAGATGCTTGCTTCAGTCCATAAATGGAACGCTGAAGTTTGCACACTTTATCAGCATCCTTAGGATCGACAAAACCTTTGGGTTGCATCATATACAACTCTTCATCAATGTTGCCATTGAGGAACGCAGTCTTGACATCCATCTGCCATATTTCATAATCATGAAATGCAGCAATTTCTAATAAAATCCGAATGGACTTAAACATCGCTACGGGAGAGAAAGTCTCATCGTAGTCAACACCTTGAACTTGTCGAAAACCTTTCACGACAAGTCGTGCTTTATAGACGGTAACATTACCATCCGCGTCCGTTTTCTTCTTGAAGATCCATTTGCACTCAACGGCCTTTCGGTCGCTAGGAGGGTCCACCAAAGTCCATACTTGGTTTTCGCTCATGGATCCCAATTCGGATTTCATGGCCTCTAGCCATTTCTCAGAGTCTGGGCTCATCATCGCTTCCTCATAGTTCGCAGGTTCACTATCATCTACTAACAAGACAGTTAAGACAGGGTTGCCGTACCACTCAGGAGGGGCACGCGACCTTGTCGACCTACGACGTTCAGTAGTAGCATCATCCGAAGCTTCATGATCCTTGTCATTAGCTTCCTCTATTGTTGGTACAGGCGGCACTAGAACAATTTCAGGTGCTGCGCTACTCTCCAACTCAAGAGAAGGTTCAACAACCTCGTCTAGCTCTACTTTGCTCCCACTCACTTCTTTCGAGAGAAACTCCTTCTCAAGAAAGGATCCGTTATTTGCGACAAACACTTTGCATTCGGTTCTGTGATAGAAGGTATACCCAATAGTTTCCTTAGGGTATCCTATGAAGACACATTTCTCCGTTTTGGGTTCGATCTTGTCCGGCATCAACTTCTTGACGTAAGCTTCGCATCCCCAAACTTTAAGAAACGACAACTTAGGTTTAGCACCAAACCACAGTTCATACGGTGTCGTCTCAATGGATTTAGATGGTGCCCTATTTAAAGTGAATGCAGCGGTTTCTAATGCATAACCCCAAAATGATAACGGCAAATCAGTAAGAGATCATTGATCGGACCATATCTAATAGAGTTCGATTCCGGCGTTCAGACACACCATTGCGTTGTGGTGTTCCGGGTGGCGTGAGTTGTGAAATGATTCCGCTTGCTTTAAGATGCATGAGAAAATCATAACTCAAATATTCACCTCCACGATCGGATCATAGAAATTTAATTTTTCTGTTACGGTGGTTCTCCACTTCATTCTGAAATTCCTTGAACTTTTCAAATGTTTCAGATTTATGTTTCATTAAATAGATATACCCATATCTACTTAAGTCATCGGTAAAAGTGAGAAAATAGCGATATCCACCGCGCGTTGAAACACTCATCGATCCGCATACATCGGTATGTATGATTTCCAACAAGTCCGTTGCTCGCTCCATCATTCCGGAGCATCTTGCCCATGAGGCATGGTTCGCATGTGTCAAATGATTCAAAATCAAGAGACTCCAAAAGTCCATCAGAATGAAGTTTCTTCATGCGTTTTACACCAATATGACCTAGACGATAGTGCCACAAATAAGTAGTATTATCACTATCTACCTTGAATATCTTAGCCTCAATGTTATGTATGTGTGTTTCATCCCTTTCGAGATTCAGAAGAAATAAACCATTCACAGCAGGTGCATGACCATAAAAGATGTTACTCATATAAATAGAACAACCATTATTCTCAGATTTAAATGAATAACCGTCTTGCAGTAAATACGATCCAGATATGATGTTCATGCTCAACGCAGGCACATAATAACACTTATTGAGGTTTAAAACTAATCCCGAAGGTAAAACTAATCCCGAAGGTAAAACTAAGGAGAGCGTGCCGACGGCCATCACATCAACTCTTGATCTGTTGCCAACGTGCATCGTCACCTCATCCCTCGCAAGCCGCCATCTATTCCGTAGCTTCTGTTTCGAGTTACAAATATTAGCAACTGAACCAGTATCAAATACCCAGGCACTACAACGAGGGCTAGTAAGGAAAACATCAATAACATGTATATCAAATATACCTTTGATGGTGCCAGCCTTCTTGTCTGCTAAGTACTTCGGACAGTTGCGCTTCCAGTGACCCTTGTCCTTGCAATAGAAGCACTCAGTGTCCGGCTTAGGTCCCGACTTGAGCTTCTTCTCAGCAGGGGCAACGCACTTGCCGCTGCCTTTCTTGAAGGGCTTCTTTGCACCCTTACCTTTATTAAAGCTCGGGGGCTTGTTGACCATCAACACATGATTATCCTTTTTGATGTCCACCTCCGCAGCTTTCAGCTTAGCGAAGAGCTTGGTGATTGTATCAGTGGAACAAATCTGATTATGAGTCACTACAAAACTTTTGTAGCTGGGAGGAAGTGATTGCAGAACCCTGTCAGTCTTGAGCTCCTCTGGAATCTTGCAATCCAGTTGCTCAAGGCGTTGAGTGTAGCCCGACATCTTTATGGCGTGCTCACTAACGAAACTCCCTTCCTCCATCTTGCAGTTAAAGATTTTCTCAGAGATCTCATATCTCTCAGAACGGGCCTAAGTCTGAAACATAGTTTTCAGCTCCTCAAGAATCTCAAAGGGCCCGGGATAATCTTCAAAACGATTTTATAGGTCCGACTCCATAGCAAACAACATGGTGCTCTTAATCACACCATAATCATCTTTGCGCGACTGATAAATAGCTTTCTCATCAGCCGGCGCATCTACAGCAGGGGCGTCACCTACCGCATTCTCAAGGACATAGTCCTTTTGTCCGCCAGAGAGAATGATTCTCAGATTGCGGAACCAGTTGGTGAAGTTAGACCCATTGTTCTTAAGCTTTTCTTTCTCAGCAAAAACGTTGAAGTTGAAGTTGGACTTAGCCATTTGACCTACAATATTTGCAAGTACAAATTAGACTATGTTCATGATAACTAGTTCAACTTAATCAAATTACTAGATGAACTCCCACTAAATTCAACATCCCTCAAGTTGTTTAGTGAACATGATCCAAATTCACCACACCTAATCCGATCTTCACGAGAAGAGATGTGGTTTCAATGGTGGACAACGAAGTGTCGATCATATCATTCATATGACTCATGCTTAACCTTTCGGTTCATGTGTTCCGAGGCCATGTCTGTACATGCTAGGCTCGTCAAGTCAAACCCAAGTATTTCCGCGTGTGCAAAACTGGCTTGCACCCGTTGTATGTGAACATAGAGTTTATAGCACCCGATCATCACGTGATGCTTGAACACGACGAACTTTCGCAACGGTGCATACATGGGGAGAACACAGTTTTATCTTGATCTTTAAGTGAGGAATCATCTTATAATGCTACCGTCGCGATCTAAGCAAAATAAGATACATAAAAGGATAAACATCACATGCATATAACTTTATGTGACATGGTATAGCCAATCTTCGCGCAACGATCTCCATCTTGTGCGTGCCGGCATGATCTCCATCACTCCACCATGATTGCCTCCACCAAGAATATCAACTACAACTATTGCTAACTACTTAGCGATAAAGTAAAGCTATTACATGGCGTATAAGAAGTTGACACACAGGTCATACACAATTATAAAGACAACCATATGGCTCCTACCGGTTGTGTACTCATCGACATGCAAGTCTTGAAGCATTACAAAACATGATCATTGCATACAACATACACATCACATCTTGGGCCATACCATATCACAGAAAACACTCCCTGCAAAAACAAGTTAGACGCCTCTACTTTGTTGTTGCATGTTTTACGTGGCTTATGGGAGTAGCAAGCTAAGAACGATTCTTACCTATGGAAAGCCACAACGGTGATATTATGGTTGCCAAACTCCAGTGTAAATCCCATGACAACTATAGTGAGAGAAACTGGCATCCACCAGCCGCATGTGTGGAACAAGCCACACGTCAAGTGCGGAGCCGATCTCACGAACGAGGTCGCGTAAGGTTAGCCTGGACCGCTTCGATCTCACTATCCCGCGTCATAAGAGGTACACAAACAAGAGGCTTGCAAAATAAAACATCAACGCCCGCAACAACCATGTTGCGTTCTACTCGTGAAACACATCTACGCATAGATCTAGCTCTGATACCACTGAAAGGTTTTGCAGCATAGTAAATCAAAAAAATTCTACGGATGCGAACGGGAAAGCCAAGATCTAATCTAGGAGATGCAAACAATGAGGGGGAATAGATGAGATCTTCATACCCTTGAAGATTCGCACAGCGGAACGTTCGACGGAACGTGGGTGATGTAGTCGTACTCGCTTCTCCTCCTCGCGATCCGATCCGATCTAACACCGCAAGTGGCGATGCCTCCGAGAGATGCACATGTGCGGCACCTCGACGTCTCCTCCTTCCTCGGTCCAGCAAGTATGGTGGAGAGATGGATTGGATCTACAATGCGACGGCACGGTGCAAGTGGTGGAGAGTTTCTGTAGCAGGGCTTCGCCTACACGCAGTCGGGAGGGAGAGAGAGAGAGGAGGGCAGCAGGGCGGCTAGGGCTTGAGGACGAGGTGTGGGAGGGGTGCGCCCCCATCCCTCTTTATATAGAGGGGTGGGAGGCCATCCCTTGACCCTTCCCCAAGCCCTAGGGCCAGCGGCCAAGGAGGGAGGAGTGGGGGGCAAGTTCCCCCCCTTCTAGAAGCTCCCCTAGGGTTTCCCTAGGGTTTGGCCGGCTGGGCCCTATGGGGCCTTGTGCCCCTGGCCCAATGCGGCCAGGGCACTCCCTCATAGGCCCATGCCCCCTCCCGGAAGGTGGGGCCACGTTGGTCCTCCTCCGGAAGGTTCTAGAAGCTTCCGGTACAATACCGATTAACCCGAAACAATTCCGAACTCCAAAAACTGTATTGCCTTATATGAATCTTATTCTCCGGACCATTCCGGAACCTCTCGTGACGTCTTGGATCTCATCCGATACTCCGAACAAAAACTCATAAACCAATTATCCAATCTATCCTAGCGTCGAGACACGTTAAGTGTGTGACCCTTTGGGTTCGAGAATATGCAGACATGATCTTATATCAATATTCAACAGCGGGGTCTGGAAACCCATATTCACTCCCACACATTCATCGATGATCATATCAGATGAACCACGATGCCAGGATTCAATCAATCCCATATATATATTCCCTTCGTCTCGCGATATTTTACTTGCCCGAGATTTGATCGTCGGTACCGTCATACCTAGTTCAATCTTGTTCACAGCAAGTACTTTACTCGTTCCATAATCCGATATCACTTTGTGAGTAACTCCTTAACCACATGCTTGCAAGCGGTGTTGATATCAATTACCGAGTGGGCCCGAAGTATATCTCTCCGACTTGGGAGGGACAAAGCCCATCTCGATACATACAACCCAACAGGTACTTTCCGATCACCTGAGAGACACCTTTATGATCACCCTCTCATAGGATGACGTTTGATGACCTCAAAGCTTTCTTCCGATACCAGGGAGTTGTATTATCTCATGGTCTAATGAATACAATATTTGACATAAGAAAAGCTTCGCAAAGATGAACATGATGACACGATCTAATTGCTCCGCTTAGTTTGGGTTTGTCCATCATGTCATTCTCCCAATGATATGATCTCATTATTAATCGACAACTCATCTCTATGGTTAGGAAACCTTAACCATCATTAATCAATGAGCTAGCCCATAGAGGCATACTACGGACACGGTGTTGTTCAAAACCACACAAGTATTAAAGTTTCCGCTTAATACAATTCTAGCATAGAATATAAACTTTATCATGAACAAGAATTATAATAATAACATCTTTATTATTGCATCTAGGGCATAATTCCAATACGCTTAACTATAGAAGTATGTCCATCACACCATTCTCCTAATGATATGATCTTGTTATTAAAAACATCCAATGTTCATGATTTGGAAACCATAATCATCTATTAATCAACAAGCTAGTATTAAAAAGTGGCTTTACTAGGTACTCTTACATATTTACAAATCACACAAGCATTAATGTTTCCGGTTAATACAATTATAGCATGAATGTAAACATTTATCATAAACACAAAGATATAATAATAACTACTTTTATTATTTCCTCTTGGCCATATCTCCAATAGTCTCCCACTTGAACTAGAGTCAATAATCAAGATTACATGTTAATATACGTAACACCCATGGCGGTTTAGTAAACGGATCCGCCACATTCAGATCTGTGTGTACTTTGCAAATCTTTATGTCACCATCTTGGACATGCTCACGAATAGCGTGAAAATGTAGCTTGATATGCTTCAGCATCTTGTATGACCTTGGCTCCCGCGCATTGTCTATGGCACCCATGTTATCACAGTAGATAGCCATTGGGTCCAGCGCACTAGGAACCACACCAAGCTCCGCAATGATCTCCTTCATCCATATCGCCTATTGTGAAGCCTCTGAAGCAGCTATGTATTCTGATTCAGTTGAAGATCTCGACATAATGCTTTTCTTTGCACTCCTCCACCTCACTGCTGCATCATTCAAAGTAAATATGTCTCCATATTGAAATTTAGAATCATCCGGATCGGTGTTAAAACTAGGATCGGTGTAACCATTAACAACGAGTCGTTCATCACCTCCATTAGAAAGAACCATATCCTTATTTCTTCTCAAGTACTTAAGGATGTTTTTAACCGCTATCCAGTCATCTACCCTTGGATCACTTTGATATCTTCTAGTCAAACTAACAACATATTCAATATCTGGTCTAGTACATAGCATGTCATACAAGATAGATCCTATGGCTGAGGCATAGGGAGTCTTACTCATCCTCTCCATCTTCTTCCGTAGCGAGACTTTGAGTTTTTATCAAGCTCGTATCGGGCAACATGGACAAAAACCCTTTAGTGATATCTTCCATTCCAAACCTCTTTAGAACTTTTTTCAAATATGTACTCTGTGAAAGCGCTATTAGGCGTCTGAATCTATCTCTAGAAATCTTTATGCCTAATATGTAAGCAGCTTCACCAAGATCCTTCATTGAAAAATATTATTCAAATAATCTTTGACACTTTTAAGAAGGTCTATATCATTCCCAATCAACAATATGTCATCCACATATAGTACCAGGCAGTCTATAGAGCTCCCACTCACTTTCTTTTAAATACAAGCTTCTCCATAAGTTTGTATAAAACCAAAACTTTTGATCACCTTATCAAAACGTTGATTCCCACTTCGGGATGCCTGCTTCAATCCATAAATGGACCGTTGAAGTTTGCATACCTTGTTAGCATCTTTAGGATCGATAAAACCTTTGGTTTGTAGCATGTACAACTCTTCATCAATGTCTCCATTGAGGAACGCCGTTTTGACATCCATCTTCCATATATCATATTCATAATATGCAGCGATTGCTACCAAAATCCTCAAAGACTTTAGCTTCGCTAGCGGTGAGAAAGTATCATCGTATTCAACCCCTTGAATTTGTCAAAACTCTTTTGTGACAAGTCGAGTTTTATAGACCTTTGATTTATGAGAGGGAATTAATGGAATTATGGTGACCCTTTGATTTGTGTGAGTGGATACTCCACTGCCATCAAGAGGGGATATGTGGGGGCACCACTAGGGGCTGGTGCATGCCTCTTGGGTGCATCCCCCTCTCGTATAAAAGGAGGAAGTGGAGACCCCATCTCCACGCACCATTCTCCATTCCTCTCATATGCCCTTTTTGATGACATCTTCCCCCCCCCTTGCTAGCATTTCCATTGCCACGATCGAGGTGCTTATGAAAAGCCCTACTCAATATCTTCCACACCACCACCACTACCATACCATAACGCTTCCAGAGTTATCGAGGATCCGCTACTTACGCTGCCTAGCTAGAGCGAGGGACGAAAGTCTTCAAGACATGGGTATGCCCAATGGGTACCTAATTTTATCCTATTCGTTTTGGCCTGGCAGAAGACCATGAAGAAGGTGTACCTCAATCGTGAAGCTAGGAGGATTTCGGGTGGACCAAGCCTAGGAAGGGTTCGACTCCTTGGTAGACACGCTTTCTTTGGATAGAAACTTGAAGGGAAAACCCTAAACCTATAACCGACTCAGCCTATCCCTGAGACCTGACCTATATATATAAAGGCGAGGAGGGCACGGCGAGAAGGACTTACCCCGCCAGATCCAATCTGTGCACCCCTATAACCTCCGGCTTCGCCATCAATTGAGAGTAGACAAGCAGGAGTAGGGCTTTCCCTCCAGGGGCCTGAACCTGGGTAAATCCTTTATCCCATGTTGCTTGTCTGTTAGCCGTTCTACGGTCTTCAGCATCCCCTTCTTCTCCAAAACCCATGTCCACGACAATGGGAATTGACGAGTCAAACCCTCGTCAATTGGTAACTTCTGTGGGAACTGGGGATGCTGATGCTGCGGTCGTGATGGCTCCATCCACCACAATCTTTGACTCCTCTATGATGGAGAATCACCTCCTCTTAGGCACCATCAACTTCACCTTCCACTCGACGGCGAGTCGCCAAGACTTTGATTCTGTAGGTGAAAGAGTCGACATGATGCTTGGGAGCCTATGGTTGGCACCCTTTGCCTCCCTGAATGGGTGGTGCCTCCGGTGATCGCACCTGCTTCATGGGTGCCACCAATCGGTTTCCTAAGCGCGCCGCAACTGACTTATGGTTCGAGTGACAGCAGCATTTGCAACCCCGATCTATGCAATCCTTCTACGGAGGAATGAACCTTCTGTTCCGGATCTGATAGTGATATGTTAGAAACGTATCTATAATTTTTCATGTTCCATGCTTGTTTAGTATCTACTTTGCTTTGCTTTGTCTACACTTTGAGGTGTTTTTATATGTTTTCTGGTACTAACCTGTTAAAAAGATGCCGTAGTGCCAGTTGCCTGTTTTCTGCTGTTTTTGGTTCCAGAAAAGCTAGCTAGTAAGGAAATATTCTCGGAATTGGACGGGACAAAAGCCAAAGGCAATATTTCACCAAGGAGAACACGGAGTCCAGAGGAGAGACGGAGGGGATCCATAGGGCGGCCGCACCCCACAGGCGCTGGCCCACCCTAGGTCGCGCCTGGGCAGGGTGTGGGCCCCCTGGCCTCCCTCCTACCTCACCTCTTCGCTTATAAGAAGCCCTCGATGCCTAAACCCTATGGACTCGATCAATATTCCACGAAACCGTCTGTAGCCACCGCCACCATCGTCCCCAGATCGGAGGGGATCTGAAGCTCTTCCCGGCACCCTTCTGGAGGGGACATCATCCCAGAGGCCTTCTTCTTTATCATGCAAGCCTCCGTTATGAACCGTGAGTAGTTCCACCTTGGACTACGGGTCCATGTAGTATCTAGATGGCTGTATCTCCTCCTTTGTTATTTCATGTCTAGATCTTGTGAGCTTCGTTCATGATCAAGATCTCATCTATTTGTAATCATGCATGTTGAGTTTGCGGGGATCCGATGGATATTGAGATTACTATGTCAGATTGATTAATGGTTTTGTCTTATTGGTTCTATCATGTCTGTGTTGTTTGTGATGTTGCATGATCTCCGTTGTTACTCGATGTCTTGGCCAAGTAGTTGCTAGTGACTCCAAGAGGGGGTATTTATGCTCGATAGTGGGTTCATGCCTCTATTTAAACTAAGGGAAGTGACATAAATATCTAAGGTTGTGGATGTGTTGTTTCCACTAGGGAGAAAACAATGGTCTCCTGTTCATGGAACAAGTGGATTGTTTACCTTACACACTTTGCTTAAAGCAGTTGTCTATTGCTTGCAACTTAACACTGCAGGGGGTTCAGATGATAAGCCAAAGGTGGACTTCTAGTCATAGATGCAGTTGGATGGCGGTCTATGTATCTTGGTGTATTGCCCAATCGAATCTCACAGGATCTTGATGTCTAGTATTGCATTGTTATGCCTTGCTCAGTCCTGGCAATTGCCCTGCTGCAATTTGTTTACCCAACATGCCTTGTTTGTTTATCTAAGGAGAACACCTCTAGTGAACTATGGACCAGGGTCCAATCTTTACCATTGATACATCTTCCACTGTTACTGTTTACTTGTTGCAAACCTCTATAACCTTCCACACCATACAGTTAATCCTTTCTTACAGCAACCGGTGAGATTGACAACCTCACTGTTCGTTGGGGCAAAGTCTTGAGTTTGTGTTGTGCAGGTTTCCAAGTTGCTTGCAACACCTTTGAGACGTTTCCTTCCTCCTACTAGTTCAATAACCTTGGTTTCTTACTGAGGGAAAAACTTGTTGTTGTGTTGCTTCATACCTTGCTCTTGGGGTTTCCCGACGAAGCTCTCCCATATCAACGAAGCGCCATCATCAAGATTTTCTGGAGCCGTTGACGGGGAGTCTAAGGACTTATTCCCAAGGGGAGTCCTTCTCAAACTTTCCCTTTACTTTGTTTTTGGTTTGCTTAGTTTCTTTTGCTAGGATTTGTTTGCCTCTTTTTATCAAAAACTCCAAAAAAACTAGTTTAGTTTGGTTTGCTTTCTCTTATCAGAAGCACAAAAAAAATTTCCTGATCTAGTTGGTACTATGTCTGGTTTTGGTCCAATCCCCGTGTCACCTATGGAAAGGATCTTTAATTTCAAGCAAGGAAGTGGAGAGAGTTTCAAAGACGGTTGGTCTAGAATCTCTGTTTTACAAAGGGAAACTGAGCCTAAGATGAGTCTTAGCTTTGTTATTAATAGTTTCTACCATGGTTTTGATCTTTGTTATAGATATGCTTTGGATTCCGTGGCTAAGAAAGATATTTTTCGTTGTACTGACGATGAAGCTTTAGATGCTATGAAGAGATTGATTATAATTTATAATATGCCTCGCAAGTCCGATTCTTCTTTTATAGACATTTATGCTTGGTTGAACAATCTTGAGTCCAGTACTGCTGCTTTGAACAGTTGTTATCACACACTTAGAGAGCACCATGGTTATGTTCCAATAAATTCTAAGCCTTCAAAGTGGTTTCCTACAATAAAAGTTTCTATAAATAGTGCAACTTTTGATGCTCGCTATGATATCATGTCTGAATTTTGCCTTATGCCTAAGGATATCTATGAATCTTTGAGTCTTTGGGGACTTTCTGAAGGAGGATAAGAAATATCTCTTACCAATAATGCAACCTTATTACCCATTGGAATAGTTGAAGGTATGTTTACAAAAATCTCAAGGAAAATGGTGTCTACCGATTATCTTGTTATTGAATGTGTAGGAAAATGACAGATTACACTCGGAAGATCCTGCTGAAACACCTTGGAGCAGTAATAGATGTTGGAAAAGGCATTATTCATTTTTCTCCTCCAGTAAGCAATAATATATTCCCTAAAGAGAAGAAGAAAGGTAATAAAGGTAGGAGCAAGAGAATTGATGTTAATGATTCTTCATTTGAAAATACTTGATTTCTTGCTTCTTGTGCCTAACTTAAAGGCGTTAAAGAAAAGTACTTGTTGGGAGATAAACCAAGAGTTTTCTTGAGTCTTGGAAGTTATTACTTCTGTAATAACCTCTAGTTATCCTTTTTGTTTGCTTTTTGTGCCAATAATGACCTCTAATGAGAGGGAAGTACGATTTGGGGAGTTGCTGTCCCGAAACAGATTTTTGTGCTCCACCATAAAAATTCGTGAGGAATCTCGGTAAGTCAGATTGGGCTGAAAATTCACGAATCAATCGCCCAGCATGTTAGCTAAATTTCGTTAGTTCAACACTCTTTTGTATGAGCAACAGAAGGTCTTCGAAAAAATCAGTTTCTACCTGCTGATCTGTTTTGAGAGATTTCTGCCATTATTTTCATTTGCTTCTTATTGATTCCTTTTTGGGAAATTGATCTTTTTGAGGGAATTTATACAATATCTTGTGTTTTTAGTGAAATGTTTTGCTGTTCTAAAGCTAAACCCAAGGGTCTATTATTTTTTGAATACACTAATGTTGCTAATGAAGATTGTGTGAAGTTTTTTATGAAGGAAAAATTCAGGTGTAGAGAGAGAATGATGTAATGAGATGAAGAATAGACAAAAGCTCAAGATTCAGGATGCCACCCTGGTGTCACCCCAAAAAATATCCAAGAGGTACAAGCGTCAAAGCTTGGGGATGCCCAAGGCATCCCCTTCTTCATCAATAAAAAGCTCAGGTCTCTCTAGACACTTTGTTTTTATTGTTTCATGCACAGTTGTGTTGTTCTTGGAGTGTCTTAGTTTTCGTTTGATTTGATTAGTTTGCTTGAATAAAGTAGTTTGTACCGCCACTCTCGTTGTGTTGTTTCAAATAAGTTGATTGGTGTTGAAAAGGAGTAGAAAGTTCTTGCTTGAGTAGTGCAAGAGGAGCTTGCTTTGACTGTGACTTAGACTTTAGCATGTCATGTTAGGTGTTGTTTTAACCTTATGCTTAGTGATTATTGTTGTAGCATGACTTGTTCCGAACAATTGGGATTTCGTAGTGTTCCTTGAAAAAATCATGCGTTGTTTTAGCATGCAAAATCATAGTATTTTGGTATTCTCCTTTGATGCTTTGTTTGGGTTGACTTGGCACATGCTCACACCATGTTATGACTATGAACAAGTCACCATAGCATCTATGATCATTTAGTCCTTGACTTGTAGTACGACTCTATGCTTTGATTAGTAATGTTTTGTCGCTCTGCATGATTATGGCTATTATTGCTCTCTTAGTTGGTCGCTCCCAGTATTTTGCTAGCCTCCACTTGTATGAATAAGATCTACTCATACTTCCAACTCCCAAGAAACCAAGTTATTACAAAGTGTCCACTATAAATTCCTATCCATGGTGTTTTACACTATTCCAAGTATATTCTTGTTTTTAGCTATCTTCCAATTAAAAAGTATTTTGTTATGTGAAAACTTAGTGACTAAAGCTCTCACAAACTTGATGGCACACTTTATTTTTCTTGCCCCTAAATAAAATTGAACCGTTTTGTCGCCTATGTTGTATATCCTTGCACTTATACATTGGAATTAGCAAAACCGTGTTGTCACGAGGAACGCTTTCAACATTGCACTTGTACTTCGTACACAGTTGATATTAACTAAGTACAGAGTACAAGTGCAATGTTGAAAACGTTCCCCATGATAGCATGGTTCTGCTAATTCCAACGTATAAGTGCAAGCATATACAACATAGAGACACAATGGTTCAAGTTTATTTGGGGCAAAGAATATAAAGTGTGCCATCAAGTTCGTGAGGGCTTTAATCACTAAATTTCACATAACAAAATAGTTTTTAAGTGGAAGATAGCTGAAAACTAGAATATACTTGGAATGGTGTAACACACCATACATAGGAGTTTATAGTGGACACTTTGGAATGACTTGGTTTCTTGGGAGTTCGAAGCATGATTAGAGCTTACTCATACAAGTGGAGGCTAGCAAAACACTGGGAGCAACCAAATAAGAGAGCAATATTGGCCATAATCATGAAGAGCGACAAAACATTACTAACCAAAGCATAGAGTGGTACTACAAGTTAAGGACTAAATGATCATAGAGTCTAATGGTGACATGTTCATAGTCATCACATGGTGTGAGCATGTGCCAAGTCAACCCAAACAACCTCAAAGGAGAATACCACAATACTAAGCTTTCGCATGCTGAAACAACGCATAATTTCTTCAAGACACACTAAGCAATCCCAATGACTTGGAGCAAGCACTAGTAGAAAAACAACCTTTAGTTTTTTGCTGCTCCAGCCTCTAGTCCCGGCCCTGTCTGAAACCGGGACTAGTGTTAGCACTAGTCCCGGTCTGTGAATTTTGCAATGGCTAGATGGCGCCACATGACTAGTCCCGATCCGTGGGAAACCTCTAGTCCCGGCTGGTAACACAAGCCGGGACTAGAGCACCTGTGGGACCCATGGCTATATTTAGTCTGGGTTCTTGTTACCACCCGGGACTAGAGATCAACCTCTAGTCTGGGTTCGTTTTACCACCTGGGACAATTTATTACCACTATATATGCCTCTTCAACCCAGCACAAAAGCATGGCCATTTCCTCCAAGGAATAGCTCAAGTTCATCCTTATTTTTTGTCCAATTTGGTGGAAACTTTCAATCCAAGCTTTGTCAAGATTTGGTGGCATCATCTATCCATCCAAGATTCTAAAATGGTTAGCAACTTCAATCATTCATCTCTTATTGTTATAGTTTAGCTCAATGCTCTAGAACTCGAATGAGGGATTTCATGCTTAGAAGTGTAGAGGGAATTTTAGATGTGTAATTTTAAGCATAGTTTGATTATACAAAAAGCTACTGAGATGTGCATTTTAAGGGTTTCAGATCTCATAATTGAATAAGGTTTTCACTGCTAGAGCAATAATTAAATAGTCAACATTTTTATGTTAACAGTTTTGTACAATTCAAAACTTAGTGCATGTAAAATTTTAATATGATCGAAAATATTAATTAAAAATTAGTGCATGTAAGAGTAATTGTAGTAAAAATGATCCAAACTTCTTATATGATAGAAAATTTTAATTATACTGCAGATGAGCCGAGAATGGATGTACGATGCTCCCCGAATGTCTGACGCGTTCATTAAAGGCGTGCATTCTTTCCTCGATTTGGCTGAGGCAAACAAGCGGAATGGTTTTATGTGTTGTTCGTGTCGTGTCTGTCGGAATGAGAAGGATTACTCTTCATCCAAAACCACTCACATCCACCCGATTCAATCAGGTTTCATGTATGGCTATATTTGTTGGACAAAGCATGGATAAAGCGGGGTTATGATGAAGACAACGAAGAAGAAGAAGAGAACGATGACAACTATCCAATGTTTCCTGAATATGGTGATACTGCACCAGAAGACAATTACCAAGAAGAAGGTGAAGAACGGGCATTATATGACACTGCTGATGATCTTCGTCAGGACATTCTTGATGCACAGAGAGAATGCGAAAATGAAAACGAGAAGAAGAATAAGAAGTTGAAGAGCATGTTAGAGGATCACAAAAAATTGTTATACCCAAATTGTGAATATGGCAACACAAAGATCGATACCACACTAGATTTACTGCAATGGAAAGCAGAGAATGGTTTATTTGACAAGGGATTTGAGAAGCTACTGAAAATTTGGAAGAATAAGCTTGCAAAGGATAATGAATTGCCTATCAGTACATACGAGGCAAAGAAGGTCGTCTGCCCTCTAGGACTAGAGGTGCAGAAGATACATGCATGCATTAATGACTGCATACTATATCCCGGTGAGGATTACGAGAATTTGGATGCATGCCAGGTATCCGGCGCATTGCGTTATAAGATCAGACGAGATGACCCTGGTGATTTTGAGGGCGAGCATCGCCCCAGGAAGAGGTTTCCTGCAAAGGTTATGTGGTATGCTCCTATAATACCACAGTTGAAACGTTTGTTTAGAAACAAAGAGCATGCCAAGTTGTTGCGATGGCACAAAGAAGAGTGCACGAAAGACTCGATGTTGAGACACCCCGCTGATGGGCCGCAATGGAGAAAAATTGATAGAGAGTACCCGAGCTTTGCAGATGACGCAAGGAACTTACGGTTTGGTCTAAGTACAGATGGCATGAATCCTTTTTGAGAGCAAAGCCGCAGTCATCACACTTAGCCTGTAACTCTATGTATATATAACCTGCCTCCTTGGTTGTGCATGAAGCGGAAGTTCATTATGATGTCAGTGCTCATCCAAGGCCCGAAGCAACCCGGCAATGACATTGATGTCTATCTAAGGCCATTAGTTGAAGAACTACTATTGTTTTGGCGCGACGAAGGTGTTCGTATGTGGGATGAGCACAAACAGGAGCCATTTGACCTACAGGCGTTGTTGTTCGTAACCATTAATGATTGGCCTGCTCTTAGTAACCTTTCAGGACAGTCAAACAATGGATACAATGCATGCACGCATTGTTTAGATGATACTGAAAGTATATATTTGGATAAAGGTAAGAAGAATGTGTACCTAGGGAATCATCGATTTCTTTCGGCCAGGCATCCCGCAATAAAGAAAGTCAAGCATTTCAATGGTGAGGCAGATCACCGGAAGAATCCTATCCTCCGTACTGGTGATGATTTATTTGGTATGGTCAAGGATCTAGAAGTAATCTTTGGAAAGGGCCTGGCGGTCAATCTGTTCCAAATGACACTGACGGACATCTATATGTGGAAGAAGGAATCTATATTTTGGGAGCTACCCTATTGGAAAGTTCTAGAGGTCCGCTCTGCAATCGACATGATGCACGTGACGAAGAATCTTTGCGTGAACCTGCTAGGATTTATGGGCGTGTATGGAAAGACAAAAGATACGCCAGAAGCACGACAGGACCAGCAAGGTATTAAAGATCGAGACGGCATGCATCCAATAAAGACAGATAAAGGACGTCTAAGTATTGCCAGCTATGCTCTTACCAAAGAAGAGAAGGAACTTTTTTTGAAGACCTAAGAAGTATGAAGGTCCCCTCTGGCTTCTCGTCGAATATAAAGGGAATAATAAATATGGCAGAGAAAAAAATTCCAGAACCTAAAGTCTCATGACTGCCACGTGCTTATGACACAATTTCTTCCGGTTGCATTGAGGGGGATTCTACCAGAAAATGTTCGACTTCCCATTGTGAAGCTATGTGCATTCCTCAATGCTATTCTCAGAAGGTAGTCGATCCAAAAATTCTACCGAGGTTACAAAATGATTTGGTCCAGTGTCTCGTTAGTTTTGAGTTGGTGTTCCCACCATCCTTCTTCAATATTATGACGCATCTGCTGGTACACCTAGTTGACGAGATTACCATTTTGGGTCCTATATTTCTACACAATATGTTCCCCTTTGAGAGGTTCATGGGAGTCTTGAAGAAATATGTCCATAACCGTGCTAGGCCAGAAGGAAGCATCTCGAAGGGCTTTGGAATAGAGGAGGTCATTGAGTTTTGTGTTGACTTTATTCCTGACATTAAGTCGATTGGTGTTCCTGAATCACAGCATGAGGGGAGACTGACTGGAAAAGGCACACTAGGAAGGAAATCAATAATATGTAGGGACAGACATTCTTTCACTCAAGCACACTACACGGTTCTGCATAATTCCACCTTGGCATCTCCATATATAAAGGAACACAAGAATATTGTACGCTCAAACAACCCGGGAAAGCATGACTCCTTGATTAGAGATGAACACATAAATACTTTTGGCGGTTGGTTGCAAACACATCTCATGAATAACAACACTGTTTGTGATGAGTTGTACTTGTTAGCCAGCTCACCATCTTCGTCTATATGGACTTAACAAGGGTACGAGATAAATGGGAATACATTTTACAGGATCTCCCAAGATAAAAAGAGTACCAACCAAAACAGTGGTGTCCGCTTTGATGCAACAAGCAATAATGGGTCAAAGGACACATATTATGATTACATAGAGGAGATATGGGAACTTGACTATGGACCTGCTTTGAAGGTCCCTTTGTTTCGGTGCAAATGGGTCAAGCTAACAGGAGGAAGGGTTGAGGTAGACAAAAAACAGAATTACAACAGTGGATATCAACAATCTTGCGTACATGAATGAACCATTCGTCCTAGCCAACGATGTGTCTCAGGTTTTCTATGTGAAGGACATGTCTACCAAACCAAGAAAAAGAAAATATAAGCAAATGAATACATCATCAAACGATGAGCCAAAGCGCCGCATAGTTCTTTCAGGGAAAAGAAACATCGTAGGGGTGGAGGACAAGACAAAGATGTCAGAAGATTATGACAAGTTTCATGAAATTCTGCCGTTTGTAGTGAAGGATGACCCAAGCATCATGTTACTTGATGAAGATGCTCCATGTTACTTGAAATAATTATACTAACTTTCCCTCTGACCGAATCTTTTAGTGCCAGTTGTAGCAACTAACCGGGACTAAAGATATTTCCCGCCATTTCCCACCGCTTCCCGCCATGTTTTCCCGCCTTTTTCCTCTTACCAAAGCTTTTAGTTCTAGGATACCCCTCCCCCGCCCGCCGTGAATCCGAGGCCGGAGTGGCAGGTTCCCCCGGTATATGCCATGGCTAGGCTGAGGATCCCCGGAGTGGCAGGTGACGATGACGATGACGAAGAAGACCCTGAAGCTGCATACTATAGGACTAGGCATGATTATGACTAAAGGGGACGGCTTTAGTCTTGAGTGTTAGCTAGTCCCAGTTTGTCCCAGTTTTTAATATTAATAAATGTATTGAGTGTTAGTCCCGGTTTGTTGCTGGACCGAGACTAAACGGGGGCCTTTAGTTCCGTTTCGTACTACGACTTTCCCAAACTATAAAGATGTTGTGCCGATTCGTACTTACCATGAAGATCTGATCTCCAAACACGTGTGGTCACATATTAGGGAATGCCTCTATCACCAGTTTCTTGGAGATGTCGGAGGACTGGGCTCCGGCGCCATCTCCCTGAAACTGGCCGTAGTGGTGTCCCTGCTCTCGAAGACCATCTTGCAGCTTATAACTTCTCTAACTATATCAATACGCTTGGGAGCTAACTAGTTTCACATATTACGGAGTGCCTCTATGGCCAGCTTGTTGGAGATGCCGGAGGACTAGGATCCGGCGGCATCTCCCTCAAGCTGGCCGTAGTGGTCTCCCTGCTCTCGAAAACCATCTTGGAGATACCTCAAACTGGCTGGAGGACTGGACTCACAAGGATGCCTATTTATAGTACAAGCAGCTCGGAATAGTGTCGACACTCACGACATAATGTCAACACTCATCCCTATTATTAGTGCTGACTCATGTTTTGTCCCGGTTGCTGTCTCCAACCGGGAATAAAGATTCAGGCTAGTCCCAGTGGGCAACACCATCCGAGACAAGGTAAAATCCGCACGACATAATATCGACACTCACACCTATCAATAGTGCTGCCTGCCCTAGCCTGCCTGCCCTAGTCCTGCCTTCCCTAGCCTACCGCAAGCTTTAGTCCTGGTCCATATTTAGTATGCTAATAGATTTATATTATAGATCTTTTTTTCCTGCAAATTTTGATATATGATACATATTTTTCATTATTACAGAATAAAAGATATTGAAATAATAATATTAATAAATTCAAACTCTAGTATATAAAAGATATTTTTAATTCAACAAAATATTAGTTTTATAACAGAATATGCTAATAGATTTACATTATAAATCTTTTTTCTGCTAAATTTGATATATAATACATATTTTTCATCATCATAGAACAAAAGACATAGAAAAAAAAATTAAAAAAAATCAACCTCTAGAGGTTTTTGCGCACGAGAATGAAACGGCGCGCCGAAAAAACCTTTATTCCCGGCCCGTGGCTAGGGATGGGACTAGAGGCCCCCCTCTAGTCCCGGCTGGAGGCTGGAGCTGGGACTAGAGGTGGTGGGTATAAATACCCACCGTCCTCCTCCCGGCCTGAGCCACGCATCGGGACGCCCTCCTTCTCCAAATCGCCACAAGGCCATCGCAGTCGCCCGCGCCCCGTCAAGCTTACCGTCGTCGAGCCGCGCCACTCGTCGCCCGTGCCATCGTAAGTTTTATTTCCTCTTTTTTTTCTTTGTTTCATAAATGCATATTGTTAGTATATAGTATTGTTTAGACAATTTAGTTAGATATAATTGTTAGTATATAATATTCTTGAGATAATTTAGTTTGATATAATATTGTTAGTATATAGTACTGTTTAGATAATTTAGTTATATATAATATTGTTAGATATAATATTGTTAGTATATTGTATAAATGTATATAAATGTAGTTAGATATTTAGAGTTTTGTATATAATAATTGTTAGTATTTAGGATATTTAGAGATTTGTATATAAATATTTGTTATTATTTAGGATATTATTGCTAATATTTAGGATATTATTTACTTAGCATTATTTCGGTCAAATCCATACCTGCTTTAGGATATGCCCATACCGCATCCTCGTAGTGGCACTAGTAGAAAACAGGCTATCCGTTCGTGCCTCCTAATAGCATTAGTCCCGGTTGCGCCACAAACCGGGACTAATGCTGGCACGTGTCCCGGTTCGAGCGGGCACGGTGGCCGGAGGCATGCGTCCCGGTTCATAAGGGGTCATGCGTCTCGGTTTGTAACACAAACCGAGACTAAAGGATGGGCGTCAGCCACGTGGCGTGGCACACACCTTTAGTCCCGGTTTGTGTTACAAACCGGGACGTATGATCCCGCCCTCTATAAATGCGACGCCCCAGCCCTCTGCCTCCCCTCTATTTTTTCTTGGTGGAAGGTGTGAGAGGTGTGCTAGTTAATTTTATTTCCTATGCATGCATTCAAGGTGTTTGATGAAATGTTTGAGTGAATGATCCCGTTCAATTTCTCATAGAAAAAAAATATAGAAGGTGTCCGAGACGTACTTGAGCTTTCTCCTCTATATTTCCCTCGATCTAGGTTAGCAATATTATCTTTTCTCTGTCATTGATACAATGCATGTGTCGATGTGAATTGGTCATTTCACTATTTATGATGTCCTGTTTTTGATAAACTTACTTATATGATGCATATGAACGGTCGGGAATGAATGACGGTGACCGGCGTGTACGCGGTACATTAAAGGCGTGGATAAATTTATCGATGTGGCTACGGCAAACAAAGAGAATGGTTTTATACGTTGTCCATGTGTTCAATGTCGGAACAACAAGCAGTACTCTTCCTCAAAAATCATTTGCGGCCACCTGATTATGAAAGGTTCCATGCCCAACTATAATTGCTGGACCAAGCACAGGGAAAGAGGGGTTATGATGGAGGACGGTGAAGAAGAAGATGATGATAACAACTATCAATTTCGGTAAGAAGTGGGTCCGGTTTGTACTAGTGGTACATGATCTAACGCCCGTGATTTTTTGAAAAAATCATTTTTAGACTCGCAATATGTGGTTTCTTTAGAGATCCAATGCAAGTTCTAACGATGCTCGTCTCCTATCTTCACACACGCCGGTTCTACCATAGTTAGAAATTCAAAAAATTTAAACGGGCATAAGAAATTCAAAAAAATCCGAACAATGAAAATCCTTCGAGTGGTGTCATATTTTGTGACATAGTTGAAAGGAAAAATACCAGACTTGGTATATTGATCATGTCTCGAAAAAACCTTCACAAAATGACCTATCATGTTCGAGGTTTCATGGCTTTCGATCCAAATGACTAATGTTATATGCTGAATCACGACATAGTTTGTGATGCTGTGCCCATATTATGCATGCATGTGGACATTGGTATGGAGAACAATGTTGAAGGAGGAAGTTTTCCTTTTCGTCACACGGAAAAGCCATTTTCCATTTTCCGAGCGCAAAAAACGGGTCGTTTTATGAAGTAACCACAAAAATGTTGTTTCAGAATGCTACCGTCCCATTTTTCTAAAATACTAGACCATCTTACATGGACTATCTTCAAATCGGGACATCTCAAACCTTTTCGACCATCCCGGGTAAAAATGACAAATGTCTGCCGAATCGGTAGGAAGTGGGTCCGGTTTGTACTAGAGGTACATGATCTAACGCCCGTGATTTTTTGAAAAAATCATTTTTAGACTCGCAATATGTGTTTTTTTCAGAGATCCAATGCAAGTTATAACGATGCTCGTCCACTATCTTCATGCACGCCGGTTCGACCATAGTTAGAAATTCAAAAAATTCAAAACGGGCATAAGAAATTCAAAAAAAATCCGAACAATGAAAATCCTTCGAGTGGTGTCATATTATGTGACATAGTTGAAACGAAAAATACCAGACTTGGTATATTGATCATGTCTCCAAAAAACCTTCACAAAATGACCTATCATGTTCGAGGTTTCATGGCTTTCGGTCCAAATGACTGATGTTATATGCTGAATCACGACATAGTTTGTGATGCTGTGCCCATATTATGCATGCATGTGGACATTGGTATGGAGAGCAATGTTGAAGGAGGAAGTTTTCCTTTTTGTCGCACGGAAAAGCCATTTTCAATTTTCCGAGCGCAAAAACGGGTCGTTTTATGAAGTAACCACCAAAATGCTGTTTCAGAATGCTACCGTCCCATTTTTTAAAATACTAGACCACCTTACATGGACTATCTCCCAACATGGACATCTCAAACCTTTTCGTCCATCCCGGATAAAAAGGACAAATGTCTGCCGAATCGTTAGGAAGTGGGTCCGGTTTGTACTACAGGTACATGATCTAACGCCCGTAATTTTTTGAAAAAATCATTTTTAGACTCGCAATATGTGGGTCTTCAGAGATCCAATGCAAGTTCTAACGATGCTCGTCCCCTATCTTCATGCACGCCGGTTCGACCATAGTTAGAAATTCAAAAAATTCAAAACGGGCATAAGAAATTCAAAAAAATCCGAACAATGAAAATCCTTCGCGTGGTGTCATATTATGTGACATAGTTGAATGGAAAAATACCAGACTTGGTATATTGATCATGTGTTGAAAAAAACTTCACAAAATGACCTATCATGTTCGAGGTTTCATGGCTTTCGGTCCAAATGACCGATGTTATATGCTGAATCACGGCATAGTTTGTGATGCTATGCCCATATTATGCATCCATGTGGATATTAGTATGGAGAACAATGTTGCAGGAGGAAGTTTTCCTTTTCGTCGCACGGAAAAGCCATTTTCCATTTTCCGAGAGCAAAAAACGGGTCGTTTTGTGAAGTAACCACCAAAATACTGTTTCAGAATGCTACCATCCCATTTTTCTAAAATACTAGACCACCTTAAGTGGACTATATTCCAACCGGGACATCTCAAACCTTTTTCGTCCATCCTGGGTAAAAAGGACAAATATCTGCCAAATCGGTAGGAAGTGGGTCCGGTTTGTACAACAGGTACATGATCTAACGCCCGTGATTTTTTGAAAAAATCATTTTTAGACTCACAATATGTGGTTTCTTTAGAGATCCATTTCAAGTTCTAACGATGCTTGTCCCCTATCTTCATGCACGCCGGTTCGACCATAGTTAGAAATTCAAAAAATTCAAAACGGGCATAAGAAATTCAAAAAAATTCTGAACAATGAAAATCCTTCGCGTGGTGTCATATTATGTGACATAGTTGAAAGAAAAAATACCATAATTGGTATATTGATCATGTCTCGAAAAAACCTTCACAAAATGACCTATCATGTTTGAGGTTTCATGGCTTTCGGTCCAAATGACTGATGTTATGTGCTGAATCACGCCATAGTTTGTGATGCTGTGCCCATATTATGCATGCATGTGGACATTGGTATGGAGAATAATGTTGCAAGAGGAATTTTTCCTTTTCGTCGCACACGGAAAAGCCATTTTCCATTTTGCGACCGCAAAAAACGGGTCGTTTTGCGAAGTAACAACCAAAATGCTATTTCAGAATGCTGCCGTCCCATTTTTCTAAAATACTAGACCACCTTACATGGACTATCTCCAAATCGGTACATCTCAAACCTTTTCGACCATCCCGGGTAAAAAGGACAAATGTCTGCCGAATCGGTAGGAAGTGGGTCCGGTTTGTAGTAGTGTTACATGATCTAACGCCCGTGATTTTTTGAAAAAATCATTTTTAGACTCGCAATATGTGGTTTCTTCAGAGATCCAATGCAAGTTCTAACGATGCTCGTCCCCTATCTTCATGCACGCCGGTTCGACCATAGTTAGAAATTCAAAAAATTTAAAACGGGCATAAGAAATTCAAAAAAAATCCGAACAATGAAAATCCTTCGCGTGGTGTCATATTATGTGACATAGTTGAATGGAAAAATACCAGACTTGGTATATTGATCATGTGTTGAAAAAACTTCACAAAATGACCTATCATGTTCGAGGTTTCATGGCTTTCGGTCCAAATGACCGACGTTATGTGCTGAATCACGGCATAGTTTGTGATGCTATGCCCATATTATGCATCCATGTGGATATTAGTATGGAGAACAATGTTGCAGGAGAAAGTTTTCCTTTTCGTCGCACGGAAAAGCCATTTTCCATTTTCCGAGAGCAAAAAACGGGTCGTTTTGTGAAGTAACCACCAAAATACTGTTTCAGAATGCTACCATCCCATTTTTCTAAAATACTAGACCACCTTAAATGGACTATATTCCAACCGGGACATCTCAAACCTTTTTTGTACATCCCGGGTAAAAAGGACAAATGTCTGCCAAATCGGTAGGAAGTGGGTCCGGTTTGTACTACAGGTACATCATCTAACGCCCGTGATTTTTTGAAAAAATCATTTTTAGACTCGCAATATGTGGTTTCTTTAGAGATCCAATGCAAGTTCTAACGATGCTTGTCCCCTATCTTCATGCACGCCGGTTCGGCCATAGTTAGAAATGCAAAAAATTCTGAACAATGAAAATCCTTCGCGTGGTGTCATATTATGTGACATAGTTGAAAGGAAAAATACCATAATTGGTATATTGATCATGTCTCGAAAAAACCCTAAACCCTAAACCCTAAACCCAAAAAACCTTCACAAAATGACCTATCATGTTTGAGGTTTCATGGCTTTCGGTCCAAATGACTGATGTTATGTGCTGAATCACGGCATAGTTTGTGATGTTGTGCCCATATTATGCATGCATGTGGACATTGGTATGGTGAACAATGTTGCAAGAGGAATTTTTCCTTTTCGTCGCACATGGAAAAGCCATTTTCCATTTTTCGACCGCAAAAAACGGGTCGTTTTGTGAAGTAACAACCAAAATGCTATTTCAGAATGCTGCCGTCCCATTTTTCTAAAATACTAGACCACCTTACATGGACTATCTCCAAATCGGGACATCTCAAACCTTTTCGACCATCCCGGGTAAAAAGGACAAATGTCTGCCAAATCGGTAGGAAGTGGGTCCGGTTTGTACTAGAGGTACATGATCTAACACCCGTGATTTTTTGAAAAAATCATTTTTAGACTCGCAATATGTGGTTTCTTCAGAGATCCAATGCAAGTTCTAACGATGCTCGTCCCCTATCTTCATGCACGCCGGTTCGACCATAGTTAGAAATTCAAAAAATTCAAAACGGGCATAAGAAATTCAAAAAAAATCCGAACAATGAAAATCCTTCGAGTGGTGTCATATTATGTGACATAGTTGAAAGGAAAAATACCAGACTTGGTATATTGATCATGTCTCGAAAAAACCTTCACAAAATGACCTATCATGTTCAAGGTTTCATGGCTTTTGGTCCAAATGACTGTTGTTATATGCTGAATCACGGCATAGTTTGTGATGATGTGCCCATATTATGCATGCATGTGGATATTAGTTTGGAGAACAATGTTGCAGGAGAAAGTTTCCTTTTGGACGCACGGAAAAACCATTTTCCATTTTCCGAGAGCAAAAAACGGGTCATTTGGTGAAGTAACCACCAAAATACTGTTTCAGAATGCTGCCGTCCCATTTTTCTAAAATACTAGACCACCTTACATGGACTATCTCCAAATCGGGACATCTCAAACCTTTTAGTCCAGCCCAGGTAAAAAGGACAAATGTCTGCCGAATCGGTAGGAAGTGGGTCCGGTTTGTACTAGAGGTACATGATCTAACACCCGTGATTTTTTGAAAAAATCATTTTTAGACTCGCAATATGTGGTTTCTTCAGAGATCCAATGCATGTTCTAACGATGCTCGTCCCTTATCTTCATGCACGCCGGTTCGACCATAGTTAGAAATTCAAAAAATTCAAAACGGGCATAAGAAATTCAAAAAAAATCCGAACAATGAAAATCCTTCGAGTGGTGTCATATTATGTCACATAGTTGAAAGGAAAAATACCATACTTGGTATATTGATCATGTCTCGAAAAAACCTTCACAAAATGACCCATCATGTTCAAGGTTTCATGGCTTTCGGTCCAAATGACTGTTGTTATATGCTGAATCACGGCATAGTTTGTGATGCTGTGCCCATATTATGCATGCATGTGGATATTAGTTTGAAGAACAATGTTGCAGGAGAAAGTTTCCTTTTGGACGCACGGAAAAGCCATTTTCCATTTTCCGAGAGCAAAAAACGGGTCATTTTGTGAAGTAACCACCAAAATACTGTTTCAGAATGCTGCCGTCCCATTTTTCTAAAATACTAGACCACCTTACATGGACTATATCCAAATCGGGACATCTCAAAACTTTTAGTCCAGCCCAGGTAAAAAGTACAAATGTCTGCCGAATCGGTAGGAAGTGGGTCCGGTTTGTACTAGAGGTACATGATCTAACGCCCGTGATTTTAAAAAAAAATCATTTTTAGACTCGCAATATGTGGTTTCTTCAGAGATCCAATGCAAGTTCTAATGATGCTCGTCCCCTATCTTCATGCACGCCGGTTCGACCATAGTTAGAAATACAAAAAATTCAAAATGGGCATAAGAAATTAAAAAAAAATCCGAACAATGAAAATCCTTCGAGTGGTGTCATATTATGTGACATAGTTGAAAGGAAAAATACCATACTTGGTATATTGATCATGTCTCAAAAAAACATTCACAAAATGACCTATCATGTTCGAGGTTTCATGGCTTTCGGTCCAAATGACTGTTGTTATATGCTGAATCACGGCATAGTTTGTGATGCTGTGCCCATATTATGCATGCATGTGGATATTAGTTTGGAGAACAATGTTGCAGGAGAAAGTTTCCTTTTGGACGCACGGAAAAGCCATTTTCCATTTTCCGAGAGCAAAAAACGGGTCGTTTTGTGAAGTAACCACCAAAATACTGTTTCAGAATGCTACTGTCCCATTTTTCTAAAATACTAGACCACCTTACATGGACTATCTCCAAATCGGGACATCTCAAACCTTTTCGTCCATCTCAGGTAAACAGGACAAATGTCTGGCGAATCGGTAGGAAGTGGGTCCGGTTTGTACTAGAGGTACATGATCTAACGCCCGTGATTTTAAAAAAAATCATTTTTAGACTCGCAATATGTGGTTTCTTCAGAGATCCAATGCAAGTTCTAACGATGCTCGTCCCCTATCTTCATGCACGCCGGTTCGACCATAGTTAGAAATTCAAAAAATTCAAAACGGGCATAAGAAATTCAAAAAAAATCCGAACAATGAAAATCCTTCGAGTGGTGTCATATTATGTGACATAGTTGAAAGGAAAAATACCATACTTGGTATATTGATCATGTCTCGAAAAAACCTTCACAAAATAACCTATCATGTTCGAGGTTTCATGGCTTTCGGTCCAAATGACTGTTGTTATATGCTGAATCACGACATAGTTTGTGATGTTGTGCCCATATTATGCATGCATGTGGATATTATTTTGGAGAACAATGTTGCAGGAGAAAGTTTCCTTTTAGACGCACGGAAAAGCCATTTTCCATTTTCCGAGAGCAAAAAACGGGTCGTTTTGTGAAGTAACCACCAAAATACTGTTTCAGAATGCTACTGTCCTATTTTTCTAAAATACTAGACCATCTTACATGGACTATCTCCCAACCGGGACATCTCAAACCTTTTCGTCCATCCCAGGTAAAAAGGACAAATGTCTGCCGAATCTGTAGGAAGTGGGTCCGGTTTGTACTACAGATACATGATCTAACGCCCGTGATTTTTTGCAAAAATCATTTTTAGACTTGCAATATGTGGTTTCTTTAGAGATCTAATGCAAGTTCTAACGATGCTTGTCCCCTATTTTCATGCACGCCGGTTCGACCATAGTTAGAAATTCAAAAAATTCAAAACGGGCATAAGAAATTCAAAAAAAAAACGAACAATGAAAATCCTTTGCGTGGTGTCATATTATGTGACATAGTTGAAAGGAAAAATACCAAACTTGGTATATTGATCATGTCTCGAAAAAACCTTCACAAAATGACCTATCATGTTCGAGGTTTCATGGCTTTCGGTCCAAATGACTGATGTTATGTGCTGAATCACGACATAGTTGTTGATGATGTGCCCATATTATGCATGCATGTGGACATTGGTATGGAGAACAATGTTGCAGGAGGAATTTTTCCTTTTCGTCGCACGGAAAAGCCATTATCCATTTTCCGAGTGCAAAAAACGGGTCGTTTTGTGAAGTAACCACCAAAATGCTATTTCAGAGTGCTACCATCCCATTTTTCTAAAATACTAGACCACCTTACATGGACTATCTCCCAATCGGGACATCTCAAACCTTTTCTTCCATCCCGGGTAAAAAGGACAAATGTCTGCCGAATCGGTAGGAAGTGGGTCCGGTTTGTACTATAGGTACATGATCTAACGCCCGTGATTTTTTGAAAAAATCATTTTTAGACTTGCAATATGTGGTTTCTTCAGATATCCAATGCAAGTTCTAATGATGCTCGTCCCCTATCTTCATGCACGCCGGTTCGACCATAGTTAGAAATTCAAAAAATTCAAAACGGGCATAAGAAATTCAAAAAAATTCAAACAATGAAAATCCTTCGCGTGGTGTCATATTATCGGACATAGTTGAAAGGAAAAATACCAGACTTGGTATATTGATCATGTCTCAAAAAAACCTTCACAAAATGACCTATCATGTTCGAGGTTTCATGGCTTTCTGTCCAAATGACCGATGTTATGTGCTGAATCACGGCATAGTTTGTGATGCTGTGCCCAGGATGTCATCGATTGGCTCAATAACAAACTTATCTATACACTCCAAGAATACGGACTCACATGTTGTATGAACAAGGCAGAAATACTGGTCAGACCAGAGAACATGAAGATGTACTCCAGCGAAACAGCACGAGTAACAACACCATCAAGATTGTCCTTGGAACTGAGTTTGATTTGACGATTGCCCAAATCAAATCAATGATAGGAAGATAACATATCCACAAAGGACATAATATCTTACTTCAACACGAAAAAAACTAGAAATCCCTTTAAGAAGGAACAAAGTTGGGTAGACCTTTCGTCTTACAACTCTCCAAGTTGTTGTTTAAGCTCAACCAACTAGTTTAGGGGTATCCAGTATGGATCCTTGGAGAAAGGAGAAGTTCAGAGAACTTGCTTTCTCAAGAACTTGATACACGGTCATGTGGAAATCATGGCGATACTTGTAGTAGACATCTAGAATACCACGGACCGCCGATATGTCATAGAGCTCAAGAGGAAAACTTGCTTGGTAGGGCAAGATGACACAACCTTGGAGCTTCGGCACAAGCCTAACTCTTTGACCGAAGAGACTGTACCAGAATAACGGACTTGGTAGAACAATCATCCTTCGCTTAGTGATAGGGTTAACCATCACGCTAAGAATGATAGAAATGTCCTTAAATTTCAAAGCAATAAGAATTGCTAAGAATCTTAGATGGCCACAACATTATGCACACGCATCATTCCTGAGCGCGGACAGCTCAGAGGAAGGGTGGGTAATTTTTGTAAGGGAATAACTTCATTAAGGGATCATGAAACTCATCACGACTTCTTGATATAAAAAGAGTGTGATACCTTAAGGTAGAATAGAACATAACCTAATCAATGCTTATTGATCTGTGGATTACAACACTTTGACCTGGTCCTAGAAATGACGAGGTACTGGAGTTTGTTTCTCCTAGGCAACAAGAAATGGTTTGTCTTGACGGACTACAAGTGTATCTTGCATCGGAAGACACCAATGCACATCTACTATTTGGCTACCAACTGGTAGACAAAGGTCGGAAAATAATAAGGGAAAGGAACATGCTCAGAACAAAATCCTAAGTGGATGCATAAGTCAACAATCTTCCGAAAACCAATGCATTGAAAGGGAAGGTGTGGCAGAGTCACGAGTACAGAAGTGGGACTCACTAAGAGAACTCTTGTTGTGATCTATTTGGTTCCATTAAAGAACATCTGCCTTAACATGTGGTACGGGAAGTCCTTAATTGTCACGACTCAATCACGACAACATCCACAAGCTTGAAGGCTATACTAGAAGGTACTAGCCATCCTGAAGTAATATGTGAACATTAACAACAGGGGTCAACAAAATGGATCTTGAGTTAAAGTTCAGCTTCATGTACAAGATTCGCAACACTAGAATCCATCATAATCGGGGATCTTAGGTTCAAGTCCAAGGGTTAAAACCCAGAAAAAGTAGTAACTACTACTTGAGTGACAAAGTGTACACTAAAAGATAGTAATCACAAGGTAGCTTCCAAGAGAAGAAACGACTTCTGAAGTACCCAAACAAATGAATAGGAGGCACTCGAGGCGAAAGGAGACCTCGAGACCTAGAATAAAACATTAAGGAACCATCAACATGATGTTGTGGACCCATAAAATAGAGAGATTATGATAGAAAGAAATATCTCAGAAGAAACATAACAAGGGAATCAAGAAACACACACACACCCGACTCTAGAGAACTCAACACTAGGTCAAATGGTTGAGAGTCGGCATGCCAAGAAGGCACCTAAGTTTGGAAGATGAGATGAGATAATAATTTTTTTTACAAATCAACACAAGGTAAGATGACCCAGAGTTAGAGCGAAACTGGATAAAAAGAAAAATAGGCATACTAGAGTTTTTGCACATAATTTCATCTTTTAAAATAATTTTCACAAGCACTAGACTCAACATCGACCAATAGAAAGGGTTTCCTACAGTCAGAACTGCTCTGTTACCAAAACTTGTGACACCCCCAGGATTAAGGCTAGACAAATCCCACACCTTCATCTGAACATAAGCTTAACCTAATCTCGAAAGCATACAGAGGGAGAATCGGTAGCACAACAGTGATCCTACAACACAAAAATTATTACAGCAAGCTCATAACTGAGCAAAGAACCAAAATATTACAAGCAGAGGTCACTAACCATAAACATCAAACAACGGAAGTCAAATTATGCTATTAAGTATAGCAAACTTAACAAATGGCCTAAGAGGCCTAAACCATAACGATGACGTCCAATCCATAGATCCCAGACTGCCGACTGGGAACTCCAAACTACTCGTCGATGTCGATGCCATGAAGAACTCATCTTCTATGGTAACACTTAGTCTGCTACAAAAGTGTCAACGAAGCAAGGGTGAGTGCAGGGTGTACTCCGCAAGACTTATGGCTAGTGGAGTTGTTTTGCATAAAGCCATCTTTGTTTTCTAAACCAAGAGGGAGAAGAATCTCGACTAATCAGAATATTTTAGAAGGGGATAAGAGAGCGGTATCACTAACTTTGATCATCTCTTGATATCCACCGAATTATCATCAGCTAAACATATCTAGGATCACCCCCTCGATCCCTGAGGAAGCATCCTTAACCACACATTACCTAACTTGCCAAGTTTTATGATTAGGTTCAAGTTCTCTATGATCTTCACGTCCATTCCCAAGTTCGTCCATAACCGTGGACGCGGCTTTTCGAAAAGATTAATAACCCTGCAGGGGTATACAACTTTACCCACACGTACTAACCTTCTCTTAATTCCTGTACATTATCCCTCTTCCTTGGAAGGCCGGCAGAGGGTGGTTAGACACGACCTTTACCTTGCTTTCACCGAGACCATGAGTCACGCACTGGGGAGATGCTGCCGTAACGGGTCGAGTCCCGAAGCCAGTCCCTAATGATGTCCGCAGGGTTCAATATTACGGATGCCGCGCATCTCTTGTTCTCGGCCACGCTTACCTACATGTTATGAATGCACCTACTTCACCTCCATTCAAGAACAACCAAGATGTGTATGTCGAATGGAAAGCCCAAACTATGTGACTCATGGAATCTACTCGGCAAGTTAGTTGGTCGAGGGGGTTTCCAGGCCCCCGTGTGGCTGTACGCTCGTCTTGGTTCAAGAGGCAAGAACATAGGGTCCTAAGGGTGGCAAGTATTGGACTGCAAAAACCACAACCCTCGTGGCCTCCCATACAAGCCTTAGCATGTTTATTATCCATCTTTGATCATACCACGTCATCCTGCCATACTAGGTTCATTCGCAGCTCTAATTCATCAATCGGATGGACCAGTAGTAACATCTAAGCATGGCTAAGCACAACAGATGTAACAGCTCTAGCTACGCTTCACAAGCCAAACCCTAATTATGCTAGGAGCAGTGGATCAGGGAATATAGGCTATAAAGGGAACATGCATCAGATAGGATTACTCTATCTATCGATAAAAGACTTTAGAATCGCATGCACATGGCAACAATTGAAATACTTGAAAACATAGGATTATATCATGTGTGGGGTTTCGCTTGACTTTGCCAGTTGTTATCCAGAAAGCAGAGCATTGGACATGTGGTACTTGACTTGATTATAGTTGATCAAGTATTGTTCTTCGATCTTCAACGGTGTTGATCTCGGGCTTCGATCTCGATCTTGATTCCGATATCGTATTCTACCGGAGAAGAACCAAACACCGCAAAGAAGGGGAAACAATCATCACATGGCATCGATGCAATGCTCAAGCAAGGACGATGATATGACAAGTTAAAAGTTGTTGAATTGTAACCCTAAACATGCTCGACCATTTTAAACAGGGTCCAAGAGGTGCAAACCCTAGAATAGGGGGATCCTCGGAATCACCTATGGGGTTCATTTTGTTCTTCTAATTATACTTGCCATGAAAGTTTCTTAACAATGCATGATTTTGATGCTAGTATTTATATCTTATTGTTCTGAACATTTTGATATATTATTTGTATTTTTCTGATTTAAAATGAATTAGTTATGAATTTATCAAATTTTAATTCATTTTAAATCATATTTAGAATATTATAAAATGATTTTCATTTTGAAATTACTTTAACATTTTATTTAATCAGAAAACATTTCTGAATTATTTATAACACTTACAACTGGACCCCGCATGTCAGTATTTATTTATTTACAGAAATGAATTTCAAAAACATTTCAAATAAAAGAAAACAGGGAGATATGACCTCACGCTGACGTCACATGACGTCAGCAATGGAGGTGCTCTCAGATCGAGCAAGCCCCCATCGATCTGCTACACTCGGGGCCTCATGAGTGGGATGGTTGGAAAGAGGAGATCGAGGCGGACCTATTAGTAGCGGCACCGCCCTCAAATGGTCACCGGAACTTCGACTCCGACGAGCATCTGCGGTGGTGGGAGGTGGTGCTCGGCGAGGTGGTGATACAGAGTGAGAGGGAGTAGACGGAGGGGCTCGTTAGCACCTCAAGATCACTAGGAAGCCATTGGAGGGGTCGGGGAAGCAAGGCGAGGCAAGGCCAGACGATGGCTAATCGACGCGTCAACTGCGGCGACCGACGACGGAAACGAGCTCGGTTCCGGCGAGGTGAAACCATCACAGCTTGTGTGCTTCGAGGAGGTGAGCAAGGGCGACAACGTGGTTCTAACGGTGGCCTTGGTGTGGCACGAGGTGGCTGGAGACGATGAGGCTCACCGGCATCTGCAAGGGCTAGGGTTAGGTTTTGCGCACGTGAGAAGAGGAGAGAGCGAACTGAGGGCTAGGGTTCCTCCGTGGAGGCTCTGGGGATCAAATAGATGCTCGGGGGTGGCGGCATTGATCACAGCACATGGCGGAGCATCGGGTGGTCGGCGGCGAGCCACCAAGCTGCTTCGTCGGCGGGAGGAAGACGACAGGGACGGGGTGAAGCGGTACCGGGCCACGCTGGGCCAGTTTGGGCCCTAGGTAGGTCACGCGGGAGCGCGCTGAGCGGCAGGGAGAGGAGAGAAAGAGTTGGGCTCGGCCCAGAGAGAGAGGGAGTAGTTTTTATTTCGAGAAATGTTTTTATTTTTCTGTTTTGCTTTCTCCTTTGTAGATTCTAATTCAAATATGTTTTGAACAGTTTCAAAATACAAGAGACTTTATAAAATATCTGAAAACACTAAGGGGCCCTTTATACTATTTGGGCTCCAAACATTTTGAGGTTTTTTTTCAAAATTCAAAAGCCTTTTGAATGGATTTCAAAAATAGGAAGAAGGAGATATGGTTTAGGGTTTTGTGATTAGTTCTTGCATGCATTTAAGATGATGATGATTCTCATGAATGCACATTCAAGTCCTAATTACTATTAATAAAACTAGGGGTGTTACAGCGGTGAGAAAGTCTCATCATAGTCAACTCCTTGAATTTGTCGAAACCCTTTTGTGACAAGTCGAGCTTTATAGACCTTTGAATTTTGAGTGGGAATTAATGGAATAATGGTGACCCTTTGATTTGTGTGAGTGGAGACTCCACTACCATGAAGAGGGGAAATGTGGGGGCACCACTATGGGCTGGTGCATGCCTCTTGGGCGCAGCCCCCTCTCCTATAAAAGGAGGAAGTGGAGACCCCCTCTCCATGCACCATTCTCCATTCCTCCCATATGACCTTTGGATGACATCTTCCCCCTTGATAGCTTTTTCATTGCCACGAGAGGGGTGCTTAGGCAAATCCCTGCTCAATATCTTCCCCACCACTACCATACCATAATGCTTCCGGAGTTCTCGAGGATCCGCTACTTTCGCTCCATAGCTGGTGCGAGGGACGGAAGTCGTCGTGACATGGGTATGCCCAATGGGGACCTAATGTTATCCTATCCGGTTTGGCCTGGCAGAAGACCATGAAGAAGGTGTACCTCAATCGTGAAGCCTAGGAGGATTTCGGGTGTCCCAAGCCCAGTAAGGGTTCGACTCCTTGGAGGACACGCTTTCTTTGGATAGAAACTTGAAGGGAAAAACCCTAAACATATAAGCGACTCAGCCTACCCCCGAGACCTAACCTATATATACAAAGGCGGGGAGGGGACGACGAGAAGGACTTACCTCATAACCTAGCACAAACCTCGCCAGATCCAATCTATGCACCCATGTAACCTTCGTCTTCTCCATCAATTGAGAGTAGACAAGCAGGAGTAGGGTTTTCCCTCCAGGGGCCTGAACCTGGGTAAATCCTTTATCCCATGTTTCTTGTCTGTTAGCCGTTCTGCGGTCTTCAGCATCCCCTCCTTCTCCAAAACCCATGTCCATGATAATGGAAATTGACGAGTCAAACCCTCGTCAACTGGTGCCGTCTGTGGGAACTGGGGATGCTGATGTTGCGGTCGTGATGGCTCCATCCACCACAATCTTTGAATCTTCTGCAATGGAGAATCCCCTTCTATTAGGCACTATGAACTTCACCGTCCACTCGCCGACGAGTCGCCAAGACTTTGATTCTGTAGGTGACAGAGTCGACATGGTGCTTGGGAGCCTATGGTTGGTCGCACCTTCTTCATGGGTGGTGCCTCCGGTGATCGCACCTTCTTCATGGGTGCCACCAATCGGTGTCCTAAGCGCTCCCTCACTGACTTATGGTTCGAGTGACAGCAACATCTGCAACCCTGATCTATGCGGCCCTTCTATAGAGAAATGAACCTACAGTTCCGGATATGAGAGCTGTGTGATCAATGATCTCCCCCACCACTTCATGTGCGTAGTCGCTGTTGATGCCCAAGTTGACAATGGGGCCAATCTGTAGGCTCCCCTAACATTGTGAATGGAGCCCCCCTCCTATGAACTCTAAGGACACCAATGGTGACGATGTGACTCGGCATGAGATCCACCTCAACAAGGCCGAGTGGGAGACTGTCCGAGAGGCCATGCGGAGCAACCCTCTGCCAATATATGACTCACGTGACATGCTGATGGGCTACCACTGGCTCCACGTGAAGGATCACAACCAACAGGTTGCGCAACAAAAAGTTCTTGAACAGTGTCGAAAGGCAGTCGACTAATCAAGCGCTCGATGTGTCGCGCTCTCCTCCATCAGGCGGCCCTCCTCAAAAGGCTATGACGGCCACACCACCTACAAGAGCCGCTCTCGACTAGAGCATATGGACCCTAGTGCCAAGCGCGAGGCCACCAAGGAACTTTATATGTCCTACATTTAGATGGAATTGTAAGACAACATGGTGCCCAAAACACCGCAGGCTGCAGTCATAGAAGCTACTACGTATCTACCTACCAATAAACCACTAGTGGGGGATCCATGATTCATCGTCCACAAGTCTGCAATTGCAGGTCTCGGGCTTGTTAGAGCCGCTCTAACTGGAGAAGAGCCTCTAGAGCCGAGGAAAAGGCCGCGGTAAAATTCACGAAGATCCGCAAGCCCTCGTCCAATGAGGACGACCACTACTTGTCGCGACAACGCTACAGTCTGCGGTGAAGGAGTCGCAACTATGATGCTCGTGATGACATCACATGGCACAGGATCGAGAAATCCTGCGCAAAATGCGCGTGCTCAATGGAAACAGAAGAAGAAGATATGAAGCTATGTAGTGCCAGATGCATCAGCCGGGACATACAGTAGACTCGGAGTCCTAAAGGCCATTCTGGACTTTACTGATTTGCCAAATTCGAAAAGAGTAAAAAGTTATGACAAAAAGAAGTTTTTTCCTACAAAAAAATAAAAAAGGGGGAGAAACTTCTATGGCGTATATCTCCCATATGCGCCATAGAAGTCTTGGGCAGGATTCAAAATTTGAATCCTGCCGGAGCCCCTTCTCCCTCTCTTTTATCCTCTTCCTTTCCTCCACACTTCTCCTCCCTCCACTTCTTCTCTCCTTCTCCTCCCCTTCTTCCTCCCCTTCTTCCTCACCTTCTCCTCCTCCATCCTCATCCTCCTATACCCCGGTGAGATCCTCGTCCTCCGTCAACCTCCTCCTCCTCCACTCTGGTGACCTACTATGATGATGAACTCCTCCAACCCGGTGACCTCTTCCCCCGGTGAGTCCCTCCTCCACTAGCGGCCCTCTCCTCCAGCGAGCCCCTCGTCCACCGGCGGTCTCCTCCTACTCCGGCAACCTCCTCCGACGACACCATCCTCCACCGGCGGCCTCTTCATCCACCCACCTCTGGAAACCACCACCTTTGTCCAGATCTGGCCCGAGTTTTTTTGAAATTTGAAAAAAAAATCTGTGGCGCAGAAGTTGAGATCCGGCCCGCTTTTTTGGAATTTTGAAACAAACTTCTATGGCGCATATTGGAAGTTTTTAGACTTCTGTGGTGCATTTCATTATGCTCCACATAATTACAATTCAGTGGCATGGTATCAGTGGTGCATTTCCTTATGCGCCACAAAAGTTCGAAACCCATGCGTCACAAATAGTTGTTTTCCTAGTAGTGTGAAAACAACGGGCATGAAGGTTCTTAGCTAGGGGATGAGCCTCGCTAAACTTGCATTGGATCTATGTAGAAACAACATATTGTAAGCACAAAAATGATTTTTGCAAAAAATCATGGACACTAAATCAAGTACCTATAGTTCAATTCTCACCCACTTCCTACCGATTCGGCAGAAATTTGTGTTTTTTGCCATGGGTGGACGAAAAGGTTTGATATATCCCAGTTGGGACATTGTCCATGTAAAATGTTATAGTATTTTTGAAAAATAGGGTCGTACCATTTTGAATTATCCCTTTGGTGGTAGCTTCACAAAATGCCCCATTTTGGCACTCAAAAATGGAAAATGCCATTATCGTGCGACGAAACTAAAAAAATCCTCCCTCATAATTGTTCGTCACCTCAGGATGCATATGAGTGCATAATATGGGAATATTATCACAAACTATGCTGCAAATCAGTCCATAACATTGTTTGTTTGGCCTGAAAGTCATGAAACTTCAAACATGATAGGTTATTTCTAAAAAGGATATTTTGAGATATTTATAATAAAATAAGTTTGGTATTTTTCCTTACAACTATGTTACATAATATGACACCACACGAAGGATTTACCTTGTTTGGACCATTTTTGAATTTCTTATGCGTGTTCTAAACTATGGTCAAATTGGCTGGCGTGAAGGTTCTTAACCAGTGGATGAGTCTCTCTAAACTTGCATTGCATCTCTGATAAAACAACATTGTGATCATAAAAATGATTTTTGAAAAAACTCATGGACATTTGATCATGTACTTGTAATTCAATGTTGACCCACTTTCTACCGATTTGGCAGATATTTGTCTTTTTTATGAGGGGTGGACGGAAAGGTTTAAGATATCCTGGTTGGGACATTGTCCGTGTAATATGGACTAGTATTTTTTTAAAAATAGGGTGGTAGCATTTTAAATTAGCCCTTTGGTGGTTGCTTTACAAGACGCCTTGTTTTTACACTCGGAAAATGCATATGTCACTAGTAGAAAACATGCCATCCGTTCGCGCCCCCTCAGAGAATTAGTCCCGGTTGCGCCACCAACCGGGACTAATGCTGGCACGCGTCCCGGTTCGAGCGGGCACGGGGTCCGGAGGCATGCGTCCCGGTTGGTAAGGGGGTATACGTCCCGGTTTGTAACACAAACCGGGACTAAAGGTTGAGCGTCAGCCACGTGGCGTGGCACACACCTTTAGTCCTGGTTTGTGTTACAAACTGGGACGTATGCTCCCGCCCTCTATAAATGCAACGCCCCAGCCCTCTGCCTCCACTCTGTTTTTTCTCTTGGTGGAAGGTGTGAGGGGTGTGCTAGTTTTTTTCCCCTATGCATGCATTGAAGGTGTTTGATGAAATGTTTGAGTGAATAATCCCGTTCAATTTCTCATAGAACAAAAATATAGAAGGTGTCCGAGACGCACTTGAGATTTCTCCTCTTTATTTCCCTCGATCGAGGTTAGCAATCTTATCTTTTCTCTGTCATTGCTACAATGCTTGTGTCGATGTGAATTTGTCATTTCACTATTTACGATGTCCTATTTTTTGATAAACTTACTTATATGATGCAGATGAACGGTCGGGAATGGATGTACGGTGACTGGCGCGTAGCCGGGTATATGAAAGGCGTGGATAAATTTATCGATGTGGCTACGGCAAACAAAGAGAATGGTTTTATACGTTGTCCATGTGTTCAATGTCGGAACAACAAGGAGTACTCTTCCTCGAAAATCATTCGCGGCCACCTGATTATGAAAGGTTTCATGCCCAACTATGATTGCTGGACCAAGCACGGGGAAAGAGGGGTTATGATGGAAGATGGTGAAGAAGAAGATGATGATAACAACTGTCATCATATGTTTCCTAAATACAGTGATACTGCAATGGAAGATAATGGAGAGGAATGAGGTGAAGAACGGGCATTAGATGAGCCGGCTGATGAACTTGGTAGGGTCATTTCTGATGCAAAGCAAGACTGTGAAACAGAAAATGAGAAGTTGAAGTTAGAGGGCATGTTAGAAGATCACAAGAAATTGTTGTACCCAAATTGTGAAGATGGCAGCACAAAGCTCGGTACCACACTGGAATTGTTGCGATGGAAGGCAGAGTGTGGTGTAACTGACTCCTCATTTGAAAAGATGCTGAAAATAATGAAGTCGAAGTTTCCAAAACATAACGAACTTCCCGAGAGTACCTACGAAGCAAAGAAGACTCTTTGTCCTTTAGGATTAGATGTGCAAAAGATACATGCATGCATTAATGACTGCATCCTCTACCGCGGTAAGGAGTATGCTAATTTAGATAAATTCCCGGTATGCAATGCATCGCGGTATAAAATCAGACGAGATGACCCTGGTGATGTTGAGGGAGAGCCCCTCCGGAATAAGGTTCCTGCTAAGGTTATGTGGTATGCTCCTATAATACCAAGGTTGAAACGAATGTTTAGAAACAAAGAGCATGCTAGGTTGTTGCGATGGCACAAAGAAGACCGTAAGAAAGACGGGAAGTTGAGACACCCTGCTGATGGGTCACAGTGGAGAAAATCGAGAGAGACTTCCTAGACTTTGCAGGTGACGTAAGGAACTTATGGTTTGGTCTAAGTACGGATGGCATGAATCCTTTTGGGGAGCAGAGCTGCAGTCACAGCACCTGGCCCGTGACTCTATGTATCTACAACCTGCCTCCTTGGTTGTGCATGAAGCGTAAGTTCATTATGATGCCAGTGCTCATCCAAGGCCGGAAGCAACCGGACAACGACATTGATGTGTACCTTAGGCCATTAGTTGAAGAACTCTTACAGTTGTGGGGAAACCAGGTGTACGTGCGTGGGATGAGAACAAACAAGAGCCATTTGATCTACGAGGATTGTAATTCGTAACCATCAATGATTGGCCTGCTCTTAGTAACCTTTTAGGACAGTCAAACAAGGGATATAAGGCATGCACACACTGTTTAGATAAGACTGAAGGTACATATTTGCATAAATGCAAGAAGGTTGTGTACCTGGCGAATCGACGATTTATTCCGAACAATCATCCCGTAAGAAAGAAAGGCAAGCATTTCAAAGGTGAGGCAGATCACTGGAAGAAGCCTGAACTCCCTGCTGGTGATGATGTATTTGGTATGGTCAAGGACATAGAAGTAATCTTTGGAAAGGGTCCCGGCGGTCAATCAGTTCCGAACAACGTCGCTATAGGATACGCACCCATGTGGAAGAAGAAATCTACATTTTGGGAGTTGCCATATTGGAAAGTCCTGCGTGTCCGCTCTTCAATCGACGTGATGCACGTGACGAAGAATCTTTGCGTGAACCTGCTATGATTCCTAGGCGTGTATGGGAGGACAAAAGATACACCAGAAGCATGGGAGGACCAACAAATTATGAAAGACCCAAAGAACATGCATACACAGAACAAGACGGATAAAGGGCGTCACTTAAGTCGTGCCAGCTATGCTCTTACCAAAGCAGAGAAGGAAATCTTTTTTGAAGTCCTTTACAGAATCAAGGTGCCGTCGGGCTTCTCATCTAATATAAAGGGGATAATAAATATGGCAGAGAAAAAGTTCCAAAACCTGAAGTCTCATGACTGTCACGTGATTATGACGCAGTTGCTTCCAATTGCATTGAGGGGGCTTCTACCGGAAAATGTTCGAGTACCCATTGTGAAGCTGTGTGCATTCCTCAATGCAATATCTCAGAAGGTAATCAATCCAGATATTATGCCAAGGTTACAGAAGGATGTGGTACAATGTCTTGTTAGTTTTTGAATTGGTGTTCCCACCATCCTTCTTCAATATTATGACGCATTTCCTGGTTCACCTAGTGGAAGAGATTGCCATTCTCGGTCCGGTATTTCTGCACAATATGTTCCTCTTTGAGAGGTTCATGGGAGTCTTAAAGAAATATGTTCATAACCGTGCTAGACCAGAAGGAAGCATCTCCAAGGGATATGGAACAGAGGAGGTCATTGAGTTTTGTGTGGACTTTATTCCTGACCTTAAGCCCATTGGTGTTTCTGACTCGCTACATGAGGGAAGAATAAGTGGAAAAGGCACGCTGGGAAAGAAAGCAATGATATGTAGGGACGGGGATTCTTTCACTAAAGCACACTACACAATTCTACATAATTCCACCTTGGCAGCTCTTTATATCGAGGAACACAAGAATATTCTACGCTCCAAAAACCACTACAAGAAATGTGTCAACTTATGACGTTCCCATTTTGACGATGGCAAAATTCGTCATAAATTTTATGACGATTTGCACCAGATCGTCGCTAGCCACTCCAGGAGGGCCAAACCCCTTCAAAATTATGACGATAGGCTCAGAATCGTTGTAATTTGTTGGTTGAAATCGTCATAATATGGCAGACCCATCCAAAAATTGAGGTGTTTTCTAAACCAACCAATCAAAACACGGGAAACTGCCTCCCATGGATCAGCCTTATGTGCGTTATATGGACCGTTCAAAGTCGATACAATGGTTGGTAGCTCACCCGAAGAAGCACCCCACCCCACCATGCCCACGGCCTCACCAACCCTAACCTCACCAACCCTCGCGCCGCCCCTTTCCTTGCCCTATCTCTGCGCCGCCGATCTCTCCACTCCCCGATTCACAACACGGCCACCACCCTCTCCCCTCCAGCTGATCCACCGTCTACCTCCCCTCTCCCCCGCTGAGCTCAGCTCCGCCCCCCCGGCACAGCCTTCGACGCCATCAAGGTGGGTCGGGTCCCGCTGCTCGTCTACGCCGTCGATGGCGGCCCTGTGTAGGGGGATCCAGCGACGACGGCCCCGTCGCAGACCCCGCCGCTCCTATTCGTAGACCCCGCCGCCACTCCTTCCTCACTCTCTCTCAATCTGGGAGAAGCGTGGTCGTGGATGGCGGCCGGGCCGCCATGGCTATGCGCCGCCTCCCACATCCGCCTAACCCTAGCTTCCCGTTGTCGCCACCACCTCCCTCCTCCCTTCTCTCCCCTCGCATCAGATCCTGAGCCACCCCGCACCTCCCACCCAGAGCTAGATCCCCACCTTCACTGAGTATCGCCTCTGCCTCCCAAGATCCAATCCACGCCGTTTCCGCCACCCCCACCCCACCCCCAATCAACACCGTCTTTCATCCACATCCTCCCCCATCCTCTCATGCCGCCACTTCTCCATCCGCGTACGCGTTTCCCTTCTTCCTGCAAGCACCAGAACCACCACCCGAACCTCCCTGCTCGATCCTGTTCCCTGACACTCATCGTCGGCAGGTTGTCGTGGTGGTGGCGACCGTGGACAGGTCAGGCGGCGTAGGGGTTGGGGAGCGGCGCGACTTGGCGGAGCGGCTGCGGATGGGGAGCCTCCTCGAGGACGGCCTCTCCTACTAGGAGAGCTTCGTCGTATGTTCCTACGAGGTCGGCCTCATCAAGACCACCACCATCGATACCCGTTGTATGCTCCTACGACGTCAGCATCAACAAGACTGCCACCGAGGTAAGCATATCTTTCCTTCCCTCACTGCACCTTGCCATTTTTTCCCTTTTAGAGCTGTAATATATGCCCACAAGTTAGTAGGAAAATCAGCTGTATGATATCTCATTCATTTGATTAAGTTTTTTCATAGTCAATTGTTTCAGTGTGACCTTTGTAGTTACATCTTGGAAGTTTATTATAGTGTTTATGACATTCTAGCATTCCTAGTGTTAGATAGGGCCTTGTCATAGTAAAAAGTTTCAGTTGATAATTGATTAACAACAATTTAGATGCCTTATGTGGCCATATCCATATGTATAGACACATTTCACCTACTTTTTGTGTGCAGTAGTGTGAGGATGGGCTTTGCACGGTAGTAGCAGAAGATGTAGTTGTATGATATCTCATTTGTTTTATTCAGTTTCTTCATAGTGAATTGTTAAAGTATAGGTCGATATGTGGTGCTGACTACTAGTCAAATAGTGTACCCTTTGTGTGCTTTGCTCTCTAAGCTTTTGTATCTTTTCTGGTGGTTAATTATTGATGTATACTTCTTGCACTTGTGTTTGTCCTGGCATGCCTTGGTTGACGGTGTTACTGATTTGTGTTATTCTAGGCCGGTGTAGGATGCTGTGGCCCTCAGGGCTGCTCCCTGTGCCGCCTTGGTGGTGAGATTGATGCTGGGCTAGGTGGTGGTGTATGGTGAAGCCTTCCCCGTGGTGTTCTGTGTTGCCGTTGCCGTCGATACTCCTTCTGCCTCCTCTCCGGCGAGATAGAACTCGCCCCAGGTAGGTGCTCCTTCTATGCTTCCCTCCAGGCTTTATCTACCTTGCCATGTCAAGTGTGTTTTCTGTGATTCCCCACTGTCTAGATTTCATATCTGGTTTGATGCTCAATTGACATTCTTGGTTTACTTATGATGGTCTCAAGGCTCTATTTTAATTCTGTACCCTATGATTAAATGACGAGGTACTATGGTAAGGGTAGGTTTATGCTACGCTTAATCTGGGTAGATGATCTGAGAAACCCTTCTGGATGATTATAGTAGACATGAAAATTCAAACCATTGGTTTGGATTTTATCTGTTTGGGATACTTGCTGGTCTAAACATTTTCTAGTTCATGTTGATAGTTAAGAACTATTGACACTGATTCCTAGTTGAATTGGTTAGGAAAATGATCTGGAAATCATATTGGCTTGAAATTATTGTTGGATGCAAGTAGCTAGTGGATTCAGAACTTATATGACCATGGAATATTCACTAAAATGATTCCCAGAAACACTTTCTAGGAAATGCTTTATTCTCTGTCAGATCTGACAGTGAAATAAGGTATAGCTTTGATTCTAGAATTACTGCTAGGAAAATGATAAAGATTATTTGGGTAATATTGGTAAGTGTAAATGGATGATCAATATAATTACTCTGTCCATATGACAACAATAATCTAAATGATTCCTAGCCAATTGGCTATGAAGACGATTTCATTTAAAGAGCATGTTTTGTGATGTTGCAAATCCCCTATGGCCTGTATTTTTGTTCAATTGCTGGAGCTATATGAGTTCTAGTTTCCTTGAATCGAACTGTGAAGATGAGCAGTGTGTAACTGAATCTTTGATTCAGTTACCTTTGTTTTAAAATATAAAATGATTCTTAGATATTTTTGAATATCTAAGAAAAGGATTTATTATCAAACTTGTTGAAGGGCTGATGTTCTAGTTTTAGAGACTAGATTGAGAGTTTGGTGGGAGTGAGTTTGGGATTGTGCCTGAGGTGCAATTCCAATTATTTTGGATTTGTGCCCAGCAATCCCTCATGCTTGCTGGTTTGTGCAAAGATGATTTGTATGCTTTTATGGCCTTGGTATAATTTGTAGAAGTGTGCTATAGCCCCTGCCTAGGATGCAAAGGCTGAGGCCAACTCTAAATAAGAACAGAGATTATGGTGTATCTTTTTATTTCTCTATGAGGAACATACATGGCATCTCTATGTAAATTTTCTATGAATCCTACCTTGCAACCATGTTGCCTTTGCTGTGAACCATGTTGAACAGAGATTAGTAGAAGTGTACTCCTACCTTGCAACCATGTTGCCTTTGCTGTGAATCCCTCTACTTCTAGCTCCTGGATGGCTCCAAGGAGCAACCAGAGTTGGTTGAGGGTGAGGTATAACACTCTGATGGTAACTTTGTGTGGATGTGCTGTGGAGTGTGGCCAGGTAATTGTTATCTACGGTTGTTCCTTCTTATCTGGTTTCCTGGTCTGCTGTGGTGTTGACAACAGCTACTTGCATGCTGATGCGCAAGATGCTTGCAAGTGGGACCTGCTGGTGTGGATGAGATCAAGTGAAAACTTGATATTTGTGGAATCTTTATCTTATTACCTTAGCTGTCATGGTGAAACTTGCCCCTCTCCAGCCTATGATGTTGTACTGAGGCAAAATATACTGATATGAACAGATGCTACTTTTTTTTGGTGAAACTTGCCCCTTTCTAAAGTTTAGCTCAATGATGAACTTTTAACAGTGCAACACACTATTCATTTCTGAGAGAAAACTAACCAACTAACCATTCTTCCTTTGGTAATAGTTTCTTGTTTCTTAAAAAATCTGTGTACAGAACTACATTGGCTAAGTAATGGATAAGAATAGCTTATATGCTATGACTTCATACACAAATTATATGCTATGGCTAAGTAATGTACAGAACCATTCTTATTTGTGTTAGTATTTTTACTGCTTTTGGTTGTTTTGGGAAGTACAGATTACGACTTTGAGAGTGTATATCCACTCCGAAGCTTTGTTCAGAGTGTACTGTTCAGAGAGTTCCAGGAAGAGGAAGCATGAAGAAGTTCCAGGAAGAGAAAGCGTGAAGAAGTTTGGATTTTATTCTTTCTGTAATTTTTTTTATTGTATTTTGGTAGCTCCACTGATGTGAACTATGTAGAACTGTGTATGATTGTAATGTGCCGATCATAATGTGCTCTATTTGAATCAAAATGATTTTGTATATTCTGTTGGTCTTGATTAAATTGTTAGATTTAAATTACTGAGAAAATATATACTGGCAACTGGGACCGTATGAATTATGGAACACCAGGTGTGACCGGCCCAAAATAAGAAGGCCCAAAGTAAAAATCTGTCCAAAGAAAAGGCCAATGCAACGAAACAAAAAAAATGCTTGAATGATGGGCTTGGCCCATGTAGCTAACCAGATTTGATGAGAAAATCAATCCAGAATAGTTGGGCTAAGCCCATGTGGAATCCAGAAATGGACTGGGCTGATTTTGATTTAAGACGATTTAATTTCGTCACAATTTTGCCACGTAGGTTCAGCCACGTAGGATCTGACTTGGCATGCTATCTGGCCCGTGACGATATTGGATTGTCATAGACGTTATGACGATCCAATATCGTCATAGAAGGTTATGACGATTTTATCAAAAACGTCGTTATAGTTCGTTTGCGACGCCCAGCTTTCGACGATCTCAAAATCGTCATAAAATCGTCATAAAAAGACTATTATGACGATTTTGTGACGAAAATAGAGGGTCATATATTGCCAGATTTCTTGTAGTGAACCCGGGGAAGCCTGAATCACTGATTACATATGAACACATGAAGTCTTTCGGTGGTTGGATGCAGACACATCTCTTGAATGACACCACTGTTGGAGATCAGCTATACCTGTTGGCCGCGTCACCATCTTCTACTGTATTTAATTTCCAATGGTACGAAATAAATGGGAATACATTCTACACGATCGCCCAAGATAAAAAGAGCACCAACCAAAATAGTGGTGTCCGCTTTGATGCAATAGACGAGAATGGACAAAAGGACACATACTATGGTTACATAGAGGAGATATGGGAACTAGACTATGGAGTCTCTTTTAAGGTCCCTTTGTTTAGCTGCAAATGGGTCAACCTGAATGGGGAAGGGATAAAGATAGTCCAGTTGTACGGAATGACAACAGTGGATCTCAACAATCTTGGTTATAGAGATGAACCATTCGTCCTAGCCAATGATGTATCTCAGGTTTTCTATGTGAAGGACATGTCCTCTAGACCGAAGAAAAGAAAAAATATGCAAACGAATACATCGTATGATGAGCCAAAGCGTCACATAGTTCTTTCAGGGAAAATAAACATCGTGGGAATCAAGGACAAGACAGACATGTCAAAAGATTATAATAAGTTTGATGAAATTCCGCCCTTCACAGTGAAAACTGACCCAAGCATTCCATTAAATAAATAAGATGCTCCATGGTTACGTCTGAAGCGATCATAAGGAAGGACATATGCCAAGAAGTTCATGCTCATATTATGTAACTCTAGTTCATGTCTTTCGCGGTTTGTGGCTTCACCGAAGGATATCTTTCGCGGTTTGTGGCTTGACCGAGACTATATATAGGGGGGCCTTTAGTCTCGGTTTTGTAGTCTCAGTTTTTAATATTAATAAATGTCTTGAGTGTTAGTCCCGTTTTGTGGATGGACCGGGACTATGAAGAAGTTGTCCCGATTCGTACTTACCATTAAGATCTGATCTCCAAACGCGCGCGGTCACATATTAGGGAGTGCCTCTATGACCAGTTTCTTGGAGATGCCGGAGGACTGGGATCTGGTGGCATCTCCCTGAAACTGGTCGTAGTGGTGTCCCTGCTCTCGAAAACCATCTTGCAGCTTGTAACTTCTCTAACTAGATCAATACACCTGGGAGCTAACTAATTTCACATATTAGGGAGTGCCTCTATGACCAGTTTCTGAGAGATGCCGGAGGACTGGGCTCCGTCGGCATCTCCCTGAAACTGGCCGTAGTGGTGTCCCTGCTCTCGAAAACCATCTTGCAGCTTGTAAATTCTCTAACTAGATCAATACGCCTGGGAGCTAACTAATTTCACATATTAGGGAGTGCCTCTATGACCAGTTTCTCAGAGATGCCGGAGGACTGGGTTCCGTCGGCATCTCCCTGAAACTGGCCGTAGTGGTGTCCCTGCTCTCGAAAACCATCTTGGAGATGCCTCAAACTGGCTGGAGGACTGGACTCACAAGGATGCCTATTTATAGTACAACCAGCTCGGCATAGTGTCGACACTTACGAAATAATGTTGACACTCACCCCTATTATTAGTGCGGACTCGTGTTTTGTCCCAGTTGGTTTCTCCAACCGGGACTAAAGGTTCATCTTTAGTCCCGGTTGGTGACACCATCCGGGACAAGGTACACGCCGCAGGACATAATGTCGACACTCACCCCTATCATTAGTGCTGCCTGGCCGAGCCTGCCGAAATCCCTCCAACCGGGACTAAAGATGAACTATCATGTTCGAGGTTTCATGGCTTTCGGTCCAAATGACCGATGTTATGTGCCGAATTACGGCATAGTTTGTGATGCTGTGCCCATATTATGCATGCATGTGGACATTGGTATGGAGAACAATGTTGCAGGAGGAAGTTTTCCTTTTTGTCGCACGGAAAAGCCCTTTTCCATTTTCCGAGCGCAAAAAACGGGTCGTTTTGTGAAGTAACCACCAAAATACCGTTTCAGAATGCTACCGTCCCATTTTCCTAAAATACTAGACCACCTTACATGGACTATCTCCCAACCGGGACATCTCAAACCTTTTCGTCCATCCCGGGTAAAAAGGACAAATGTCTGCCGAATCGGCAGGAAGTGGGTCCGGTTTTTACTACAGGTACATGATATATCGCCCGTGATTTTTTGAAAAAATCATTTTTAGACTCACAATATGTGGTTTCTTCAGAGATCCAATGCAAGATCTAACGATGCTCATCCCCTATCTTCATGCACGCCGGTTTGACCATAGTTAGAAATTCAGAAAATTCAAAACTGGCATAATAAATTCAAAAAAAATCCGAACAATGAAAATCCTTCGCGTGGTGTCATATTATGTAACATAGTTGAAAGGAAAAATACCAGACTTGGTATATTGATCATGTCTCGAAAAAACATTCACAAAATGACCTATCATGTTTGAGGTTTCATGGCTTTCGGTCCAAATGACCGATGTTATGAGTTGAATCACGACATAGTTTGTGATGTTGTGCCCATATTATGCATGCATGTGGACATTGTTATGGAGAACAATTTTGCAGGAGGAAGTTTTCCTTTTGGTCGCACGGAAAAGCCCTTTTCCATTTTCCGAGCGCAAAAAACGGGTCGTTTTGTGAAGTAACCACCAAAATGCCGTTTCAGAATGCTACTGTCCCATTTTCCTAAAATACTAGACCACCCTACATGGACTATATCCCAACCGGGACATCTCAAACCTTTTCGTCCATCCCGGGTAAAAAGGACAAATGTCTGCCGAATCGGTAGAAAGTGGGTCCGATTGAACTACAGGTACATGATCTATCGCCTGTGATTTTTTGAAAAAATCATTTTTAGACTCGCAATATGTGCTTTCTTCAGAGATCCAATGCAACATCTAACGATGCTCGTCCCCTATCTTCATGCACGCCGGTTCGACCATAGTTAGAAATTCAGAAAATTCAAAACGGGCATAATAAATTCAAAAAAAATCCGAACAATGAAAATCCTTCGCGTGGTGTCATATTATGTGACATAGTTGAAAGGAAAAATACCAGACTTGGTATATTGATCATGTCTCGAAAAAACCTTCACAAAATGACCTATCATGTTCGAGGTTTCATGGCTTTCGTTCCAAATGACCGATGTTATGTGCTGAATCACGGCATAGTTTGTGATGATGTGCCCATATTATGCATGCATGTGGACATTGGTATGGATAACCATTTTGCAGGAGGAAGTTTTCCTTTTTGTCGCAAGGAAAAGCCCTTTTCCATTTTCCGAGCGCAAAAAACGGGTCGTTTTGTGAAGTAACCACCAAAATGCCGTTTCAGAATGCTACCGTCCCATTTTCCTAAAATACTAGACCACCTTACATGGACTATCTCCCAACCGGGACATCTCAAACCTTTTCGTCCATCCCGGGTAAAAAGGACAAATGTTTGCCGAATCGGTAGAAAGTGGGTCCGATTGTACTACAGGTACATGATCTATCGCCTGTGATTTTGTGAAAAAATCATTTTTAGACTCGCAATATGTGGTTTCTTCAGAGATCCAATGCAAGATCTAACGATGCTCGTCCCCTATCTTCATGCACGCCGGTTCGACCATAGTTAGAAATTCAGAAAATTCAAAACAGGCATAATAAATTCAAAAAAAATCCGAACAATGAAAATCCTTCGTGTGGTGTCATATTATGTGAAATAGTTGAAAGGAAAAATACCAGACTTGGTATATTGATCATGTCTCGAAAAACCCTTCACAGAATGACCTATCATGTTCGAGGTTTCATGGCTTTCGGTCCAAATGACCGATGTTATGTGCTGAATCACGACATAGTTTGTGATGTTGTGACCATATTATGCATGCATGTGGACATTGTTATGGTTAACAATGTTGCAGGAGGAAGTTTTCCTTTTTGTCGAATGAAAAATCCCTTTTCCATTTTCCGAGCGCAAAAACGGGTCGTTTTGTGAAGTAACCACCAAAATGCCGTTTCAGAATGCTACCGTCCCATTTTCCTAAAATACTAGACCACCTTACATGGACTATCTCCCAAACGGGACATCTCAAACCTTTTCGTCCATCCCGGGTAAAAAGGACAAATGTTTGCCGAATCGGTAGGAAGTGGGTCCGGTTTGTACTACAGGTACATGATCTATCGCCCGTGATTTTTTGAAAAAAATTATTTTTAGACTCGCAATATGTGGTTTCTTCAGAGATCCAATGCAAGATCTAACGATGCTCGTCCCCTATCTTCATGCACGCCGGTTCGACCATAGTTAGAAATTCAGAAAATTTAAAACGGGCATAATAAATTCAAAAAAAATCCGAATAATGCAAATCCTTCGCGTGGTGTCATATTATGTGACATAGTTGAAAGGAAAAATACCAGACTTGGTATATTGATCATGTCTCGAAAAAACCTTCACAAAATGACCTATCGTGTTCGAGGTTTCATGGCTTTCGGTCCAAATGACCAATGTTATGTGCTGAATCACGACATAGTTTGTGATGCTGTGCCCATATTATGCATGCATGTGGACATTGTTATGGAGAACAATGTTGCAGGAGGAAGTTTTCCTTTTTGTCGCACTGAAAAGCCCTTTTCCATTTTCCGAGCGCAAAAAAGGGTCGTTTTGTGAAGTAACCACCAAAATGCCGTTTCAGAATGCTACCGTCCCATTTTCCTAAAATACTAGACCACCTTACATGGACTATCTCCCAACCGGGACATCTCAAACCTTTTCGTCCATCCCGGGTAAAAAGGACAAATATCTGCCGAATCGGTAGAAAGTGGGTCCGATTTGTACTACAGGTACATGATCTATCGCCCGTGATTTTTTGAAAAAATCATTTTTAGACTCGCAATATGTGGTTTCTTCAGAGATCCAATGCAAGATCTAACGATGCTCGTCCCCTATCTTCATGCACGCCGGTTCGACCATAGTTAGAAATTCAAAAAATTCAAAACGGGCATAATAAATTCAAAAAGAATACGAACAATGAAAATCCTTCGCGTGGTGTCATATTATGTGACATAGTTGAAAGGAAAAATACCAGACTTGGTATATTGATCATGTCTCGAAAAAACCTTCACAAAATGACCTATCATGTTCGATGTTTCATGGCTTTCGGTCCAAATGACCAATGTTATGTGCTGAATCACGGCATAGTTTGTGATGATGTGCCCATATTATGCATGCATGTGGACATTGGTATGGAGAACAATTTTGCAGGAGGAAGTTTTCCTTTTTGTCGCACGGAAAAGCCCTTTTCCATTTTCCGAGCGCAAAAAACGGGTCGTTTTGTGAAGTAACCACCAAAATGCCGTTTCAGAATGCTACCGTCCCATTTTCCTAAAATACTAGACCACCTTACATGGACTATCTCGCAACCGGGACATCTCAAACCTTTTCGTCCATCTTGGGTAAAATGGACAAATGTTTGCCGAATCGGTAGGAAGTGGGTCTGGTTTGTACTACAGGTACATGATCTATCGCCCGTGATTTTTTGAAAAAATCATTTTTAGACTCGCAATATGTGGTTTCTTCAGAGATCCAATGCAAGATCTAACGATGCTCGTCCCCTATCTTCATGTACGCCGGTTCGACCATAGTTAGAAATTCAGAAAATTCAAAACAGGCATAATAAATTCAAAAAAAAATCCGAACTATGAAAATACTTCGCGTGGTGTCATCTTATGTGACATAGTTGAAAGGAAAAATACCAGACTTGGTATATTGATCATGTCTCGAAAAAACCTTCACAAAATGACCTATCATGTTCGAGGTTTCATGGCTTTTGGTCCAAATGACCGATGTTATATGCTGAATCACGACATAGTTTGTGATGTTGTGCCCATATTATGCATGCATGTGGACATTGTTATGGAGAACAATGTTGCAGGAGGAAGTTTTCCTTTTTGTCGCACGGAAAAGCCCTTTTCCATTTTCCGAGCGCAAAAAACGGGTCGTTTTGTGAAGTAACCACCAAAATGCCGTTTCAGAATGCTACCGTCCCATTTTCCTAAAATACTAGACCACCTTACATGGACTATCTCCCAAACGGGACATCTCAAACCTTTTCGTCCATCCCGGGTAAAAAGGACAAATGTTTGCCGAATCGGTAGGAAGTGGGTCCGATTTGTACTACAGGTACATGATCTATTGCCCGTGATTTTTTGAAAAAAATCATTTTTAGACTCGCAATATGTGGTTTCTTCAGAGATCCAATGCAAGATCTAACGATGCTCGTCCCCTATCTTCATGCACGCCGGTTCGACCATAGTTAGAAATTCAGAAAATTCAAAACAGGCATAATAAATTCAAAAAAAATCCAAACAATGAAAATCCTTCGCGTGGTGTCATATTATGTGACATAGTTGAAAGGAAAAATACCAGACTTGGTATATTGATCATGTCTCGAAAAAACCTTCACAAAATGACCTATCATGTTCGAGGTTTCATGGCTTTCGGTCCAAATGACAGATGTTATGTGCTGAATCACGGCATAGTTTTTGATGCTGTGCCCATATTATGCATGCATGTGGACATTGGTGTGGAGAACAATGTTGCAGGAGGAAGTTTTCCTTTTTGTCGCACGGAAAAGCCTGTAACATCCCAAAAATATCAAACTTAGATCAACAAAACACTAATCCTAAAGTTTAGGGTTAACAAAAACTTTTCTAAATCAATTCATGAAAGCATGTATATGTGTATGCATGAATTTTGAAATTCTTTAAAAACTACTTTGTTTGTGTGATCCATTGCTTGTAAAATGTTTCTTAGGTGAAAAGAACATCATCTAAAACATTCCCCACACTTTTCCTAAAGAAAAATCAAAACCAATATATTAAGTGAATGGTCATTTTGACCAATTTAACTCCCATGCCTACTTTGGCTGTCTCAAACTTTCAAAACCTAACAGAAACTTTTCTGGATCTTTGCACCCCTTGAATGTACTCATAACAAAGTATCAAGGCCCACCTTGTGATCATCCAGAAACTTTCAAATGCATAGTTTAAATGACAACTCAAAATTGAATCTTCTTCATATGGGAAGATCCCACTTTTTCAAAACCCACTTAAACAAGCTCAATTTTCAAAACCCAAGCATCTGCAGACTCACCAGAACCAATCTAGCAAAGCCACCAAAAATCATTTCAAAATTCAAAACTTGATTTCATGCGGCCATTTCATCAAACAGGTTGCAGGCACAAATCAAATAAAACACAAAACACTATAGTGTGCAGTGTTTTGAGCCTAACTTGTTCCCTAGTTAGCTCTCACACAATCCAGTAGATCATATAGAGAGGTTAGACCAGCTTTAGCACCCCTGTGAGCTTGCCATTGCCATTAATGGTGAACAGCCGAGCACCTCAATGCCACCCCATAGTCGACAGCAGGCTAGAGGAAGAACTAGCCGTGCCAACCTTGTCTGGGAGGCAGCCCACCGTCCACCGCCACTGCCTGTCCCAGCCGCGAGCGTTGCCAAGCCCTGGACCACGCGCACCAGACACGCCCAGACCATGCCGAGCGTGCGCCAGAGCGCCACCCTCGACCACCACCCACAGACTGCGCGCCGCCCTCACCGCGCGCACACACGATCACCACCGACCCAGGAGACCGCCAGACATCCCCTTTTAACGCCCCGCGCCATACAGCCACCGCCCGCCGTCGAGAACGCCGCCTCTTCCTCGCAGAGCACCGCCCGTTCCAGACCAAACCACACCGCCCCATCCCTCGCGACCATGTCGTTGAGCATCGCCAGGAGACACAGCACCGTCCCCTACCCTTGCCCATGCCATTAGCTGCCTGTGACGTCGCCTCCGACGAGCTCACCTTGCGCCCCGACGGTCCCCTCGCTCGACTATAAATAGAGGCCACCCCCGCACGATTTCTTCACACCATATCACTCCCCTCTCCTCACTGATCGTGCCACACCATTCTCAGAGCAAGACGAGCACCACCCCGCCGGAATTTCACTAGAGCCTGCCGCTGCCGGAGAAGAAAGGAGCCAGCGATTGGAGCCGCCCCAGGAGAAGCCACCGGTACCAGGAGGTTCGCCGTCGTCGACTTCGTCATTCGCCCGCCTCGCCGACCCTCGCCCGTACTCTGGTGAGCCCCCAGCACCCCTCACTGGCCGCGCTAGGTTTCGTTCTCGCCGGAGCTGTCTCGCGTCGACGATGACCCTCAGCCGTTGGATTAGAACCCAGATCGAATTAGTGCACCAAATTAGATGAAACCAATTTTGTTGGAAAGGTCTGTGAATGCTTAAGCCAAGCCCGTTGGATTCATGTCATTTGGATCTGTAGATCACCCTTAGCAAAAATGACAAGGCAGAAGCTTTTCTGCATTTAAACATTTTTCAAATTTAAACCACAATAGCTTTTGAGTTGATTCCAACTCTCAAAAATCACTTTCAACCATACCTTTCAGAATATATAAAAATATATATAGGTTACTTGCAGAAACTTTGTTCAAGGAATAAAAGAATGCTTCATAAGCATTTCTAGCCACTTTAATGAATTAAAATAAAAGGGTAAAACCTTGTTAAATTGTGACACCACTTTAAATCACATTCCCATGGACTACAACATGTGGTGATGACATGTGTCAACATGATCCCATGTTTAGTTTGGAGAATATTAAATCTTAAGTAGTTTTTCAATGAGTAGAAATTACTTTTCTAAAATAAGAAGACTTAAACCAATCCTTAACCTTGTAATGTTAGAGATGATGCTAGATCATCTATAGGACCCTTGTGTGTGATGATTGCAAGTAGTTAAGTATTGTCTGGTGATTGTGTACCTTGTATTTATTCATAGACGCTAGTACCGACCAAGGCTACGAGGAAGAAGGAGGATACTACGAAGAGGAAGCCGAGGAGAACTTCAACCACTGCTCTGCACAAGGCAAGCTTATACTGATATTGATGCAAGCTATACTAACCAAGTTTACCAATGCAAGCTAACACTTGCAAGATACTATACCTATGCAAGCGCATAAGACACCCTATTGTTGCCACAACCCATGCTTGTGATATGATTACTATATGCCCTCAGCGTATGTAACCATACCCACTTGCTAAACCAATCCTAGTTTTATGGCAAGCTTTTTACTTTATTTCTTTATCAAAGTTTACTTAGAGGCTACCCAAGAATTTTGGTAGATACTAGACAGTTGTGCTGAAGGTTGCATAAAGAGCATTAAAATTTGGCCTAAGCTAGAAACCTTGATATCAGCTTATGATATAAGGTTGTACTTAGTTGCAACTCCACTAGTTACCACCTCTCTATTAGTACTACCCCACCTGTAGATGCTAGTGCTAAGCATAAAACTTGATCAACTTTAGATGGGAATACTTGGTGGAAAAATGGTTATGAAAACCTTGGAATGATGGATCATTCTATTGAAATGTTTTGGACAGGTGTTTCCAAACACTTGATGATTTTGGTGATGAAAATGTTGAGGCATGAGCCTTAGCCCTTTATAAAACTGATGGTGGTCTGGATGCGATAACATTTCAATTTTATCGTACAACCACAATACCCGAATATTGGGTAGGGCTTGACTGGAAACTTATATACCTTAGTATTAGTTACCTCACGGCCAAGGTCTGAGCTGAGGCTACCTTGTGAAGATTGTCCACCTGTGCAGTACCCAAGATGACAGTGGTCATGGTTGGGAGGCCAAACTCACAGGAGAGGTGCTTATACTAGGGAGTGTAATTGGAAGGTTAGGATTGATTATCCGCATACTGAGTATGGTGAATTCAGGATTTGTTCCTGAAGGATGTATCGAATGTTGTGGTGAAAGTGTACAATCTCTGCAGAGTGTCAAACTATTCGAATAGCCGCGTCCGCGGTTATGGACAGTTGGAGTGGCCATACTGTTCCCCCGTCAGACTTTTCAAAATGACTTGTGAACGACTTGAGACTTTGGCTTGGCCACAACAGAGTTGTGACTTGGAAATACAAGATCCCACTTAGGAGTTATAAAATTGTGACTAGCTTGGGAACTTAGTAGTATAAATCTGTCTTTTGCAAAACAACCCTAGAGCCTAGTGTCCTATTACCCAAAACCCCCTTTTTCTTGTTAGTATTAGTTTGCGAGTACTTAAAGAGTACTCATGGCTTTGTCCCTGGCTATTCCCATGGCCAGACTATGAAGAGGAGTACCTGGAGGATGGACCCCAGGATGGTTACGACAACTAGGATCATCTCCCATCGTCAGCATTGCCTGTGACCCCGAAGATGGAGCCTCGCCTACGCTACTGTTACTATTCCGTATTCCGCTACTTGATGTTGTATTAAGGACTGGATCATGAGATCCCTATTTGTGTAAGAACTTATGTATCGTTGTAATGGATGAAGTACTATGGTATCCAATTCTGTTATGTCTCGCAAAAATGGTAATCCTGGGATTGCGATGTATGGCATAACAGGCATCTAGGATTGAAAAATCCGGGTGTTGACAAGTTGGTACCAGAGCCATCCTGACCATAGGAGACCCTAGTTAGATTGGACGCTGAACCAAAAACTTATTTTCAACACTCAAAAAAACAAAACTATTTACGAAAACTTATTCTCATTCTTACCTCTTAAATTCTTTAATAAACTTCATGTACCTCAAAAACTTTTGCAAAATATATAAAATTTTGACACACTTGATCACTTTGCTAAACTACTCATCCTCTATTTTTATAGATGGACGTGAAGTACAGCAAGTTTTACCAACTCGGAAATGGAGGAGACCTTATCTTTGAGAGGGATCTGGATCAGCTTTCGGAACTTTTGGAGCGCCCGCATCCCGAGTTCTTCGGAGCTCAGCTCAATGATCAAGGGGGAGAAGATCTACAGTGGCTAATTGTTGCAAGCCTCCGAGGAAAGATTGAACCTCCCACTGCGGAGGGAATTCAGTTTACCTTGAGGGAAAACAACTGGCTCGATGGACTTGCCAGAGTAATGCAGGAAGCTCTTTCCCGTCTGTGTGGGCAGAGCATCAATCAGATCAAGGGTACTCGCTTTGAGTTTTGCCCAAGACGTGATGCAAATGGTCAACCACTGGAAGCCCCATACCACCCCGAGCTGAAGACTCAATTGGACCAGCTTAGCTTCATGATGTATGATCGTCAGCAGGAACTGGACAACTGCCGTGACTATTGCAACCACAAGTCTGCCATCATCAAGACGAAGGATCAGACCATCGCCATGCTAGCAAAGGATCGCAAGTCTCGCCGCCGTCAGCTTGACAAGAAGGAGCGCATTATTGCCCGTCTTCGCCATCGTATCTCAGCTCTGGAAGAGACCATCCATGAGAGAGACATGCAGTTAGAGGAAAGGGAGAATGCCGGAGAAGATCTTCGTGGAGACCCTTACTCCTATCTCAGCGATGGCGATGATTTTCTGGAGGATCAGGCCATGGACTTATTCACCGATGAGGATGATTTCGCCTTCATCGATGATGCGGAAGATGATGAAGCCACAGACTCCGAGCAGTAGTGGCACTGAGCACTAGCGTAGTGAGTAGTAGTCGGTCCCACTGTATCGTAGTTCCCAGAGTGGTTCTTAAAACCATCTGTTTTGCTTTGTTGTAGTGTGTGTTGTACTGTGTGCTATGAGTGAATGAATGAAAAAAGCAAGTTGCTAGAAAACTTGAGTCAAACTCTAAAAACTCTTCAAAGACCCAAAACCTTAGAAATTTCCCTCTTTTCTCATGATCTATATCAATCTTCAGATGCCACGTGGAGGAAGTGGTTCAGCCCCGGACCCAATGTTGCAGATCCTGCAAATGTTGACTTCTGACCGCGAAGCTGAACGAGCGGAACGGCAAGCCAACCTAGCCACTCTACAACAGATAGCCCAGTTAGCCCACAACAACCAAGGTCATGGAAATCAGGACAACCACGGATCTAAGCTCAAGAATTTTCAGAATACCAACCCACCCGTTTTCACCAATTCAGAAGAACCCCTAGACGCCGATGATTGGCTGCAAACCATGGAGAATAACTTAGAAGTAGCCGGAGTAGAAGCCAACGAGAAAGTCTTGTTCGCCACTCATTATCTAGCCGGAGATGCCAGGGCATGGTGGAACAGTGTTCGTGCAATGACCGGAGGCCAAATGATGACCTGGGAGGAATTCAAGGTCAAGTTTAGCAGAACCCATGTGCCGCCAGGTTTGATCAAGAGAATGAGAGACGAGTTCAGAGAATTGAAGCAAGGAAGGATGACCGTAGTGGAATACCGTGACAAATTTTTGTCATTAGCTAGGTACGCCCCAGATGAGATAGACACCGAAGCCAAGAAGAAAGAAAGATTCCTGAATGGTCTGCATGACGAGATGCAGACAGTATAAGTCAATATTCCCTTTGCTGATATTGAAGCCCTTGTCGACTCCGCTATCCAGATGGAAGGAAAGATCAACCAGGCCAATGAGAACCGCAAGCGTCACATGATGCATCAACCAGGAACCCATCAGACCCCAAAGTATCGCCCCAACCCATCTCCAGGATTTGCCCCAAGGACCAACAGACCCCCTATGACCCGTCCGAACTATCCCAACCGTGGAAACCCTAAACCCGGAGGAAATCACAACAACCCCGGCAATTCTAGCACTTTCACCCGTGCCCCACCCAAGTTCAACACCAACCATGCTACCGCCAACCCCAATACTGCCCCGAGGACTGGAAGCAATGCTGTGCCTGTCGCAGCCAAGGACAAGTCCCAAGTGACCTGTTATGACTGTGGAAATAAAGGCCACTATTCCAACGAGTGCCCCAACAAGAAGAACGCTACAGCCCCTAATACCAATGTCCCAGCCCAGCAGCAGCGTCGTGTCCAGCCAGGGAGAAGATTTGCCCCAGGAAATTCACTCAACCGCAATGGCCGCCTTTTTCTCATGCATGCTGAAGAAGCTCAGGAAGCGCCAGACGTCGTGCTGGGTATGTTTTCTGTTAATTCAGTACTCGCAAGAGTGTTGTTTGATTCTGGTGCATCGCATTCATTTGTCACCGAAGAATTTGCATGCACTAGTAAAATCCAACCAACCAAACTGAAGCATGTGATGATTGTACAAATTCCCGGATCGACCACCAAGGCTAGGCAAATTTGCAAAGCCGTCCCTATCCGAATCCATGGCATAGATTTTTATGCTAATCTAATAGTACTCGGAACTAAAGGTTTGGAAGTAGTACTAGGAATGGATTGGATGTCCAAACATAAAGGAATGATTGACTGTGCCAAGAAAGCCATTACCATGACTAGTACCGCCAGAATATTAGTCGAGCATATATCGGAAACCTTACCTCGCCAATTCAAGTGTAACAAGAGTCTAGCCCAACCCACCATCGACCAAGTTCGGGTAGTCTGTGAATACCCCGATGTATTTCCAGATGTTTTGCTCGGTATGCCCCCAGATAGGGATATCGAGTTTATCATCGAACTAATCCCCGGAACAGGACCTATAGCCCAGAGACCCTATAGTATGAACCCGTCAGAACTAGAAGAACTGAAGAAGCAACTGGATTCCATGTTAGAAATCGGATTGATTCAACCAAGTGCGTCACCATGGAGGTCACCTGTCTTGTTTGTGGACAAGAAGGATGGAGGTAACCGTTTGTGTACGGATTATCGAAAGTTGAATGATGTCACCATCAAGAACAAGTACCCCTTGCCCAAGATAGAGGATTTGTTTGATCAGTTGACCGGTGCCCAGGTGTTTTCTAAGATTGATCTTAGAACTGGTTATCATCAACTCAAAATTCGTGCAGAGGATATTCCAAAGACTGCCTTTACCACCAGATATGGGTTGTATGAGTATACAGTCATGTCTTTTGGATTAACCAATGCCCCCGCTTATTTCATGAACCTCATGAATAAGATTTTTATGGACTTCCTGGATAAGTTTGTCGTTGTTTTCATCGATGACATTCTGATTTATTCCAAATCGGAAGAAGAACATGAGCTACACCTAAGGACCATTCTTGGAACCCTTAGAGAGCATCAGCTGTATGCAAAATTTAGCAAATGTGAATTCTGGTTACAGGAAGTAGGATTCCTCGGTCACATTGTATCAGCCGGAGGAATTGCCGTTGACCCTGCCAAAGTGAAAGATGTAGAAGATTGGCAAGCCCCAACCACTCAAACCCAAGTTCGTGCTTTTCTCGGATTGGCGGGATATTACCGCAAATTCGTCGAAGGATTCTCTAGTATCGCCCGACCCATGACCCATTGCTGAAGAAATACAAGAAGTTTGAATGGACAGACAAGTGTGAAGCGAGTTTCCAAGAACTCAAAAGGAGATTGATTTCCGCCCCAATCTTGATCATGCCGGATATCACGAAGCCCTTCGATGTGTATTGTGACGCATCCAAGATTGATCTCGGATGTGTGCTAATGCAAGAAGGCCAAGTTATATCCTATCTATCGCGACAATTGAAGCAGCATGAACAAAATTATCCAACCCATGACCTCGAACTCGCAGCCGTAGTTCTAGCCCTGAAGACATGGAGACATTACCTTATGGGAAACCGTTGTGAGATTTATTCGGATCACAAGAGCCTAAAGTATATATTCACTCAGAAGGAGCTGAATATGAGGCAGAGAAGATGGATTGAGCTAATCAAGGATTACGACCTGGACATTCATTATCACCCTGGAAAAGCCAACGTAGTAGCCGATGCCCTTAGCAGATTGCCGTGCCGCTTGAACTCCATGATTTTGAAGGAGCAACCAAGTTTGCACAAAGAGATGGAAGATTTTCGAATAGAATTAGTAAGTGAAGGATTTTTGGATAGCATAGAACTTCAGCCCACTTTGATCAGTCAGGTTAAAGAGGCGCATAAAGGAAATGCTAGTATCGACGGAATTAAACGTCGTATCGGTACAGGCAAGGTACCCGTATTCACCGAGGACGAAGAAGGAGTTTTGTGGTACAAAGGACGCCTTTGTGTACCAGTAGATTCTGAGTTAAAAGCAGTTATCTTGAAGGAGGCTCATGATACTCTTTATTCTATCCATCCAGGAGGAACTAAGATGTATCAAGATTTGAAAGAGCAATTTTGGTGGCATAAGATGAAGAGAGAAATCGGAAGCTATATCGCCAAGTGTGATATATGTCAGCGAGTCAAGGCAGGACATCAAAGACCCGCTGGATTGTTGCAACCTTTGCAAATTCCGGAATGGAAATGGGATTCTGTAGGAATGGACTTTATCACTGGACTACCTACTTCTAGTAGGGGAAATGACTCTATTTGGGTCATAGTGGACAGATTGTCCAAAGTCGCCCATTTCTTGCCCGTTAAAACCACCTATCAGAGTTCGAAGCTAGCAGAGTTGTACATCGCTAGGATCGTTAGTTTGCATGGAGTCCCCAAGAATATCGTATCGGATCGAGGAACTCAGTTTACCTCGAGATTCTGGAAGAAGGTCCAGGAAGGTTTAGGAACCCGCCTAGATTTCAGTACCGCGTATCACCCTCAGACCGATGGACAAACGGAGCGAGTAAACCAAATACTCGAAGATATGCTTAGAGCATGTGTGCTAGAATATGGATCCAAGTGGGAAGACTGTCTACCGTTTGCAGAATTTTCCTACAACAATAGTTACCAAGCCAGTTTGCAAATGGCCCCATTTGAATTCATGTACGGAAGGAAGTGCCGCACCCCTTTGAACTGGTCGGAAGTAGGAGAGAGTCAAATTTTCGGACCCGACATCCTACGAGAAGACCGAAGTGTTCAAGAATATCGATCATAGGACCATAGAGATCAATGATGACCTGACCTATCCCGAAGTACCCATCCGTATATTGGAGGAAGCTTTTCGAACGACCAGAACCCGAAGCATCAAGTTTCTCAAGATTCAGTGGAGCAACCACACAGAAGAGGAAGCTACCTGGGAACGCGAAGATCACATCAGGACGGAGTTTCCAGATCTCTTCAAATCCTAGGTAATCTTTTCGTCCTTTTTCAAATCTCGGGACGAGATTTTGATTAAGGGGGGAAGGTTTGTAACATCCCAAAAATATCAAACTTAGATCAACAAAACACTAATCCTAAAGTTTAGGGTTAACAAAAACTTTTCTAAATCAATTCATGAAAGCATGTATATGTGTATGCATGAATTTTGAAATTCTTTAAAAACTACTTTGTTTGTGTGATCCATTGCTTGTAAAATGTTTCTTAGGTGAAAAGAACATCATCTAAAACATTCCCCACACTTTTCCTAAAGAAAAATCAAAACCAATATATTAAGTGAATGGTCATTTTGACCAATTTAACTCCCATGCCTACTTTGGCTGTCTCAAACTTTCAAAACCTAACAGAAACTTTTCTGGATCTTTGCACCCCTTGAATGTACTCATAACAAAGTATCAAGGCCCACCTTGTGATCATCCAGAAACTTTCAAATGCATAGTTTAAATGACAACTCAAAATTGAATCTTCTTCATATGGGAAGATCCCACTTTTTCAAAACCCACTTAAACAAGCTCAATTTTCAAAACCCAAGCATCTGCAGACTCACCAGAACCAATCTAGCAAAGCCACCAAAAATCATTTCAAAATTCAAAACTTGATTTCATGCGGCCATTTCATCAAACAGGTTGCAGGCACAAATCAAATAAAACACAAAACACTATAGTGTGCAGTGTTTTGAGCCTAACTTGTTCCCTAGTTAGCTCTCACACAATCCAGTAGATCATATAGAGAGGTTAGACCAGCTTTAGCACCCCTGTGAGCTTGCCATTGCCATTAATGGTGAACAGCCGAGCACCTCAATGCCACCCCATAGTCGACAGCAGGCTAGAGGAAGAACTAGCCGTGCCAACCTTGTCTGGGAGGCAGCCCACCGTCCACCGCCACTGCCTGTCCCAGCCGCGAGCGTTGCCAAGCCCTGGACCACGCGCACCAGACACGCCCAGACCATGCCGAGCGTGCGCCAGAGCGCCACCCTCGACCACCACCCACAGACTGCGCGCCGCCCTCACCGCGCGCACACACGATCACCACCGACCCAGGAGACCGCCAGACATCCCCTTTTAACGCCCCGCGCCATACAGCCACCGCCCGCCGTCGAGAACGCCGCCTCTTCCTCGCAGAGCACCGCCCGTTCCAGACCAAACCACACCGCCCCATCCCTCGCGACCATGTCGTTGAGCATCGCCAGGAGACACAGCACCGTCCCCTACCCTTGCCCATGCCATTAGCTGCCTGTGACGTCGCCTCCGACGAGCTCACCTTGCGCCCCGACGGTCCCCTCGCTCGACTATAAATAGAGGCCACCCCCGCACGATTTCTTCACACCATATCACTCCCCTCTCCTCACTGATCGTGCCACACCATTCTCAGAGCAAGACGAGCACCACCCCGCCGGAATTTCACTAGAGCCTGCCGCTGCCGGAGAAGAAAGGAGCCAGCGATTGGAGCCGCCCCAGGAGAAGCCACCGGTACCAGGAGGTTCGCCGTCGTCGACTTCGTCATTCGCCCGCCTCGCCGACCCTCGCCCGTACTCTGGTGAGCCCCCAGCACCCCTCACTGGCCGCGCTAGGTTTCGTTCTCGCCGGAGCTGTCTCGCGTCGACGATGACCCTCAGCCGTTGGATTAGAACCCAGATCGAATTAGTGCACCAAATTAGATGAAACCAATTTTGTTGGAAAGGTCTGTGAATGCTTAAGCCAAGCCCGTTGGATTCAAGTCATTTGGATCTGTAGATCACCCTTAGCAAAAATGACAAGGCAGAAGCTTTTCTGCATTTAAACATTTTTCAAATTTAAACCACAATAGCTTTTGAGTTGATTCCAACTCTCAAAAATCACTTTCAACCATACCTTTCAGAATATATAAAAATATATATAGGTTACTTGCAGAAACTTTGTTCAAGGAATAAAAGAATGCTTCATAAGCATTTCTAGCCACTTTAATGAATTAAAATAAAAGGGTAAAACCTTGTTAAATTGTGACACCACTTTAAATCACATTCCCATGGACTACAACATGTGGTGATGACATGTGTCAACATGATCCCATGTTTAGTTTGGAGAATATTAAATCTTAAGTAGTTTTTCAATGAGTAGAAATTACTTTTCTAAAATAAGAAGACTTAAACCAATCCTTAACCTTGTAATGTTAGAGATGATGCTAGATCATCTATAGGACCCTTGTGTGTGATGATTGCAAGTAGTTAAGTATTGTCTGGTGATTGTGTACCTTGTATTTATTCATAGACGCTAGTACCGACCAAGGCTACGAGGAAGAAGGAGGATACTACGAAGAGGAAGCCGAGGAGAACTTCAACCACTGCTCTGCACAAGGCAAGCTTATACTGATATTGATGCAAGCTATACTAACCAAGTTTACCAATGCAAGCTAACACTTGCAAGATACTATACCTATGCAAGCGCATAAGACACCCTATTGTTGCCACAACCCATGCTTGTGATATGATTACTATATGCCCTCAGCGTATGTAACCATACCCACTTGCTAAACCAATCCTAGTTTTATGGCAAGCTTTTTACTTTATTTCTTTATCAAAGTTTACTTAGAGGCTACCCAAGAATTTTGGTAGATACTAGACAGTTGTGCTGAAGGTTGCATAAAGAGCATTAAAATTTGGCCTAAGCTAGAAACCTTGATATCAGCTTATGATATAAGGTTGTACTTAGTTGCAACTCCACTAGTTACCACCTCTCTATTAGTACTACCCCACCTGTAGATGCTAGTGCTAAGCATAAAACTTGATCAACTTTAGATGGGAATACTTGGTGGAAAAATGGTTATGAAAACCTTGGAATGATGGATCATTCTATTGAAATGTTTTGGACAGGTGTTTCCAAACACTTGATGATTTTGGTGATGAAAATGTTGAGGCATGAGCCTTAGCCCTTTATAAAACTGATGGTGGTCTGGATGCGATAACATTTCAATTTTATCGTACAACCACAATACCCGAATATTGGGTAGGGCTTGACTGGAAACTTATATACCTTAGTATTAGTTACCTCACGGCCAAGGTCTGAGCTGAGGCTACCTTGTGAAGATTGTCCACCTGTGCAGTACCCAAGATGACAGTGGTCATGGTTGGGAGGCCAAACTCACAGGAGAGGTGCTTATACTAGGGAGTGTAATTGGAAGGTTAGGATTGATTATCCGCATACTTAGTATGGTGAATTCAGGATTTGTTCCTGAAGGATGTATCGAATGTTGTGGTGAAAGTGTACAATCTCTGCAGAGTGTCAAACTATTCGAATAGCCGCGTCCGCGGTTATGGACAGTTGGAGTGGCCATACTGTTCCCCCGTCAGACTTTTCAAAATGACTTGTGAACGACTTGAGACTTTGGCTTGGCCACAACAGAGTTGTGACTTGGAAATACAAGATCCCACTTAGGAGTTATAAAATTGTGACTAGCTTGGGAACTTAGTAGTATAAATCTGTCTTTTGCAAAACAACCCTAGAGCCTAGTGTCCTATTACCCAAAACCCCCTTTTTCTTGTTAGTATTAGTTTGCGAGTACTTAAAGAGTACTCATGGCTTTGTCCCTGGCTATTCCCATGGCCAGACTATGAAGAGGAGTACCTGGAGGATGGACCCCAGGATGGTTACGACAACTAGGATCATCTCCCATCGTCAGCATTGCCTGTGACCCCGAAGATGGAGCCTCGCCTACGCTACTGTTACTATTCCGTATTCCGCTACTTGATGTTGTATTAAGGACTGGATCATGAGATCCCTATTTGTGTAAGAACTTATGTATCGTTGTAATGGATGAAGTACTATGGTATCCAATTCTGTTATGTCTCGCAAAAATGGTAATCCTGGGATTGCGATGTATGGCATAACAGGCATCTAGGATTGAAAAATCCGGGTGTTGACAAGTTGGTACCAGAGCCATCCTGACCATAGGAGACCCTAGTTAGATTGGACGCTGAACCAAAAACTTATTTTCAACACTCAAAAAAACAAAACTATTTACGAAAACTTATTCTCATTCTTACCTCTTAAATTCTTTAATAAACTTCATGTACCTCAAAAACTTTTGCAAAATATATAAAATTTTGACACACTTGATCACTTTGCTAAACTACTCATCCTCTATTTTTATAGATGGACGTGAAGTACAGCAAGTTTTACCAACTCGGAAATGGAGGAGACCTTATCTTTGAGAGGGATCTGGATCAGCTTTCGGAACTTTTGGAGCGCCCGCATCCCGAGTTCTTCGGAGCTCAGCTCAATGATCAAGGGGGAGAAGATCTACAGTGGCTAATTGTTGCAAGCCTCCGAGGAAAGATTGAACCTCCCACTGCGGAGGGAATTCAGTTTACCTTGAGGGAAAACAACTGGCTCGATGGACTTGCCAGAGTAATGCAGGAAGCTCTTTCCCGTCTGTGTGGGCAGAGCATCAATCAGATCAAGGGTACTCGCTTTGAGTTTTGCCCAAGACGTGATGCAAATGGTCAACCACTGGAAGCCCCATACCACCCCGAGCTGAAGACTCAATTGGACCAGCTTAGCTTCATGATGTATGATCGTCAGCAGGAACTGGACAACTGCCGTGACTATTGCAACCACAAGTCTGCCATCATCAAGACGAAGGATCAGACCATCGCCATGCTAGCAAAGGATCGCAAGTCTCGCCGCCGTCAGCTTGACAAGAAGGAGCGCATTATTGCCCGTCTTCGCCATCGTATCTCAGCTCTGGAAGAGACCATCCATGAGAGAGACATGCAGTTAGAGGAAAGGGAGAATGCCGGAGAAGATCTTCGTGGAGACCCTTACTCCTATCTCAGCGATGGCGATGATTTTCTGGAGGATCAGGCCATGGACTTCTTCACCGATGAGGATGATTTCGCCTTCATCGATGATGCGGAAGATGATGAAGCCACAGACTCCGAGCAGTAGTGGCACTGAGCACTAGCGTAGTGAGTAGTAGTCGGTCCCACTGTATCGTAGTTCCCAGAGTGGTTCTTAAAACCATCTGTTTTGCTTTGTTGTAGTGTGTGTTGTACTGTGTGCTATGAGTGAATGAATGAAAAAAGCAAGTTGCTAGAAAACTTGAGTCAAACTCTAAAAACTCTTCAAAGACCCAAAACCTTAGAAATTTCCCTCTTTTCTCATGATCTATATCAATCTTCAGATGCCACGTGGAGGAAGTGGTTCAGCCCCGGACCCAATGTTGCAGATCCTGCAAATGTTGACTTCTGACCGCGAAGCTGAACGAGCGGAACGGCAAGCCAACCTAGCCACTCTACAACAGATAGCCCAGTTAGCCCACAACAACCAAGGTCATGGAAATCAGGACAACCACGGATCTAAGCTCAAGAATTTTCAGAATACCAACCCACCCGTTTTCACCAATTCAGAAGAACCCCTAGACGCCGATGATTGGCTGCAAACCATGGAGAATAACTTAGAAGTAGCCGGAGTAGAAGCCAACGAGAAAGTCTTGTTCGCCACTCATTATCTAGCCGGAGATGCCAGGGCATGGTGGAACAGTGTTCGTGCAATGACCGGAGGCCAAATGATGACCTGGGAGGAATTCAAGGTCAAGTTTAGCAGAACCCATGTGCCGCCAGGTTTGATCAAGAGAATGAGAGACGAGTTCAGAGAATTGAAGCAAGGAAGGATGACCGTAGTGGAATACCGTGACAAATTTTTGTCATTAGCTAGGTACGCCCCAGATGAGATAGACACCGAAGCCAAGAAGAAAGAAAGATTCCTGAATGGTCTGCATGACGAGATGCAGACAGTATAAGTCAATATTCCCTTTGCTGATATTGAAGCCCTTGTCGACTCCGCTATCCAGATGGAAGGAAAGATCAACCAGGCCAATGAGAACCGCAAGCGTCACATGATGCATCAACCAGGAACCCATCAGACCCCAAAGTATCGCCCCAACCCATCTCCAGGATTTGCCCCAAGGACCAACAGACCCCCTATGACCCGTCCGAACTATCCCAACCGTGGAAACCCTAAACCCGGAGGAAATCACAACAACCCCGGCAATTCTAGCACTTTCACCCGTGCCCCACCCAAGTTCAACACCAACCATGCTACCGCCAACCCCAATACTGCCCCGAGGACTGGAAGCAATGCTGTGCCTGTCGCAGCCAAGGACAAGTCCCAAGTGACCTGTTATGACTGTGGAAATAAAGGCCACTATTCCAACGAGTGCCCCAACAAGAAGAACGCTACAGCCCCTAATACCAATGTCCCAGCCCAGCAGCAGCGTCGTGTCCAGCCAGGGAGAAGATTTGCCCCAGGAAATTCACTCAACCGCAATGGCCGCCTTTTTCTCATGCATGCTGAAGAAGCTCAGGAAGCGCCAGACGTCGTGCTGGGTATGTTTTCTGTTAATTCAGTACTCGCAAGAGTGTTGTTTGATTCTGGTGCATCGCATTCATTTGTCACCGAAGAATTTGCATGCACTAGTAAAATCCAACCAACCAAACTGAAGCATGTGATGATTGTACAAATTCCCGGATCGACCACCAAGGCTAGGCAAATTTGCAAAGCCGTCCCTATCCGAATCCATGGCATAGATTTTTATGCTAATCTAATAGTACTCGGAACTAAAGGTTTGGAAGTAGTACTAGGAATGGATTGGATGTCCAAACATAAAGGAATGATTGACTGTGCCAAGAAAGCCATTACCATGACTAGTACCGCCAGAATATTAGTCGAGCATATATCGGAAACCTTACCTCGCCAATTCAAGTGTAACAAGAGTCTAGCCCAACCCACCATCGACCAAGTTCGGGTAGTCTGTGAATACCCCGATGTATTTCCAGATGTTTTGCTCGGTATGCCCCCAGATAGGGATATCGAGTTTATCATCGAACTAATCCCCGGAACAGGACCTATAGCCCAGAGACCCTATAGTATGAACCCGTCAGAACTAGAAGAACTGAAGAAGCAACTGGATTCCATGTTAGAAATCGGATTGATTCAACCAAGTGCGTCACCATGGAGGTCACCTGTCTTGTTTGTGGACAAGAAGGATGGAGGTAACCGTTTGTGTACGGATTATCGAAAGTTGAATGATGTCACCATCAAGAACAAGTACCCCTTGCCCAAGATAGAGGATTTGTTTGATCAGTTGACCGGTGCCCAGGTGTTTTCTAAGATTGATCTTAGAACTGGTTATCATCAACTCAAAATTCGTGCAGAGGATATTCCAAAGACTGCCTTTACCACCAGATATGGGTTGTATGAGTATACAGTCATGTCTTTTGGATTAACCAATGCCCCCGCTTATTTCATGAACCTCATGAATAAGATTTTTATGGACTTCCTGGATAAGTTTGTCGTTGTTTTCATCGATGACATTCTGATTTATTCCAAATCGGAAGAAGAACATGAGCTACACCTAAGGACCATTCTTGGAACCCTTAGAGAGCATCAGCTGTATGCAAAATTTAGCAAATGTGAATTCTGGTTACAGGAAGTAGGATTCCTCGGTCACATTGTATCAGCCGGAGGAATTGCCGTTGACCCTGCCAAAGTGAAAGATGTAGAAGATTGGCAAGCCCCAACCACTCAAACCCAAGTTCGTGCTTTTCTCGGATTGGCGGGATATTACCGCAAATTCGTCGAAGGATTCTCTAGTATCGCCCGACCCATGACCCATTGCTGAAGAAATACAAGAAGTTTGAATGGACAGACAAGTGTGAAGCGAGTTTCCAAGAACTCAAAAGGAGATTGATTTCCGCCCCAATCTTGATCATGCCGGATATCACGAAGCCCTTCGATGTGTATTGTGACGCATCCAAGATTGATCTCGGATGTGTGCTAATGCAAGAAGGCCAAGTTATATCCTATCTATCGCGACAATTGAAGCAGCATGAACAAAATTATCCAACCCATGACCTCGAACTCGCAGCCGTAGTTCTAGCCCTGAAGACATGGAGACATTACCTTATGGGAAACCGTTGTGAGATTTATTCGGATCACAAGAGCCTAAAGTATATATTCACTCAGAAGGAGCTGAATATGAGGCAGAGAAGATGGATTGAGCTAATCAAGGATTACGACCTGGACATTCATTATCACCCTGGAAAAGCCAACGTAGTAGCCGATGCCCTTAGCAGATTGCCGTGCCGCTTGAACTCCATGATTTTGAAGGAGCAACCAAGTTTGCACAAAGAGATGGAAGATTTTCGAATAGAATTAGTAAGTGAAGGATTTTTGGATAGCATAGAACTTCAGCCCACTTTGATCAGTCAGGTTAAAGAGGCGCATAAAGGAAATGCTAGTATCGACGGAATTAAACGTCGTATCGGTACAGGCAAGGTACCCGTATTCACCGAGGACGAAGAAGGAGTTTTGTGGTACAAAGGACGCCTTTGTGTACCAGTAGATTCTGAGTTAAAAGCAGTTATCTTGAAGGAGGCTCATGATACTCTTTATTCTATCCATCCAGGAGGAACTAAGATGTATCAAGATTTGAAAGAGCAATTTTGGTGGCATAAGATGAAGAGAGAAATCGGAAGCTATATCGCCAAGTGTGATATATGTCAGCGAGTCAAGGCAGGACATCAAAGACCCGCTGGATTGTTGCAACCTTTGCAAATTCCGGAATGGAAATGGGATTCTGTAGGAATGGACTTTATCACTGGACTACCTACTTCTAGTAGGGGAAATGACTCTATTTGGGTCATAGTGGACAGATTGTCCAAAGTCGCCCATTTCTTGCCCGTTAAAACCACCTATCAGAGTTCGAAGCTAGCAGAGTTGTACATCGCTAGGATCGTTAGTTTGCATGGAGTCCCCAAGAATATCGTATCGGATCGAGGAACTCAGTTTACCTCGAGATTCTGGAAGAAGGTCCAGGAAGGTTTAGGAACCCGCCTAGATTTCAGTACCGCGTATCACCCTCAGACCGATGGACAAACGGAGCGAGTAAACCAAATACTCGAAGATATGCTTAGAGCATGTGTGCTAGAATATGGATCCAAGTGGGAAGACTGTCTACCGTTTGCAGAATTTTCCTACAACAATAGTTACCAAGCCAGTTTGCAAATGGCCCCATTTGAATTCATGTACGGAAGGAAGTGCCGCACCCCTTTGAACTGGTCGGAAGTAGGAGAGAGTCAAATTTTCGGACCCGACATCCTACGAGAAGACCGAAGTGTTCAAGAATATCGATCATAGGACCATAGAGATCAATGATGACCTGACCTATCCCGAAGTACCCATCCGTATATTGGAGGAAGCTTTTCGAACGACCAGAACCCGAAGCATCAAGTTTCTCAAGATTCAGTGGAGCAACCACACAGAAGAGGAAGCTACCTGGGAACGCGAAGATCACATCAGGACGGAGTTTCCAGATCTCTTCAAATCCTAGGTAATCTTTTCGTCCTTTTTCAAATCTCGGGACGAGATTTTGATTAAGGGGGGAAGGTTTGTAACATCCCAAAAATATCAAACTTAGATCAACAAAACACTAATCCTAAAGTTTAGGGTTAACAAAAACTTTTCTAAATCAATTCATGAAAGCATGTATATGTGTATGCATGAATTTTGAAATTCTTTAAAAACTACTTTGTTTGTGTGATCCATTGCTTGTAAAATGTTTCTTAGGCGAAAAGAACATCATCTAAAACATTCCCCACACTTTTCCTAAAGAAAAATAAGTCAAAACCAATATATTAAGTGAATGGTCATTTTGACCAATTTAACTCCCATGCCTACTTTGGCTGTCTCAAACTTTCAAAACCTAACAGAAACTTTTCTGGATCTTTGCACCCCTTGAATGTACTCATAACAAAGTATCAAGGCCCACCTTGTGATCATCCAGAAACTTTCAAATGCATAGTTTAAATGACAACTCAAAATTGAATCTTCTTCATATGGGAAGATCCCACTTTTTCAAAACTCACTTAAACAAGCTCAATTTTCAAAACCCAAGCATCTGCAGACTCACCAGAACCAATCTAGCAAACCCACCAAAAATCATTTCAAAATTCAAAACTTGATTTCATGCGGCCATTTCATCAAACAGGTTGCAGGCACAAATCAAACAAAACACAAAACACTATAGTGTGCAGTGTTTTGAGCCTAACTTGTTCCCTAGTTAGCTCTCACACAATCCAGTAGATCATATAGAGAGGTTAGACCAGCTTTAGCACCCCTGTGAGCTTGCCATTGCCATTAATGGTGAACATCCGAGCACCTCAATGCCACCCCATAGTCGACAGCAGGCTAGAGGAAGAACTAGCCGTGCCAACCTTGTCTGGGAGGCAGCCCACCGTCCACCGCCACTGCCTGTCCCAGCCGCGAGCGTTGCCAAGCCCTGGACCACGCGCACCAGACACGCCCAGACCATGCCGAGCATGCGCCAGAGCGCCACCCTCGACCACCACCCACAGACCGCGCGCCGCCCTCACCGCGCGCACACACGATCACCACCGACCCAGGAGACCGCCAGACATCCCCTTTTAACGCCCCGCGCCATACAGCCACCGCCCGCCGTCGAGAACGCCGCCTCTGCCGCGCAGAGCACCGCCCGTTCCAGACCAAACCACACCGCCCCATCCCTCGCGACCATGTCGTTGAGCATCGCCAGGAGACACAGCACCGTCCCCTACCCTTGCCCATGCCATTAGTTGCCTGTAACGTCGCCTCCGACGAGCTCACCTTGCGCCCCGACGGTCCCCTCGCTCGACTATAAATAGAGGCCACCCCCGCACAATTTCTTCACACCATCTCACTCCCCTCTCCTCACTGATCGTGCCACACCATTCTCAGAGCAAGGCGAGCACCACCCCGCCGGAATTTCACTGGAGCCTGCCGCTGCCGGAGAAGAAAGGAGCCAGCGATTGGAGCCGCCCCAGGAGAAGCCACCGGTACCAGGAGGTTCGCCGTCGTCGACTTCGTCGTTCGCCCGCCTCGCCGACCCTCGCCCGTACTCCGGTGAGCCCCCAGCACCCCTCACTGGCCGCGCTAGGTTTCGTTCTCGCCGGAGCTGTCTCGCGTCGACGATGACCCTCAGCTGTTGGATTAGAACCAGATCGAACGAACCACGTTGCCCCATACCGCTTCGCCCAGCCCCGTGTCACTGACGAGTGGGGACACCCACTTACGCAGCCCGCGGGAGCACTGCGCTTAGCAGGCCGGCCCGTTAGAATTTCCCGCGCAGCCCAATAATTCAAATTAAATCTTTTCTTTTTAATTTCAAACACACTTCTGTACCCAACTTCAAAAATCAACCCAGATCGAATTAGTGCACCAAATTAGATGAAACCAATTTTTTTGGAAAGGTCTGTGAATGCTTAAGCCAAGCCCGTTGGATTCAAGTCATTTGGATCTGTAGATCACCCTTAGCAAAAATGACAAGGCAGAAGCTTTTCTGCATTCAAACATTTTTCAAATTTAAACCACAATAGCTTTTGAGTTGATTCCAACTCTCAAAAATCACTTTCAACCATACCTTTCAGAATATATAAAAATATATATAGGTTACTTGCAGAAACTTTGTTCAAGGAATAAAAGAATGCTTCATAAGCATTTCTAGCCACTTTAATGAATTAAAATAAAAGGGTAAAACCTTGTTAAATTGTGACACCACTTTAAATCACATTCCCATGGACTACAACATGTGGTGATGACATGTGTCAACATGATCCCATGTTTAGTTTGGAGAATATTAAATCTTAAGTAGTTTTTCAATGAGTAGAAATTACTTTTCTAAAATAAGAAGACTTAAACCAATCCTTAACCTTGTAATGTCAGAGACGATGCTAGATCATCTATAGGACCCTTGTGTGTGATGATTGCAAGTAGTTAAGTATTGTCTGGTGATTGTGTACCTCGTATTTATTCATAGACGCTAGTACCGACCAAGGCTACGAGGAAGAAGGAGGATACTACGAAGAGGAAGCCGAGGAGAACTTCAACCACTGCTCTGCACAAGGCAAGCTTATACTGATATTGATGCAAGCTATACTAACCAAGTTTACCAATGCAAGCTAACACTTGCAAGATACTATACCTATGCAAGCGCATAAGACACCCTATTGTTGCCACAACCCATGCTTGTGATATGATTACTATATGCCCTCAGCGTATGTAACCATACCCACTTGCTAAACCAATCCTAGTTTTATGGCAAGCTTTTTACTTTATTTCTTTATCAAAGTTTACTTAGAGGCTACCCAAGAATTTTGGTAGATACTAGACAGTTGTGCTGAAGGTTGCATAAAGAGCATTAAAATTTGGCCTAAGCTAGAAACCTTGATATCAGCTTATGATATAAGGTTGGACTTAGTTGCAACTCCACTAGTTACCACCTCTCTATTAGTACTACCCCACCTGTAGATGCTAGTGCTAAGCATAAAACTTGATCAACTTTAGATGGGAATACTTGGTGGAAAAATGGTTATGAAAACCTTGGAATGATGGATCATTCTATTGAAATGTTTTAGACAGGTGTTTCCAAACACTTGATGATTTTGGTGATGAAAATGTTGAGGCATGAGGCTTAGCCCTTTATAAAACTGATGGTTGTCTGGATGCGATACCATTCCAATTTTATCGTACAACCACAATACCCGAATATTGGGTAGGGCTTGACTGGAAACTTATATACCTTAGTATTAGTTCCCTCACAGCCAAGGTCTGAGCTGAGGCTACCTTGTGAAGATTGTCCACCTGTGCAGTACCCAAGATGACAGTGGTCATGGTTGGGAGGCCAAACTCACAGGAGAGGTGCTTATACTAGGGAGTGTAATTGGAAGGTTAGGATTGATTATCCACATACTGAGTATGGTGAATTCAGGATTTGTTCCTGACGGATGTTGTGGTGAAAGTGTACAATCTCTGCAGAGTGTCAAACTATTCGAATAGCCGCGTCCGCGGTTATGGACAGTTGGAGTGGCCATACTGTTCCCCCGTCAGACTTTTCAAAATGACTTGTGAACGACTTGAGACTTTGGCTTGGCCACAACAGAGTTGTGACTTGGAAATACAAGATCCCACTTAGGAGTTATAAAATTGTGACTAGCTTGGGAACTTAGTAGTATAAATCTGGCTTTTGCAAAACAACCCTAGAGCCTAGTGTCCTATTACCCAAAACCCCCTTTTTCTTGTTAGTATTAGTTTGCGAGTACTTAAAGAGTACTCATGGCTTTGTCCCTGGCTATTCCCATGGCCAGACTATGAAGAGGAGTACCTGGAGGATGGACCCCAGGATGGTTACGACAACTAGGATCATCTCCCATCGTCAGCATTTCCTGTGACCCCGAAGATGGAGCCTCTCCTACGCTACCGTTACTATTCCGTATTCCGCTGCTTGATGTTATATTAAGGACTGGATCATGAGATCCCTATTTGTGAAAGAACTTATGTATCGTTGTAATGGATGAAGTACTATGGTATCCAATTCTGTTATGTCTCGCAAAAATGGTAATCCTGGGATTGCGATGTATGGCATAACAGGCATCTAGGATTGAAAAATCCGGGTGTTGACAAAGCCCTTTTCCATTTTCCGAGCCCAAAAACAGGTCGTTTTGTGAAGTAACCACCAAAATGCCGTTTCAGAATGCTACCGTCCCATTTTCCTAAAATACTACACCACCTTACATGGACTATCTCCCAACCAGGACATCTCAAACCTTTTCGTCCATTCCGGGTAAAAAGGACAAATGTCTGTCGAATTGGTAGGAAGTGGGTCCGGTTTGTACTAGGTACATGATCTATCGCCCGTGATTTTTTGAAAAAATTATTTTTAGACTCGCAATATGTGGTTTCTTCAGATATCCAATGCAAGATCTAACGATGCTCATCCCCTATATTCATGCACGCTGGTTCGACCATAGTTAGAAATTCAGAAAATTTAAAACGGGCATAATAAATTCAAAATAAATCCTAACAATGAAAATCCTTCGCGTGGTGTCATATTATGTGACATAGTTGAAAGGAAAAATACCAGACTTGGTATATTGATCATGTCTCAAAAAAACCTTCACAAAATGACCTATCATGTTCGAGGTTTCATGGCTTTCGGTCCACATGATAGATGTTATGTGCTGAATCACGGCATAATTTGTGATGCTGTGCCCATATTATGCATGCATGTGGACATTGGTATGGAGAAAATTGTGGCATGAGGAAGTTTTCCTTTTTGTCGCACGGAAAAGCCCCTTTCCATTTTCCGAGCGCAAAAAACGGGTCATTTTGTGAAGTAACCACCAAAATGCCGTTTCAGAATGCTACCGTCCCATTTTCCTAAAATACTAGACCACCTTACATGGACTATCTCCCAACCGGGACATCTCAAACCTTTTCGTCCATCCTGGGTAAAAAGGAAAAATGTTTGCCGAATCGGTAGGAAGTGGGTCCGGTTTGTACTACAGGTACATGATCTATCGCCCATGATTTTTTGAAAAAATCATTTTTAGACTCGCAATATGTGGTTTCTTCAGAGAACCAATGCAAGATCTAATGATGCTCGTCCCCTATCTTCATGCACGTCGGTTCGACCATAGTTAGAAATTCAGAAAATTTAAAACGGGCATAATAAATTCAAAAAAAATCTGAACAATGCAAATCCTTCGCGTGGTGTCATTTTATGTGACATAGTTGAAAGGAAAAATACCAGACTTGGTATATTGATCATGTCTCGAAAAAACCTTCACAAAATGACCTATCATGTTCGAGGTTTCATGGCTTTCGGTCCAAATGACAGATGTTATGTGCTGAATCACGACATTGTTTGTGATGTTGTGCCCATATTATGCATGCATGTGGATATTGGTATGGAGAACAATGTTGCAGGAGGAAGTTTTCCTTTTTGTCGCACGGAAAAGCCCTTTTCCATTTTCCGAGGGCAAAAACAGGTCGTTTTGTGAAGTAACCACCAAAATGCCGTTTCAGAATGCTACCGTCCCATTTTCCTAAAATACTAGACCACCTTACATGGACTATCTCCCAACCGGGACATCTCAAACCTTTTCGTCCATCCCGGGTAAAAAGGACAAATGTCTATCGAATCGGTAGGAAGTGGGTCCGGTTTTTACTACAGGTACATGATATATCGCCCGTGATTTTTTGAAAAAATCATTTTTAGACTCGCAATATGTGGTTTCTTCAGATATCCAATGCAAGATCTAATGATGCTGATCCCCTATATTCATGCACGCCGGTTCGACCATAGTTAGAAATTCAGAAAATTCAAAACAGGCATAATAAATTCAAAGAAAATCCGAACAATGAAAATCCTTCGCGTGGTGTCATATTATGTGACATAGTTGAAAGGAAAAATACCAGACTTGGTATATTGATCATGTCTCGAAAAAACCTTCACAAAATGACCTATCATGTTCGAGGTTTCATGGCTTTCGGTCCAAATGACAGATGTTATGTGCTGAATCACGGCATAGTTTGTGATGTTGTGCCCATATTATGCATGCATGTGGACATTGGTATGGAGAACAATGTTGCATGAGGAAGTTTTCCTTTTTGTCGCACGGAAAAGCCCCTTTCCATTTTCCGAGCGCAAAAAACGGGTCATTTTGTGAAGCAACCACCAAAATGCCGTTTCAGAATGCTACCGTCCCATTTTCCTAAAATACTAGACCACCTTACATGGACTATCTCCCAACCGGGACATCTCAAACCTTTTCGTCCATCCCGGGTAAAAAGGACAAATGTTTGCCGAATCGGCAGGAAGTGGGTCCGGTTTGTACTACAGGTACATGATCTATCGCCCATGATTTTTTGAAAAAATCATTTTTAGACTCGCAATATGTGGTTTCTTAAGAGATCCAATGCAAGATCTAACGATGCTCGTCCCCTATCTTCATGCACGTCGGTTCGACCATAGTTAGAAATTCAGAAAATTTAAAACGGGCATAATAAATTCAAAAAAAATCCGAACAATGCAAATCCTTCGCGTGGTGTCATATTATGTGACATAGTTGAAAGGAAAAATACCAGACTTGGTATATTGATCATGTCTCAAAAAAACCTTCACAAAATGACCTATCATGTTCGAGGTTTCATGGCTTTCGGTCCAAATGACAGATGTTATGTGCTGAATCACGACATTGTTTGTGATGCTGTGCCCATATTATGCATGCATGTGGATATTGGTATGGAGAACAATGTTGAAGCAGGAAGTTTTCCTTTTTGTCGCACGGAAAAGCCCTTTTCCATTTTTCGAGCGCAAAAACGGGTCGTTTTGTGAAGTAACCACCAAAATGCCGTTTCAGAATGCTACCGTCCCATTTTCCTAAAATACTAGACCACCTTACATGGACTATCTCCCAACCGGGACATCTCAAACCTTTTCGTCCATCCCGGGTAAAAAGGACAAATGTTTGCCGAATCGGCAGGAAGTGGGTCCGGTTTGTACTACAGGTACATGATCTATCGCCCATGATTTTTTGAAAAAATCATTTTTAGACTCGCAATATGTGGTTTCTTCAGAGATCCAATGCAAGATCTAACGATGCTCGTCCCCTATCTTCATGCACGTCGGTTCGACCATAGTTAGAAATTCAGAAAATTTAAAACGGGCATAATAAATTCAAAAAAAATACGAACAATGCAAATCCTTCGCGTGGTATCATATTATGTGACATAGTTGAAAGGAAAAATACCAGACTTGGTATATTGATCATGTCTCGAAAAAACCTTCACAAAATGACCTATCATGTTCGAGGTTTCATGGCTTTCGGTCCAAATGACAGATGTTATGTGCTGAATCACGGCATAGTTTGTGATGTTGTGCCCATATTATGCATGCATGTGGACATTGGTATGGAGAACAATGTTGCATGAGGAAGTTTTCCTTTTTGTCGCACGGAAAAGCCCCTTTCCATTTTCCGAGCGCAAAAAACGGGTCATTTTGTGAAGCAACCACCAAAATGCCGTTTCAGAATGCTACCGTCCCATTTTCCTAAAATACTAGACCACCTTACATGGACTATCTCCCAACCGGGACATCTCAAACCTTTTCGTCCATCCCGGGTAAAAAGGACAAATGTTTGCCGAATTGGTAGGAAGTGGGTCCGGTTTGTACTACAGGTACATGATCTATCGCCCATGATTTTTTGAAAAAATCATTTTTAGACTCGCAATATGTGGTTTCTTCAGAGATCCAATGCAAGATCTAACGATTCTCGTCCCCTATCTTCATGCACGTCGGTTCGACCATAGTTAGAAATTCAGAAAATTTAAAACGGGCATAATAAATTCAAAAAAAATCCGAACAATGCAAATCCTTCGCGTGGTGTCATATTATGTGACATAGTTGAAAGGAAAAATACCAGACTTGGTATATTGATCATGTCTCAAAAAAACCTTCACAAAATGACCTATCATGTTCGAGGTTTCATGGCTTTCGGTCCAAATGACAGATGTTATGTGCTGAATCACGACATTGTTTGTGATGCTGTGCCCATATTATGCATGCATGTGGACATTGGTATGGAGAACAATGGTGCAGGAGGAAGTTTTCCTTTTTGTCGCACGGAAAAGCCCTTTTCCATTTTCCGAGCGCAAAAACGGGTCGTTTTGTGAAGTAACCACCAAAATGCCGTTTCAGAATGCTACCGTCCCATTTTCCTAAAATACTAGACCACCTTACATGGACTATCTCCCAACCGGGACATCTCAAACCTTTTCGTCCATCCCGGGTAAAAAGGAAAAATGTTTGCCGAATCGGCAGGAAGTGGGTCCGGTTTGTACTACAGGTACATGATCTATCGCCCATGATTTTTTGAAAAAATCATTTTTAGACTCGCAATATGTGGTTTCTTCAGAGATCCAATGCAAGATCTAACGATGCTCGTCCCCTATCTTCATGCACGTCGGTTCGACCATAGTTAGAAATTCAGAAAATTTAAAACGGGCATAATAAATTCAAAAAAAATCCGAACAATGCAAATCCTTCGCGTGGTGTCATATTATGTGACATAGTTGAAAGGAAAAATACCAGACTTGGTATATTGATCATGTCTCGAAAAAACCTTCACAAAATGACCTATCATGTTCGAGGTTTCATGGCTTTCGGTCCAAATGACAGATGTTATGTGCTGAATCACGACATTGTTTGTGATGCTGTGCCCATATTATGCATGCATGTGGACATTGGTATGGAGAACAATGTTGCAGGAGGAAGTTTTCCTTTTTGTCGCACGGAAAAGCCCTTTTCCATTTTCCGAGCGCAAAAACGGGTCGTTTTGTGAAGCAACCACCAAAATGCCGTTTCAGAATGCTACCGTCCCATTTTCCTAAAATACTAGACCACCTTACATGGACTATCTCCCAACCGGGACATTTCAAACCTTTTCGTCCATCCCGGATAAAAAGGACAAATGTCTATCGAATCGGTAGGAAGTGGGTCCGATTTTTACTACAGGTACATGATATATCGCCCGTGATTTTTTGAAAAAATCATTTTTAGACTCGCAATATGTGGTTTCTTCAGATATCCAATGCAAGATCTAACGATGCTCGTCCCCTATCTTCATGCACGTCGGTTCGACCATAGTTAGAAATTCAGAAAATTCAAAACAGGCATAATAAATTCAAAAAAAAATCCGAACAATGAAAATCCTTCGCGTGGTATCATATTATGTGACATAGTTGAAAGGAAAAATACCAGACTTGGTATATTGATCATGTCTCGAAAAAACCTTCACAAAATGACCTATCATGTTCGAGGTTTCATGGCTTTCGGTCCAAATGACAGATGTTATGTGCTGAATCACGGCATAGTTTGTGATGTTGTGCCCATATTATGCTTGCATGTGGACATTGGTATGGAGAACAATGTTGCATGAGGAAGTTTTCCTTTTTGTCGCACGGAAAAGCCCCTTTCCATTTTCCGAGCGCAAAAAACGGGTCATTTTGTGAAGTAACCACGAAAATGCCGTTTCAGAATGCTACCGTCCCATTTTCCTAAAATACTAGACCACCTTACATGGACTATCTCCCAACCGGGACATCTCAAACCTTTTCGTCCATCCCGGGTAAAAAGGACAAATGTTTGCCGAATCGGTAGGAAGTGGGTCCGGTTTGTACTACAGGTACATGATCTATCGCCCATGATTTTTTGAAAAAATCATTTTTAGACTCGCAATATGTGGTTTCTTTAGAGATCCAATGCAAGATCTAACGATGCTCGTCCCCTATCTTCATGCACGTCGGTTCGACCATAGTTAGAAATTCAGAAAATTTAAAACGAGCATAATAAATTCAAAAAAAATCCGAACAATGCAAATCCTTCGCGTGGTGTCATATTATGTGACATAGTTGAAAGGAAAAATACCAGACTTGGTATATTGATCATGTCTCGAAAAAACCTTCACAAAATGACCTATCATGTTCGAGGTTTCATGGCTTTCGGTCCAAATGACAGATGTTATGTGCTGAATCACGACATTGTTTGTGATGCTGTGCCGATATTATGCATGCATGTGGACATTCGTATGGAGAACAATGTTGCAGGAGGAAGTTTTCCTTTTTGTCGCACGAAAAAGCCCTTTTCCATTTTCCGAGCGCAAAAACGGGTCGTTTTGTGAAGTAACCACCAAAATGCCATTTCAGAATGCTACCGTCCCATTTTCCTAAAATACTAGACCACCTTACATGGACTATCTCCCAACCGGGACATCTCAAACCTTTTCGTCCATCCCGGGTAAAAAGGACAAATGTCTATCGAATCGGTAGGAAGTGGGTCCGATTTTTACTACAGGTACATAATATTTCGCCCGTGATTTTTTGAAAAAATCATTTTTAGACTCGCAATATGTGGTTTCTTCAGATATCCAATGCAATATCTAACGATGCTGATCCCCTATATTCATGCACGCCGGTTCGACCATAGTTAGAAATTCAGAAAATTCAAAAAAGGCATAATAAATTCAAAAAAAATCCGAACAATGAAAATCCTTCGCGTGGTGTCATATTATGTGACATAGTTGAAAGGAAAAATACCAGACTTGGTATATTGATCATGTCTCGAAAAAACCTTCACAAAATGACCTATCATGTTCGAGGTTTCATGGCTTTCGGTCCAAATGACAGATGTTATGTGCTGAATCACGGCATAGTTTGTGATGCTGTGCCCATATTATGCATGCATGTGGACATTCTTATGGAGAACAATGTTGCATGAGGAAGTTTTCCTTTTTGTCGCACGGAAAAGCCCCTTTCCATTTTCCGACCGCAAAAAAGGGTCATTTTGTGAAGCAACCACCAAAATGCCGTTTCAGAATGCTACCGTCCCATTTTCCTAAAATACTAGACCACCTTACATGGACTATCTCCCAACCGTGACATCTCAAACCTTTTCGTCCATCCCGGGTAAAAAGCACAAATGTTTGCCGAATCGGCAGGAAGTGGGTCCGGTTTGTACTACAGGTATATGATCTATCGCCCATGATTTTATGAAAAAATCATTTTTAGACTCGCAATATGTGGTTTCTTCAGAGATCCAATGCAAGATCTAACGATGCTCGTCCCCTATCTTCATGCACGTCGGTTCGACCATAGTTAGAAATTCAGAAAATTTAAAACGGGCATAATAAATTCAAAAAAAATCCGAACAACGCAAATCCTTCAGTGGTGTCATATTATGTGACATAGTTGAAAGGAAAAATACCAGACTTGGTATATTGATCATGTCTCGAAAAAACCTTCACAAAATGACCTATCATGTTCGAGGTTTCATGCCTTTCGGTACAAATGACAGATGTTATGTGCTGAATCACGACGTTGTTTGTGATGTTGTGCCCATATTATGCATGCATGTGGACATTGGTATGGAGAACAATGTTGCAGGAGGAAGTTTTTCTTTTTGTCGCACGAAAAAGCCCTTTTCCATTTTCCGAGCGCAAAAACGGGTCGTTTTGTGAAGTAACCACCAAAATGCCGTTTCAGAATGCTACCGTCCCATTTTCCTAAAATACTAGACCACCTTACATGGACTATATTCCAACCGGGACATCTCAAACCTTTTCGTCCATCCTGGGTAAAAAGGACAAATGTTTGCCGAATCGGTAGGAAGTGGGTCCGGTTTGTACTACAGGTACATGATCTATCGCCCATGATTTTTTGAAAAAATCATTTTTAGACTCGGAATATGTGGTTTCTTCAGAGATCCAATGCAAGATCTAACGATGCTCGTCCCCTATCTTCATGCACGTCGGTTCGACCATAGTTAGAAATTCAGAAAATTTAAAATGGGCATAATAAATTCAAAAAAAATCCGAACAATGCAAATCCTTCGCGTGGTGTCATATTATGTGACATAGTTGAAGGGAAAAATACCAGACTTGGTATATTGATCATGTCTCGAAAAAACCTTCACAAAATGACCTATCATGTTCGAGGTTTCATGGCTTTCGGTCCAAATGACAGATGTTATGTGCTGAATCACGGCATAGTTTGTGATGCTGTGCCCATATTATGCATGCATGTGGACATTGGTATGGAGAACAATGTTGCAGGAGGAAGTTTTCCTTTTTGTCGCACGGAAAAGCCCTTTTCCATTTTCCGAGCGCAAAAACGGGTCGTTTTGTGAAGTAACCACCAAAATGCCGTTTCAGAATGCTACCGTCCCATTTTCCTAAAATACTAGACCACCTTACATGGACTATCTCCCAACCGGGACATCTCAAACCTTTTCGTCCATCCCGGGTAAAAAGGACAAATGTCTATCGAATCGGTAGGAAGTGGGTCCGATTTTTACTACAGGTACATGATATATCGCCCGTGATTTTTTGAAAAAATCATTTTCAGACTCGCAATATGTGGTTTCTTCAGATATCCAATGCAAGATCTAACGATGCTGATCCCCTATATTCATGCATGCCGGTTCGACCATAGTTAGAAATTCAGAAAATTCAAAACAGGCATAATAAATTCAAAAAAAATCCGAACAATGAAAATCCTTCGCGTGGTGTCATATTATGTGACATAGTTGAAAGGAAGAATACCAGACTTGCTATATTGATCATGTCTCGAAAAAACCTTCACAAAATGACCTATCATGTTCGAGGTTTCATGGCTTTCGGTCCAAATGACAGATGTTATTTGCTGAATCACGGCATAGTTTGTGATGCTGTGCCCATATTATGCATGCATGTGGACATTGGTATGGAGAACAATGTTGCATGAGGAAGTTTTCCTTTTTGTCGCACGGAAAAGCCCCTTTCCATTTTCCGAGCGCAAAAAACGGGTCATTTTGTGAAGTAACCACCAAAATGCCGTTTTAGAATGCTACCGTCCCATTTTCCTAAAATACTAGACCACCTTACATGGACTATCTCCCAACCGGGACATCTCAAACGTTTTCGTCCATCCCGGGTAAAAAGGACAAATGTTTGCCGAATCGGTAGGAAGTGGGTCCGGTTTGTACTACAGGTACATGATATATTGCCCGTGATTTTTTGAAAAAATCATTTTTAGACTCGCAATATGTGGTTTCTTCAGAGATCCAATGCAAGATCTAATGATGCTCATCCCCTATATTCATGCACGCCGGTTCGACCATAGTTAGAAATTCAGAAAATTCAAAACGGGCATAATAAATTCAAAAAAAAATCCGAACAATGAAAATCCTTCGCGTGGTGTCATATTATGTGACATAGTTGAAAGGAGAAATACCAGACTTGGTATATTGATCATGTCTCGAAAAAACCTTCACAAAATGACCTATCATGTTCGAGGTTTCATGGCTTTCGGTCCAAATGACCGATGTTATATGCTGAATCACGACATAGTTTATGATGCTGTGCCCATATTATGCATGCATGTGGACATTGTTATGGAGAACAATTTTGCAGGAGGAAGTTTTCCTTTTTGTCGCACGGAAAAGCCCTTTTCCATTTTCCGAGCGCAAAAACGGATCGTTTTGTGAAGTAACCACCAAAATGCCGTTTCAGAATGCTACTGTCCCATTTTCCTAAAATACTAGACCACCTTACATGGACTATCTCCCAACCGGGACATCTCAAACCTTTTCGTCCATCCCGGGTAAAAAGAACAAATGTCTGCCGAATCGATAGGAAGTGGGTCCGGTTTTTACTACAGGTACATGATATATCGCCCGTGATTTTTTGAAAAAATAATTTTTAGACTCGGAATATGTGGTTTCTTCAGATATCCAATGCAAGATCTAACGATGCTCATCCCCTATATTCATGCACGCCGGTTCGACCATAGTTAGAAATTCAGAAAATTCAAAACAGGCATAATAAATTCAAAAAAAATCCAAACAATGCAAATCCTTCGTGTGGTGTCATATTATGTGACATAGTTGAAAGGAAAAATACCAGACTTGGAATATTGATCATGTCTCGAAAAAACCTTCACAAAATGACCTATCATGTTCGAGGTTTCATGGCTTTCGGTCCAAATGACAGATGTTATGTGCTGAATCACGGCATAGTTTGTGATGTTGTGCCCATATTATGCATTCATGTGGACATTGGTATGGACAACAATGTTGCAGGAGGAAGTTTTCCTTTTTGTCGCACGGAAAAGCCCTTTTTCATTTTCCGAGCGCAAAAAACGGGTCGTTTTGTGAACTAACCACCAAAATGCCGTTTCAGAATGCTACCGTCCCATTTTCCTAAAATACTAGACCACCTTACATGGACTATCTCCCAACCGGGACATATCAAAACTTTTCGTCCATTCCGGGTAAAAAGGACAAATGTCTGCCGAATCGGGAGGAAGTGTGTCCAGCTTGTACTACAGGTAAATGATCTATCGCCCGTGATTTTTTGAAAAAATCATTTTTAGACTCGCAATATGTGGTTTCTTCAGAGATCCAATGCAAGATCTAACGATGCTCGTCCCCTATCTTCAAGCACGTCGGTTCGACCGTAGTTAGAAATTCAGAAAATTCAAAACAGGCATAATAAATTCAAAAAAAATCCGAACAATTAAAATCCTTCGCGTGGTGTCATATTATGTGACATAGTTGAAAGGAAAAATACCAGACTTGGTATATTGATCATGTCTCAAAAAAACCTTCACAAAATGACCTATCATGTTCGAGGTTTCATGGCTTTGGGTCCAAATGACAGATGTTATGTGCTGAATCACGACATTGTTTGTGATGATGTGCCCATATTATGCATGCATGTGGACATTGTCATGGATAACAATGTTGCATGAGGAAGTTTTCCTTTTTGTCGCACGGAAAAGCCCTTTTCCATTTTCCGAGGGCAAAAAACGGGTTATTTTGTGAAGTAACCACCAAAATGCCGTTTCAGAATGCTACCGTCCCATTTTCCTAAAATACTAGACCACCTTACATGGACTATCTCCCAACCGGGACATCTCAAACCTTTTCGTCCATCCCGGGTAAAAAGGACAAATGTTTGCTGAATCGATAGGAAGTGGGTCCGGTTTGTACTACAGGTACATGATCTATCGCCCATAATTTTTTGAAAAAATCATTTTTAGACTCGCAATATGTGGTTTCTTCAGAGATCCAATGCAAGATCTAACGATGCTCGTCCCCTATCTTCATGCACGTCGGTTCGACCATAGTTAGAAATTCAGAAAATTTAAAACGGGCATAATAAATTCAAAAAAAATCCGAACAATGCAAATCCTTCGCGTGGTGTCATATTATGTGACATAGTTGAAAGGAAAAATACCAGACTTGGTATATTGATCATGTCTCGAAAAAACCTTCACAAAATGACCTATCATGTTCGAGGTTTCATGGCTTTCGGTCCAAATGACAGATGTTATGTGCTGAATCACGGCATAGTTTGTGATGCTGTGCCCATATTATGCATGCATGTGGACATTCTTATGCAGAACAATGTTGCATGAGGAAGTTTTCCTTTTTGTCGCACGGAAAAGCCCCTTTCCATTTTCCGACCGCAAAAAACGGGTCATTTTGTGAAGCAACCACCAAAATGCCGTTTCAGAATGCTACCGTCCCATTTTCCTAAAATACTAGACCACCTTACATGGACTATCTCCCAACCGGGACATCTCAAACCTTTTCGTCCATCCCGGGTAAAAAGCACAAATGTTTGCCGAATCGGCAGGAAGTGGGTCCGGTTTGTACTACAGGTATATGATCTATCGCCCATGATTTTTTGGAAAAATCATTTTTAGACTCGCAATATGTGGTTTGTTCAGAGATCCAATGCAAGATCTAACGATGCTCGTCCCCTATCTTCATGCACGTCGGTTCGACCATAGTTAGAAATTCAGAAAATTTAAAACGGGCATAATAAATTCAAAAACAATCCGAACAATGCAAATCCTTCAGTGGTGTCATATTATGTGACATAGTTGAAAGGAAAAATACCAGACTTGGTATATTGATCATGTCTCGAAAAAACCTTCACAAAATGACCTATCATGTTCGAGGTTTCATGGCTTCCGGTCCAAATGACCGATGTTATGTGCTGAATTACGACATAGTTTGTGATGCTGTGCCCATATTATGCATGCATGTGGACATTGGTATGGAGAACAATGTTGCAGGAGGAAGTTTTCCTTTTTGTCCGACGGAAAAGCCCTTTTCCATTTTCCGAGCGCAAAAAACGGGTCGTTTTGTGAAGTAACCACCAAAATTCCGTTTTAGAATGCTACCGTCCCATTTTCCTAAAATACTAGACCAACTTACATGGACTATCTCCCAACCCGGACATCACAAACTTTTTCGTCCATCCCGGATAAAAAGGAAAAATGTCTGCCGAATCGGTAGGAAGTGGGTCCGGTTTTTACTACAGGTACATGATATATCGCCCGTGATTTTTTGAAAAAATCATTTTTAGACTCGCAATATGTGGATTCTTCAGAGATCCAGTGTAAGATCTAACGATGCTCATCCCCTATATTCATGCACGCCGGTTCGACCATAGTTAGAAATACAGAAAATTCAAAACGGGCATAATAAATTCAAAAAAAATCCGAACAATGAAAATCCTTCGCGTGGTGTCATATTATGTGACATAGTTGAACGGAAAAATACCAGACTTGGTATATTGATCATGTCTCGAAAAAACCTTCACAAAATGACCTATCATGTTCGAGGTTTCATGGCTTTCGGTCCAAATGACCGATGTGATGTGCTGAACTACGACATAGTTTGTGATGATGTGCCCATATTATGCATGCATGTGGACATTTATGGAGAACAATGTTGCAGGAGGAAGTTTTCCTTTTTGTCGCACGGAAAAGCCCTTTTCCATTTTCCGAGCGAAAAAATGGGTCGTTTTGTGAAGTAACCACCAAAATGTCATTTCAGAATGCTACTGTCCCATTTTCCTAAAATACTAGACCACCTTACATGGACTATCTCCCAACCGGGACATCTCAAACCTTTTCGTCCATCCCGGGTAAAAAGGACAAATGTCTGCCGAATCGATAGGAAGTGGGTCCGGTTTTTACTACAGGTACATGATATATCGCCCGTGATTTTTTGAAAAAATAATTTTTAGACTCGCAATATGTGGTTTCTTCAGATATCCAATGCATGATCTAACGATGCTCATCCCCTATATTCATGCACGCCGGTTCGACCATAGTTAGAAATTCAGAAAATTCAAAATAGGCATAATAAATTCAAAAAAATCCAAACAATGCAAAGCCTTCGCGTGGTGTCATATTATGTGACATAGTTGAAAGGAAAAATACCAGACTTGGAATATTGATCATGTCTCGAAAAAACGTTCACAAAATGACCTATCATGTTCGAGGTTTCATGGCTTTCGGTCCAAATGACAGATGTTATGTGCTGAATCACGGCATAGTTTGTGATGGTGTGCCCATATTATGCATGCATGTGGACATTGGTATGGAGAACAATGTTGCATGAGGAAGTTTTCCTTTTTGTCGCACGGAAAAGCCCTTTTCCATTTTCCGAGCGCAAAAAACGGGTAGTTTTGTGAAGTAACCACCAAAATGCCGTTTCAGAATGCTACCGTCCCATTTTCCTAAAATACTAGACCACCTTACATGGACTATCTCCCAACCGGGACATCTCAAACCTTTTCATCCATCCCGGGTAAAAAGGACAAATGTTTGCCGACTCGGCAGGAAGTGGGTCCGGTTTGTACTACAGGTACATGATATATCGCCCGTAATTTTTTGAAAAAATCATTTTTAGACTCGCAATATGTGGTTTCTTCAGATATCCAATGCAAGTTCTAACGATGCTTGGCCCCTATATTCATGCACGCCGGTTCGACCATAGTTAGAAATTCAGAAAATTCAAAACAGGCATAATAAATTCAAAAAAAATCCGAACAATGAAAATCCTTCGCGTGGTGTCATATTATGTGACATAGTTGAAAGAAAAAATACCAGACTTGGTATATTGATCATGTCTCGAAAAAACCTTCACAAAATGACCTATCATGTTCGAGGTTTCATGGCTTTCGGTCCAAATGACAGATGTTATGTGCGGAATCACGACATAGTTTGTGATGCTGTGCCCATATTATGCATGCATGTGGACATTGGTATGGAGAACAATGTTGCAGGAGGAAGTTTTCCTTTTTGTCGCACGGAAAAGCCCTTTTCCATTTTCCGAGCGCAAAAAACGGGTCGTTTTGTGAAGTAACCACCAAAATGCCATTTCAGAATGCTACCGTCCCATTTTCCTAAAATACTAGACCACCTTACATGGACTATCTCCCAACCGGGACATATCAAACCTTTTCGTCCATTCCGGGTAAAAAGGACAAATGTCTGCCGAATCGGGAGGAAGTGTGTCCACTTTATACTACAGGTACATGATCTATCGCCCATGATTTTTTGAAAAAATCATTTTTAGACTCGCAATATGTGGTTTCTTCAGAGATCCAATGCAAGATCTAACGATGCTCGTCCCCTATCTTCAAGCACGCCGGTTCGACCATAGTTAGAAATTCAGAAAATTCAAAACAGGCATAATAAATTCAAAAAAAATCCGAACAATTAAAATCCTTTGCGTGGTGTCATATTATGTGACATAGTTGTAAGGAAAAATACCAGACTTGGTATATTGATCATGTCTCAAAAAAACCTTCCCAAAATAACATATCATGTTCGAGGTTTCATGGCTTTCGGTCCAAATGACAGATGTTATGTGCTGAATCACGGCATAGTTTGTGATGCTGTGCCCATATTATGCATGGATGTGGACATTGTTATGGAGAACAATGTTGCAAGAGGAAGTTTTCCTTTTTGTCGCACGGAAAAGCCCTTTTCCATTTTCCGAGCGCAAAAAACGGGTCATTTTGTGAAGTAACCACCAAAATGCCGTTTCAGAATGCTACCGTCCCATTTTCCTAAAATACTAGACCACCTTATATGTACTATCTCCCAACCTAGACATCTCAAACCTTTTCGTCCATCCCGGGTAAAAAGGACAAATGTGTGTCGAATCGGCAGGAAGTGGGTCCGGTTTGTACTACAGGTACATGATCTATCGCCTGTGATTTTTTGAAAAAAATCATTTTTAGACTCGCAATATGTGGTTTCTTCAGAGATCCAATGCATGATCTAACGATGCTCGTCCCCTATCTTCATGCACGCCGGTTCGACCATAGTTAGAAATTCAGAAAATTCAAAACAGGCATAATAAATTCAAAAAAAATCCGAACAATGAAAATCCTTCGCGTGGTGTCATATTATGTGACATAGTTGAAAGGAAAAATACCAGACTTGGTATATTGATCTTGTCTCAAAAAACCTTCACAAAATGACCTATCATGTTCGAGGTTTGATGGCTTTCGGTCCAAATGACAGATGTTATGTGCTGAATCACGGCATAGTTTGTGATGCTGTGCCCATATTATGCATGCATGTGGACATTGGTATGGAGAACAATGTTGCATGAGGAAGTTTTCCTTTTTGTCGCACGGAAAAGCCCTTTTCCATTTTCCGAGCGCAAAAAACGGGTCATTTTGTGAAGTAACCACCAAAATTCCGTTTCAGAATGCTACCGTCCCATTTTCCTAAAATACTAGACCACCTTACATGGACTATCTCCCAAACGGGACATCTCAAACCTTTTCGTCCATCCTGGGTAAAAAGGACAAATGTTTGCCGAATCGGTAGGAAGTGGGTCCGGTTTGTACTACAGGTACATGATCTATCGCCCATGACTTTTTTGAAAAAATCATTTTTAGACTCGCAATATGTGGTTTCTTCAGAGATCCAATGCAAGATCTAACGATGCTCGTCCCCTATCTTCATGCACGCCGGTTCGACCATAGTTAGAAATTCAGAAAATTTAAAACGGGCATAATAAATTAAAAAAATCCGAACATTGCAAATCCTTCGCGTGGTGTCATATTATGTGACATAGTTGAAAGTAAAAATACCAGACTTGGTATATTGATCATGTCTCAAAAAAACCTTCACAAAATGACCTATCATGTTTGAGGTTTCATGGCTTTCGGTCCAAATGACCGATGTTATGTGATGAATCACGACATAGTTTGTGATGCTGTGCCCATATTATGCATGACTGTGGACATTGTTATGGATAACAATGTTGCAGGAGGAAGTTTTCCTTTTTGTCGCACGGAAAAGCCCTTTTCCATTTTCCGAGCGAAAAAAACGGGTCGTTTTGTGAAGTAACCACCAAAATGCCGTTTTAGAATGCTACCGTCCCATTTTCCTAAAATACTAGACCACCTTACATGTACTATCTCCCAACCGAGACATCTCAAACCTTTTCGTCCATCCCGGGTAAAAAGGACAAATGTGTGCCGAATCGGTAGGAAGTGGGTCCGGTTTGTACTACAGGTACATGATCTATCGCCCGTGATTTTTTGAAAAAAAATCATTTTTAGACTCGCAATATGTGGTTTCTTCAGAGATGCAATGCAAGATCTAACGATGCTCGTCCCATATCTTCATGCACGTCGGTTCGACCATAGTTAGAAATTCAGAAAATTCAAAACAGGCATAATAATTTCAAAAAAAATCCGAACAATGAAAATCCTTCGCGTGGTGTCATATTATGTGACATAGTTGAAAGTAAAAATACTAGAATTGGTATATTGATCATGTCTCGAAAAAACCTTCACAAAATGACCTATCATGTTCGAGGTTTCATGGCTTTCGGTCCAAATGACAGATGTTATGTGCTAAATCACGGCATAGTTTGTGATGCTGTGCCCATATTATGCATGCATGTGGATATTGGTTTGGAGAACAATGTTGCATGAGGAAGTTTTCCTTTTTGTCGCACGAAAAAGCCCTTTTCCATTTTCCGAGCGCAAAAAACGGGTCATTTTGTGAAGTAACCACCAAAATTCTGTTTCAGAATGCTACCGTCTCATTTTCCTAAAATACTAGACCACCTTACATGGAATATCTCCCAAACAGGACATCTCAAACCTTTTCGTCCATCCCGGGTAAAAAGGAAAAATGTTTGCCGAATCGGTAGGAAGTGGGTCCGGTTTGTACTACATGTACATGATCTATCGCCCATGATTTTTTGAAAAAATCATTTTTAGACTCGCAATATGTGGTTTCTTCAGAGATCCAATGCAAGATCTAACGATGCTCGTCCCCTATCTTCATGCACGCCGGTTCGACCATAGTTATAAATTCAGAAAATTCAAAACGGGCATAATAAATTCAAAAAAATCCGAACAATGAAAATCCTTCACGCGGTGTCATATTATGTGACACAGTTGAAAGGAAAAATACCAGACTTGGTATATTGATCATGTCTCGAAAAAACCTTCACAAAATGACCTATCATGTTCGAGGTTTCATGGCTTTCGGTCCAAATGACCGATGTTATGTGCTGAATCACGGCATAGTTTGTGATGATGTGCCCATATTATGCATGCATGTGGACATTGTTATGGAGAACAATTTTGCAGGAGGAAGTTTTCCTTTTTGTCGCACGGAAAAGCCCTTTTCTATTTTCCGAGCGCAAAAAACGGGTCGTTTTGTGAAGTAACCACCAAAATGCCATTTCAGAATGCTACTGTCCCATTTTCCTAAAATACTAGACCACCTTACATGGACTATCTCCCAACCGGGACATCTCAAACCTTTTCGTCCATCCCGGGTAAAAAGGACAACTGTTTGCCGAATCGGGAGGAAGTGGGTCCAGTTTGTACTACACGTACATGATCTATCGCCCGTGATTTTTTGAAAAAATCATTTTTAGACTCGCAATATGTGGTTTCTTCAGAGATCCAATGCAAGATCTAACGATGCTCGTCCCCTATCTTCATGCACGCCGGTTCGACCATAGTTAGAAATTCAGAAAATTCAAAACAGGCATAATAAATTCAAAAAAAATCCGAACAATGAAAATCCTTCGCGTGGTGTCATATTATGTGACATAGTTGAAAGGAAAAATACCAGACTTGGTATATTGATCATGTCTCGAAAAAACCTTCACAAAATGACCTATCATGTTCGAGGTTTCATGGCTTTCGGTCCAAATGACCGATGTTATGTGCTGAATCACGGCATAGTTTGTGATGTTGTGCCCATATTATGCATGCATGTGGACATTGTTATGGAGAACAATGTTGCAGGAGGAAGTTTTCCTTTTTGTCGCACCGAAAAGCCCTTTTCCATTTTCCGAGCGCAAAAAACGGGTCGTTTTGTGAAGTAACCACCAAAATGCCGTTTCAGAAACCTACCGTCCCATTTTCCTAAAATACTAGACCACCTTACATGGACTATCTCCCAACCGGGACATCTCAAACCTTTTCGTCCATCCCGGGTAAAAAGGACAAATGTTTGCCGAATTGGCAGGAAGTGGGTCCGGTTTGTACTACAGGTACATGATCTATCGCCCGTGATTTTTGGAAAAAAATCATTTTTAGACTCGCAATATGTGGTTTCTTCAGAGATCCAATGAAGGATCTAATGATGCTCGTCCCCTATCTTCATGCACGCCGGTTCGACCATAGTTAGAAATTCAGAAAATTCAAAACAGGCATAATAAATTCAAAAAAAATCTGAACAATGAAAATCCTTCGCGTGGTGTCATATTATGTGACATATTTGAAAGGAAAAATACCAGACTTGGTATATTGATCATGTCTCGAAAAAACCTTCACAAAATGACTTATCATGTTCGAGGTTTCATGGCTTTCGGTCCAAATGACCGATGTTATGTGCTGAATCACGGCATAGTTTGTTATGTTGTGCCCATATTTTGCATGCATGTGGACATTGTTATGGAGAACAATGTTGCAGGAGGAAGTTTTCCTTTTTGTCGCAACGAAAATCCCTTTTCCATTTTCCGAGCGCAAAAAACGGGTCGTTTTGTGAAGTAACCACCAAAATGCCGTTTCAGAATGCTACCGTACCATTTTCCAAAAATACTAGACCACCTTACATGGACTATCTCCCAACCAGGACATCTCAAACCTTTTCGTCCATCCCGGGTAAAAAGGACAAATGTTTGCAGAATCGGCAGGAAGTGGGTCCGGTTTGTACTACAGGTACATGATCTATCGCCCGTGATTTTTTGAAAAAAATCATTTTTAGACTCGCAATATGTGGTTTCTTCAGAGATCCAATGCAAGATCTAACGATGCTCGTCCCCTATCTTCATGCACGCCGGTTCGACCATAGTTAGAAATTCAGAAAATTCAAAACAGGCATAATAAATTCAAAAAAAATCGGAACAATGAAAATCCTTCGCGTGGTGTCATATTATGTGACATAGTTGAGAGGAAAAATACCAGACTTGGTATATTGATCATGTCTCAGAAAAACCTTCAGAAAATGACCTATAATGTTCGAGGTTTCATGGCTTTCGGTCCAAATGACCGATGTTATGTGCTGAATCACGACATAGTTTGTGATGCTGTGCCCATATTATGCATGCATGTGGACATTGTTATGGAGAACAATGTTGCAGGAGGAAGTTTTCCTTTTTGTCGCACAGAAAAGCCCTTTTCTATTTTCCGACCGCAAAAAATGGGTCGTTTTGTGAAGTAACCACCAAAATGCCGTTTCATAATGCTCCCTACCCATTTTCCTAAAATACTAGACCACCTTACATGGACTATCTCCCAACCGGGACATCTCAAACCTTTTCGTCCATCCCGGGTAAAAAGGACAAATGTTTGCCGAATCGGTAGGAAGTGGGTCCGGTTTGTACTACAGGTACATGATCTATCGCCCGTAATTTTTTGAAAAAAATAATTTTTAGACTCGCAATATGTGGTTTCTTCAGAGATCCAATGCAATATCTAACGATGCTCGTCCCCTATCTTCATGCACGCCGGTTCGACCATAGTTAGAAATTCAGAAAATTCAAAACGGGCATAATAAATTCAAAAAAATCCGAATAATGCAAATCCTTCGCGTGGTGTCATATTTTGTGACATAGTTGAAGGAAAAATACCAGACTTGGTATATTGATCATGTCTCGGAAAAACCTTCACAAAATGACCTATCATGTTCGAGGTTTCATGGCTTTCGGTCCAAATGACCGATGTTATGTGCTGAATCACGACATAGTTTGTGATGCTGTGCCCATATTATGCATGCATGTGGACATTTTTATGGTGAACAATGCTGCAGGAGGAAGTTTTTCTTTTGTCGCACGGAAAAGCCCTTTTCCATTTTCCGAGCGCAAAAAACGGGTCGTTTTGTGAAGTAACCACCAAAATGCCGTTTCATAATGCTACCGTCCCATTTTCCTAAAATACTAGACCACCTTACATGGACTATATCCCAACCGGGACATCTCAAACCTTTTCGTCCATCCCGGGTAAAAAGGATAAATGTCTGCCGAATCGGTAGAAAGTGGGTCCGGTTTGTACTACAGGTACATGATCTATCGCCCGTGATTATTTGAAAAATCATTTTTAGACTCGCAATATGTGGTTTCTTCAGAGATCCAATGCAAGATCTAACGATGCTCGTCCCCTATCTTCATGCACGCCGGTTCGACCATAGTTAGAAATTCAGAAAATTCAAAACGGGAATAATAAATTCAAAAAAAATCCGAACAATGAAAATCGTTCGCGTGATGTCATATTATGTGACATAGTTGAAAGGAAAAATACCAGACTTGGTATATTGATCATGTCTCGAAAAAACCTTCACAAAATGACCTATCATGTTCGAGGTTTCATGGCTTTCAGTCCAAATGACCGATGTTATGTACTGAATCACGGCATAGTTTGGGATGCTGTGCCCATATTATGCATGCATGTGGACATTGGTATGGAGAACAATGTTGCAGGAAGAAGTTTTCCTTTTTGTCGCACGGAAAAGCCCTTTTCCATTTTCCGAGCGCAAAAAACGGGTCGTTTTGTGAAGTAACCACCAAAATGCCGTTTCAGAATGCTACCGTCCCATTTTCCTAAAATACTAGACCACCTTACATGGACTATCTCCCAACTAGGACATCTCAAACATTTTCGTCCATCCCGGGTAAAAAGGACAAATGTCTGCCGAATCGGTAGGAAGTGGGTCCGGTTTGTACTACAGGTACATGATCTATCGCCCGTGATTTTTTGAAAAAATCATTTTTAGACTCGCAATATGTGGTTTCTTCAGAGATCCAATGCATGTTCTAAATGAGCCATTTTTCTTCCCGCTATTTTTTCCCGGCATTTCTCCCGCCATTTCTTCCCGCCAGTTTTTCCCGCCAGTTATTCCCTTCAGTTATCTTCCTGCCATTTCTTACTATATATATATATGTAGGGTTGGCCTCCATTGTCATTGCACATCTCTAGACTCATATTTGCAACCTCATCACTCTTTCCCATGACTTCCACCGTAGCACTAACTCCAGGGAGGCGGAGGCTCTTTGCGCCTCGAACTACCCCTGCCCACCGGGCTACCGTGTCCCCTTCGGCTGGATGATGAGCGCCGGAGGCGTGCTGGTTCCTCCTTTCCCTCTAGGTGTGGCGCGTCGGATGGCCATCACGAACCACTACTACTTCGAGCTCACGCCGGAGCAGCGGAGGAATCCCAGATGGCATCCCGACTATTTCCCGACTTGGGAAGCCTTCTTCGTGGATCGGCGTGAGAGGGCGCTCGCCAGGCACGAGGAGGATGGCCCACCTCCTCCGAAATTCAATGAGGCCGGCCGACGGTTGTGGTGGCGCGGTCGGACTCTCCAGAGTGTCATGGCCTATGACACGGCCGCCGATTCTAGCCCCCGCCTGCGATACCCTCTAGTCCAGCCCACTCGTACTAAGCCTTCAAGGTTCAACTACGGCGACCCCGACGACGACAGCGACGAAGGCCGCGGCGAGTACGACGACTACAGTGGCGAGTGTTACAGGTGTAGGCAGGAGCATGACTGAATCGCTGCAACATTAAAAACGACTTCGGCCGATTGTGGCTTAATCTGGCCATGTATCTTAATTTCCAGTTCTTCTATGTAACTTTGTGTTAGTTGCGTTCTGTACTTTAATTCCAGTTCTATCCTAATAAAATTTTCTTTCCGCCCATTATTTCCCATCCTTTTTTTCCCGCCCATTAATATATAAAAAATATAAGTTAATTCAAATCCAAATTAAAATACATAAAATGGTTTTGAATTATTTATTCAAATCCAGACACTTTTTATGTTTAAAGTTTTTCTAAATTCCAAATTAATATTCAAAAAATATAAGTTAATTCATTTTTAATTTTAAATGGCATAGTTTAAATGGTTACATTAATTATTTTTAAAAACAGAAAATGGTTTTGAATTAGTTATTCAAATTCAAACACTTTTTATGTTTAAAGTTTTTCTAAATTCCAAATAAATATTCAAAAAATATAAGTTAATTAATTTTTAATTTTAAATGGTTCATAGTTTAAATGGTTTCATTAATTATTTTTTAAAAATAGAAAATGGTTTTGAATTATTTATTCAAATCCAGACACTTTTTATGTTTAAAGTTTTTCTAAATTCCAAATTAATATTCAAAAAATATAAGTTAATTCATTTTTAATTTTAAATGGTTACATTAATTATTTTTTAAAAATAGAAAATGGTTTTGAATTAGTTATTCAAATTCAAACACTTTTTATTTTTAAAGTTTTTCTAAATTCCAAATTAATATTCAAAAAATATAAGTTAATTCATTTTTAATTTTAAATGGTTCATAGTTTAAATGGCTACATTAATTATTTTTAAAAATAGTAAATGGTCTTAAATTTGTTATTCAAATTCAAACAGTTTTTACGTTTAAAGTTTTTCTAAATTCCAAAGTAATTATCATTTAAAAAACATTACAAATTTAAACCCCAAAATAAAAAATAAGGCGGGAACAGAGAGAAAATTCTTGATTTTTTTTGAAAAGAGGGTCATATGTCCCGGTTGGAGCTACCAACCGGGACTAAAGACCCCCTGCGCGCCCCTTGGTCTGCTGAAAAAATTGGAGTATACGTCCCGGTTGGTGGCTCCAACCGGGACGTATGACCCTTTAGTCCCGGTTGTTGGCATCAACCCGGACGTATTCTCCCTCCCCTTTATACATGACGCCCCTTATCCTTCTCCTTCTTCCCCGTTCCTCATCAACCACAACAGATCATCGCCGCCGCTGCGAGGACATGCGCTCGGACGCCGTCAGGCTGCGCAACCACCGCCCCGCTGTCGGCCTCCACGCGCTGCCCCGCCGTCGGACTCCACGCGCTGCCCCGCTGTCGCGCCTCCACGTGCTCCTCGCCGGCGCTCCAACCCTCGCCAACTCCGGCCATCGCCTCCACTGCTGATTCCGGCCACCCCGAACCCCTCCGTCAAGTTTTTCGAGCTCCTGGTGAGTTTTTGAAGCTCAAGGAGAGCTCTGTTTGCCTGCTTGCTTGCTGTAGCTGCCGCGCGTCATGTCCGAGCAAGCTGCGCCGCTCGCCGCCCTCGTGACCACTATTCCGATGACCACAAGTGGGCGGCGCTGCCACCACTAGGTCCACCTCGATCTCCTCTTTCCAACTAGCCTACCCACTAGCCCGAGCGTGCAGCGAATCGACGGATTCGAGCCCAACCCGAGGATCCCCATTGCTGATGTCATGCTGACATCAGCATGAGGCAATATATCCTCTTTTCTTTTTATTAAAATCATTCCTGTAATTTTTTTTGGAAATAATTATAATAACCCATGTGGCCCAGACATCAGTGACTGTGAGTAGCCCCAGATCGAGTGAGAAATGTTTTCCAGCCTATGGTGACGTCAGCCTGAGGTCATAAATGTTTTAAAATTGATTAAATAAATTTCAGAAAATGATTTAATATTGTAAAATCAATAACTTATTATTTATATGTCAGAAAAATATGTATAATATACCAAAATGTTCAGAAAAATGAATACCTCTTTTATTTATAATCATGCATTGTTAAGAAACTTAAATGACAAGTTTGATTAGAAGAACATAGTAACCCCTCACAGGTGATTCCGGAGTTTCCCCGAGTTAGGGTTTGTGCCCCTCGGAACCCCGTTTAATTTGTCGAGCATGCTTTAGGGTTACTTTTCAATACAATTTAACTTGCCATATCATCATACTTGCTTGATCATTGCATCGATGCCATGTGTTGATTGTTCACCTCTCTTTCTGGCGTTCGGTTCTTCGCGGTAGAATACGAGATCGAGATCAAATACCGAGGTCAACACCATCGAAGATCAAAGATTTCTTGATAGCCATCGTATTGTAGATACTTAGCCATGATATTAGTTTTCATAGACCCCAGTTGAATCGATGTTTCACCTAGGGTTAGACGATGTGTCCTCTCATGTGTTTACAGAGTTTCCCGAGTTAGGGTTTTCAACCCTCGGAACCCCATTTAAATTGCCGAGCAAGTTTTAGGGTTTCATTTCAATGCAATTCAACTTGTCATATCATCATCCTTGTTTGAGTATTCGGCCTATCTCTCCTCCCCGACCGCCACAGCGCCTCCGTCTCCGTCCATCGCCACGCGCTCCTGCAGCCCTTCCCTTTTAGTGTGTATGTATATATAGTGTGTATGTATATATTTTTATTATTGTGTATGTATATATTAGGGTTTCTCTGAATTAGGGTTTATCCGTTTTGACCTCTCCGTTTTTCCACCTATGCAGAAAATATGGACCCACACGTCAGAGACGAAGAAAAGGAAGAGTTGATCCAAGGTGTGATCCGCGGGGAAGAAAATTTAGATGTATCGACGTTTCTGAACAACTCCTGTGAGGGTGATCCTCTTTTTTCCGGAATAGACGAATTGTTTGAGGTTGAAGGTGTTGCCTTCCGCGAGGGAGAAGGCGATGCCTTGTGTAATCGAGAAGACGACCGCTCTCGCGAGGTGCATGTAATATAATTAATTCATTAATTAATCATGTGCTATCTATATAGAAATAGTAACGACGATCTTTCTTCTTTTAGCCCTCTAGATCGAACAAATCTACTAAAAAGAGCGGACGAGGCCCAACCAAACAGTTGGAAGACCATGAGAGGTTCAGGATCGAAGATATCGCTGAAGACGGCAAACTGACGGCTCCCGAAGTTGTCGCAATCAAATTTGTGGCACAATGCGGAGTAATCTTTAGGGACTTAATCCCATCACCATTCAAAATTGGAATAGGCCTACTGATGCTAAAGAAGAGGGAACATGTTTGTTTGTCCCTAACAAGGCCAAAGATTTATTGTGGAAGAGGCTCATGGTTAATTTCAAACTACCAAAGATAGAGCTGGATCCAAATGCGGAGGATCCAGTTGAGGACGCCTTAGAACATGGGAGAGCCATGGAGGCTAAGGTAAGGGAGTGGGCTATTAAGAAGATGGCCCAGTGTTTCACCAACTGGAAGAAAAGATTGCACCTTGACTATGTCGTGAAAGAGAAGACTCCGGATTTCAAGAAGACTCAGTTTGAGAAGATAAAACCATTCTGGGCTGATTTTGTAAATTACAAGACATCAGAAAAAGCTAAGAAAATGTCTGCAACGAATAAGCTGGATGCTGCTAACAAGAAGTATCACCATACTATGGGGCAAGGTGGCTATAGGGCTGCCAGTCCTAAGTGGGAGAAACTTGAGAATGAACTGCGTGCTAAAAAGATCACCCCAGAGACAGACGATTGGGTAGAACATGCAAGGAATTTGTTTTACGGGCATGGGGGAATGTTGGACTCGGAAGGGATGTGTATATATAACATACGACATAAAGAAGACCCCTTGCCAATCGAGAGGATGAGAAAAGCAGTAAAGGCTGTTAAAGATGGGGACTTCATTCCCGATAGAGAGAATGATGAGCTCACACTCGCCCTTGGAAATAAGGAACATGATGGACGAACACGAGGCACAAGAGGCTCCCAACCATGGAGGACTGGGTTTCCCGAAGAGAGGAAGAAATATCCCGATAGAAGCCGTCAGAGGAGAAAGTACAGGGCGGAAGTTGAAGAAGATATTCAGAAAGAGCGAATGCGTATAATTGAAGAACGAATAAAGCAATAACAAGATGAAATTAACGCACTTAAAGAGCAAAGTACTACCGGCCCATCTCAGCAGCACACTGCATTCGATGCTACCGGCCTATCGAATAATCGAATAGCAGTGTGGCTTCCACCGAGGTCCCGGGTGATGACAATGGCGATGACGATGGTGCACCGACGATGGCTCCTGTTGGCTACCCAGTGGATGATATCACAGAGATGACACACTGCGAGCTACATGTCTAAGTTGTGAACATATCAATGAAGGTGGCGGTCGGCTATGCCTTACCAATTGGACCCACACCAACTTACCACTGTCGTCCGGTTAGAGGGCTACGCTGTTGTCGGGGTGGATGAAATCATGCCCACCTTTGAAGTTTTGGATCTTGACTACCCTACAGGTGAAGGGGATGTGACTGTACTGGGAGACGCAACAAACGTCACCATTCTATGGCTGAAGGAATGTATCATGCTTCGAAATCACACGCCAAGGCCATCTTCGCTGCCGCCTCACCCGTCTCCAGCGAGGTCATCGCTGCCGCGGCAACCGTCTTCGTCGCCTCACCAATCTCCGGCGCAGCCATCGCCGTGGGAGCCATCGCCGGCGCCTCAGGATAAAAAGCGTAAGCGTACCTCTACTCTGCGTCGTGTTAAGCGATCGCCGAAACGTAAACAGGAGCCTCTTCCAAAAGTACCAAAGGTTTCTCCCAAGAGAGCTTATGACTGTACTGAAGAGGAGACTACGGCGATCGTTGATGCGGAAACGACAACGTTTTTCGCTAAGCTGAGGCGGCCGAAAGAGCCAGAGTTCCCTAGCAACAAAGAATAAAAAGCCAAAGTGTTGAAAATGCTAAAGACTCTTCATCAACCCGAGCCAAAGCTGTCATCAGACTATGAGCGTTCTATTCTCAAGTCACATGCGGCACAAAAAGCCTCGAAGAGCAGTACTGATGCAAGCGAGAAATCTGTTGCCCAGCGCGGAGAACAAGTAAAATAGTCTTGTGCCCCTCTCAAGCTGATTTCCCAAACCAATGTGGGGTCGAGCAAATATGGGGCCAAAGTGAAGTATGATCCAGAGGTAGTTGCACAATACAGAGAAGCTGCCACTGCTCAAGGTATGAGTATTGCCCAGTACTTATCCCAGTTAGAGTACTTCCCCGTGAGTGAAGTAGCATACAAATACCAGTACGGCAAACCTCTCGTCAAACCTGAGGAGGTAAATAATCTTCCAACAAAAATGCGAAGATTGCATAACTAGTACATGCATGCCACAAAGGCCGGGGCTAACTGGATAGTGCTGAGGGTTACAAAAAAGCATCATGGGAAAGAAAAAGGATGACATGATATCCATTGAATTTGATGAACTATTTCAATTATTCAATCAAGACGCCTTGGAGAAATCGATCATCAGTGCCTATTGTCTGTAAGTACTAATTATGTACTTAATTTACTCTCCAGCTATCTCACCTTGTTTATTGCATGTATATAATCATACTGTAATATGCAGAATGAAGATTCTCGAATGCAGTAGAGGAAAAATCTATGACATTGTCTTCATTGACCCATATTGTGTTCATGAAGCTAATCTCAAAACAAGCCCCCGGGATACGGAGGATAATATAGTACACGCGTTAAGGTTTCAAGAAACCAGAAGGGAAATACTTTTTCCTTACAACTTCGAGTGAGTGTTATTGTCTTCTATACACTTTCTATTTCGCTTACTCGATGTTAAGTATATAATTGATTAGTTATGCATTCGCAGCTTCCACTATATTCTGTTAATCATTCAACTTGACAAAGAGAGTGTACTAGTCATGGACTCGAAACATAAACCCCTTGAGACGTGGATGGACATGCAGATGCTTCTCCAGTGGTAATTCTAATCATTACGACACTATATCGGCAACGTTCGTGAATTTTATGATATCAAGTAATTAATAACTTCTTTTATTCGTTTTCTTTGCCGAGCAGCGCTTGAAAACGGTTCACCAACAAGGCTAGGGGTGTTTGGAAAGAGGATCTTACATTTCAACCACTAGATGTAAGCACCACTAGCTATATCCACGCATCTCTTTGATTCTAGTTTTGATACAGTTATTATCATGCTTGATTATTATTTTGATTGAACTCTGTTCTCGTAAAGTGCCTGACGCAGGGACCAGGTAACAATCTATGTGGATACTATGTTTGTGAGTTCATCCGGCAGACGTGCGATGAGAAGGGCAGAAATTTAGAGCAACTCTACGTACGTAAACAATTTCTATAGTTTTTAATTACAATCAAATTGTGTTTAGTTTCATTCATATAGGCTGACTCCTTTTTTAAATCAGATCGAACGTCTATGGGACGGTCTTCTGCCAAAGGATCGCATTCGAGCAATTCAGGAGGAATTGGCGGGATTCTTGGATGTAGAAGTCCTAAACCCAAAAGGGAAATACTATTCGGCTGTATATAGACAATAGGGATTGTAAAAAGAGCAACTTTTGTATGTAGTGCATGAACTCGATCCGTGTATCGAATGTAATATTGTCATGATGATCTTGTGTAATATAACGGTTCATTCATTGATAAGTGCAAAACGCAAAATAAACAATAAAACAATCTAAATGAATTCCCTGCCGCGACACAAAAAGCGACGAAAATGCTGTCGCGGCAACAAAATGTGCCAAAATGAATTCTCTGCCGCGGCAGAGAAATGTGCCAAATCTCTGCCGCGGCAGAAGGTTATTTGTCCCGCACTAGTGCAGGCCCCCCCTTTATCTCCGGTTGGGAGGGCCCTCTAACAGCGGTTCCCCAACCGCTGTTGAGGGTTCGGTGTTAAAGGGGGGGCCCTTTAACAACGGTTCTTATACGAACCGGTGTTAAAGGGTGGCGCACGTGGGGCTGCCGCAGGCCTCAGGCCCCCCCCTTTAACACCGGTTCGTATCTGCAACCGGTGTTAAAGGTTCTTCTGTTGCGGCAGAGATTTAGGCCGTTTTTCTGCCGCGGCAGAGTTCTGCCGCGGCAGGAAAACGGCCTAAATCTCTGCCGCGGCAGACTTCTGCCTCTGCCCCGTTCTGGTCGTATTTCTGCGGGAGGGGGGGGAGCGAGGGGGAATCGATCGGGAGCGGTATACACATAAATCGTCATCGGTACATACGAGTACATGAATAATTAAGAAACTATTATTATACACAAATATCGTCATCGTCACATACATCGTCATCGGCACATACATCATCATCGTTCATTTTGGTGGATATCTAAAGAGTTCTCCACCAGGCGTGACGACCTCATCAAGTATGAACCCCGCCAATTCCTCTTGAATGGCTCGTATGCGTTCAAATGGTAGGAGTTGGTCCCGAATCCGTTCGATCTGAATATATATGAAGAATGGGCCGTCAATATATATATAAGAATAAAACTCAACACAATTGATGGTAATAAAATAATTTTGTGGACTTTGTTTACTTACTCTAAGTTGTTCTAGTGCGGCTTGGCCCGTCGCACATATCGTGTTGCGAATGAATTCGCAAACATAGTACCCACATAAGTTATTGCCGTGTTCCTGATGCGCGCACTTTACGAGAATAGAGAGTTCAATCAAAATAATAATCAATAAAGCATGATATAATGGAATTGGAAGCTAGCTAGTATTACTTACATTTTGGTCTACAAATTTTAGTTCTTCTGACCATTCACCCACGGCCCTGCCCGTGAACCTTTTCCAAACCCTGTCCGACAAAGAAAATGGATAAAGGAGTAATTAATTACTTATTGTCACGAAAGTTGCCGATCTAGTGCGATAATATGATTGAAATTACCCCTGGAGCATCTCTCTAAAGTTTGCCCATATCTCTTTTTCTTTTCATAACGAGTCCATGACAAGGACTTTTCCTGAGTCGGGTTGAATGACTAGCAGAATAAAGTGGAACCTACGCACGCATAACTCATCATCAGTTACACTTAACATCGAGTAAGCTGAAATAGAATGTGTACAAGAGAGAGGGTAACAGTACTCACGAGAAGTTGTAAGGCAATAGTATTTCCCTTTTGGTTTGTTGTCTCAGTAAAGACGTTAGCAAGTAATCTTCTGTTTGCCCGGGTTTGGTTTCTACCACTTCTTCATGAACTCTATTTGGGTCAACGAACCCAATGTCAAAAGGGCCTCCTTTCCTGCATTCCATAACCTTTTTCCTGCATAATAGTATATACATATATGGTGAGCATATATATATACATGCAATTAATAAAGTGAATGAGATGAGATATAAATTATAGAAATAGTACTTACACACAATAAAGGCTGATGGCAGCTTTGTCGAGTTCCTTCCGATTGAATAGAAAATTCAAGTCTTGAATGTTGAAGTCAATCGCGTCATCTCCGTAGAAGAAAATATCATCTCTTATATGCGCCGTGATCCATTCTACCTTTCTCGTCTTGCAGAAATGAAGGTACCACTTGTGCAATTTTCGCATCTTTGTTGGTAGAGTCTTGAGCTCCTCTTTCTTGACGAGATTCTTCCCATACTTCCATGGCTGTATGGGGTTGGCATCGCATTTGGGCAAGTTGTCTCCCATGACGTTCAAGTATGCAATGTAAGTCATCCCCATCTCATTGGCCTTTCTTTGTAGCTCTGCCTCGTAATCATTTACGGGAGGAGCATCTCGTGTGTCGAACATTTGGAGCGGGGCACATGATTGGTTTTCCTGCTCTCCGAGCATGGGAACTGTTTTCTGGGGTGCCTCACGACTGCTACTTTCAGTCTCCCTACGGCGCCTTGCATCCGCCTTCAAAATCTGGCGCTCGTAGTCCGGCACAAGTGGGGTTTCAGGTTTCAAAAGATTATTGTAAAACTTCTCCACCACCGCCGGATCTATTTTCTCCTTTGGCTCGGCCCGTCTAGGTGCAAATAATTTCTTGACCTGTTCTTCCGAGATCCTATTGGTCTCCTCGTCGCTGCGATTCCACGGTAAAACCGGCAATGGCTTGGCGGAAGGCTGCGGGACGTAGTTTTTTGAACTCTTTGGCGTACGGTTTCCTACGGATTTCTTTGTGGCAGTGCTACTGATGATCCTCGTGGCAGTGCTCTTCCGCTTACGCTAAGGAGATGGCTGAAGCACCGGAGATGGCTGACGGGCCGGAGATGGCTGCCGCGTAGGAGATGGCTGACGGGCCGGAGATGGCTGCCGCGCAGGAGATGGCTGACGGGTCGGAGATGGCTGCCGCGCCGGAGATGGCTGCCGCGCAGGAGATAGCTGAAGCGGCTCAGACTGCTGACGCTGTGGAGACGGCGGGGGTGCCAGTGACCTCCAATTTGGAAGCACAATGTGTTCCTTCTTCCAAAGAATGGTTGTTTTCACTGCAAATTTGAGTTGAGTTTCCCCTTCACCTGTAGCATGGTCAAGATGTGCTTCCTCATATTCCTTCACAACCTCATCCACCCTGACAATAGCATAGCCATCTGGAATCGGTCGGCAGTGGTAAGTTCCACCAGCTATAGGAGGTAAGGAATAGCCGACAGCCACCTTAATGGATAAGCCCATTAATCTCACATGCAGCTCAGCGTGTTCGCTCTCCGTGATCTCATCCACGGGGTATCGAGGACCCGTCATTTCAAGCGTGGGCTGCACGTTCTTCGTGGAAGCCACACTGCTTTTCCGCGCAGAGTCTGGGCCGCGGGCAGCTTCCAATGCAGGCTCTTCGTGCCGCTGAGATGGGCCGGTAGCTTGATGGCTCTGTTGTGCATTCACTTGCGCCTGCAGCGCCGCAAGTGCATGTTCTATCTGTGTCATTCGCTCTGTACGCTCTTTTTCTTTTCTGCCGCGCCATCTGTAAGAGTCGCTCCAGTCGGCAAACCCATCCTTCCACGTCATACCCCCTGTGCCTCGTGCATGTCCAGGGTGTTCTTTTTTACCGATGGCGCGTGTGAGCTGGTCATTCTCTCTGTCGGGATGGAAGGTCCTGGCGGATGTTTCCTCGTATGCCGTGATGAGTTCAGTGACGGGTTTGGCAAGGATGGTTGGGAAGATACACAATCCTGTTTTGGGTCCAACCTTGCCCCGATTCCGTAGAACCAAGTCTTTGCACGTAGGTCCCACCCATCTGTCTGGGGTGTGATCCCTCTCTCGCGCAGGGCCTTCTCAGCTTCCTCCCACTTAGGCCTCTGAGAGATGTAGCCACCTGACCCCGTCCTCTGGTGATATTCCTTCTTCAGGGCATTAAGCGTATTGGTTTCTGACCTCTTTTTAGCTATAGCACTTTTTTTATATGTCTCAAATTCGGGCCAGTGAGGTCTTATCTTCGCATAATATGCGTCTTCGAAATTTGGAGTCTCGCCAGATTTGACAAATTTGTTCAATTTTGTCTTCCAGTTGCGGAAAGCGTCAGCCATCTTCTTTAGAGTCCACTCTTTGACCTTTTCCTTTATAACCGGGTTGTTTTCATCCTCCTCTAGCGGAAGGGTGAAATTTACCAACAACGAATTCCAAAGCGTTTCTTTGGATCTGTCATCGACAAAGGTACCGTCGCCCTTATTTGGCTTATTCCAATTTTCAATTGTGTTTGGGATTTGGTCCCTAACAAGAACTCCAGCCTGACGTACAAATTTGTCTGCGGCCTTCTTGGGCTCCATCGGCCTGCCATCAACACGGACTGCTTCGATCGTGAACTTTGCACGATCTTTCAACCGCTGGCTCGCGCCTCGCTTGCTCTTTTTCGTAAAAGAAGATGGTTGATGGCTGGTCGATACAGAGGGCTAAAAGAAGAAAGAAGCATTAATTAATACATGTAGAAGAAGATTGTTTGTGGAAGTCAGCAGAGGCTTAATCAATGCATATACCTTGCCGGACTTTGTAACCATTAAATTGCGTTCACCGGAGTCTTCATCTTCTCCATGACTAGTACTTGAGCTGTCGTCATCATGTCCCTCCAAGTTCAGATATTGTGAGGTGTCCTCATCAATAATGTTCTCCATTATTTCTTCTTCTTCAAGGTTTCTACTAAGTGGATCCATAGTTTCTAAAACAATAATATTATCTAGAGTAAGAGTGTAAACATTCAAGTGGACTTGGATTCATAGACAAATATACATATTATTCATACAAAAATACACAAATGAAATTAAAACCCTAAGGATGCTTGATCATTTTAAACGAGTTCCGAGGGGTCCAAACCCTAATTCGGAGAAATACCGGATGCATATGAGAGGGGCTAGCTATAGTGGCTGACCGGAGGCTGGCGGCGTTGGAGAGCGACCTAGGGAGCGCGAGGTAGCGTGATGCGGCCTACCTAAAACGGGCGTTGTTCGAAAGAGGAGGCCGAGGCAAACATTATAGCGACGGAAAACAACTTGGCAGAATAGATACAATGTGGAGGGGATGTCCCCAAGATAGGCCCCAGACCGAGGGGGGATGCCACATCGGAGCTCGCACCCCACCTAGGCCGCATCGCGAGCTCGCACCCCATGGCCACCACCGGAGCTTGCACCCCACCTAGGCCGCCCCCGCAGCCGAGAGGGGAGGTCGTCCCCGTACCGCGCCTAGGCCCTGGGCCTCCCCGACGAATCCGCCTCCCTGACCCATCCCCTCCACTTCCCTGTCATTGGCCCCAATCCGTGGATGCGCTCGCGTAGCCGCTCCTCCCCACCACACCCGATGACGCGAGCTACCACGTCAAAGCTGTCCTCGTGTCCGATTTGATCCTAGCTACTACTAATAAGTACAATGGTTTGAAATCATACTTTCTACAAAGCTTGTTCGATTTCATCTTGGTACACCTGTTCGGAGGGGTTCGATTTCATCTTGGTACATCTGTTCGGAGGGCCCCAATCCGTGGACGCGCTCGCGAGAGAGCTCGCGTGGGGAGGCCGTCTTCGGCGAGGAACTGCTCGGGGGCGAGCATGGGGAGGCACGGGCGAGCACAGGGGCGAGCACGGGGAGGCAACGGGCGAGAACGGCGACGACGGGCAGCTGCAACGGCGGACAGAGGCGGCCGGCGACGTGGCAGAGCGCAGCCTGCAAAGGGGGGCACCGGCGACGAAACAGAGAAGGGGAGGAAACAGAGGGGACGACCAGGCGCGGTCCGCTAGCTCACCACGGCGTCGGGGTTCTTGTAGGCGCCGGCGTCGTCGTCGGCTTCAGTGGCGCGCGCGCGGTGGCGGTGGCACGCACGCGGTGGCGAGGGCGGCGACGGCGAGGGCTGGAGGGCTTCGGTGGCGAGGACGACGGCGAGGGGTTCGGGGCTCTGGGCGGTGGCGATCTGGCTCTGGGGGGAAGAAAGGAGCGAAGGGGATGGCGCATTTAATACCCCCCCTTTAACACCGGTTCGGGGCTGGAACCGGTGTTAAAGGGGGGGGGGGGGAATTCGTTTTGCGCGCGTATTTATTACCCCCCCCTTTAACACCGGTTCCAGCCCCGAACCGGTGTTAAAGGGGGGGTGGTGCACGCGGGAAACGAAATAAATGCCCCCCCTTTAACACCGGTTCCTGTCTGGAACCGGTGTTAAAGGGGGGGGCATTTATTTCATGCATTAAAGGGGCTTTTTTAATTCAAAAAATATGATATGAATTTAGAAAATTCATATCTTTTTCATTTCAACTCAGAAAAATATGAATAATATATCATAATTATCAGAAAAATAATATCTATCCATTCATGTAAATCATTTTATATTTACTTTACATGATTTTTTTTAAAATAATTAAAACACTTACATATAAATTTTGATTATTCAATTCAAACAAAAATAAATTGTTAAATCCTAAAACTTTGAACATAAGAAATATTAAGCATCTAAAAAATGATTTTTATTAGATCAAATCATATTTTAATGCCGCATCTTTTGTATTAACATTTTTGAATTGATTGGATATTTAAATGTCGCATCTTTTGTATACACTTGAATCTCACCAAGCCTCGCTCAACTTGCATTGTTTTTTGATAAAATAGCATATTGTGAACCTAAAAATGATTTTTGTAAAAAATCATGAGCATCGTATCATGTACTTGTAGTTCATATGTGACCCACTTCCTACCGATTCGGTAGGAATTTGTCTTTTTCACCAGAGGTGGACGGAAAAGTTTCAGATCCCCCTGTTGGTACATTGTGCATATAAGGTGGTCTAGTATTTTTGTAAAATGTGTTGGTGGTTTTTTGAATTAGCCATTTGGTGGTTGCTTCACAAAACCGTCCGTTTTTTATGCTCGGAAAATGGAAAATGCCTTTTTGGTGCGATAAAAAGGAAAACTTCCTCTTGCAACATTGTTTGCCATGCCATGATGCACATGTATGCACAATATGGCCATATTATCACAAACTATGCCTTGATTCTAGCCATAACATTGGTCATTTGACCCGAAAGCCAAGAAACCTCGAATGAGATAGGTCATTTTGAGACAGTTACATAAAGCCGAACTGGAACTGAAAATTAAGATACATAAAAGAACTGAAAATTAAGATACATGGCCAGATTAAGTAACAATCGGCCGAACTGGAACTGAAAATTAAGATACATAAAAGAACTGAAAATTAAGATACATGGCCAGATTAAGTAACAATCGGCCGAACTTGTTTCGGAATGTTGGAGTGATTCAGTCATGCTCCTGCCTACACCTGTAATACTCGCCACTGTAGTCGTCGTACTCGCCGCCGCCGTCATCGCTGTCGTCGTCGGGGTCGCCGTAATTGAACCTCTGAAGAGTACGCGTGGGCTGGACTTGAGGGTAGCGCGTGGGCTGGACTTGAGGGTAGCGCAGACGGGGGTTAGAGTCGGCGGCAGTGTCATAGGCCATGACGCTCTGGAGAGTCCGACCGCGCCACCATAGCCGACAGCTGGCCTCGTTGAAGTTCGGAGGAGGTGGGCCGTCCTCCTTGTGCCTGGCGAGCGCCCTCTCATGTCGATCCACGAAGAAGGCTTCCCAAGTAGGGAAATAGTCGGGATGCCATCTGGGATTCCTCCGCTACTCCGGCGTGAGCTCGAAGTAGTAGTGGTTCGTGATGGCCATCCGGCGCGCCACACCTAGAGGGACAGGAGGAACCGGCACGCCTCCGACGCTCAGCATCCAGCCGACGGGGACACAGTAGCCCAGCGGGCAGGGGTAGTTCGAGGCGCAAAGCGCCTCCGCCTCCCTGGGGGTTAGTTCTACGGTGGAAGCCATGGGAAAGAGTGATGAGGTTGCAGATATGAGTCTAGAGATGTGCAATGACAATGGAGGCCAACCCCCTACATATATATATAGTGAACTAGCGGGAAGAACTGGAGGGAAGAACTGGCGGCAAGAAAAATGGCGGGAAGAAAAATGGCGGGAAAAAATGGCGGGATGAACCTTTAGTCCCGGTTGGAGACACCAACCGGGACAAAACACGAGTCAGCACTAATAATAGGGGTGAGTGTCGACATTATGTCGTGCGGCGTGTACCTTGTCCCGGATGGTGTCACCAACCGGGACTAAAGATGAACCTTTAGTCCCGGTTGGAGACACCAACCGGGACTAAACACGAGTCAGCACTAATAATAGGGGTGAGTGTCGACATTATGTCGTGCGGCGTGTACCTTGTCCCGGATGGTGTCACCAACCGGGACTAAAGATGAACCTTTAGTCCCGGTTGGAGACACCAACCGGGACTAAAGATGAACCTTTAGTCCCGGTTGTAGACACCATCCGGCACAAAACACGAGTCAGCACTAATAATAGGGGTGAGTGTCGACATTATTTCGTAAGTGTCAACACTATGTCGAGCTGCTTGTACTATAAATAGGCATCCTTGTGAGTCCAGTCCTCCAGCCAGTTTGAGGCAGGGACACCACTACGGCCAGTTTCAGGGAGATGCCGACAGAGCCCAGTCCTCCGGCATCTCCGAGAAACTGGTCATAGAGGCACTCCCTAATATGTGAAATTAGTTAGCTCCCAGGTGTATTGATCTAGTTAGAGAAGTTACAAAGCTGCAAGATGGTTTTCGAGAGCAAGGACACCACTACGGCCAGTTTTAGGGAGATGCCGACGGAGCCTAGTCCTCCGGCATCTCCAAGAAACTGGTCATAGAGGCACTCCCTAATATGTGACCGCGCGCGTTTGGAGATCAGATCTTAATGGTAAGTACGAATCGGGACAACTTCTTCTCATAGTCCCGGTCCATCCACAAAACATGACTAACACTCAAGACATGTATTAATATTAAAAACATGAACTAGAGTTACATAATATGAGCATGAACTTCTTGGCATATGTCCTTCCTTATGATCGCTTCAGACGTAACCATGCAGCATCTTCTTTACTTAACGGAATGCTTGGTTCAGTTTTCACTATGAAGGGCGGAATTTCATCAAACTTATTATAATCTTCTGACATGTCTGTCTTGTCCTCGATTCCCACGATGTTTCTTTTCCCTAAAAGAACTATGTGACGCTTTGGCTCATCATATGATGTATTCGTTTGCATATTTTTTCTTTTGTTTGGTCTGGAGGACATGTCCTTCACATAGAAAACCTGAGCCACATCATTGGCTAGGACGAATGGTTCATCTAAGTTCTTCATAAGATTGTTGAGATCCACCGTTGTCATTCCGTACTTCTTGTCTACCTCAACCCCTCCTCCTGTTAGCTTGACCCATTTGCATCGAAAGAAGGGGACCTTAAAATTAGGTCCATAGTCAAGTTCCCATATCTCCTCTATGAACCCATAATACGTGGTCTTTTGCCCATTGTCTTCTGCTGCATCGAAGCGGACACCACTGTTTTGGTTGGTGCTCTTTTTATCTTGTCCTATCGTGTAAAATGTATTCCCATTTATCGCGTACCCTTGGAAAGTACATACAGTCGAAGACGGTGTCCTGGGGTGCCTTTTCCCTACATATCATTATCTTGTACCCTTGTAATACGTGGTCTTTTGCCCATTGTCTTAATGCCCGTCCCTACATATCATTGCTTTACATACTAGGGTGCCTTTTCCACGCAGTCTCCCCTCATGTCGTGATTCTGGAATACCAATCGCCTTAAGGTCAGGAATAAAATCAACACAGAACTCAATGACCTCCTCTGTTACATAGCCCTTGGAGATGCTTCCTTCTGGCCTAGCACGGTTATGAACATATTTCTTTAAGACTCCCATGTACCTCTCAAAGGGGAACATATTGTGTAGAAATACAGGACCGAGAATGGCAATCTCTTCTACTAGGTGAACCAGGAGATGCGTCATAATATTGAAGAAGGATGGTGGGAACACCAACTCAAAGCTGACAAGACATTGGGCCACATCTGTTTGTAACCCTGGTAGGCTTTCTGGATCGATTACCTTCTGAGATATTGCATTGAGGAATGCACATAGCTTCACAATGGGTACTCGAACATTTTCAGGTAGAAGCCCCCTCAATGCAATCGGAAGCAGTTGTGTCATAATCACGTGGCAATGGGTACTCGAACTCATTATTTCTTGGAAGAAGATTCTTCATTTTTACCAACAACTTTGAAAATGCGCTGTCAGTCACACCATTCTCTGCCTTCCATTGCAGCAAATCCAGTGTGGCACCTATCTTTTTGTGGCCATCTTCGCAAGTTGGATACAACAATGTTTTGTGATCCTTTAACATCTGCTCCAGCTTCTCCTTCTCCTTTTCAGTTTCACATTCTTCCTTTGCATCAGTAATGGCCCGACCAAGATCGTCATCAGCGGGCCCATCTGCTCCCTCTTGATCTTCATTATCTACATCCGTTGCATTATCATCATATTCAGGATACATATTATGATAGTTTTCATCATCCTGTTCTTCTTCGTTGTCTTCCATCACAACCCCTTTTTCTCCGTGCTTGGTCCAACAATTATAGCTGGGCCTGAAACCGGATCGAAGCAGGTGGGCGTGAATGGTTCTGGTATTTGAGTAGTCTTTCTTGTTCTGACAGTGAACACACGGACATCACATAAAACCATTGTGACCACGGTTTGCATTAGCCACAACGATGAAATTTTGGAGGCCCGTAATGTACTCGGAAGTGCGGCGGTCACCGTACATCCATTGCCGATTCATCTGCATTAATATGTAGTATATATCAAAAAATAATAGGGAGATGACCATTTATATATATAGTACATCAATGACACATGAAACTATAGTTGCCGACCTCGACCGAGACGGAAAGAGCAACAAGAAAGCTTATTTTGAGCTCTCGGGCATTTCACCGAACACCTCTAGTGCATATGAAAAAAACATAAAGTAGCACCCTTCACACCCTCTTGCTAGGCTCCAAAATGTGAAAGAATGGAAGAGTGGGGTGTGTGTGGGCTGGGGTGGTGTCATATATAGCCCCCCCCCTTTAACACCGGTTCATGCCACGAACCGGTGTTAGAGGGGGGGGGTGCGCGGGCCACTGGTGCAGGGACCTTTAACACCGGTTCATGGCACGAACCGGTGTTAAAGGGGGGGCTCCTTTAATGCCGCAGGGGCCACGCTGGTACGGCCCCCCCTTTAACACCGGTTCGTAGAAGAAACCGGTGTTAGAGCCCCTTTTCAGGATCAACAAAAGACCTCGTTTCCACTAGTGCCGGTTCGTGTTGCGAACCGGGACTAATGCTCCACCCCCTCGCGCTCTGACGCCACCACGTGTACCCCCATTTGTCCCGGTTGGTGGGGCAACCAGGATTAAAGGTTTGGGCTTTAGTCCCGATTGCCCCGTCCCGGTTGGATAACCGGGACTAATGCCCCTTACCAACCAGGACAATGGGACGTTTTCTACCAGTGTGTGTGCCAAATAGACCCAACCAATCATAACAGATTATCAGACTAGCCATGAATCACCCGGCTAAAGCAGATCTCAGCCATCCAGCTAGCCTCCATCCAACGTCCAAAATTTCATTTCATTTTCTCCTGCCTCCGCGTCCTCCCACGCACTCTGGACATGAAGTGACCGAAGCGCCCTGCCGTTCTCTAGTCAGGTAGCAATGATGTGATCAGGGGCAGTTCTGGGAAATCATACCATCAATCCAGATCATGATCGAGAGGTTCATAGTGGCTTAACCAGTGAATAAAGAAAAAAAATGTTGATGAGAAGCGACTAAGGAATAATTGGCTGATGATATCAACGACAATGGACTGTTATTCTAACTTTTACATCAAAATTTACTTGAACTCTGGCTGATTGCCGTTGCTGTTGCCGTTGACACCAAACAAGAATAGCTTCTTAGCGTTCTGCGTGCATACACATCTATGATTTTCTTCAATCGCGTCCGTTATAGTTAAGACCCACTATATAATTATTGGTGAAGATGATTTGGTCTATGTGGAAGAATCGGTAGATGGGTGCGGCCATTCTATTAATTTATTGTTCTGGTATAAATAGAAGATGATGCGCCACGCATGATTTATCCATGCTAAACGGCTATGCCTGAGGTGTTCATGTGTAGCGAAGATTGAATCCCTCGCCCGTAAGAAAGCACGTTACAGTTGGTTTGTTGCTGGTTGGATAGATGATTGGTGGTCTGAGGGATAACCATGGCATTATCCTACATTTCAAGAACAAATGGAGTGCACTGTCATGTCACGTAACATACAAGAAATGGTCGACACTACCGGCGGTCACCGTACTACAGTGTTTGCTTGGCAAACGGTATGTGTAGGCATCACAAGTATTGTGCAGGCATGCCAATAACACGGACAGAAATGGTGTTAGCACATTTCGTGGCGTCCATGCATGGTGCCGGCCAACATTGGCCTCTCATCCATCACCAGAAAATGGTAGCAAAATGTTTGACTAAGTTCTACACAATCCCATCTAAAAAACGTCTACACACCACAGCATAGGTGGTTTATGCGAACCATCACTATGTAAAGGTGTGGGATTGGGCCACTAGTAGAAAAAGGGTCTCTAGTACCGGTTAAGAATTGTTTTTAGTCTCGGTTATTTAACCTTCTTATCTAACCAAAATTAATCGGGATTAAAGACATCGTCCTTTACTGGCTCCACGTGGCTGTGGCTGGGGCTAGAGGCCCTCTAAAGATGTTTGTTTCCATTCAATTCTTTTTTGTTTTAGTGTTTTTTTTTGTGTTTTATATTAAACTATTTTCATTTGGTGTTTTTATTTTCATTTTTTGTTTTCTATTCAATTCTTTTTCATTTCAAACAAGTTTTCGTCTACATGTTCTACGCTACTACATACTGTATACGTTGATGCACATATATATATATAGTACTCCCTCCGATCTAAAATAAGTGTCACGGTTTTAAACTAACTCTAGTCAAAATGGCGACACTTATTTAGAATCGGAGGTAGTATAATTTATCTTATGAGCATATATATACAATTTGGTATATATATATATATCTTTGTTTAATTACGTGAAGATCATTAAATTTCATGAAAGCATTAGTGCCAATGGTATTCTCCAGTTTCCGATACACTACAGAAAAACCTTCACTTCCGTGCGGCAGAGTTTTGCCGTGGGCCAGCACACGAAAAAGAATTCATTGCCATGAGCACCCTGAACCAACCCACGGCCAACAAACAACGGACGGCATAGAAGAATAACAGCACACGGCAAAGAAAAGACCAACGGCAAAGAACAAATCCAATACACGGCAGAGATACACGCACGACCACTAGTGGAAACGAGGCCTTTTGTTGATCCAGAAAAAGGGCTTTAACACCGGTTCTTCTGCAACAGTGGCCCGCGCAGCCCCCCCTTTAACACCGGTTCGTGGCATGAACCGGTGTTAAAGGGGGGAGGGGGCTATATAAGACACCACCGCAGCCCACACACACCCCACTCTTCCATTTTTTTCACTATCTCATTTTGGAGCCTAGCAAGAGGGTGTGAAGAGTGCTAGTTTGTGTTTTTTCATATGCATAAGAGGTGTTTGGTGAAATGCCCGAGAGCTCAAAATAAGTTTTCTTGTTGCTCTTTCCGTTCGGTCGAGGTCGGCAACTATCCTTTCATGTGTCATTGATGTACTATATATATAAATGGTCATCTCCCTATTAATTTTTGATATATACTACATATTAATGCAGATGAACCAGCAATGGATGTACGGTGACCGCCGCACTTCCGAGTACATTACGGGCCTCCAAAATTTCATCGTTGTGGCTAATGCAAACCGTGGTCACAATGGTTTTATGTGCTGTCCGTGTGTTCACTATCAGAACAAGAAAGACTACTCAAATACCATAACCATTCACGCCCACCTGCTTCGATCCGGTTTCATGCCCAGCTATAATTGTTGGACCAAGCACGGAGAAAAAGGGGTTGTGATGGAAGACAACGAAGAAGAAGAGGATGATGACAACTATCATAATATGTATCCTCAATATGATGATACTGCAACGGGGGTAGATAATGAAGATCAAGAGGGAGCAGATGGGCCTGCTGATGACGATCTTGGTCAGGCCATTACTGATGCAAAGGAATAATGTGAAACTGAAAAGGAGAAGGAGAAGCTGGAGCAGATGTTAAAGGATCACAAAACATTGTTGTATCCAACCTGCGAAGATGGCCACAAAAAGCTAGGTACCACACTGGATTTGCTGCAATGGAAGACAGAGAATGGTGTGACTGACAGCGCATTTTTAAAGTTGTTGGTAAAAATGAAAAATCTTTTTCCAAGAAATAATGAGTTGCCCGACAGTACATACCAAGCAAAGAAGGTTGTCTGCCCTCTAGGATTAGACGTGCAGAAGATACATGCCTGCATTAATGACTGCATCCTCTACCGCGGTGAGAAGTATGAGAATTTGGATGCATGCCCGGTATGCACGACACTGCGGTATAAGATCAGACGAGACGATCCTGGCGATGTTGAGGGCGAGGCCCCTAGGAAGAAGGTTCCTGCCAAGGTTATGTGGTATTGCTCCTATAATACAACGGTTAAAACGTTTCTTCAGAAATAAAGAGCATGCCAAGTTGTTGCGATGGCACATGGAAGACCGTAAGAAAGACGCGATGTTGAGACACCCAGCTGATGGGTCACAGTGGAGAAAAGTCGAGCGAGAGTACCCGAACTTCGGACGTGACGCAAAGAACTTAAGGTTTGGTCTAAGTACAGACGACATGAATCCTTTTGGTGAGCAGAACTGCAGTCACAGCACCTGGCCTGTGACCCTATGTATCTATAACCTTCCTCCTTGGTTGTGTATGAAGAGGAAGTTCATTATGATGCCAGTGCTCATCCAAGGCCCGAGGCAACCCGGCAACGACATTGATGTGTACCTAAGGCCATTAGTTGAAGAACTTTTACAGCTGTGGGCCAAACCAGGTGTACCTAGCTTAAAACAGGGATAAAAAAATAAAAAAAGATCGAAACAGTGCGAAACCTTCGCGTGGTGTTATATTATGTGACGTAGTTAGAAGGAAAAATCTCAAACTTGGTATATTGATTATGTCTCAAAAAAACCTTCACAAAATGACCTATCTCATTCGAGGTTTCTTGGCTTTCGGGTCAAATGACCAATGTTATGGCTAGAATCAAGACATAATTTGTGATAATATGGCCATATTGTGCATACATGTGCATCATGGCATGGCAAACAATGTTGCAAGAGGAAGTTTTCCTTTTTATCGCACCAAAAAGGCATTTTCCATTTTCCGAGCATAAAAAACGGATGGTTTTGTGAAGCAACCACCAAATGGCTAATTCAAAAAATCACCAACACATTTTACAAAAATACTAGACCACCTTATATGGACAATGTACCAACAGGGGGATCTGAAACCTTTCCGTCCACCTCTGGTGAAAAAGACAAATTCCTGCCAAATCGGTAGGAAGTGGGTCAGATATGAACTACAGGTAAATGATACGATGCTCATGATTTTTTACAAAATTCATTTTTAGGTTCACAATATGCTGTTTTATCAAAAAAAAACAATGCAAGTTGAGCGAGGCTTGGCCCCGAGCTAAGAATCATCATGCCCGTTGTTCGACAAAGTTTGTCGATAGTTTAAAACGGGGATAAAAAAATAAAAAAAGATTGAAACAGTGCGAAACCTTCGCGTGGTGTTATATTATGTGACGTAGTTAGAAGGAAAAATCTCAAACTTGGTATATTGATTATGTCTCAAAAAAACCTTCACAAAATGACCTATCTCATTCGAGGTTTCTTGGCTTTCGGGTCAAATGACCAATGTTATGGCTAGAATCAAGGCATAGTTTGTGATAATATGGCCATATTATGCATACATGTGCATCATGGCATGGCAAACAATGTTGCAAGAGGAAGTTTTCCTTTTTATCGCACCAAAAAGGCATTTTCCATTTTCCGAGCATAAAAAACGGACGGTTTTGTGAAGCAACCACCAAATGGCTAATTCAAAAAACCACCAACACATTTTACAAAAATACTAGACCACCTTATATGGACAATGTACCAACAGGGGGATCTGAAACCTTTCCGTCCACCTCTGGTGAAAAAGACAAATTCCTGCCGAATCAGTAGGAAGTAAGTCAGATATGAACTATAGGTACATGATACGATGCTCATGATTTTTTACAAAATTCATTTTTAGGTTCACAATATGCTATTTTATCAAAAAAACAATGCAAGTTGAGCGAGGCTTGGCCCCGAGCTAAGAATCATCATGCCCGTTGTTCGACAAAGTTTGTCGATAGTTTAAAACGGGGATAAAAAAATAAAAAAGATCGAAACAGTGCGAAACCTTCGCGTGGTGTTTTATTATGTGACATAGTTAGAAGGAAAAATCTCAAACTTGCTATATTGATTATGTCTCAAAAAAACCTTCACAAAATGACCTATCTCATTCGAGGTTTCTTGGCTTTCGGGTCAAATGACCAATGTTATGGCTAGAATCAAGGCATAGTTTGTGATAATATGGCCATATTGTGCATACATGTGCATCATGGCATGGCAAACAATGTTGCAAGAGGAAGTTTTCCTTTTTATCGCACCAAAAAGGCATTTTCGATTTTCCGAGCATAAAAAACGGACGGTTTTGTGAAGCAACCACCAAATGGCTAATTCAAAAAACCACCAACACATTTTACAAAAATACTAGACCACCTTATAAGGACAATGTACCAACAGGGGGATCTGAAACCTTTCCGTCCACCTCTGGTGAAAAAGACAAATTCTTGCCGAATCGGTAGGAAGTGGGTCAGATATGAACTACAGGTACATGATACGATGCTCATGATTTTTTACAAAATTCATTTTTAGGTTCAAAATATGCTATTTTATCAAAAAAATAATGCAAGTTGAGCGAGGCTTGGCCCCGAGCTAAGAATCATCATGCCCGTTGTTCGACAAAGTTTGTCGATAGTTTAAAACAGGGATAAAAAAATCAAAAAAGATCGAAACAGTGCGAAACCTTCGCGTGGTGTTATATTATGTGACATAGTTAGAAGGAAAAATCTCAAACTTGGTATATTGATTATTTCTCAAAAAAACCTTCACAAAATGACCTATCTCATTCGAGGTTTCTTGGCTTGCGGGTCAAATGCCCAATGTTATGGCTAGAATCAAGGCATAGTTTGTGATAATATGGCCATATTGTGCATACATGTGCATCATGGCATGGCAAACAATGTTGCAAGAGGAAGTTTTCCTTTTTATCGCACCAAAAAGGCATTTTCCATTTTCCGAGCATAAAAAAGGACGGTTTTGTGAAGCAACCACCAAATGGCTAATTCAAAAAACTACCAACACATTTTACAAAAATACTAGACCACCTTATATGGACAATGTACCAATAGGGGGATCTGAAACCTTTCCGTCCACCTCTGGTGAAAAAGACAAATTCCTGCCGAATCGGTAGGAAGTGGGTCAGATATGAACTACAGGTACATGATACGATGCTCATGATTTTTTAAAAAATTCATTTTTAGGTTCACAATATGCTATTTTATCAACAAAACAATGCAAGTTGAGCGAGGCTTGGTCAGATTCAAGTGTATACAAAAGATGCGGCATTTAAATATCCAATCAATTCAAAATTGTTAATACAAAAGACGCGGCATTAAAATAAGATTTGCTCTAATAAAATAGGGTTAGATTCCTTTTTAGATACTTAATATTTCTTATTTTCAAAGTTTTAGGATTTAACAATTTATTTTTGTTTGAATTGAATAATCAAAATTTATATGTAAGTGTTTTAATCATTTTGAAAATTTTCATGTAAAGTAAATATAAAATGTTTTTACATGAATGGATAGATATTATTTTTCTGAAAATTATGATATATTATTCATATTTTTCTGAGTTGAAATGAAAAAGATATGAATTTTCCAAATTCATATCCTATTTTTTGAATTAAAAATGCCCCTTTAATGCATGAAATAAATGCCCCCCCTTTAACACCGGTTCCAGACACGAAACGGTGTTAAAGGTGAGGGGCGCATTTATTTCGTTTCGCCCGCGCACCCCCTCCCTTTAACACCGGTTCGTGGCTGGAACCGGTGTTAAAGGGGGGGTGTTAATAAATGCGCGCGCGAAACGAATTCCCCCCCTTTAACACCGGTTCCAGCCCTGAACCGGTGTTAAAGGGGGGGGAGGGGGTATTAAATGCGCCTCCCCTTCCTTTCTTCCCCCCAGTGCCAGATCGAACCGCCCGCCGCGCAGAGAGCAGTGAGCAGAGAGCGAGCAGCCGCGCCGCGTCCAGCCCTCGCCGTCGGAGCCGCCGTTGCCCTCGCGCGCGCCAAGACCGCCACCGCCACCGCGCGCGCGCCGCGGCAGAGAGCAGTCGCGCCGGCGCCGCGTCCAGCCCTCGCCGTCGGAGCCGCCGCCCTCGCCCTCGCCGTACGTCGGAGCCGCCGCCCTCGCCCTCGCCGTCGGAGCCCGTGTGAGGTCCTCCTCTCTGCAGCTCGTCTCGTTCGTCAAGTTCGGTGTCATGCCCGTGTTGGTTTTTTTGTGCTACTATCGTTGGCCTGCTGCCCACAATATCCTTGTCCCCGAGCTTACCCATAGTGTGCTCAGCTTAGTGGTCGTGTGTCATGTTATAGTGGAGAAGTTGGTGTGGAGGTAATAGTGTTGTTTCTGACCATACGAAGAATGTGTAGAAGTGTTGATGCGATTCCAGTGTCGTGTCCCCAAACAACAAGATCGACACCGACCAAGATAACCTGGTGAACCATGGGCGCCGAATCCGAGCCGGCACAGGCACTAGAAAAATTCAACCCGGAACATCAAGATCTCCTTCCGGGGCCGATGACCTGAGTTCGACAACATGGTTCCGATGATCAAGACCATGAGCCCAGTACTCGGAGGCGGGACTCAATCCTCAGAACGCCAAGTTATTCAACCCGAACCCGAACCTTAGAACCCAATATCTTTGACCTTATGTGTGACCCCTATCCAAGGCCTCTATTTTTTAAAATATGACATTATGACTTATTACATATAAATTGTACATGTTTGCATGCATATTGTGGTTGTTTGGGGGGTATTATGCCGATTCACCTCATAATTAAACATGGAGACCATATGCGGGATATTCTAGGCTTATATTGGCTCCATTTAAATTTGTGTAGCAAACTGATGACATGTTTTGCCTTGTGAATATAACATATAAACTGTGGGTATCTAAACAACATGAACATACTAAATAATTGTTGGGACCCTGGTTCTGCTTTATATTGCCTTGTCGCATCGCATATTCCGCCCTCGCCCTCGCCGTCGGAGCCGCCGTCGCCCACCGCCACCGCCACCGCGCCACTGAAGCCGTCGTGCTCGTGGTGAAACTTTGTTACTTATTTGTAGTGAAACTTTGTTACTTTTTTTACATGTCTTTGTTACTTATTTTTAGTGAAACTTTGTTACTTATTTGTTGTGAAACTTTGTTACTTTTTAATGTCTTTGTTACTTATTTGTAGTGAAACTTTGTAGAAAGAAATGAATAGACTTTGAATCAATCCGATTAGAAATAGAGAAATAAACCATGGGTATATATTTATCTCAAATACTACATTTGTACTCCATCCGTCCACAAATATTGACCATCATTTGGTGAACAATGTGGGGAATATTGTGGCATCCCGCAAAAACCACTACTAGAAAATCGCGTTGAATTTGTGCATTGCATCGTCATCATCATGCATTGTTTGCATAAAACTATTTGCGCAAAGCCGGGTTTTGTTTTCTAAAACGCCCCATCTTCATTCAAACATGCAAACCCGGGACACCGGATTAATTTGTTTTGTCTGCTATCGGATCGCAGAAGCCGTGTTTTAAATAATTAAAATATTCAATTATTTTTAGTGGGGCAGTCGAACGGGCCGAATCGACCCGAACGACCACCCCAGAAATTATAATCGGTCCACCCCTTAATCCTAAAATATCTAACCAGTCCCACCTAAATCCCTAAGTCACCTATCCTAATCCTACCCAGCCCCCAGCCACCTCAGTCCCTCCAATCATTGAACGCCACATCAGCCCTCCCCAAATCCCCTCCAATCCCCACCTGCCACTTGGCCCTCTCTCCCTCCACTCCCCACTCCCCAGCACCACACCCCACACACCCAGGCCCACACACACGCCCACCACACCGATCCCCACCCCTCTGCCCCTGCTGGCCCCACCGGTCCCACCCCTGACCCCTGTCCCCGCTCGCTCCCACCTCCCTCTCTTCCCCGACGCAGTCCTCTCTCTCCCCTAGCGCGCCCATCCCCACCGCGACCGGCCTCCCCAACCCCGCCTGCCCCTGGCCGCCCCCGTCCGCCCCTCTTTCCCCCCCTCCGTCGCGCTCCGCCGGAGCTCCCCAACGGTCCCAGGCCCCGCCTTCCCTCTCTGCAGCCACCGCTCGGCCGCCCGCGCGCCTCCCGTCGCCCGCTCGCCTCGTCGCCCCTCCCCGCCTGCACCGCGCCCAACCAACCTCCGCTCGCCCCGCACCACTGCACCTCTCCGGCCGCCCGCACCTCCTCCGGTCCTCCCCCGCGCCGCCGCTGCGCCCGGCCCAGCACGCCGGCTCCTCCCGCGCCCCTCTCCTCTTTGCACGCGCTGCAGCCCCCTCCAGCGCCGCCGGGCCCCGCGAGCTCCTCGGCCCCGCCTTCTTCCCCGGCGCCGGCGTCGCGTCCTACCGCCTCCGCGGCCCCTCCCCGGCGCCGCCCTCGCTGCCTCTTCCCCCTCGCCGGCTACCCGTCTCCGTCCGCGGCCGCCACCGCCCACCATCGCCCCGCCGGCCGTCCCTTCGAGCTCCGCCGCGCGCCAGGCCCATCTCCGCCCCGCCCCGCCTCCTCGACGTCCCTCCGTCGAGCCGCTCGCCGTTTCGCGCCGGCAGCGCCGCCCCGGCCCGCGTCTTCCGCGAGCAGAGAGCCTCGCCGACCCCCACGTCCCATCACCGGTGGTCCCGCTGCGCCGTCGTCCCGAGCCGGCCGCGTCGCGCGCGAGGCCGTCCCTGTGTAGCTGTTGCTCCGTTGTTCGAGTTGGTGTCGTGTGCTGCATACATGGTACTGCAAGTTGGTAAGTCGGCACACAAGCCTTCCGGTGAACAAGAGCTGCAAGCCGGACTAGTACCCCGTTAAAACCACCCGAACACGCGCTGCTAAGTCCAAGTTCGACATCGACAATTGAACCCGAGGATGCAACAAGATCTCCGGGCCGATGAACCACGTCAAGCATCCGCGTGCTCCGTAGACCGTACCGTACCCGATGGCCGAGACGTTGAAGACCCCGTTCCCGGAGGCGAAGTCCGAACCCTGACACGCCAAGCTCTTCTTCACGGAGGCCGAAGGCTGTTGTCCGAGACCCCGAAACAGATCCCCGGAACGACAAGTACCCCCTCGAGGGCGTCGAGTACTTCACCCCGGACGCCGAGACCCCGGTGCGACAAGTACTTCTTCCCGGACGCCAAGACCGACCCGATACGCGGACCCGGCAAGATTTTTCGCCACGACACAAACGACACCGAACCAAGTCCGGCTTCCCGGATGCGACAAGATCTACCTCAGATATCCGAGTCCGATCCTTCGAACCCCGACCCCAACCCCGAACCCCGTCGAACCCTAACCAAGATCTGCCGAACCCTAATGTGTGACCCTTATCCGAGAACCCTATTTTTATAAATGCCCTCTATATGATTGTTGCATAATAATTGTTCATGCATGCATACTTGCCATGTGGTTTGGGGGCCTTTTGCCGATTCACCTTATAATTAAATATGGGGCCCATATGCGGGCAAATCTAGTCTCATATTGGCCTCATTTAAATTTGTGTAGCGAACCCGGTGCTATCTCCTGCCATGTTAAAACAACATATAAATTGCGGGGCATCTAAACAAATAGAACCATGGATTTAATTGTCGGGACCCCGGTTCCGCTTAATATGAACTAATTGCATCGCACCTTTGACATGTCATACATCATACATGCATCATGCCGATCTTCTTCCGTTGTATTAAATATTGCACCCGGTGTTTATTCTAGTGTTTTGCTTCTTCGCGGATAAGGCCGTTGAGTTGATGTGGGCTTCGCCCCGATCTTCAGTTGAACCTTCGGCAATGTTTTCAGGCGAGCATCTCACCCTTTCTACCTATCTTACTTTTATAGTATTTATTTCCCTCATGTTGATCTATTGCTATCTGTGTTGCGATGCTCTAGTTTCCGTACCCTTGATATTACTTGCAGCCTTATATTGCCTTGGACACATCCTATTACCTGTTGTTTGGTAGATAGTTGGACTTGCGCGTCGTAGTCGCTTGCTCAAGTGCTGTTGCGTGTCGTCAAGAGCCACAGTTGTTGATGTATTGCCGCATGCTGATGTTGGATATGATCATGGTTTTACTTATCGTTCACTTTAATTCCTGTTTAACAACTAAAATTGAAGTAAGCTGAGGCATCGGTGGGTGATAGATAATATTTGGTTTCCGAATGCCCACTTGTGTCCCGTAGGACCCCGAGTACTTGATACCCGTTCCTTGATTTATCGCGCTATCCACATCCGGGAGGTATATGGGACCCCCCTGAGCCAGAGCTTGATTCAGTCTTATTTCTTGGGGCCACAAACTAGTTTGAGGTTTTATTTACGATCCTGTACTTATGCCATGCTACTGCTTTATTTACGATTGTGCGAGGAGCACACTGTACTGTTTAGGTAAGCGGAATGTTTTCGCGGTATCGACAAGCCCATCCACACTTTCGGGTTCCCAGTCGTTTACAGCCATTGGCGCAAACCTTGAGTCCGTCTCGGAGCTTGCTTACCTCGTTGCGGGTCTACTCAATGGGGTGGCCCCCTGAAATATTTCTGAATCCTGTGATTGCTTTGTCGTGAAAGCCTCGTTGGGTTTTGATTTGGTTTTTCCGAGGTTGATCGAGTGTGTGTTGCTATTGGTGCACCCCGGCCGGGTAAAACTTTCTGAAAGCCGTGTCCGCGGTTATGGACGACTTGGAGCACAGTATCTCGACCATAGACAAGCATAACTAAAGTTTACTGCTATAAATTTGACTTTATAATGACTAGTAATCAGCTTCACTATAATGGAATGGCTAAATAATACTGCCCACAATTGCTTGTTTGGATTGTCGCTTGCGACCATTGTACCTGACTAGTAAGTATTGCAACTACAACGGAATGGCTGAATAAAAGTACCAACAACTGCTGGGTTTTGGGTTATCTCATGCTATTTATATCTGATTAGTAAGTGTTGCAACTATAACGGAATGATTAACTAAAAGTGCCCACTGTTTATTTTATTAGGATGATTATCTATACCTGACTAGTAATTGCTGCAACGAAAACTGAATAAATAAAACTGCCAACTGTGTGAGTTCCTCGGTTGACTTCCTCGTTTGGTCTCGAGGGGGAAACACCAGGACGGGTATGTTTGGTGTTAGCTTCAGGTTGGATCCGTATAGGTCATTCTTACCCCTCTCTGATTGTCGTCAGCTGTATCGAGTCTCTATAGGTTGTTCAGTGCATGCTGCCGCTGCCGCTTCAGTCCACCATACCTATGTAGGCGAGGACCGCCGAATTCTAGCCTCGCCGTGTACTGGCCTCAGTACTGACGCTCCTCTTTTTCCTTTGCCCTTTGTCGGCACCCCTTTTGTTTAAGCAGGTTTTGAGATCGCCGTCGTTAGCAGGGTTACCCTTCCGGCTTGGCCTGGGTAGGGTTATGGACGCCATTGGTTATTCTTCAGGGCTCTTAGCCCCATTTGCATCTTGTCCGTAGCTGGACGCTCTATCATTTTCAAGGTGATTTGGATCTTTGTATGTTATATCTGTATTCTTGACTCTTTGAGTCGCTGTTGTATATATCTGTTCTGTGGGTCCCATCGAGGACTGTTGTGTAATGTTATTACTTCGTTTTCCACCCGCACGAAAGTGCCTGGTGGGCACCTTTGAATCGTTTCTATGCGGGTTTGGCGGGTTTCGCTAAAACTTGCATAGGGTCGATTCTGAGGGTGTTACAGAGTGGTATCAGAGCTCAGCAGTTGCGATACCCCACAAGTCCAGCCTGTAGGATAAACCTAGCTAACGGCCGAAGTAGAGTGTCAAAACTATTTTGCAAACCGGTTGGATAGTTCTGATTAGGTCTGATTTTACTCCTTACCCCTCTGCTGTTCTCCTCTTACCCCTACGTGTTTTGAATCCGCTCTCGTCTTTTTCTTCGAGTCCAGGAATTCTAGTGGTTGGGTTTCCGTCGTACCTTCAGGGTTTCGCTTCCTCCGTTGATAACGGTGTTCTACCATCCGGTGTTCAAGCTGTCTGATGAATCCGTCTACGGTGTTACCATTCTTTGTTCCTTGTTTGTGCCTTCCGGTGTTTTCCGACGCAACGACATCATCTACGCCAGATCCGATGCAGAGTCTGCATCACTCCTTGTTTCCGAACCTCGCTTGTCGAGATCTTCAGTCTGACTCCGAGAATGGTTGCACTCTTTTCTACTGATTGTGCAGAGTAATAGTTTGGGTGCGTGATGGATTGGCCCCCATGCCGACTACCCCTTCTATTCGCTTTTGTACATTAAAGTGGATGAGAATGCATCGGTTCCCTCTTTCTATCGAAGCTAGAAGTGGCTTTATTTGTTGATACCTCTACCTTCGACCTTTTGTTCCCGGGGTGCTCTCTCGACGATCACGGACAACGACCTCTTGTTAGTGGTGTCGCGAGGATCTACACGAAGCGAGAAGACGCAGATCGCCGACCTTTCCTTCCGGTACCATGAGGCGGATCTCGAGGGCGAGATCCATTGTTAGTGGTGTCGAATTGTGGCATCCCGCAAAAACCACTACTAGAAAATCGCGTTGAATTTGTGCATTGCATCGTCATCATCATGCATTGTTTGCATAAAACTATTTTCGCAAAGCCGGGTTTTGTTTTCTAAAACGCCCCATCTTCATTCAAACATGCAAACCCGGGACACCGGATTAATTTGTTTTGTCTGCTATCGGATCGCAGAAGCCGTGTTTTAAATAATTAAAATATTCAATTATTTTTAGTGGGGCAGTCGAACGGGCCGAATCGACCCGAACGACCACCCCAGAAATTATAATGGGTCCACCCCTTAATCCTAAAATATCTAACCAGTCCCACCTAAATCCCTAAGTCACCTATCCTAATCCTACCCAGCCCCCAGCCACCTCAGTCCCTCCAATCATTGAACGCCACATCAGCCCTCCCCAAATCCCCTCCAATCCCCACCTGCCACTTGGCCCTCTCTCCCTCCACTCCCCACTCCCCAGCACCACACCCCACACACCCAGGCCCACACACACGCCCACCACACTGATCCCCACCCCTCTGCCCCCGCTGGCCCCACCGGTCCCACCCCTGACCCCTGTCCCCGCTCGCTCCCACCTCCCTCTCTTCCCCGACGCAGTCCTCTCTCTCCCCTAGCGCGCCCATCCCCACTGCGACCGGCCTCCCCAACCCCGCCTGCCCCTGGCCGCCCCCGTCCGCCCCTCTTACCCCCCCCCCTCTATCGCGCTCCGCCGGAGCTCCCCACCGGTCCCAGGCCCCGCCTTCCCTCTCTGCAGCCACCGCTCGGCCGCCCGCGCGCCTCCCGTCGCCCGCTCGCCTTGTCGCCCCCTCCCCGCCTGCACCGCGCCCAACCAACCTCCGCTCGCCCCGCACCGCTGCACCTCTCCGGCCGCCCGCACCTCCTCCGGTCCTCCCCCGCGCCACCGCTGCGCCCGGCCCAGCACGCCGGCTCCTCCCGCGCCCCTCTCCTCTCTGCACGCGCTGTAGCCCCCTCCAGCGCCGCCGGGCCCCGCGAGCTCCTCGGCCCCGCCTTCTTCCCCGGCGCCGGCGTCGCGTCCTACCGCCGCCGCGGCCCCTCCCCAGCGCCGCCCTCGCTGCCTCTTCCCCCTCGCCGGATACCCGTCTCCGTCCGCGGCCGCCACCGCCCACCGTCGCCCCGCCGGCCGTCCCTTCGAGCTCCGCCGCGCGCCAGGCCCATCTCCGCCCCGCCCCGCCTCCTCGACGTCCCTCCGGTGAGCCGCCCGCCGTTCCGCGCCGGCAGCGCCGCCCCGGCCCGCGTCTTCCGCGAGCAGAGAGCCTCGCCGACCCCCGCGTCCCATCACCGGTGGTCCCGCTGCGCCGTCGTCCCGAGCCGGCCGCGTCGCGCGCGAGGCCGTCCCTGTGTAGCTGCTGCTCCGTTGTTCGAGTTGGTGTCGTGTGCTGCATACATGGTACTGCAAGTTGGTAAGTCGGCACACAAGCCTTCCGGTGAACAAGAGCTGCAAGCCGGACTAGTACCCCGTTAAAACCACCCGAACACGCGCTGCTAAGTCCAAGTTCGACATCGACAATTGAACCCGAGGATGCGACAAGATCTCCGGGCCGATGAACCACGTCAAGCATCCGCGTGCTCCGTAGACCGTACCGTACCCCATGGCCGAGACGTTGAAGACCCCGTTCCCGGAGGCGAAGTCCGAACCCTGACACGCCAAGCTCTTCTTCACGGAGGCCGAAGGCTGTTGTCCGAGACCCCGAAACAGATCCCCGGAACAACAAGTACCCCCTCGAGGACGTCGAGTACTTCACCCCGGACGCCGAGACCCCAGTGCGACAAGTACTTCTTCCCGGACGCCAAGACCGACCCGATACGCGGACCCGACAAGATTTTTCGCCACGACACAAACGACACCGAACCAAGTCCGGCTTCCCGGATGCGACAAGATCTACCTCAGATATCCGAGTCCGATCCGTCGAACCCCGACCCCGACCCCAAACCCCGTCGAACCCTAACCAAGATCTGCCGAACCCTAATGTGTGACCCTTATCCGAGAACCCTATTTTTATAAATGCCCTCTATATGATTGTTGCATAATAATTGTTCATGCATGCATACTTGCCATGTGGTTTGGGGGCCTTTTGCCGATTCACCTTATAATTAAATATGGGGCCCATATGCGGGCAAATCTAGTCTCATATTGGCCTCATTTAAATTTGTGTAGCGAACCCGGTGCTATCTCCTGCCATGTTAAAACAACATATAAATTGCGGGGCATCTAAACAAATAGAACCATGGATTTAATTGTCGGGACCCCGGTTCCGCTTAATATGAACTAATTGCATCGCACCTTTGACATGTCATACATCATACATGCATCATGCCGATCTTCTTCCGTTGTATTAAATATTGCACCCGGTGTTTATTCTAGTGTTTTGCTTCTTCGCGGATAAGGCCGTTGAGTTGATGTGGGCTTCGCCCCGATCTTCAGTTTAACCTTCGGCAATGTTTTCAGGCGAGCATCTCACCCTTTCTACCTATCTTACTTTTATAGTATTTATTTCCCTCCTGTTGATCTATTGCTATCTGTGTTGCGATGCTCTAGTTTCCGTACCCTTGATATTACTTGCAGCCTTATATTGCCTTGGACACATCCTATTACCTGTTGTTTGGTAGATAGTTGGACTTGCGCGTCGTAGTCGCTTGCTCAAGTGCTGTTGCGTGTCGTCAAGAGCCACAGTTGTTGATGTATTGCCGCATGCTGATGTTGGATATGATCATGGTTTTACTTATCGTTCACTTTAATTCCTGTTTAACAACTAAAATTGAAGTAAGCTGAGGCATCTGTGGGTGATAGATAATATTTGGTTTCCGAACGCCCACTTGTGTCCCGTAGGACCCCGAGTACTTGATACCTGTTCCTTGATTTATCGCGCTATCCACATCCGGGAGGTATATGGGACCCCCCTGAGACAGAGCTTGATTCAGTCTTATTTCTTGGGGCCACAAACTAGTTTGAGGTTTTATTTACGATCCTGTACTTATGCCATGCTACTGCTTTATTTACGATTGTGCGAGGAGCACACTGTACTGTTTAGGTAAGCGGAATGTTTTCTCGGTATCGACAAGCCCAGCCACACTTTCGGGTTCCCAGTCGTTTACAGCCATTGGCGCAAACCTTGAGTCCGTCTCGGAGCTTGCTTACCTCGTTGCGGGTCTACTCAATGGGGTGGCCCCCTGAAATATTTCTGAATCCTGTGATTGCTTTGTCGTGAAAGCCTCGTTGGGTTTTGATTTGGTTTTTCCGAGGTTGATCAAGTGTGTGTTGCTATTGGTGCACCCCGGCCGGGTAAAACTTTCTGAAAGCCGTGTCCGCGGTTATGGACGACTTGGAGCACAGTATCTCGACCATAGACAAGCATAACTAAAGTTTACTGCTATAAATTTGACTTTATAATGACTAGTAATCAGCTTCACTATAATGGAATGGCTAAATAATACTGCCCACAATTGCTTGTTTGGATTGTCGCTTGCGACCATTGTACCTGACTAGTAAGTATTGCAACTACAACGGAATGGCTGAATAAAAGTACCAACAACTGCTGGGTTTTGGGTTATCTCATGCTATTTATATCTGATTAGTAAGTGTTGCAACTATAACGGAATGATTAACTAAAAGTGCCCACTGTTTATTTTATTAGGATGATTATCTATACCTGACTAGTAATTGCTGCAATGAAAACTGAATAAATAAAACTGCCAACTGTGTGAGTTCCTCGGTTGACTTCCTCGTTTGGTCTCGAGGGGGAAACACCAGGACGGGTATGTTTGGTGTTAGCTTCAGGTTGGATCCGTATAGGTCAATCTTACCCCTCTCTGATTGCCGTCAGCTGTATCGAGTCTCTATAGGTTGTTCAGTGCATGCTGCCGCTGCCGCTTCAGTCCACCATACCTATGTAGGCGAGGACTGCCGAATTCTAGCCTCGCCGTGTACTGGCCTCAGTAATGACGCTCCTCTTTTTCCTTTGCCCTTTGTCGGCACCCCTTTTGTTTAAGCAGGTTTTGAGATCGCCGTCATTAGCAGGGTTACCCTTCCGGCTTGGCCTGGGTAGGGTTATGGACGCCATTGGTTATTCTTCAGGGCTCTTAGCCCCATTTGCATCTTGTCCGTAGCTGGACGCTCTATCATTTTCAAGGTGATTTGGATCTTTGTATGTTATATCTGTATTCTTGACTCTTTGAGTCGCTGTTGTATATATCTGTTCTGTGGGTCCCATCGAGGACTGTTGTGTAATGTTATTACTTCGTTTTCCACCCGCACGAAAGTGCCTGGTGGGCACCTTTGAATCGTTTCTATGCGGGTTTGGCGGGTTTCGCTAAAACTTTCATAGGGTCGATTCTGAGGGTGTTACAAATATGTGTGATGTATAAAAGATATAGTCGTGTATTCATATTTGAGTAATGTTTCTGATGTTGTAACATCGATAATATTGTTTACTTAGTGTTGGTGGTGAACTTGATGGTCAAAATCGGGAAACTCGAAATTAAGATGGCATGTAATTATGGAGGGATTAGTAGTATAGATAGGGTGTCAAGCGGGGTGGGTTCACGGGCAACATAGTTTCATCCTGATTAGGGTTTGGACCCCTCGGAACTCGTTTAAAATGATCAAGCATCCTTAGGGTTTTAATTTCATTTGTGTATTTATTTGTGTATTTTTGTATGAATAATATGTATATTTGTGTATGAATCCAAGTCCACTTGAATGTTTACACTCTTACTCTAGATAATATTATTGTTTTAGAAACTATGGATCCACTTAGTAGAAACCTTGAAGAAGAAGAAATAATGGAGAACATTATTGATGAGGACACCTCACAATATCTGACTTGGAGGGACATGATGACAGCTCAAGTAGTCATGGAGAAGATGAAGACTCCGGTGAACACAATTTAGTGATTACAAAGTCCGGCGAGGTATATGCATTGATTAAGCCTCTGCTGACTTCCACCAACAATCTTCTTCTACATGTATTAATTAACGCTTCTTTCTTCTTTTAGCCCTCTGGATCGAACAGCCAGCAACCATCTTCTTCTACAAAAAAGAGTAAGCGAGGCACGAGCCATCGGTTGAAAGATCGTCCAAAGTTCACGATCGAAGCAGTCCGTGTTGATGGTAGGCCGATGGAGCCCAAGAAGGCCGCAGACAAATTTGTACGTCAGGCTGGAGTTCTTGTTAGGGACCAAATCCCAATCATAATTGAAAATTGGAATAAGCCAAAGAAGGGCGACGGTACCTTTGTCGATGAAAGATCCAAAGAAACGCTTTGGAATTCGTTGTTGGTAAATTTTACCCTTCCGCCAGAGGAGGATGAAAACAACTCGGTTATAAAGGAAAAGGTCAAAGAGTGGACTCTAAAGAAGATGGCTGACGCTTTCCGCAACTGGAAGACAAAATTGAATAAATTTGTCAAAGCTGGCGGGACTCCAGATTTTGAATACGCATATTATGCGAAGATAAGACCTCACTGGCCCGAATTTGTGACATATATAAAAAGTGCTATAGCTAAAAAGAGGTCAGAAACCAATACGCTTAATGCCCAGAAGAAGGAATATCACCCGAGGACGGGGTCAGGTGGCTACATATCTCAGAGGCCTAAGTGGGAGGAAGTTGAGAAGGCCCTGCGCGCTAGAGGGATCACACCCCAGACAGATGGGTGGGACCTACGTGCAAAGACTTGGTTCTATGGAATCGGGGCAAGGTTGGACAAAGAAACAGGATTGTGTATCTTCCCAACCCTCCTTGCCAAACCCGTCACTGAACTCATCACGGCATACGAGGAAACATCCGCCAGGACCTTCCATCCCGACAGAGAGAATGACCAGCTCACACGCGCCATCGGTAAAAAAGAACACCCTGGACATGCACGAGGCACAGGGGGTATGACGTGGAAGGATGGGTTTGCCGAGTGGAGCGACTCTTACAGATGGCGCGGCAGAAAAGAAAAAGAGCGTACAGAGCGGATGGCACAGATAGAACATGCACTTGCGGCGCTGCAGGCGCAAGTGAATGCATAACAGAACCATCAAGCTATCAGCCCATCTCAGCGGCACGAAGAGCCTGCATTGGAAGCTGCCGGCGGCCCAGTCTCTGCGCGGAAAAGCAGCGTGGCTTCGATGGAGAACGTGCAGCCCACGCTTGTAATGGCGGGTCCTCGATACCCCGTGGATGAGATCACGGAAGCGAACACGCTGAGCTGCATGTGAGATTAATGGGATTATCCATTAAGGTGGCTGTCGGCTATGCCTTACCTCCTGTAGCTTGTGGAACTTACCACTACCGACCAATTCCAGATGGCTATGCTATTGTCGGGGTGGATGAGGTTGTGAAGGAATATGAGGAAGCACAACTTGACCATGCTACAGGTGAAGGGGAAACTCAACTCAAATTTGCAGTGGAAACAACCATTCTTTGTAAGAAGGAACACATCATGCTTCCAAATTGGAGGCCACTGGAACCCCCGCCGTCTCCGCAGCGTCAGTAGTCTGAGCCGCTTTATCTATCTCCTGCGCGGCAGCCATCTCCGGCACTTCAGCCATCTCCAGCGCGCCAGCTATCTCCGGCCCGTCAGCCATCTCCGGTGCTTCAGCCATCTCCTCAGCGTAAGCGGAAGAGCACTGCCACAAACAGCATCACTAGCACTGCCACAAAGAAATCCGCAAGAAACCGTACGCCAAAGAGTTCAAAAAACTACGTCCCGCAGCCTTCCGCCAAGCCATTGCCGGTTTTACCGTGGAATCGCAGCGACGAGGAGACCAATAGGATCTCGGAAGAAGAGGTCAAGAAATTCTTTGCACCTAGACGGGCCGAGCCAAAGGAGAAAATAGATCCGACGGTGATTGAGAAGTTTTACAAAAATCTTTTGAAACCTGAAACCCCACTTGTGCCGGACTACGAGCGCCAGATTTTGAAGGCGGATGCAAGGCGCCGTAGGGAGACTGAAAGTAGCAGTCGTGAGGCACCCCAGAAAATAGTTCCCATGCTCGGAGAGCAGGAAAACCAATTATGCGCCCCGCTCCAGATGTTCGACACACGGGACGCTCCTCCCGTAAATGATTACGAGGCAGAGCTACAAAGAAAGGCCAATCAGATGGGGATGAGTTACATTGCATACTTGAACATCATGGGAGACAACTTGCCCAAATGCGATGCCAACCCCATACAGCCATGGAAGTATGGGAAGAATCTCGTCAAGAAAGAGGAGCTCAAGAATCTACCAACAAAGATGCGAAAATTGCACAAGTGGTACCTTGATTTCTGCAAGACGAGAAAGGAAGAATGGATCACGGCGCATATAAGAGATGAGATTTTCTTCTGCGGAGACGACGGGATCGACTTCAACATTCAAGACTTGCATTTTCTATTCAATCAGAAGGAACTCGACAAAGCTGCCATCAGCCTTTATTGTGTGTAAGTACTATTTCTGTATTTTATATCTCATCTCATTCACTTCATTAATTGCATGTATATATATGCTCACCATATATGTATATACTATTATGAAGGAAAAAGGTTATGGAATGCAGGAAAGGAGGCCCTTTTGACATTGGGTTCGTTGACCCAAATAGAGTTCATGAAGAAGTGGTAAGAACCAAACCCGGGCAAACAGAAGATTACTTGCTAAGGTCTTTACTGAGACAACAAACCAAAAGGGAAATACTATTTCCTTACAACTTCTCGTGAGTACTGTTACCCTCTCTCTTGTACACATTCTATTTCGGCTTACTCGATGTTAAGTGTAACTGATGATGAGTTATGCGTGCGTAGGTTCCACTTTATTCTGCTAGTCATTCAACCCGACTCAGGAAAGGTCCTTGTCATGGACTCGTTACGAAAATAAAAAGAGATATGGGCAGACTTTAGAGAGATGCTCCAGAGGTAATTTCAACCATATTATCGCACTAGATCGGCAACTTTCGTGACAACAAGTAATTAATTACTCCTTTATCCATTTTCTTTGCCGGATAGGGTTTGGAGAAGGTTCACGGGCAGGGCCTTGGGTGAATGGTCAGAAGAACAAAAATTTGTAGACCAAAATGTAAGTAATACTAGCTAGCTAGGTCTGCGTATCTCTTTGATTCTTCTTCCAATTCCATTATATCATGCTTTATTGATTATTATTTTGATTGAACTCTCTATTCTCGTAAAGTGCGCGCATGAGGGACACGGCAATAACTTATGTGGGTACTATGTTTGCGAGTTCATTCGCAACACGATATGTGCGACGGGCCAAGCCGCACTAGTACAACTTAAAGTAAGTAAACAAAGTCCACAACATTATTTTATTACCATCAATTGTGTTGAGTTTTATTCTTATATATATTGACGGCCCATTCTTCATATATATTCAGATCGAACGGATGCGGGACCAACTCCTACCATTTGAACGCATACGAGCCATTCAAGAGGAATTGGCGGGGTTCATACTTGATGAGGTCGTCACGCCTGGCGGAGAACTCTTTAAATATCCACCCAAATGAACGATGACGATGTATGTGCCGATGACGATGTATGTGCCGATGACAATGTATGTGTCGATGCCGATGTTTGTGTATTATAATAGTTGCTTAATTATTCATGTACTCGTATGTATCGATGACGATGTATGTGTATACCGCTCCCGATCGATTCCCCCTCCCCCCCCTCCCGCAGAAATACGCCCAGAACGGGGCAGAGGCAGAACTCTGCCGTGGCAGAGATTTAGGCCGTTTTCCTGCCGCGGCAGAACTCTGCCTCGGCAGGAAAACGACCTAAATCTCTGCCGCGGCAGAAGAACCTTTAACACCGGTTCCAGCCCCAAACTGGTGTTAAAGGGGGGGGCTGAGGCCTGCGGCAGCCCCACGTGCGCCACCCTTTAACACCGGTTCGTATAAGAACCGGTGTTAAAGGGGCCCCCCTCTAACACCGAACCCTCAACAGCGGTTGAAGAACCGCTGTTAGAGGGCCCTCCCAACCGGAGTTAAAGGGGGGGGTCTGCACTAGTGGACAAAGAACATCAAAAGCACACGGCAATGATACGGCTCACGACAGCGCTCTGCGGATGGGCCCATAGCCCCCCGTTGACGGCGCGAGGGACGGCGGGGGGCTAACGGACGTTCTTTGCCGTGTTACCTGATGTTGGAACACGACAAAGCTACACCTTTGCCGTGAGACTAATCTTTGACGTGAGTTTTATTTTTCTTCTCCATTTTCTTTTATCAATTGTATTTCTTTGGTTAAGTTAATTATATTTATTTATTAAATTAATTTCGTTTAATTGGGATAGCCCTTATTAAATAAACGTTTCTCTCGATCAACGTCTAGATATATACCCGTCCGATGCCCCGGAGCACGTTTTGCTCTGAAATCCTCATTTGTGGAGCTCGGATCGTCTACCCCCTAGATGTTCTTCTGAGAGGGGTAGCCCGGTGTAGATTTATCTTGTTTGGTGTTTGTTTAGGTCACATGATGATGTAGAGACATGTTGGGTCACAAGTTGTGGCAATATTCTAGACGATTTCACCGAAACAAGGAGTTTCCCCCTCATATAAGTTCAGAACCTTCGCTTTTAGGTTACAGCGCATGCCTGCGAAGGGGGACGCATGCCCCCGGGGACCACGTTATGAATGTTTCGACATGACAACACAAATCAATACATGTGCTAGTCCCACATGCAAGTTTTGGTGGTACTTCGATGCCCCGGAGCGCGTTTTGTTCTGAAATCCTGATCTGTGGGCCTCAGATCGTCTACCCCCTAGATGTTCTTCTAAGAGGGGTATCCCGGTGTAGATTTCTCTTGTTTGGTCTTTTTAGGTCACATGATGATGTAGAGACATGTTACGTCAGAAGTTGTGGCAATATCCTACACGGTTTCACCGGAACAGGGAGTTTCCCCCTCATATAAATCTGAAAACTTCGCGTTTAGGTTAAAACGCATGCCAGTGAAGGGGGACGCATGCCCCCGGGGACCAAGTTATGAATGTTTCAACATGAAAACACAAATCCATACATCACTACTAGGAAATCCTTCTTCAGTGGCACATCCATATTGGACTTCTGTGGCGCATATCAGAGACGCCACTTCTGTGGCGCATTTTGAAATCCTTCTTCAGTCGTCACTAATGAAAACTTCTGTGGCGCATTTCGAAATGCGCCACAGAAGTCATGATACTTCTGTGGCGCATTCTAGCGGATGCGCCACATGATTCTATTCAGTGGCGCATTCTAGGAAATGCGCCACTAAAGTGGTATGCGCCACAAAAGGTAAAAAAGATGCGCCACTAGTTTGTATATCAGGTATTAAAAAAAACATACTGGTCCAAATATACATTATTATACAGGTATTATATTGAAACATTATATTTGACTTAGCATATGAAAACAAATATAATACAAACATGAATATCGTGCTATCACACTACTTAGAGCCCGATCGAGGTACACAAGTGGTCATCATATTACAATACAAGTCAAAGTTGGCGAATATTTATACAAGTGTTTGGTACAAAGTTCACCATCTCATCACATTACAAATGAAGTGTTCACCGCCTACACTAGAATCAAACAGAATACAACTGTGATGACGGTGAGCAAGAGCACTAGCAATATCTTCATCCGGTTCTCCTTCCACAGGGGGTTCCTCCACTTGACTACCGCCTCCTCTTGTCAACACCCGGATTTTTAATCCCAGATGCCTATTATGACATACATAGTAATCCCAGGATTACCATTTTTGCGAGACATAACAGATTTGGATATCACAGTACATCATCAATTACAAACCATACATAAGGTCTTACACAAATAAGGATCTCATGATCCAGTTCTTAATACAACTCAAGCAGCGGAATAACGTAAAGATAAAGATATCGTAGGTGAAACTCCATCTTCGGGGTCACAGGCAATGCTGACGATGAGAGATGATCCTAGTTGTCGTAACCTTCCTGCGGTCCGTCATCCTGGTACTCCTCTTCATAGTCTGGCCATGGGAATAGCCCGGGACAAAGCCATCAGTACTCTCTAAGTACTCGCAAACTAATACTAATAAGTGAAGTGGTTTTAAAAAGGATAGACTAAGATCTAGGGTTGTTTTGCAAAAAGACAGATTTACCTCTACTAAGTTCAGAAGAAAATAAAGCTAGTTAAAGTTTTATAACACCTAAGTGGGAAGTTGAATTTCATATCACAACTCTGTTGTGGTCAAGTCAAAGTAATAAACCATTTCATAAGTCATTTTGAAAACATATGATGGGGGAACAGTATGGCCACTCCAACTGTCCATAACCGTGGACGCGGCTATTCGAATAGTTTGACACTCTGCAGAGATTGTACACTTTCACCACAACATTCGATACATCCATCAGGAACAATCCTGAATTCACCATACTCAGTATGCAGATAATCAATCCTAACCTTTCAATTACACGCCGTAGTATAGGCACCTCTCCTGTGAGTTTGGCCTCCCAACCATGACCAACTGTCATCTTGGGTACTAAACAGGTGGACAATCTTCACAAGGTAGCCTCATCTTAGACCTTGTCCGCAAGGGAACCCATACTAAGGTATATATAAATTTCCAGTCAAGCCCTACCCAATTTTCGGGTATTGTGGTTGTATGGTAAAATTGGAATGGTATCGCATCCAGACAACCATCAGTTTTATAAAGGACTAAGGCTCATGCCTCAACATTTTCATCATCCAAATCATCTGGTGTTCAAGAACAAATGTCCAAAACATTTTAGTAGAATGACTCATCATTCTAAGGTTTTTATAACCATTTTCACCAAGTATTCCCATCTAAAGTTGATCAAGTTTTATGCTTAGCACTAGAATATACAAGTGGGGGTAAAGACTAATAAGGGGTAGTAAATAAGTCGGGATTATCTAAGTTCAATCTCATGCCCTAGGATGACATCAAGATTAGCAAACTTAGGCAAAATTTTATGCTCTTTATGCTACCTTCAATTATCTTTCTAGAATCTACAAGTCACTTAAGTAAACTCTAAGAAAAAGCTTTGATAAAGAAAATAAAGTATTAAGATTGCAAGCAAAACTAGGATTGGGTATCAAGTGGGTATGATCACATATGCTTAAGGCATATAGTTGGCATAGTAACAAGCAAGTAGTAGCTTGCATATGTAGGGTATATTGCAAGTGTTAGCTTGCATAATTGCAAGTATAAGCTTGCTAATTCAACTAGTAGTATTTAGGCTTGCCTTGTGCAGAGCAGTGGTTGAAGTTCTCATCGGCTTCTTCCTCGTAGTATCCTCCTTCCTCCTCGTATCCTTGGTCGATACTAGCGTCTATAAATAAATACGGGGTACACAATCACCAAAAAATACTTAACTATTTCTAAACATCACACAAATGTTCACACTAGATGATCTATCATCATCACTATCATTACAAGATTAAAGAACTTGTCTTATTTATTTTATTTTGAGAAAATTAATTTCTACTCATTGAAAAAGTACTTAAGATTTAATATTATCCAACTCAAACATGGGATCATGTTGACACATGTCATCACCACATATTTCAGTAGATGGGAATGTGTTTAAAAGGGTTGTCACAATTTAATAAGGTTTAACCTTTTATTTTAATTAAATTAATTGACTAGAAATGCCTATGTGGCATTCTTTCATAACTTTAACATTATCTCTGCAAGTAAACCCATATGTTTTTATATATTCTGAAAGGTATGATCGAATGTGATTTTTGAGAGTTGGAATCAACTCAAAATCTCTTATGGTTGAATTTTAAAAATGTTTGAATGCAGAAAAGCTTCTGCCTTGTTATTTTTACCATGGTTGATCTATAACTCCAAATGGTTTGAATCCAACGGTCTTGGATTAAGAATTTCAGTACCTTTCTAACAAAATTAGTTTCATGCATTTTGGTTCAGTGAGGTGAGCTGGGTTGATTTTTGAATCTATGTACAGAACTGTGTTTGAAATTAAATGAATAAAACTAAACTTGAATTGTTGGGTCGCGCGGGAGGGTTAACTGGGCCGTCCCACTACGCATAGCGATCGCGCGGGCTGGTTAAGTGGCTGTCCCCATGCGTGAGTGAGATGGGGAGGGGCGAAGCGGTACGGGGCAATGTGGACCGTGGGATCTACTTCTAATCGAACGGCTCTGGTTCATCGTCCACGTCGGGCAGCGCCGGCGAGACAGAACCCTAGTGCGGAAGGTGGGGGTCGTGGTAGGCTCACCGGGGCTCAGGCGGTGGTCGGCGACGGGGGCGAATGACGAAGTCGACGACAGCGGTTCTCCTGGTACCGATAGCTTCTCCTGGGGCGGCTCCAATCGACGACTACCTTCTCCTCCAGCAGCGGCGGGCTTCGGCCAAATTCCGGCGATGTGCTGCTCGCCTTGCTCCGGGATTGAGGTGGGGTGGTTCTGAGGTAGAGGGGAGATAACTGGTGTGAATAAAACGAGCGGTGGAGGCCTCTATTTATAGTGGCTGAAGCGGACCGACGGGCGTTGGCTGGGCTCATCGTGGTCGACGGTACAGAGTGCTACTGGCATGGGCGATGGTAGGTGGCGGTGATGTGCTCCCTGGCGAAGCTCAACGGCGTGGTGGCGAGGCGTGGGGCGGTGCTGATCGCTCGGAACGCTTCGATGCTCTAGCGGGTCTGACAGCGATTTTAATCGCGCACAGCGTGCGTGGTCCGTGCGGCGGCGAACGGGCATGTCTGCAGGGTTGCTGGGGTGGTGGTGATCACGCACGCACGTGGTGAGGGTAGCGCAAGGTCTGTGGGTGCTGGTCGAGGGTGGCGCACTGGCGTGCTCTCGGCTCGCATGCAGAGAGGGTTAGCATGGTCTTGTCATGTGGTCTAGGGGCTGGCAGTGCTCGGGGCTGGGACAGGGAGTGGCGATGGACAGTGAGTGCCTTCTAGACATGCTTGCTAGGCTTGGTGCTGCTCCTAGCTTGCTGTCGACAATGGGGTGGCAATGTGAGGCTTGGCCTGCTTGATGATCTAATAAGGGTGTAGAGTGAGCTATATAGGGAACAAGTTAGGCCAAAATTACTGCACACTATAGTGTTTGATGTTTGTTTGATTTGTATCTACAAGGTGTTTGATAAAATGGCCGCAAGAACTTTGAATTTGAATTTTGGATTCAAACTTGGTGGGTTTGCTAGGCACATACTAAGGATTGTCTGGTTAGTTGGATTAGTCAAGGGGCACTGGTTTGGTTGGGCTTTGAAAATGGGTGATCTTCACATATGATAAAGATTCAATTTTGAATTGTGATTTGAATGAGGTTTCCAAATGTTTCTGTAAGTTTGAAAGGTGGGCTTTGATTCACTTTTACTTGTTCTAGCAAGGGGTGAAATGAATTGGGAAAGTTTCTGTTTGAAATCTTGGACTAGAAACAGTCAAAGTGACCTAGTGAACAAGATTGGCAAAAATGACCATTGGCCTTATTTGATTTGTTTTTGATTTTCTCTTGATTTCTTTCTGCACGGAAATGTCTTATATGATGTTATTTTCTTCTTTAAACCATTTCTTGCTATTTAGGTTAATCACAAAAGTTCATTCATGCATTTATCAAATCATCTCATTCACACATGCATTCATATGATTTCAATTAATCAAAGTTTTTGTTAACCCTAATTTTAGTGATTAGAGTTTGATGATCAATGTTTAATATTTTTGGGATGTTACACCTCTCGAGTCGCGTATCCTTTGTAGTTGTTGCCGCTAAACTTGTTCACCTGTTTCTGACAGTCCTCCCACTCATCGTAGACTCCTGCAACCCAACCCTTGTACACCACGTACCACTTCGTCATCTCTATAGATAAGGCATATTAGTAAATCATGCAACATAAAGAACTAAATTGGTTCACATGCAAAAGATCAGTAAACATAGAAGATAGCACATCGATCACAATAATAGAACATAGAAGATAGCACATCGATCACAATCATAGAACTTCGACGACAACGACCACAATAGTGAAGTTTACAACATACGACCATGGTAGCACATAGTTTGTGAAACAACACTACACACAGACATCTATGATAATTCTAGGCGCACCCATCGATCATTGTTGAGAACTGCTAAAGCTCGGCTTCGGGAATGGTAGATAGCCATCCTTTGTCATCCACGTCCTGTTGTCACCCTACTTACAGAGAATATTTTCAATCTCCCTGTTAGTCAACCCTCTATTGTGTTTTAGGACCCCTCCCCTTGTGTTGACATCTTCCACGATGATTTCCGACAACTTAACTTGAATGCGATGGAAGTCTTCTCTAAGATCATCATCGCCGCTTCGCCCCAAATTTTCGGCCCATGCTCGGAGACTAGATGGCAGATTTAGGTTCTGGAAATCCCGGACAAACCCTTTAAGGTGATGCATGGCGTAGAAGGCCTCCTTGGCACACCAGTAGCCGGCTCCTTGAAGCAGGGGAACTCGAGCACGTGCTTGAACATGTGTTTGTCATCCTTGATACATTCCCCCTTGTTGACGAAGGGGCATCCCTTTCTAGCGTAGCCCTCGAGAGCCTCATTCAGAACACCCCTTATTCTGGTGTAGTATTTCTTCTTCTTCTGACTCGCTGATTCGAAATACGATGCTATCGAGTACTTTGTGGAAATGACGATGAGTGTGCAGTATTTGTCTCTGCACAACACGATTGAAACACGATTGAAACAGGAACAAAGCTATAAGAAAGCCTAAGTTACCAATCCTAGGGGGGGTGTGTACTTACTCGGGAAAGAAAGGCAAAAGAAGCATGTTCATCCTCTTGTGGTCCACCATGAACTTCTCGAGGTACGACGTCGCCTTGGCACGCATCTCTGATCCTTCCCTCAACTAGCTATCACACATGTAGCAGGGATCCATTATCACGATGTAGGGGGTTTGCTCTCTCTTGGTATATATCGCCAGATTGAGGGCGAATAGGCGGACCATGTTATAGTCCAGCCGCTTCGAGAGAAACAGTTTGAAGACGTCCTCGTACGCTATGAAGAACACGTCTGCGGGGGCTTCATGGACGAAGTCCACGTCCGATGGCACCTTGACAGTGAAAACCGGGTAACTTAGATCTTTGTCTTTAAGAAGAATTCCCTCTAGTGTCTTGATACTATCATTCAAAGCGAGCATATGTCCACGAGCAAGGCGAAGTAGCTCCGGAGTCAGTATCGCTTCACCGGCTATATGTATCCTGGTCAAGCCTTCCTCACGGGCTGGTACGACATCATCCTTAGCCCGGATCCTCTTCGGAGGAGGTTGGATCTCGGCATTCTTACCTCTCTTCCTGTGCTTCTTCGTCTTCTGAACAGGCTCCTCCACTTGGGATGATAAGTGCTCAACGACCGCCTTTTGGAGTGAGCCAGGGCTAAATACGAATCCAATAGGTTTCTCCTGTTGATCAGTGGCCGGAGGAGTCTCTTGAGATAAACCACAGAAGACCAGGCGTTGTGTGCATATAGTGGGACGCCCACCTTGACTGTCGCAAGTGATGAAGGGTTCTTCATCTACATCAGGCATGTACAATCCTATGCCGACGCCGGTGTTGATGTAGTCGTCAACGTTGACAAATTCTTCATCATCATCGTTGTTGCCACCATGCGGTGATGGTGGTGGCGGGGCCGACGGCGGTTGCATTGCAACGGCTTCGCCTTGGGGCGGCCCACACGCTCCCAATAGTTGTTGGTGGTGACTGGTGGTGGCGACAACGACAGTGGCTTCCGAGGTGGTGCTCGGAAGATCAAGGTGGCGCCGGTGACAGGTGGCATCCGAGGTGGTGGCCGGACGATCGAGGTGGTGCTACTATGCCCCGTAAGATGGATCTGAGTCTTCGTCCATGTCAAGGGCCAGCCGTGGCATTTTGCAAGGGTCTTGTGTTCGTTGGCTCCCTGAGGTTGAAGGGGGGGGTCCATGTCGTCGCACCATGGCAACACCCGAGCAATCCGGACCCTCATCACGACATCGTCCATTGCATTATTGTGCATCGTGAGGTTCGCCGGTTGTATGATATTGCCCTTGGCAACATCCGTGAACTCTCCGCCGACAACTTTGTGAAGTAGTATGCAAGCAGCGTCCTTAGTCAAAAGACATATGTGTTGGGCATCATGATTGAGGTAGCAGTCACCAAAGGCGCATAAAGAAGATGAAGCGGAGTAACTAATTAGTTACCTTGGTGAGGGCGTTGAGCTCGGCTAATGTCGACACACGGCCGGTCCCGGCGGCAGGCCTATCATCAGCATTCTCCCGTGGTACTGGTGCCGCCGCCGGCTGCATCTTGGTATTTTTGGCGGGAGCAGCAGGGGGCAGCTGTGCGACGACCAGCTCTTGCGGCTGCGCCGCGGCGATGGTGGCCGACAGGGTCACCAAGTTCGGAGACGCGTTAACGTTTATGCTCGAGTTGCTGCCGCTAAAGCTGGGCATGTGTATCGGCCCCTGTCGACCTGCCGCATTCCAAACAGCTAGCCCCTCCATCAAACCAGGGGGGATGATCGGACGAAGCTTATCCTCCAATAACTTGTCCATTGCTTTCCCGTCCACTTTTTCCTCTAATATCTTCACCTTCAACTTCAGCTCTTCAACCTTGGCTTTATCTTTAGCCGTTGACTGGTTCTTCCTCTCCCTCCTCTTCTATGCGTCCTCTTTGTAGTACTCGGTAAACTTCATTCTTGTACCAAAGTCGGACACACGTCCAACTGATTTTGCAGAAAATTTGTCTCCCTCTTCTTGTAAGTGTTTGCCGCCCTGTTGAAAACAGTGTCCCATGGCTCCGCCGCCGAATCCTGGGACAACAAGTCCTCGGTAGCGTTCAATTCCTTCTCCTGCAGAGAGACAAGGAGAGGTGAACTCATGCATTTGATTCTTGGCTTAATTATTTTAATGAGAGATCGCGGTAAATTCCTTACCAGCTCCTCCTCAAAGGCCTTCACATCCGGTTCGTCGGTGACGAACTCCCCGGTAACAGGGTCCAGGTAGTAGCGGGCCCGAACAAATTGTCGGATCTGCAGGTCTGTGATTTTATGTCGGGGGTTCTCTTTACCCAGGCGTTCAAGCTCGGCGTCCTCCTTGGCCCAAATGGGCTGTTTCCCTCTATATCCGCCACTTCCAAGACGGTGGTTACCTATGTTCTTCTCTCGCATAGTCTTTCCCCACTTAGTCCATGATTTAGAGTAAGCGGTAACTAAGTTCGCCTTGAATATCTTGAACTCTTCTTTGTCGAGCATCGGATTTTTCCTACTTATAATCTCCCAGCTTTCACCTGAGTCAATGATGTTCTTTACCCAGGTTTTCCCGCTACTCAAGGCGTTGCTCATCTTTGTCAGTGCTAGTTTGTTCACCGGGTTCTTACTCTCCAGGTTTCTGAACTTATCTGGGAACGTGTATCACTTGTGAAGCTTCTTAAGGATGTTCTCGACCAAAGCTTGATCACGTCAGATGTACTTCGTGTTGATCGACGTGCTTTCCCGGACGATGCACCCGAGTTGCATGCCGTACCCGCAGGCAATCAATGCAGGCGCAATGGTTTGGACACCTCGGTGAACTCATCACAGATGTTTGCGAGCACTTGCGGCTTCCGATCCTTAATCTCCTTCTTCTTCTTCTTCTTCTTCTTCTTCTTCTTCTTCTTCTTCTTCTTCTTCTTCTTCTTCTTCTTCTTCTTCTTCTTCTTCTTCTTCTTCTTCTTCTTCTGTATAGCGGCCGGGTTGCAGCTACCACCATCTGTGCACTCGTCGCCATCCGTGGTGGTGTTACCCTCCTCCCCGCCTTCACTAGTTCCATCGTAGTCGTCGTCGTCCCCCTCATAATCTGGATCTTCCTCGTTGCCCCCAGAACATCCGACAACAGTCGCAGGTGGTGGTGTCATTCTCATCTCCTTTGCCTCGTCATGCTCATGGGACGGCCCCCAGAACGACTTGTTGGGCTCTCGGTCTAGATCCTCGACGCTCATGTGTTTAGAAGGACCGGCCTCGTCGTTAGTCGACATGTTTGTTCTTTATTACTAAAAAAAGAGGCAAAAAGTTAGCACAAATATCGACCGAAAAATTCGGCATGACCTTTGCTAATTTTTGGACCTACGAGTTCCCATTTCTGAACCGAAACGGAAGTGAATCAACACTTCAGGAGAAACGGGTAACTCAATTGAAATCCCTGCAAGAAAAAATAGCCCCACAGCCCCATTGACAAAAATAGTAGCACCATATGATGTCATGTACACAAACAACACCATATCATGTAGCAACACCATATCACTTACAAAAACAGCACCATATCATGTACACAAATAGCACCATATCATGTAGAAAAATAGTAGCAACACCATATCATGTACACAAACAACAGAAGCACCATTTCATATAAATAAACAACATTAGCACCATATCATATACATAAACAGCAGCAACACAATTTCCTTTCTAATCTTGTTTAATACAAAGATGTGCTTGCAAAAAGTAAACTTGTTTCTGTAGGTTGTTATTATTTTTCCTGTCATATTAACTGAGGAATCATTGAGACATATGTCCAGGTAACTAGGAAGATGCACAATTGCCTTTCTTATCTCATGTGCTAACATGAAGCTAAATGAGACAAATTATCTCATGTTCTAACTTAGGCTTATAAACTGAAACTAGATAACACATCATAGTGCTGCCCAAAACAACTCCTACAACCTTGAAGCAATTAGTAGCATATAGAGAGAAGTCTCTCACAGTCTCTCTGTTCAGTTTAAAGTCAAATAAGTGCAAACAAATAAAATTGTATAAGCACTGAACAAACAAATGGGCAACCAATTCTAACCTCTAAAAGCTTCTGCACTATGCTTTGGTTCTTATAATTTTATTATGAACAAATATGTGTAGAAAAAATCACAAGTTTTCTGAAGGATACAATAACCTGAACTATTCTGACAACATGAACCAATCTGTTTGCTGTTACTTATGAACAAATATTCAGATGCTACTGAACTTATTTGTTTGCTGTTACTGAAACTTGAAACTACTATTCCTTGGAAAATGCAGCTGCTATAGTCTTCACTAGACCGAGCCTGCAATGTCAAAAATAAAAACAATAGGCTAAGCCTTGTAAAAAAAGGCTAGCAGTGAACTGCTAGCAGTGAACAATAAGCTCAGAGATGTAATATATCCACCTAATGTAATAAGCTATAACATTTCCACCTGATGTAATAAGCTATAACATTTCAATTAGTGCTAAACCATATAATGTAACAAGCTTAGTGAACAATAAACATCATGTCCTACTTATATTTTTAACCTATAACATTTCCACCTGATGTAATATAACCTGTAAAGAAGTTCTTGTCATTCCTAAATTTTTTCTCACATATGTAGTTGATGCAGCTCTGAAAAGGACAGAGCATATTAATGAAGCCATATAAGTTGCAGCCATTTGATCATCTAATTCCTTCTATTGATATGCATGCACTTCCTGAAGATCAACACCAACACTTGCTGCGTCGAACAAGTGCAGAATAGTAGGATAGAGAGAGAGTGGAGGGCAGAACTGGGCGATGCTCGCCAAGGGGTTGACAGTGAGGTGGCGGATGGCGTGGACGGCGAGGTGGCATGGACGGCGAGGTTGTGCTCCTGCTCTTCCTCTGCGGGCTCCAGCGGCGGCTCCTCCTCCACCACGGGCTCCTGCTGATGCTCCTCCAAGGGCTCCGGCGATGTCTCCTCCTCCACCACGGGCTCCTGCTCCTTCTCATCCATGGGCTCCGGCGGCGGCTCCTCGTCCACCAAGGGCTCCTGCTCCTTCTCCTCCACGGGCTCCGGCGACGGCTCCTCCTCCACCATGGGCTCCTGCTCCTACTCCTCCACGGGCTCCCGCGACGGCTAGGCTAGGGTTCGATTCGATCGGAGGCGTGCAGGCGAGCGTCTCTTGGGTTCTGGAGCGCTTTGGTGCATGCGGGGTCGTGTGGGGGGAAGTTGGCAAGTGGGGGGAAGGGGAAGGCCAAACCGTTATTTTGCCTAAGTGTGAAACTTCTGTGGCGCATTCCTCCAATATGCGCCACATAAGTTGAAACTTTTGTGGCGCATATTGGAGGAATGCGCCACAGAACATGCGCTTGGTCCAAAAGCAGCACGGCATAGTAGTTTGCATCAAACAACAACCTAGCCTAGTGGCCAGTCATGGGGCTCTAAATCTGGGCAGCCCAGGTTCGAATCCTAGCTGTTTTAGACTTTTTTCCTTATTTAAAAAATATTATTAATTATATGCTACAAATATGTTTAATTATGTTATATTAAAACAAGCAAGAACAAATATATATATGTTACAAATATATTTAAAACCAAGAACATACACATGCATATATATACGAATATTATGATATATATTTTAGTCTCTAACTAATACACAAAAAAGGTCACACGTCGTCATGTGATGTATCGAGCTAGCCTCTCTTCACAATTTTCTAGCCCTTTTTCTTCGTGGTTGAATAATTAGCCCGAGCACTATGAGATTTCTTCTCATGAACGGACAACCTTTAGTAGGTAGTGTAGTCTTTTTTCTTGCTGTAGTAGTAGTAGGCATGTTGAAGCACTTGTCGAACTCCTCTTCGATCTTCGAATCGCCATTCTTGTCGAAGTCTTGCTCGTTGGCGGATCCTTCCATTCCGATGATGCTCCTCTTGCCCCTCCTCACTACAACACGACTGGGCTTTAACGGGTCGGTAATAAAAAATATTGATCAACTTGGCTAGCGAGTATCCATGACTCATTTTTCGCGGAGGCCTTCTTTGCCGACTTGGCATAGGGTATAACATAGGTGGTGAAATATCGACCTTCTTTTTCGACGTTCTTGGACCATCTAACATGGAACATCGGTACCGTCACTCCACAGTAGTTGAGATCCCATATATCCTCGATCCTTCAGTAGAATCTTTCCATACAGTAGTCTCGTCATCGGCGAAGGACATCATAGTAACTCCTGAGTTTTGATATTCGCTATTCATGTCCTTTTCCTTGGTGTAGAATCTGTAACCGTTGATGTCGTATGACTGATAGGTCTTTACGTTATGCGCTGGGCCCTGTGACAAGGAGAATATGAGTTGTTAATCTTCCGTAGAAGGCGTCTGCGGGGGATTGTCCAACATCCTTTTATTGAACTAACCCATGAAGATGGAGTTGTGTTCTCTTGTTACTTCTCCTTCCTTCCTTGGTCAGGCCCGGTCCATGTACTCATGCTCGATCAAGATTTTGTGCTCTTCCACCCAAGGGATGACCAATTCAATGTGTTGTAGTGCGACTCAGTGTGCCCTGCCAAAGTCGGCGCGTCGATTAGCAATGTCGACATGCAGTGAGCGGTGGCCCTCGTGGTGACCATACCTAGCGAGCCTGCCGAGGTGCTTCTTGGTGGGTATTCCAACATCCTCGTTCTCAGTGGTTAGATAGTTCTAGAATAAAGAGATGCACTCGTAGATCAGAGAGCCCTTGGCCATGCTTCCATCTGGACGAGACCTGTTGCGAACGAACCCTTTGATGACACCGTTCAGCCTTTCAAATGGCATCATGTTGTGCAGGAATGTCGGACCAAGATGGATGATTTCATCCACGACATGGACAAGTACATGCACCATGATGCCGAAGAATGCGGGCGGAAAGTAAATATCGAGATCGCATAGTATCACCATGATATCTTCCTGTAGCCTGTCGAGCTGCTTCATGCCGATCGACTTCCTAGAGATGACGTAGAAAAAGTTGCATAGGCCAAACAGCGTCTCGCAGACGTGCTCGTCCATTATCCCTCGTATGGCAACTGGAAGTATCTGTGTCATCATGATGTGACAGTCGTGGGACTTCATACCACTGAACCTCTTCTTCGCTATGTCGAGGTATCTGCTTATCTTGCCCGAGTAACCGTGAGGAACTTTGACTCCTAGGAGGCACCTAAAAAACTGCTCGATGTCCTCTTGACACAGAGTGAAGCAGGAAGCGCGAAGCAGAACCACCTCATTCCTCTTAACTCTTCTGCGATGACCCTGATTCCCTTCCGTTTGATCGTCGTCATCATCACTATCAGGGTACTGAAGCTCCTTCTTGATGCCAAGCAATTTTAGGTCGTTCCTTGCTTTCGGCCCATCCTTGGTCCTCTCCGGCATGTTGAGGAGAGTGCCAAGTAGACTCTTGGTAACGTTCTTCGTGATGTGCATTACATGGAGGCTATGGGGCGTGTGGAGGACCTTCCAGTACGGCAGGTCCTAGAAAACAGACCTCGCTTTCCAGACACCCAGAAGCGGCTTTGTCATTGGTCGCTTCTTTCCTGGCGCAGGGCACTCATCCCAATTATTCAGACGCTCCTCGATTTCTTCGCCGCTCCTCGTACGCGGGGCTCTTTCGAGCTCGTCTTTAGCATTGAACAGGTAACCGTGTTGTCTCCATGGGTGATCCATGCGAAGCCACATTCGAGTCCCTTGAAACATGGTTTTCGAAGACCCGGGGTAGATGGAGATGCGGGGTCTTATCCATGCACTTGACACATGCATTGTGTCCGTGGTTCACCTAGGCCGATACATATGCGTAACCAGGATAGTCTTGCACCGTCGTGAGCAACGCGGCTCTCAGAGGGAAATATTATTTAGTGTAGGCATCCCACGTATGGGCTGGCGTCTCCCACAACGTGGCTAACTCCTCTTTCAACAGCCGAGATAAAGATGCATATCGACACCTGGCTGTTTCGGCCTCTGAATAAGAATGCTCATGTGTACGTACCTTTGCTTTGTGCAGAGCCACGGAGGAATGTTGTATGGCCATACAAACACAGGCCAGTTGCTATGCGTGCTACTCTGGTTGCCAAAAGGATTGAGTCCATCGGTGCTCATACCCCTCATGTCGTTCCTTGCATCGCCCTTGAACTCTTCGAACTTGATGTCCAATGCATTCCACTCGCTAGCGTCTGAAGGGTGTATTAGGATCTTGCCCTTCTCTGGATCATCTTCGGGTTTCTCCCTTTCCGCGTGCCATTGCATTAGCTATGCTTCCTTAGGATCTACGAAATATCTCTGTAGATGGGGAGTGATAGGAAAGTACCATACCACTTTTCGAGGAACTTTCTTTATCCCTCTCTTGTACCGTCCATGGCCGCACACCGGACATGTGGTTCTCTCCGCATACTCGTTACGATAAGGTGCACAATCAATATCATTGATGCATGTGTGGTATTTAACGTGCGGTAGGTCGAGAGGTCACACGATTTTCTTGGACTCCTCTATACTTGTTGACAATGTGTTCCCATTAGGAAGACCATCGTGCCAGAATTCCATGTTAGCATTGAAGCTCACGTCGGTCCATTTTTGTTCCGCCTTCATATCTAGAGCCTCGAGCGTTACACTCAAGCGTGTATCCTTGGGCCGACACCTAGGATACAATGGAGTCATCCCATCTAAATCCATTTACGCTAGCTTGGCTTTCTCTCTGGCTGTAGCTTTGGCGTTGCTCATCTCCTTGAGAAGCAGTTCCTGAACATGAGGGTCCCTTAACACCGAACTTAGTAGCATCTAGGTTATCGCTTCTTATCCTTCTTCATGATGGTCATGCCCGTCGACATATCCTTCTTCGTCATGATGATCATTCCCGCCGGTATATTCTTCATCATCATGACCATGCCTGTCGGGAGACTCTTCGTCTTCTTGCCCGCCCAAGTCTTCATGATGACCACCACCATTTACTGCCATCTCCTCATCGAAGTTGTCACGCATGAAACCGCGCATGAGCAGGTGATCCTCCAATTTTCTAGAATCAGGGTCGATCCAGCGCTGGAGTTTGCATGTTCGACATGGACATCTTATCTGGGTCTTGTTGTTCCTAATCATGTCCGCCTTCGCGTCTTTCTTATACCTAGTAACTCGACCTTCGCTCAGACTGACGACCATGGTACCCTGCGCGGTATGCACGTATAGAGCAAAAGACAGAGAGTAGGTTAATTAGAAACCACACCTTATGCACACACAAACACACATGCATGGTCGCCGAAAAAATTCGGCATGACCTTTCCTAAAAGTAGGACATATGGGTGGTGCAAAAATTAACCGAAATGGAAATGAATCAACATTTCAGCAAACATACATGCAACACACCGGGGCAGACAAGAAGAAACAAGAAACTTCTTCCCATGCAAGCATTCATGCACCACACAAGCTTCATGCACAAACATCATCTTCGTGCCATGCATGCATCACATGTAAACACCGCCTGCGCGACAAGCTTTACACCTACAAAACATGCATATTCATGGCCAATTACTCACCGGGTAGATTGAATACCGAGTCGAGAGCGCGATGTGAGAGAGTGTGGACCAATAGATCTATAGAGAGATAATAGTACATAAATAGAGATGTGGAGGATAAAAGTAAGTGTGTTTTAGATCTACTAGTTGGAGAAAGGCTTTTCCTAACCAATCTATCAACTATAGTAGGTTTAAATACAACAAAATGTAGAAAATTATGGACACAATGGGGTGGGAGAGAGGAGGAAGACGAGCTGGGAGGAGGGGGAAGAAGGATGTGAAATGGATGGTGGTAGATAGAGGGGTGCAAAGTTGCCACCTTTTTGTGCAGATCTGGTCGTAGGGTTCTCTGGCGCATATGGGAGATATGCGCCACAGAAATTCAATGTTCTGTGGCGCATATATCCCATATGAGCCACAAAACCTTGGCCATAGGGTGTAGTGCGACCAGGCTGTGGGCCCCAGGACTCAGTTTTCTGTGGAGCATATCGCCCATATGTGCCACAGAACCTTGGCCATAGGGTGCAGTGGACAGAATGTGGGCCCCTGGACTCAGTTTTCTGACATTGAACTTCTATGGAGCATATAGCCCATATGCGCCATAGAACACTGAGTGCAGATATGCACGGAATTAAAGGTGAAATATAGCTGCTTTAATGACACCCATCTATATATATACCACACTCCCTGTCCAAAGCAACATCACTACCCCTGATGTCTTCTTCCCACAACTCGTCGGAAGACTCGCTGGAGAGCACATCCCGCTCGCGTTCCCTGCAGCCTACTCGCAGTGGAGGGGCGAGGTCAAGGGGAAGTGCTCGGAGTCAGCCACCATGTGATTCGGAGGTCAACCTAATCGAGGAGGAGGCCAGGCTGCGGCACAAGGCCCTCTACAACAAGGACATGAGCTTGTACGCCGTGCTCGCATCCCCAGAGGAGACGACACGCATGCGGAACGAATAGGGTGGAGGCCGGTGCTCGACCCCAACGTGTCCATGGAGGACCACGTCTACAGGATGCAGGAGCACGTGAACAGGGAGGTTTGGCATCTTCCACAGCCATCGCCCCCACCAGCTCTATGAAGGGATTAGCAACGTTGTAGTTTGTGTATTTGCAATGATGTATGTCATTGTTGTTTTGCTGTTGAAGGGCTATGAGCATGTGCATTTGCAATGATGCATGCCACATGTCTATCTAATAGATTGTATAGTATTCTACCTATGCCACTAGTACTTGTTTAGTTGGGAAAAGCAAGAGGAAAATGTGTACTAGAAACACTCAACATAATCTGAGTAGCACGCACTATTCTGTGGCGCATATTGCATATATGCGCCACAGAAGTTTGTTCTTCTGTGGCACATATGCCCATATGCACCACAGAAGCTTGGTCATAGGAGTCCAGACAGTGGGGCCCACATAATTGTTTTGTGGAGCATATGGCCACATGCGCCACAGAAGATATAAACTTCTGTGGCGCATATAGTCGTATGCTCCATAGAAGGTTGGTCAGAGCACGACCAAATCCCTCCTGCTGTGGGTCCCACCTGATGATTCTATGGAGAATCTGTCAATATGCGCCAAAGAAATTAAAACTTCTCTGGGACATAGGGCAAGATGCGCCACAGGAGTTTCATGGACCAAGTCCTGGTGTGGGTCCCACCAAATTTCTATGGCGCATCTCCAATTGCCATGCGCCACAGAAGTTTCATGGTTCTGTGGCGCATTGTTCCAGATGCGCCATTGGACAAATTTTGTGGCGCATGGTTAGAACCATGCGCCATAGAAGGTCTGTTTATCTATAGCATGTTCTTGGCCCACATAAAAGTATTGGTGGTACTCGGATGCCCCGGAGCGCGATTTGCTCCGAAACCCTCATTTGTGGGCCTCAGATCGTCTACCCCTAGATGTTCTTCTGTGTCACATCGCAAAATTTTCCAAATTTTGAAATGTGAAAAATAAATAAACAAAATAAATAATTGTTGAAATTTAGGGTGAAAAGAAACTTTTTGATTCCAAATGGAAACATCAAAACCTATTTTGATCAAATAGAAACCTAAAGGGATTTAAAAAGATAAACAAATAATAAATAAAGTTATAAAAGTTGGAATCACCATTTTTGGATCCTTAAATAAAAAGGTATGGTTTTTATGAGGAAAGGAAGAAAATAATAAATAAGGACTATTTTAAAGAGCCAAATTAAAACTTGGCCAAGCAAATAAAATAAAATATTTTTGTTTGATAAAAAGAGTAAAGGATTATTTAAATAAAATCATGAGGATTTATTATTATCCAATTTTATTTAAGTAAAGGCATTTCCCATTTTAAATGAACATTAAAACATAATAAAGTATTTTAAATTATATTTCAAAGTGTTTTATTTTTAATAAAACCTACTGAAAAGGTTTGGTAAAAATTTAGATTTCAAATAGAGTTTTAAAACATATTAAATCCTATTTGAAATAAAGACAAATGTCTATTTTAAAAATAAATAATAGACCCTAAAAATAATAAAAGAATTATTCTAAATTTGACTTTAGAATATGTTAAATAACAGTATTAAAATCTACACAAAGTTTGGTAGAAGTTTGAATTCAAATAGTGTTTGAATTGTTTGAATAAAAACCAAATCAAATAAATAGAAAAGGAAAAAGAAAAACATTCTGTATAAAAAAAGTGAATCGAACCCAACCCACTAGCAGGCCCAGTCTAGCGCAGCAGCGCAGCCCATCTTCTTTTCCTCCCCCGAATCGTTTTTCACCAGACACCACACCCACACAGCAGCTGACAATTGGACCCTACCTTTCCCCTCTTCCTCTCGTTGATCGCTGAGCCCCACCCGGTAGGCCTTCTTCCTCACCCCCCCGCGGTGACCATGCCCGCGCCTCGCCATTTCTGCCATTGATTAAGGTGATCAATTCACATTGATGGCTAAATTAATCTCGCCAGCGACCACGCACCTTTAAACGCCCACTCCTCCTCCTCCTTTTCCCCCAGGCACCATCTTCTATCGGCCACTAGGCTGCCCCAATCGCAAGCTCAAACCCACTGTCTTCGACAAGCCTCTCTGGCAAAATCCGGCACCGTCCGACCACCTCCTTCCTCCTAGTCCACACATGTGTGCTCCCCATCGCCCCCTACATCTCCCAGTGCCGCTCGCTAGCCCGCGCGTTCACCAGAGGCTCGGCAACATCAACATCATAGCATCGCCGCCTCCTGCCTCGACTCCGGCGAGTCCCCCCGGTGAGTACAAACTGCCCCTGTCCCTCTCGATGATACTCCTGTGATCACCGCACTCCCCCGCGTCTAACGCAGCCTTCCAATTTCCTTCTGGTAGCCTGTAGCCCGCCCCCGTCGACGAACAGAAGCACCTTCTCCAGTGCGCCCCTCGGCGAACTGACCCTACCTTGAGCTTCACTGCAACCACGCGAGCACGGTGAGCATCCTCTTCCTCTCCCGCGCGACCTAGTTCCTCGGCAACCTCCCCGTCTGAGCGCGCACCGCCGTCCGCCGCTGCCAGCGCCGCCAATTCCCGGTCGAGATGCTGTGAGCCATTCGATGTAGATCCAAGCGACACGATAGGTCCACTTAGCGAACAGGTACATAGCGTTCTGTGCCGCATGATCTAACTTACATCCAACGACCCGCAGAGAGCGATCCGCGCGAACCATTTTCAGCCAGTGAGAAAGCGCCACGTGGTCAGTGCTTTGTTTTAAAAACAGAAATGTGTCTATTAGATGTGTGAATTTTTAAATTGCATAACTTTGATCCACACGTCCAAATTTTACAAATTTTATATCAATGAAATCAGCAAAACAAATACTTTCCAACCATGCACTTTGTTTAATGTTTTGCTTCTGGAAAATTGGTTGAATTTGTATTAACTTGTGTAGGAATAATTTGAATATAAAAGTTATTCTAGAAATATTTTTATGGTAAAATCTTTGGCAAATGGATTGTTTTGAACCTACTGACCATAGAAACCAACTTATGGATTTAAAAGTGTATTTTGTGAAGCCAAGGAATAAATCTTTGAATTAGAACATTCCTAGTCAAATAAAAATATTGTTTATATGTTAAAAATACTTTTTGAGTAAAAACTTTGGAAAATGATTTGAATTAAACCCTAAAAACCAAGTTTGGGACTTAAAAACATATTTGATGATCCTTAGTAAATTATTACTTGTTAAAAACATTTCTAGCAAATAAAAATATTGTTTAATTTAAAAATGGAATTTAGGTGGAACCTTTTTGAAAATGAGTTAACATTAAACCATTTAACCATAAACACTAACATTTGTGTTCAAACAATATATTTGGCTAAACTTACAAATTATTCCTTTGATATTAATCATTTTAGCAAAACAAAAATGACTTAAAGTGGCCATTTTCACCAACTTGAATTTAAATGGTTTTACCACTTTTGTAAATGACCAATATGAGATTTAAAATGTTTAGAGCCTAATAGAAACCACTTTTCCAAAAAAAACTATCTTTTGCATGCTTTCATGCATCGCCATGTTTTTGTCATTTTATGTGATGAATTGTTTGAATGCTAGTTGAATATATGTTTGCTTGATTGAATTGTAGTAAAGTTAGAAGAGTGTGATATTTGAAAGATCAACGAGTGAACCAATATTCCCTACTAAAAAGGCAAGTGACACTATCATCCATGTCCTACTATTTTCAATACACTTAGTGGATTTTTGTAACATGCATGATAGGACTACTATATTTCTATGCTATGCTATATCCTATTAGGATATCCTTATATCTTCCTTAGTGGAAACATTATAGTTGTAGTATGCTTAGCCCTGCTATATATTTGGGATGGGATACATGATATGATTATATGAAGTGTTGGAAAAATATATGTTTTATATAATAAAACAAGTACTCAATGAACCATCTGGGTGGAAAGAGGATACTCAAGTTTTGGACAAGGTGGCAACAAAGGGAACCATGTTTATATGGCTATCGTTTTGTATGTGTACTAGAAGGAAACCACCCAGGGACTTAGAGATTGAACACGTTTCTCGTACAGTGGCTTCCGTGTACAGCCACATGCTAAATGGGCTCTGGCTTAGTCAACTACATAGTGGAAGACCCATGCATTGGCATCTTCAGGTTAACTAGAATGGTGTATAGGAAAATATATCCTTACATTGGTGCCTGGAAGACAAGCTAGCATTGTGTATTGGGAGGACTTCTATGGAAAGACTTTGTCACACTCTCGATGTGCCGGTACTCCATTTGGTGAGTACTTAACCAGCGGCTACTGGTGGCGTCAAGACGAGATTGTGTCATGTGGGTTAAGTGTAAAACTTCTGCAGAAGATCAAATTCTAAGTACTTAGCCGTGTCCCCGGTTATGGACAACTCTGAGCAACTAAGGCCTGAAGCTATGGAAGATCTCGACATTCCAATTTCTCAAAGTAAAACTTGATGGTGACAACAAGGGAATTGAAGAACTTGGAGTTTTCCAAGGAGTTCATAAAGATTTTCAAAAGATCAAACTATTTTGAAAAGATAGGATAAAACTATATTGCATTCTACAAATGAGCCTAAACCCTACTTAGCCAAATATGCATATAATGATAGGATCCACTTATTTCTACATAGTAGTGAATCTTGCCAATACAATTCAAATGTATTGACCCTTGTGGCTGCAACTTATTATGTTGAAGGTTTGTTTGATGTTAGTGAAGTGTGTTGAATAGGAATACAAGTATACAACCAACATGATTTCCTGTGGCACTTTAAATATGAAGGACTCCATGCTATATAGATATTCTGCTGCATTGTAATGAGATAGACAAATGAGCTATGTAAGATGTAATGAATTATTTTATTCCTGGTTATAAAGTTGTAATATGACCTTTGTTTCTTGATATTATATCTTAACTGTGGATGATAGCTATTGATCCAGGGACTAGCATTATAAACACAGGGATCTCTACCTTATTAAAGGTTGGGACCTCTACATTCTAAGAGGGGTAGCCCGGTGTAGCTTTCTCTTGATTTTTGTTTATTTAGGTGACATGATGATGTAGAGCCATGTTGGGTCAAAAGTTGTGGCAATATCCTACACGGTTTCACTAGAATAGGGAGTTTCCCTCTCATATAAGTCCAGAACCTTCAGTTTTAGGTTACAACGCATGCCTGCGAAGAGGGATGCATGCCCCCGGGGACCAAGTTATGAATGTTTCAACATGACAACAGAAATCCATACTTGTTCTTGGATCACATACAAGTTTTGGTGGTACTCCGATGCCCCTAGCCCGTTTTGCTCCGAAACCCTGATCTGTGGGCCTCAGATCGTCTACCCACTAGATGTTCTTCTGAGAGGGGTAGCCTGGTGTAGCTTTCTCTTGTTTTGTGTTTGTTTAGGTCACATGATGATGTAGAGCCATGTTGGGTCACAAGTTGTGGCAATATCCTACACGGTTTTCACCCGGTGTAGCCCGGACTATTTTGTGGTGTATTTGTGTTTCATGTATTTTTGGTTATATGCATGCATATATGCTGTTGTGGTGCCAAAATTGTTGGCCAAATATATATATTTGTATCACCAATTTGCAAATGCAGGGAATATATGGAAATCAAATAAAACAATGCAACAGGGCCTTTGCCGTGTTTATACACACGACAAATGACATATGGTCACTTTTTCGTGTGCAGACACACGACAAAGCTCCATGCAGAGGGCACACGACAAGTTTGACCGAACGGTAATCGCTAGCACACAGCAATGATCCTAGCACACAGGAATGCGCAGAGCACGGCAAATGGGTAGCTCACGGAAACAGGCAGCTCATGGGAAAGGTCATAGCTCAAGGCAACGAGTAGCGCACGACAACGAGTATAGCGCACGGGGAATACGCACGCATGGCAAGACTAGGCATACTGTTTAGGCACCGGATGCGCGTTCACTGCTTTACTTTGTCGGGTGTTTTTGGAAACTCACGGCAAAGGGCCTATGACGTGAGTATTGCGCAAAACCTAGAACAAATAGGCTTTGCCATCGCTAGTGCTGCCGTCCCGCTTTTGCCTGCGTTAGCTCACGGCAAACCCCATGCCGTGTGTAACTTGTTCTTTGCCATGCATTCCAGACAAACGGCAACGCTGCCTGATCCTGTAGTGATATGAGCTCTGTAAGCAGAAATTTTATCAATTCCTCTTGAATTGCTAGTAGGGAGTTCTTTGGTAGGAGCTTCTCCGCATCTCTTTGGTCTTTAAATAAAGGACATAAATATGAATATATACGTTGTGTGTATGTATATAAAAGAATCATAAAAATATTATGAATGAAACTCAATACAATTCACTAGTAGAAAACAAGCCTTTGGTTTGGAGCTGTCCTGGACTCTAGTCGTTGCCGGATATGGAACCGGGACTAGTGTGAGCACTAGTCCCGGTTCGTCCCCTTTGCAACGGCTAGGAGGCAACAATTGCCTAGTACCGGTTCATCGGGGGACCTCTAGTTCCGGTTGGTAATACCAGCCGGGACTACAGGTCTAGCGCCAACAACTGGGACCCAGGAGAACATATAGCACTACTAGGAAAACGGCTATAGGTAATACACACATCCGTGGCGCACGTGCTAGAGGTGCCCCACGGGTAAAATAAGCATGGTGCACTGCCCACACGTGCCCTACGGCTAACTGCCGTAAGCGTGGTGCACATGGGGGTGGTGCACCACGTCTATGTGGGTCAGGGCACATGTGGCCGCAACACAGATATCCGTAGCACACTAGGTAAAGGTGCGCTACGGGTGTTAAACTTAGCCGTAGCACACCCTAACCTAGTGCGCTACGGGTATGTGTGTTGCGGCCTGCTGCAACAACTAGGTCAACTTACCCGCGTAGGGAACCCTGCCCTAGTGCCCTATGGCTAAGTGGCCTACACCAACTCCCCCCACCCACAGGATCTCCTTTTTAACCTTGTAAAAAATAAAAGAAAATGAAAAACACTTTAAATTTAAAAATCCTTTCACATGTATGTAGGTAATGTAGTTTAGTTTATAGGAAAATTAACAAACAATAATTTCGATTTTTTTTGCAAAAAAGGTCATGCCACGGTAAAATAGTCGTACTTTTCCATACGATGTCGAAAAAACGTTTAATATACCAAAATGAAGAGAACGAGATTTCTCATTCGCTCGCAACCACCTTTGGTCGTTTATCGATTTTTTAGATTTTCAAAATTCGAAAAGAGTAAGAAGTTACGGCAAAAGACCGTTTTTTTCCTGCAAAAAAAAAGGGCAACTTACCCGTAGCGCACCAACACCTAGTGAGCCACGAGTAAGTGGGCGGGATTCGAAATTCGAATCACCACCCCGCCCACCTACACCTCTACTTTTCCCTCCCCCTTCTCTCCTTTTCCTTTTCCTCCCTTCTCCTTCTCCTTTTCATTTTCCTTTTCCTCCCTTCTCCTTTTCCTCCTCCTCATTCTCCTTCTCCTTATCCTTATCCTTCTCCTTCTCCTTCTCCTTCTCCTTCCCCTTCTCCTTATACTTATCCTTCTCCTTCCCCTTCTCCTTCTCCTCCTCCTTCTCCTTATCCTCCTCCTCCTTCTCCTTTTCATTTTCCTTCTCCTCCTCCTCCTCCTTCTAGTGAAGATGGTGATGGAGGCCTACTCCTTCTCCTCCTCCTTGTAGTGAAGACGGCGATGGAGGGCACCTTCTTCTTCTCATCCTCCTCCTCCTCCTTGTAGTGACGATGACGGCGAGCTATCTGACGAGGCAATGGTGACCTCTCTGATGAGGTTAGGCAACGGCAACGACGGTGACCACTTTGCGAGGCGACGGTGGTGACCACTCTGACAAGGCGATGGCGACGACCCACACCGACAAGTGATGGCTCTGACGGCTGCGGGGGCGGCGAGATTCCCGCTTTTCTTGAATTTTGAAATTTGTACCAATGGCGCCATGCACACAGTGCGCCACGGCTAATTTTCCCTACACGCGGCGCACAACACCTAGTGCACCACGATTAAATTTTCATAAGCGTGGTGCACCACCTAGTGTGACATGACTATCTTTTAGCCGTAGCGCGCGCCTTATGGCGCACCCCTAGTGCGCCACGGATGTTCTTTACAGGTGCGCCACGAATTAGATGTTTCCTAGTAGTGAGTCCCGGGTGGTGTTACAGGCTGGGACAAGTGCTCATGATCTAGTCCCGGAGGGTATAACAACCAGGGACTAATGTTTCCCCTATGTATGCCCTGCTTCGACCCGGCACAAACCCATGGTCATTTTCTCCAAGATAGTTCAAGTTCCTACCCATTTTTTATACAAAGATTGTCAAGAGTTGGTGGCATCCATCAATCCAAGCATCTAAAATGTTAGCAACTTCCATATTTCATCTCTCATTGTTAGTTCAGCTCAATGATCTAGAAGTAGAGAGGTGTTTCGGCTTAGAAGTAGAGGGAATTTTAGATGTGTAATTTTAAGAAAAATTTGATTAGGCAAAAATTTACTGAACGTTGAGATGTGTATCTTTAGAGTTTCAAAGCTCATAATTGAATAAGGTTGTCATTACTAGATCAATAATTAAAAAGTCAACAATTTTTTATGTTAATGGTTTTGTCCAATTCAAAAATTGGTGCATGTAAAATTATATATATGTCATACACACTAAATTTTAGATTTGAAAAAGTAAATGTAGTTAAAATGATCCAAACTTTTTATATGATACAAAAGTTTAATTATATGGCTGATGGGCCTGGAATGGATGTACGACTCTCCCCGAATGTCTGACATGTTTATTAAAGGCGTGCATTCTTTCCTCGATTTGGCTAAGGTAAACAAGCGGAATGGTTTTATGTGTTGTCCATGCCGTGTCTTTCAGAATGAGAAGGATTACTCTTCTTCAAAAACCATTCACGTCCGCCTGATTTAGTCAGGTTTCATGTGCGGCTATAATTGTTGGACAAAGCACGGAGAAAGAGGGGTTATGATGGAAGACAACGAAAAAGAAAAAACGATGACAATTATCCAATGTTCCCTAAATATGGTGGTACTACAATAGAAGACAATGAACAAGAAGAAGGTGAAGAACAGACATTAGATGAGACCGTTGATGATCTTCGTCTGGCCATTTTTGCTGCACAGAGCGAAATGCAAAAATGAAAACGAGAAGAAGAAGTTGGAGCGCATGTTAGAGGACCAAAAAAAATGTTGTACCCAAATTGTGAATATGGCAAGGAAAATCTCGGTACCACACTGGAATTACTGCAATGGTTGGAATAGAATGGTTTATCTGACAAGGGATTTGAGAACGTACTGAAAATTTGGAAGAAGAAGCTTCCAAAGAATAACGAATAGCCTGCTATTACATACAAGGAAAAGAAGGTTATCTGCCCTCTAGGACTAGAAGTGCAAAAGATACATGCATGCATTAATGACTGCATCATCTATTGCGGTAAGGAGTACGAGAATTTGGATGCATGCCCGATATGCGGTTCATTGAGTTATAAGATCAGACGAGATGACCCTGGTGATATTGAGGGTGAGAAGCGCCCCAGGAAGAGGGTTCCTCCAAAGGTTATGTGGTATGCTCCTATAATACCACGGTTGAAACGTTTGTTTAGAAACAAAGAGCATGCAGAGTTGTTGCGATGGCACAAAGAAGACTGCAAGGAAGACTCGATGTTGAGATACCTGATGGTGTGTTGTCAATGCCTCGTTGGGAGACCCGAAGAGCAAGGTGTGATGAGCACATCAGCAAGTTTTTGTCAACACCCGGATTTTTCAATCCTAGATGCCTGTTATGCCATACATCGCAATCCCAGGATTACCATTTTTGCGAGACATAACAGAATTGGATACCATAGTACTTCATCCATTACAAACGATACATAAGTTCTTACACAAATAGGGATCTCATGATCCAGTTCTTAATACAACATCAAGCAGCGGAATACGTAATAATAACGGTAGCGTAGGCGAAGCTCCATCTTCGGGGTCACAGGCAATGCTGACGATGGGAGATGATCCTAGTTGTCGTAACCTTCCTGGGGTCCATCTTCCAGGTACTCCTCTTCATATTCTGGAAATGGGAATAGCTAGGGACAAAGCCATGAGTACTCTTTAAGTACTCGCAAACTAATATTAACAAGTAAAGGGGGTTTTTGGATAATAGGACACTAGGCTCTAGGTTTGTTTTGCAAAAGCCAGATTTATCTCTAATAGGTTCTGAAGCTAGTAACAATTTTATAAATCCTAAGGGGGAACTTGTATTTCATGTCACAACTCCGTTGTGGTCAAGTCAAAGTCTCAATTCATTTCACAAGTCATTTTGAAAAGTCTAACGGGGGAACAGTATGGCCACGCCAACTGTCCATAACCGTGGACGCGGCTATTCGAATAGTTTGACACTCTGCAGAGATTGTACACTTTCACCACAACATTCGATACATCCGTCAGGAACAAATCCTGAATTCACCATACTCAGTATGCGGATAATCAATCCTAACCTTTCAATTACACGCCCTAGTATAAGAACCTCTCCTGTGAGTTTGGCCTCCCAACCATGACCAGCTGTCATCTTGGGTACTGCACAGGTGGACAATCTTCACAAGGTAGCCTCAGCTCAGACCTTGGCCGTGAGGTAACTAATACTAAGGTATATAAGTTTCCAGTCAAGCCATACCCAATATTCGGGTATTGTGGTTGTACACAAAAATTGGAATGGTATCGCATCCAGACAACCATCAGTTTTATAAAGGGCTAAGGCTCATGCCTCAACATTTTCATCACCAAAATCATCAAGTGTTTGGAAACACATGTCCAAAACATTTCAATAGAATGATCCATCATTCCAAGGTTTTCATAATCATTTTTCCACCAAGTATTCCCATCTAGAGTTGATAAAATTTTATGCTTAGCACTAGCATCTAAGGTAAGGGGGGGGGGGGTAGTACTGATGATGGGGTAGTAACTAGTGGAGTTTTACTAAGTCCAACCTTATATCTTAGGATGATATCACAGTTATCTAGCTTAGGCCAAATTTTATGCTCTTTATGCAACCTTCAGCATCTTCCACAATCTACTAGTCACTTAAGTAGACTCTAAGTAAGCTTTGATAAAGCAATAAAGTGAGAAGCTTGCACATAAAACTAGGATTGGTTTATCAAATTGGTAATCTTGCAAGGGTTAGCTTGCATAGGTATAGTATCTTGCAAGTGTTATCTTGCATAGGTCAACTTGATTAGTAAGGCTTGCATAGTTACTAGCTTGCATCAGTGTCAATATAAGCTTGCCTTGTGCAGAGCAGTGGTTGAAGTTCTCCTCGGCTTCTTCTTCGTAGTATCCTCCTTCCTCCTCGTAGCCTTGGTCGGTACTAGCGTCTATGAATAAATACGAGGTACACAATCACCAAACAATACTTAATTACTTGCAATCATCACACACAAGGGTCCTATAGATGATCTAGCATCATCTCTAACCTTACAAGGTTAAGGCTTGATTTGATTCTTTTTATTTTTAGAAAAGTAATTTCTACTCATTGAAAAACTACTTAAGATTTAATATTCTCCAAACCAAATATGGGATCATGTTGACATATGTCATCACCACATCTTTTAGTCCATGGGAATATGATTTAAAGTGGTGTAACAATTTAATAAGGTTTTACCCTTTTATTTTAATTAATTAAAGTGGCTAGAAATGCTTATGAAGCATTCTTTTATTCCTTGAACATTATTTATGCAAGCAAACCTATATATTTTTATATGTTCTGAAAGGTATGGTTAAATATGATTTTTGAGAGTTGGAATCAACTCAAAAGCTTTTATGGTTTAAATTTGAAAAATGTTTGAATGCAGAAAAGCTTCTGTCTTGTTATTTTTACTATGGGTGATCTATAGATCCAAATGACTTGAATCCAACGGGATTCGATTCAGCATTCACAGACCTTTCCAACAAAATTGGTTTCATTCAATTTGATGCTCTGAATCGATCTGGGTTGATTTTTGAAGTTGGGTATAGAAGTGTGTTTGAAATGAAATAGAAAAAGTTTAATTTAAATCGCTGGGCTTGCACGGGAAATTCTAACGGGCTGGCCTGCTAAGCGCAGTGCTCCCGCGGGCTGCTTAAGTGGTGTCCCCACTCGTCAGTGACACGGGGCTGGGCAAAGCGGTATGGGGCAACGTGGATCGTTCGATCTAGTTCTAATCTAACGGCTGGGAGTCATCGTCGACGCGAGACAACTCCGGCGAGAACGAAACCTAGCGCGGCCAGTGAGGGGTGCTGGGGGCTCACCGGGGTATGGGCGAGGGTCGGCGAGGCGGGCGAATGACGAAGTCGACGACGGCGAACCTCCTGGTACCGGTGGCTTCTCCTGGGGCGGCTCCAATCGCTAGCTCCCTTCTTCTCCGGCAGCGGCAGGCTCCAGTGAAATTCCGGCGAGGTGGTGCTCGCCTTGCACTGAGGACGGTGTGGCACGGTCAGTGAGGAGAGGGGAGTGAGATGGTGTGAAGAAATCGTGCGGGGGTGGCCTCTATTTATAGTCGAGCGAGGGGACCGTCGGGGCACACGGTGAGCTCGTCGGGGCAACGTTACAGGCGGCTAAAGGCATGGGAAAGGGTAGGAGACGGTGCGGTGTCTCCTGGCGATGCTCAACGACATGGCCGCGAGGGATGGGGCGGTGTGGTTTGGTCTGGAACGGGCGGTGCTCTGCGCGGCAGAGGCGGCGTCTTCGACGGCGGGCGGTGGCTGTATGGTACGGGGCGGCAAACGGGGATGTCTGGCGGTCTCCTGGGTCGGTGGTGATCGTGTCCAGGGATTGGCAACGCTCGCGACTGGGACAGTGAGTGGTGGTGGACGGTGGGCTGCCTCCCAGACAAGGTTGGCACGGCTATTTCTTCCTCTAGCCTGCTGTCCACAATGGGGTGACATTGGGGTGCTCGGCTGTTCACCATTAATGGCAATGGCAAGCTCACAGGGGTGCTAGTGTTGGGCTAAACTTTCTAGATGATCTACTGGGCTGTGTGTGAGCTAACTAGGGAACAAGTTAGGCAAGAATCACTGCACACTATAGTGTTTTATGTTTTGTTTGATTTGTGTCTGCAACCTGTTTGATGAAATGGCCGCATGAAATCAAGTTTTGAATTTTGAAATGAATTTTGGTGGGTTTGCTAGATTGGTGCCGGTGAGTCTGCAGATGCTTGGGTTTTGAAAGTTGAGCTTGTTTGAGTGGGTTTTGAAAAAGTGGGATCTTCCCATATGAAGAAGATTCAATTTTGAATTGTCATTTAAACTATGCATTTGAAAGTTTCTGGATGATCACAAAGTGGGCCTTGATACCTTGTTATGAGTACATTCAAGGGGTGCAAAGATCCAGAAAAGTTTCTGTTAAGTTTTGACAGTTTGAGGCGGCCAAAGTAGGCATGGGAGTTAAATTGGTCAAAGTGACCATTCCCTTAATATATTTGTTTTGATTTACTTGTCTTTAGGAAAAGTGTGGGAAATGTTTTAGATGATGTTTATTTCACCTAAGAAACATTTTACAAGCAATGAAACAAACAAACAAACAAGGTGGTTTTAAAAGAATTCAAAATCAATGCATACACATATGCATGCATTCATAATTTTATTTAGAAAAGTTTTTGTTAACCCTAAATGTGAGGATTAGAATTTAATGATCCAAGTTTAGTATTTTTGGGATGTTACAAACCTTCCCCCCTTAAACAAAATCTCGTCCCGAGATTTGAAAAGGACGAAAAGATTACCTAGGATTTGAAGAGATCTGGAAACTTTGTCCTGATGTGATCTTCGCGCTCCCAGGTAGCTTCCTCTTCTGTGTGGTTGCTCCACTGAATCTTGAGAAACTTGATGCTTCGGGTTCTGGTAGTTCGAAAGGCTTCTTCCAAAATATGGATGGGTACTTTGGGATAGGTTAGGTCATCGTTGATCTCTATGGTCCGGTGATCGATATTCTTGAACACTTCGGTCTTTTCGGGGACTTCGAGACACTTGCGAAGTAACGAGATATGGAACACATTATGCACAAATGACATCTCTTCGGGTAGTTCCAATTGATACGACACTTCTCCTCGACGGTTCAGAATTTTGAAAGGTCCGATATATCTGGGGGCTAACTTTCCTTTAAGTTGGAAACGCTGCATTCCCTTCAATGGCGACACTTTCAGATAAATAAAATCTCCTATGTTGAAGGCGAGGTCTCTACGTCTCTTGTCGGCGTAACTCTTCTGTCGGGATTGGGCGGTCTTGAGGTGCTCACGAATCTTGTGAACCTTTTCTTCTGCTTCTCGTAGGATGTCGGGTCCGAAAATCTGACTCTCTCCTACTTCCGACCAGTTCAAGGGGGTGCGACACTTCCTTCTGTACATAAATTCAAATGGGGCCATTTGCAAACTGGCTTGGTAACTGTTGTTGTATGAAAATTCTGCAAACGGCAGACAGTCTTCCCATTTGGATCCATATTCTAACACACCTGCTCTCAGCATATCTTCGAGTATTTAATTTACTCGCTCCGTTTGTCCATCGGTCTGAGGGTGATACGCGGTACTGAAATCTAGGCGGGTTCCTAAACCTTCTTGGACTTTCTTCCAGAATCTCGAGGTAAACTGAGTTCCTCGATCCGATATTATGTTCTTGGGGACTCCATGCAAACTAACGATTCTAGCGATATACAGCTCTGCTAGCTTCGAACTCTGATAGGTGGTTTTGACGGGTAAGAAATGGGAGACTTTGGACAATCTGTCCACTATGACCCAAATAGAGTCATTTCCCCTACTAGAAGTAGGTAGTCCAGTGATAAAGTCCATTCCTATAGAATCCCATTTCCATTCCGGAATTTGCAAAGGTTGCAACAATCCAGCGGGTCTTTGATGTCCGGCCTTGACTCGCTGACATATATCACACTTGGCGATATAGCTTCCGATTTCTCTCTTCATCTTATGCCACCAAAATTGTTCTTTCAAATCTTGATACATCTTAGTTCCTCCGGGATGGATAGAATAAAGAGTATCATGAGCCTCCTTCAAAATAACTTCTTTTAACTCAGAATCTGATGGTACACAAAGGCGTCCTTTGTACCACAAAACTCCTTCTTCGTCCTCGGTGAATCCGGGTACTTTGCCTGTACCGATACGACGCTTGATTCCGTCGATACTGGCATTTCCCTTCTGTGCCACTTTAATCTGACTGATCAAAGTGGGCTGAAGTTCTATGCTAGCCAAAAATCCTTCACTTACTAATTCCATTCAAAAATCTTCCATCTCTTTGTGCAAACTTGGTTGCTCCTTTAAAATCATGGAGTTCAAGCGGCACGGCAATCTGCTAAGGGCATCGGCTACCACGTTGGATTTACCAGGGTGATAGTGAATGTCCAGGTCGTAATCTTTGATTAGCTCAATCCATCTTCTCTGCCTCATATTCAGCTCCTTCTGAGTGAATATATACTTTAGGCTCTTGTGATCCGAATAAATCTCACAACGGTTTCCCATCAGGTAATGTCTCCATGTCTTCAGGGCTAGAACTACGGCTGCGAGTTCGAGGTCATGGGTTGGGTAATTTTGTTCATGTTGCTTCAATTGTCGCGATAGATAAGATATAACTTTGCCTTCTTGCATTAGCACACATCCGAGACCAATCTTGGATGCGTCACAATACACATCGAAGGGCTTCGTGATATCCGGCATGATCAGGATTGGGGCTGAAATCAAACTCCTTTTGAGTTCTTGTAAACTCGCTTCACATTTGTCGGTCCATTCAAACTTCTTATCCTTCTCCAGCAATTGGGTCATGGGTCTGGCGATACTAGAGAATCCTTCTACGAATTTGCGGTAATATCCCGCCAATCCGAGAAAAGCACGAACTTGGGTTTTAGTGGTTGGGGCTTGCCAATCTTCTACATCTTTCACTTTGGCAGGGTCAACGGCAATTCCTCCGGCTGATACAATGTGACCGAGGAATCCTACTTCCTGTAACCAGAATTCACATTTGCTAAACTTTGCATACAGCTGATGCTCTCTAACGGTTCCAAGAATGGTCCTTAGCTGTAGCTCATGTTCTTCTTCTGATTTGGAATAAATCAGAATGTCATCGATGAAAACAACGACAAACTTATCCAGGAAGTCCATAAAAATCTTATTCATGAGATTCATGAAATAAGCGCGGGCATTGGTTAATCCAAAAGACATGACTGTATACTCGTACAATCCATATCTGGTGGTAAAGGCAGTCTTTGGAATATCCTCTGCACGAATTTTGAGTTGATGATAGCCAGTTCTAAGATCAATCTTAGGAAACACCTGGGCACCGGTCAACTGATCAAACAAATCTTCTATCTTGGGCAAGGGGTACTTGTTCTTGATGGTGACATCATTCAACTTCCGATAATCCGTACACAGACGGTTACCTCCATCCTTCTTGTCCACAAACAAGACAGGTGATCTCCATGGGGACGCACTTGGTTGAATCAATCCAATTTCCAGCATGGAATCCAGTTGCTTCTTCAGTTCTTCTAGTTCTGACGGGTTCATACTATAGGGTCTCTGGGCTATGGGTCCTGTTCCGGGGATTAGTTCGATGATAAACTCGATATCCCGATCTGGGGGCATACCGAGCAAAACATCTGGAAATACATTGGGGTATTCACAGACTATCCGGACTTGGTCAATGGTAGGTTGGGCTATACTCTTGTTACACTTGAATTGGCGAGGTAAGGTTTCAGATATATGCTCGACTGATATTCCGGTGGTACTGGTCATGGTGATGGCTTTCTTGGCACAGTAAATCAATCCTTTATGTTTGGACATCCAATCCATTCCTAGTACTACTTCCAAACCTTTGGTTCCGAGTACTTTTAGGTTAGCATAAAAATCTATGCCATGGATTCGGATAGGGACGGCTTTGCAAATTTGCCTAGCCTTGGTGGTTGATCCGGGAATTTGTACAATCATCACATGCTTCAATTTGGTTGGTTGAATTTTACTAGTGCAGGCAAATTCTTCAGTGACAAATGAATGCGATGCACCAGAGTCAAACAACACTCTTGCAAGTACTGAATTAACAGAAAACATACCCAGCACGACGTCTGGCGCTTCCTGAGCTTCTTCATCATGCATGAGAAAAAGACGACCATTGCGGTTGAGTGAATTCCATGGGGCAAATCTTCTCCCTGGCTGGACACGACGCTGTTGCTGAGCTGGGACATTGGTATTAGGGGTTGTAGCATTCTTCTTGTTGGGGCACTCGTTGGAATAGTGCCCTTTATTTCCACAGTCATAACAGGTCACTTGTGACTTGTCCTTGGCTGCGACAGGCACAACATTGCTTCCAGTCCTCGGGGCAGTGTTGGGGTTGGCGGTAGCATTGTTGTTGTTGAACTTGGGTGGGGCACGGGTGAAATTGCTAGAGTTGCCGGGGTTGTTGGGATTTCCTCCGGGTCTAGGGTTTCCATGGTTGGGGTAGGTCGGACGGGTCATAGGGGGTCTGTTGGTTCTTGGGGAAAATCCTGGAGATGGGTTGGGGCGATACTTTGGGGTCTGATGGGTTCCTGGTTGATGCATCATACGACGCTTGCAGTTCTCATTGGCCTGGTTGATCTTTCCTTCCATCTGGATAGCGGAGTCGACAAGGGCTTCAATATCTGCAAAGGGGATATTGACTAACACTGTCTGCATCTCGTCATGCAGACCATTCAAGAACCTTTCTTTCTTCTTGGCTTCGGTGTCTATCTCGTCCGGGGCATACCTAGCTAATGACAAAAATTTATCACGGTATTCCACTACAGTCATCCTTCCTTGCTTCATCTCTCTGAACTCGTCTCTCATTCTCTTGATCAAACCTGGTGGTACATGGGTTCTGCTAAACTTGACCTTGAATTCCTCCCAGGTCATCATCTGGCCTCCGGTCATGGCACGAACACTGTTCCACCATGCTCTGGCATCTCCGGCTAGATAATGGGTGGCGAACAGGACTTTATCGTTGGCTTCCACTCCGGCGACTTCTAGGTTGTTTTCCATGGTTTGCAGCCAATCATCAGCATCTAGGGGTTCTTTTGACTTGGTGAAAACAGGTGGGTTTGTATTCTGGAAATTCTTGAGCTTAGATCCGTGGTTGTCCTGATTTCCGTGGCCTTGGTTGTTGTGGGATAGCTGGGCTATCTGTTGCAGAGTGGCTAGGTTGGCTTGACGTTCCGCTCTTTCAGCTTCGCGGTCAGAGGTCAACATTTGCAGGATCTGCAACATCGGGTCCGGGGCTGAACCACTTCCTCCACGTGGCATCTGAAGATTGATATAGATCATGGGAAAAGAGGGAAATTTCTAAGGTTTTGGGTCTTTGAAAAGTTTTTAGAGTTTGACTCAGGTTTTTCTAGCAACTTGATTTTTCATTCATTCACTCATAGCACACAGTACAACACACACCACAACAAAGAAAAACAGATGGTTTTAAGAACCATTCTGGAAACTACGATACAGTGGGATCGACTACTACTCACTATGCTAGTGCTCAGTGCTACTACTCCTCGGAGTCTGTGGCTTCATCATCTTCATCATTGATGAAGGCGAAATCATCCTCATCGGTGAAGAAGTCCATGGCCTGATCCTCCAGAAAATCATCGTCATCGCTGAGATAGGAGTAAGGGTCTCCACAAAGATCCTCTCCGGCATTCTCCCTTTCCTCCAACTGCATCTCTCTCTCGTGGATGGTCTCCTCCAGAGATGAGATGCGATGGCGAAGACGGGCAATAATGCGCTCCTTCTTGTCGAGCTGACGGCGGCGAGACTTGCGATCCTTTGCTAGCATGGCGATGGTCAGGTGCTTCGTCTTGATGATGGCAGACTTGTGGTTGCAATAGTCACGACAGTTGTCCAATTCCTGCTGACGATCATACATCATGAAGCTAAGATGGTGTAGTTGAGTCTTCAGCTCGGGGTGGTATGGGGCTTCCAGTGGTTGTACATTTGTATCACGTCTTGGGCAAAACTCAAAGCGAGTACCCTTGATCTGATTGATGCTCTGCCCACACAGACGGGAAAGAGCTTCCTGCATTGCTCTGGCAAGTCCATTGAGCCAGTTGTTTTCCCTCAAGGTAAACTGAATTCCCTCCGCAGTGGGAGGTTCAATATTTCCTCGGAGACTTGCAACAATTAGCCACTGCAGATCTTCTCCTCCTTGATCATTGAGCTGAGCTCCGAAGAACTCGGGATGCGGACGCTCCAGAAGTTCCGAAAGCTGATCCAGATCCCTCTCAAAGATAAGGTCTCCTCCATTCCCCAACTGATAAAACTTGCTGTACTTCACGTCCATCTATAACAATAGAGGATGAGTAGATTAGCAGAGTGATCAAGTGTGTCAAAATTTTATCTATTTTGCAAGAGTTTTTGAGGAACATGAATTTTTATGAAAGAATTAAAGAGGTAAGAATGAGAATAAGTTTTCGTAAATATTTGTTTTCTTTGGTTTTGAAACTAAGTTTTTGGGTTCAACGTCCAATCTAACTAGGGTCTCCTATGGTCAGGATGGATCTGCTACCAACTTGTCAACACCCGGATTTTTCAATCCTAGATGCCTGTTATGCCATACATCGCAATCCCAGGATTACCATTTTTGCGAGACATAACAGAATTGGATACCATAGTACTTCATCCATTACAAACGATACATAAGTTCTTACACAAATAGGGATCTCATGATCCAGTTCTTAATACAACATCAAGCAGCGGAATACGTAATAATAACGGTAGCGTAGGCGAAGCTCCATCTTCGGGGTCACAGGCAATGCTGACGATGGGAGATGATCCTAGTTGTCGTAACCTTCCTGGGGTCCATCTTCCAGGTACTCCTCTTCATATTCTGGAAATGGGAATAGCTAGGGACAAAGCCATGAGTACTCTTTAAGTACTCGCAAACTAATATTAACAAGTAAAGGGGGTTTTTGGATAATAGGACACTAGGCTCTAGGTTTGTTTTGCAAAAGCCAGATTTATCTCTAATAGGTTCTGAAGCTAGTCACAATTTTATAAATCCTAAGGGGGAACTTGTATTTCATGTCACAACTCCGTTGTGGTCAAGTCAAAGTCTCAATTCATTTCACAAGTCATTTTGAAAAGTCTAACGGGGGAACAGTATGGCCACGCCAACTGTCCATAACCGTGGACGCGGCTATTCGAATAGTTTGACACTCTGCAGAGATTGTACACTTTCACCACAACATTCGATACATCCGTCAGGAACAAATCCTGAATTCACCATACTCAGTATGCGGATAATCAATCCTAACCTTTCAATTACACGCCCTAGTATAAGCACCTCTCCTATGAGTTTGGCCTCCCAACCATGACCAGTTGTCATCTTGGGTACTGCACAGATGGACAATCTTCACAAGGTAGCCTCAGCTCAGACCTTAGCCGTGAGGTAACTAATACTAAGGTATATAAGTTTCCAGTCAAGCCCTACCCAATATTCGGGTATTGTGGTTGTACGCAAAAATTGGAATGGTATCGCATCCAGACAACCATCAGTTTTATAAAGGGCTAAGGCTCATGCCTCAACATTTTCATCACCAAAATCATCAAGTGTTTGGAAGCACATGTCCAAAACATTTCAAAAGAATGATCCATCATTCCAAGGTTTTCATAATCATTTTTCCACCAAGTATTCCCATCTATAGTTGATCAAATTTTATGCTTAGCACTAGCATCTAAGGTAAGGGGGGGTAGTACTGATGATGGGGTAGTAACTAGTTGTGGCATCCCGCAAAACCACTACTAAAAAATCGCGTCGTTTTTGTGCATTGCATCATCATGACCGCATGCTCATGTCATCATGCCACATTGCATTTGAGCATCGTCATCATCCTGCATATTATTTTACTTGAAACTATGTCGCGAAAGTCTACTATTTTCTGAAACTAGATCTCCTTCAATTTCAAATTAAACCCCCGGATGCTTCCGGATATTTTGTTTGTCTAAAAACTATTTACAAAAGTTTATTGCAAATTAAATAAAAATAATTAATTATTTTAGTGGGGGCAGTCGAACGTGCCGCTTCGACCCGAACGACCACCCCCATTTTCAAAACGGTCCACCCATAATCCTAAAGATACCCAACCTAATCTACCCACAACCCCTCCACCTCACCCCAACCTATCCTATGTCGCCACCTCACCTCTCTTCCCCCTCCCCACCACTCTTAAGCTGCCAACTCACCCCCAAACCCCCCTCTCCTTTTCCCTCTCTCTCTCCTGAATCACCCAACACACACCCAGCCACACACGCACACCGCACCCGCCACTCTCCCCACCCCCTGCCACCGGGACCCACGCACCCTGGGCCCCACCCACGCGCCACACGCACGCCAGCGCGCAGCGCCAGCCCCGCACGCGACCTGCGCCCCGCTCCTCTCCCTTCTTCCCCGCTCGCGGTTCTCTCTCTCTCGCCTCGCTCCCTCTCTCTGCATCCCGCACGCCCGCGCGCCGCCGGCCCCCCCTTCCTCTGGCCGCCGGCCGCCCGCCGCTCCGCCTACCCCGCACCGGCTCCCTGTGCGCCTCCCCGCGGGCCGACCCCCTCGCCTCGCCGGCCGCCGCCTCTCCCTTCCTCTCTCCGGCGACCCCTCCTCCTCCTCGAGGCGCGCCACCCCGGCCCCGTTCTCGCCGGCCAAGCCCCGCCTCGCCGCCGCCTCGCCGCCGCCGTCCCCGCCTCGCCGGCTTCCGCAAGCGCCGCCCCCGCCGGCCGACGCCTCGGGCCCCTCTGCTTCGACCCCGCGCGACCCCGTCGACCGCAGCAACCGCCGCCGGCGACCCCTCGTCGCCCTACCGCTCCGGCCCGACCTCTGCTTCCCGCCGGCCGCCTCGTGCCCGTCCCCGTCGGCCGCGCCCGCCGCCCCAGCGCCGGCCCCGGCCTCGCACCTCCCTGGCCGCGTCCGTGGCCCAACCGCCTCCCTCCCCGCCGCTCGGGCTCGCGTCGCCGGATGTCTGCCCCAGCACGCCGACCTCCCCCTCCGGCCGGTCGTCGCTCGCCTCGGGTCCGCTGCCGCCTCTGCGCCCTGCCGTCGACCTCGCCGGTTCGTGCCGCCGGGGCCCGGCCGTTCTCTGCCTCAGTCTGGCGTGCCCCCGAAGCTCCGGCCCCTTTTTCTCCTTGCGCGCGTGCGTCGCCTTGGACACATGTCCCCGTTCCGGTCGTCTCCATGGCCGTTGGTTGCTCGGTTGCTGCTACCGGTTCGAGTACATGACGAGATGGCCACGCCTCCTGTGAAGTGAATGTTGCAAGACCCAGCTCATGCCCACCCCTACAAGATCTACCCCTTCGAGAACCTGCCGTACCCGAAGATCGGCACCGGACCCCGAAGACTGAACTCCGAACCCGCCGGTACCTCAAGATCTTCCTCGCGGCGTCCGAAGACCCGAACCCTGTCGAATCCCTCTCAGTGAACGCCAAGATCGCCTCACGGACGCCATGACCCCCTTCAAGGATCCGAAGGCCCCGGTACCGGACAAGTTCGCCGTTGACCTCGAGAACGCCTGCACGGAACCACAAGACCGCCACACGGAAGCGAACCCCAAGACCCTGAGGCCCTGAACCGAAGACCGATCCGAAGTGCCAAGACCTCCGTCAGGGAACCGACCAGTTCGCCGGGAACCGCACCCGAACCTGAAGCACGACAAGATCTGCCCCGTTGTTCGAGAACGTTCCCGTCGAGACCGACCCGTCGAACCCTGAGCCCCTGTCGAACCCCGAACCCCGGAACCCCAAGATCGCCGAACCCTAATGTGTGAACCCCTTCCCGAAACCCTATTTTATAATATAATAAAACTTGTTGCATATTGAATTGTCATATTTGCATGCATATTGCCATGTGGTTTGGGGGCCTTATGCCGATTCACCCTATAATTAAACATGGGTCCCATATGCGGGCAAGTCTAGTCGAATATTGGCCTCATTTAAACTTGTGTAGCGAACCGTTGATATATTCTGCCTTGTTAAACCACATTTAAATTGCGGGGCATCTAAACAACATGAACCACCTAAATATTGTCGGGACCCCGGTTCCGCTTAATATGACCTAATTGCATTGCACCTTTGCCATGCCATGCATCATATCATAAGCATGCCCGGTCTTTTGCCGTAGTATTAAATAGTGCATCTGGTGTTTATTCTAGTGTTTTGCTTCTTCGCGGATAAGGCCGTTGAGTTGATGTGAGCTTCGCCCCGATCTTCGGTTGAACCTTCGACAATGTTTTCAGGCGAGCATCTCCCCCTTTCTACCTATCTTACTTTTATAGTATTTATTCCCTCCTGTTGATCTATTGCTATCTGTGTTGCGATGCTCTAGTTACGTACCCGTGATATCCCCTGCAGCCTTATATTGCCTTGGACACATCCTATTACCTGTTGTTTGGTAGATAGTTGGACTTGCGCGTCCTTGTCGCTTGCTCAAGTGCTGTTGCGTGTCGTCGAGTACCACAGTTGTTGGAGTATTGCCGCACGTTGAATGTTGGAGATGCTCATGGCTTTATTTATTGTTCACTTTAATTATTGTTTAACAACTAAAAATTGAAGTAAGTAAGCAGAGGCACAGGTGGGCAATAGATGTTATTTGGTTGTTAATCGTCCACTTGTGTCTCATAGGACCCCGAGTACTTGATACATGTTCCTTGATTTATCGCGCTATCCACATCCGGGAGGCTTATGGGACCCCCCTTAGCCAGAGCTTGATTCAGTCTTATTTCTTGGGGCCACAAACTAGTTTGAGGTTTTAATTATGATCCTGTACTTATGCCATGCTTTACTGCTTTATTACGATTGTGCGAGGAGCACACTGTACTGTTTAGGAATTGTGACCCGTTTTCGCGGTATCGACACCCCGAGTTTTCGGGTTCCCAGTCGTTTACAGCCGGCCCCACAAACCTTGAGTCCGTCTCGGAGCCGGCCAGTTTCGTTGCGGGTGTACTCCAAGGGGTGGCCCCCTGAAATATTTCTGAATCCTGTGATTGCTTTGTAGTGAAAGCCTCGTTGGGTTTTGATTTGGTTTTTCCGAGGTTGATCTAGTGTGTGTTGCTATTTGTGCACCCCGGCCGGGTTAAAACTTTCTGAAAGCCGTGTCCGCGGTTATGGACGACTTGGAGCACAGTATCTCGATCATAGACAACTATAACTAAAGTAGTGCTATAAATTTGACTTTATAATGACTAGTAATCAGCTCCACTATAACGGAATGGCAAAATAAAACTGCCAACGATTGCTTGTTTGATGTGTCGCTTGCGACAATAGTATCTGACTAGTAAGTATTGCAACTACAACGGAATGGCTAAATAAAAGTACCAACAACTGCTGGGTTTTTGGGTTATCTCATGCTATTTGTATCTGATTAGTAAGTGTTGCAACTATAACGGAATGGTTAACTAAAATTGCCCACTGCCTACTTTATCCGGATGATTATCTAAACCTGACTAGTAATTGCCGCAACGATAACTGAATAAGTAAAACTGCCAACTGTGTGAGTTCCTCGGTTGACTTCCTCGTTTGGTCTCGAGGGGGAAACACCAGGATGGGTTTGTTTGATGGTAGCATCAGGTTGGTACCGAATAGGTCTTTCTTACCCCTCTCTGATAACCGCCAGTTGTACCGAGTCTCTATAGGTTGTTTAGCGCATGCTACCGCTGCCGCTTCAGTCCACCATACCTATGTAGGCGAGGACCGCCGAATTCTAGTCTCGTCGTGTACTGGCCTCAGTACTGACGCTCCTCTTTTCCTTTGCCCTTTGTCGGCACCCCTTTTGTTTAAGCAGGTTTTGAGATCGACGTCGTTAGCAGGGTTACCCTTCCGGCTTGGCCTGGGCAGGGTTATGGACGCCATTGGTTATTCTTCAGGGCTCTTAGCCCCATTTGCATCTTGTCCGTAGCTGGACGCTCTATCGTTTCAAGGTGATTTGGATCTTTGTATATAATATCTGTATTCTTGACTCTTTGAGTCGCTGTTATATATATCTGTTCTGTGGGTCCCATCAAGGACTGTTGTGTAATGTTATTACTTTGTTTTCCACCCGCACGAAAGTGCCTGGTGGGCACCTTTGAATCGTTTCTATGCAGGCTTGGCGGGTTTCGCTAAAACTTGCATAGGGTCGATTCTGAGGGTGTTACACTAGTGGAGTTTTACCAAGTCCAACCTTATATCTTAGGCTGATATCAAGGTTATCTAGCTTAGGACAAATTTTATGCTCTTTATGCAACCTTCATCATCTTCCACAATCTACTAGTCACTTAAGTAGACTCTAAGTAAGCTTTGATAAAGAAATAAAGTGATAAGCTTGCACATAAAACTAGGATTGGTTTATCATATTGGTAATCTTGCAAGGGTTAGCTTGCATAGGTATAGTATCTTGCAAGTGTTAGCTTGCATAGGTCAACTTGATTAGTAAGGCTTGCATAGTTACTAGCTTGCATCAGTGTCAATATAAGATTGCCTTGTGTAGAGCAGTTTTTGAAGTTCTCCTCGGCTTCTTCTTCGTAGTATCCTCCTTCCTCCTCGTAGCCTTGGTCGGTACTAGCGTCTATGAATAAATACGAGGTACACAATCACCAAACAATACTTAACTACTTGCAATCATCACACACAAGGGTCCTATAGATGATCTAGCATCATCTCTAACCTTACAAGGTTAAGGCTTGATTTGATTCTTTTTATTTTTAGAAAAGTAATTTCTACTCATTGAAAAATTACTTAAGATTTAATATTCTCCAAACCAAATATGGGATCATGTTGACACATGTCATCACCACATATTGTAGTCCATGTGAATGTGATTTAAAGTGGTGTCACAATTTAATAAGGTTTTACCCTTTTATTTTAATTAATTAAAGTGGCTAGAAATGCTTATGAAGCATTCTTTTATTCCTTGAACATTATTTCTGCAAGTAAACCTATATATTTTTATATATTCTGAAAGGTATGGTTAAATGTGATTTTTTAGAGTTGGAATCAACTCAAAAGCTTTTATGGTTTAAATTTGAAAAATGTTTGAATGCAGAAAAGCTTCTGCCTTGTTATTTTTACTATGGGTGATCTATAGATCCAAATGACTTGAATCCAACGGCCTTGGATTCAGCATTCATAGTCCTTTCCAACAAAATTGGTTTCATTCAATTTGATGCGCCGAATCGATCTGGGTTGATTTTTGAAGTTGGGTACAGAAGTGTGTTTGAAATGAAATAGAAAAAGTTTAATTTGAATCGCTGGGCTTGCGCGGGAAATTCTAACGGGCCGGCCTGCTAAGCGCAGTGCTCCCGCGGGCTGCTTAAGTGGTGTCCCCACTCGTCAGTGACACGGGGCTGGGCGAAGAGGTATGGGGCAACGTGGATCGTTCGATCTAGTTCTAATCTAACGGCTGGGAGTCATCGTCCACGCGAGACAACTCCGGCGAGAACGAAACCTAGCACGGCCAGTGAGGGGTGCTGGGGGCTAACCGGGGTACGGGCGAGGGTCGGCAAGGCGGGCGAACGACGAAGTCGACGACGGCGAACCTCCTGGTACCGGTGGCTTCTCCTGGGCGGCTCCAATCGCTGGCTCCCTTCTTCTCCGCAGCGGCAGGCTCTAGTGAAGTTCCGGCGAGGTGGTGCTCGCCTTGCTCTGAGGATGGTGTGGCACGGTCAGTGAGGAGAGGGGAGTGAGATGGTGTGAAGAAATCGTGCGGGGGTGGCCTCTATTTATACTCGAGCGAGGGAACCGTCCGTGCGCACAGTGAGCTCGTCGGGGGGCGACGTTACAGGCGGCTAAAGGCATGGGCAAGGGTAGGGGATGGTGCGGTGTCTCCTGGTGATGCTCAACGACATGGCCACGAGGCATGGGGCGGTGTGGTTTGGTCTGGAACGGGCGGTGCTCTGCGCGGCAGAGGCGGCATCTTCGACGCTGGGCGGTGGCTGTATGGCACGGGGCGGCAAACGGGGATGTCTGGCGGTCTCCTGGGTCGGTGGTGATCGTGTGTGCACGCGGCGAGGGCGGCGCGCAGTCTGTGGACGCTGGTCGAGGGTGGCGCTTTGGCGCACGCTCGGCATGGTCTGGGCGCGGCTTGTGCGCGTGGTCCAGGGCTTGGCAACGCTCGCGGCTGGGACAGTGAGTGGCGGTGGACGGTGGGCTGCCTCCCAGACAAGGTTGTCACGGCTATTTCTTCCTCTAGCGTGCTGTCCACAATGGGGTGACATTGGGGTGCTCGGCTGTTCACCATTAATGGCAATGGCAAGCTCACAGGAGTGCTAGTGTTGGGCTAAACTTTCTAGATGATCTACTGGGCTGTGTGTGAGCTAACTAGGGAACAAGTTAGGCAAGAATCACTGCACACTATAGTGTTTTATGTTTTGTTTGATTTGTGTCTGCAACCTGTTTGATGAAATGGCCGCATGAAATCAAGTTTTGAATTTTGAAATGAATTTTGGTGGGTTTGCTAGATTGGTGCTGGTGAGTCTGCAGATGCTTGGGTTTTGAAAGTTGAGCTTGTTTGAGTGGGTTTTGAAAAAGTGGGATCTTCCCATATGAAGAAGATTCAATTTTTAATTGTCATTTAAACTATGCATTTGAAAGTTTCTGGATGATCACAAAGTGGGCCTTGATACCTTGTTATGAGTAAATTCAAGGGGTGCAAAGATCCAGAAAAGTTTCTGTTAAGTTTTGAAAGTTTGAGGCAGCCAAAGTAGGCATGGGAGTTAAATTGGTCAAAGTGACCATTCCCTTAATATATTTGTTTTGATTTACGTGTCTTTAGGAAAAGTGTGGGAAATGTTTTAGATGATGTTTATTTCACCTAAGAAACATTTTACAAGCAATGAAACAAACAAACAAGGTGGTTTTAAAAGAATTCAAAATCAATGCATACACATATGCATGCATTCATAATTTTATTTAGAAAAGTTTTTGTTAACCCTAAATGTGAGGATTAGAATTTGATGATCCAAGTTTAGTATTTTTGGGATGTTACAGTTTTCCCTCAGTAAGAAACCGAGGTTATCGAACCAGTAGGAGGAAGGAAACGACTCAAATGTGTTGCTAGCAACTTGGAGACCTACACAATACAAACTCAAGACTTTGCCCCAACGAACAGCGAGGTTGTGAATCTCACTGGTTTGCTGTAACAAAGGATTAAATGTATGGTGTGGAAGGTAATAGTAGTTTGCAACAATTAACAGTGGAAGATGTATCAATGTTAAAGATTGGACTGGAGTCCATAGTTCACTAGAGGTGTTCTCCTTAGATAAACAAACATGGCATGATGGGTAAACAAATTACAGCAGCACAATTGACAGGACAGAGAAAGGCATAACAATGCAATAATATAAATTCATGATCTTATGTCATTAGATTGTTGGGAAATACAACAAGATACATAGACCGCCATCCAACTGCATCTATGACTAGAAGTCCACCTTTGGTTTATCATCCGAACCCCCTACAGTATTAAGTTGCAAGCAACAAGCAACAGCTTTAAGTAAAGTGTGTAAGGTATACAATCCACTTGTTCCATGAACAAGAGACCGTTGTTTTATCCCTAGTGGAAACAACACATCTACAACCTTAGAGATTTCTGTCACTTCACATAGATTAAATAGAGGCATGAACACACTATCGAGCATAAATACCCCCTCTTGGAGTCACTAGCAACTACTTGGCCAAGATAGCTACTAACAACGGAGAGCATGCGAGATCACAAACAACACATACATGATATAATCAATAAGACAAAACCATTAATCAATCTGATATAGTAATCTCAATATCCATCGATCCCCGCAAACACAACATGCATGATTACAAATAGATGAGATCTTGATCATGAACAGAGCTCACAAGATCTAAACATGAAAGCACAAAGAAGGAGATACAACCATCTAAGTACTACATGGACCCGTAGTCCAAGGTGGAACTACTCACGCTTCATACCGCGGGATGGCATGATGAAGAATAAGGCCTCTGGGATGATCTCCCAACCGGCAGGGTGCCCGGAAGAGCTTCAGATCCCCCCGATCTAGGGACAATGGTGGTGGCGGCTATAGAAGGTTTGATGGAATATTGATCAGGTACTTAGAGTTTAGGCATTAGGGTCTTCTTATAGGCGAAGAGGCGAGGCATATGTGACACCCCCGGAATTAGGGCTAAACAAATCCTAGACCTCCGTCTGACATAAGCTTAACCTTTAGCTCGAGAATATCCAGTGAAGAATCGGTAACACAACAGTGACCCTATGACACAAGATTATTACAGCAACCTCATAACTGAGCGAAGAGCCACAGTATTACAAGCAAAGGTCACTGACCACAAACATCAAACAACGGAAGGCAAATTATGCTATTAAGTATAGAAAACTTAAAAAATGGCCTAAGAGGCCTGAAGCATAATGATGACATTCCAGCCCATATTCTAGGCTGCCGGCCGGGAACCCTAAGCTACTCGTCGATGTCGATGTAGTACGGAACTCGTCTTCCGGTGAACGCTTACTCTGCCAAAAGTATCAACAAATCAAGGGTGAGTACAGGATGTACTCTGCAAGAATTATGGCTGATGGAGTTGTTTTGCATAAAGCCATCTTGGTTGGTAAAACAAGAGAGAGATGAAGCTAGTCTAATCAAAGTATTTTAAGAAGGGATAAGAGAGCGACATCTCCAAAGTGTTTATCATCATCTTTTGATTTCCACCAAGTCATCGTCATATGAACCCTAACTAGGATCACTCCCTCGTACCCATGAGGAAGCATCCTTAACAAACATTAGTTGCCAAGTTTTACGATTAGGTTCATGTTCTCTATGATCATCACGTCCGTTACCAAGTCGTCCATAACGGTGGACACGGCTTTCCGAAAGATTATTACCCTACAGGGGTGTACAACATTACCCACACGTACCAACCAACTCTTAGTGCCACTTGACACACTTCCTTGGTGTGCTGACAAAGGGTGTGGTTGGACATGACCTTTACCTTGTTTTCGTCGAGACCATGAGTCACGCCCTAAGGATGGTTCCGCCGTAAGGGGTCAAGTCCCGAAGCCGGTCCCCAGAGATGTGAGGCGAGGTTGGTTTACCAAGGCTCCATTGACCCCAAGCAACCCCGACCATGCTTACCTACCTGTTATGAATGCACCTCCTTCACCGGCTTCGAGAAGATCCAAAATGCATGTCGAATGGAACGGCCGAACTATGTGACTCATGGAATCTACTAGGCAAGTTAGTCAATCGAGGGGTTCCCAAGCCCCGTGTAGTTGTACGCTCGTCTTGGATCAAGAGGCAAGAACATCGGGTCCTAGGGGTGGCGAGCATGGGACTAGAAAAACCACATCCCACCATGGCCTCCCATACAAGCCTTAGCATGTTTAATCTCATATCACCTATGATCTCATCTCATCATGTTCTCCTGTCATACTAGATTCTCTACATCTGATACATCATCTGGATGAACCAACACTGACATCTATGCATGGCTAAGCGAGACACACATATAAGATCTAGCAGGGCACACAAGCCAAACCTAGTTATGCTAGGAGCAGTGGATCAGGTAATATAAGCTCAAAAGGGAGTAATGCAACAGATAGGATACTCTATCTATCGATAAAAGACCACAGTAGAATCGTATGCATCATGGCAAGAATTGAAATGCTTTCGAAATCATAGGATTATATCATGGTGGGGCTATGCTTGCCTTTTCCTATTGATAACCAATAAGAAGAGCTTCGTAGATCCGGTACTAGAATTGGTTATAGTTGGTCAAGTTTTGTTCGTCAATCTTCAATCTTCTATAGTGTTGATCTCAGTCTTTGTTCTCGATCTCGATATTGTATTCTACCGGGAAGAAGCAAACACCGGAAAGAGAGGCAAACAATCAACACATGGCATCAATGCAATTCTCAAGCAAGGATGATGATATTACAAGTTAAATTGTATTGAAATGAAACCCTAAGTCATGCCCGACAATTTAATCGGGGTTTCGAGGGCTGAAAACCCAAATTCGGGGAAACACCGGAATCACCTATGAGGGTTTACTATGTTCTTCTAATTAAAGTTGTCCTGAAACTTGTTGAACAATGCATGATTATAGCTTAAATAGGCATCTCTCATTTTCCTGAACAATTTGATATATTATTTGTATTTTTTGACTAATAATTAATTAGTTATGAATTTTACAAGTTTTATTCAATTTCTGGATTTATTAAACCATTTTAAATAGTTTTACTACGTCAGGCTAACATCACCAGAGTGGGAGGGGTCGTTCTTCACTGGGTCTTGGGCTACCCACAGTGACTGACCGTTGGGGCCGAAGCCACATCGGCATCCACGGAAGCAAAGTGGGACCGGGAGGCTGGTTTGACCAGTATGACTGTGCGCTGGCGTCACGATGACGTCAGCGTGACCTCACACTGGCGGTGACCCTCCCAGACGGCAACGAGGGCGTCGCTAGGGGGCGAACTGGCTAGCAAGGATGCGCGCGTTCGAATTGGGGCTGTCTGGCGAACCTATAAACGGTGGTGTCACTGCAGGAAGGTCACCGGAGACGCGGATACGACGAGCGGTGGCGGCGGAGCTCGCAAATGAACGGCGCTCATTTGCTACGAAGAGCTAGCAGGAAACCGGAGAGTGCCTTGAGAACCAAAAGCTCACCACAGTGCTCGACGTGGGGTCAGGGAAGCCTGGTGAGGCCGGAAGCGAGCTAATCGACGGCGGCGAGCATGGTCGGGGTCGGGGAAGACGGAGTCGCGGGCGACGATTGCGAGCACTAGGAGGAGCTCCTGACACTACCAAATGGATGATGGGTGGTCGGGAACGGCGGTGACGGGCAGCATCGGACCGGCTAGGGTTCGGGCTCTCGCGCTGGAGGGAAGAGAGAGGTCGCTGGAGAGGTGGAAAGTGGATGAGGGCGAAGGACACGTGGCCACGTCGTTCTTATCCACCCTCGGTGCTCGACGGACGACGAGATGCAGGCGGCAGAGATCGACGATAGCGTCAGCGACACGGAGTTGTGTGTCTGCTCGAGGAAGACGACAACCGAAGGCGTACTGGGCCTGGGCTACGTGTGGGCTGGCTACGGGCCATGGCTGCTGCCCGCGAGCGGCAGAGAGAGGAGGAAAGGGAGCTTGGCCAGCCCGGTCTGAGCGGCCTGGAGGCTCTGGCTCTATTTTTTTGTCAAATTATTTTTCCATTTTCTGTTTTGATTTCTTCTTTGGCAATTCATTTTCAAATCTGTTTTTGGATAGATTTAAAGTACCAAACAGGTTTTGTAAATATTTTTAAATACTACAGATCCATTTATACCATTTGGGCTCCACACTTTTGTAGTTTTCAAAATTCAATACCTTTTGAATTAACTTCAAAGAGAGAGGGGAAAATTAGGGTTTATAGTTTTGACTTTGTTTCTTTATATGCATTTGGAAGGATGATGCTCATGATGCATAAACAAAGCCCTGAATATGATTAACTAAAACTGGGGTGTAATAGTAGGGGGGATGCCAGGGCGGCTACACCCCCAGGTATGGGGTGGGCCCACCTGCGCGGCCAGGGGGTGTGGACCTCTAGTGAGTCTCCTCCGTCTCGTATTCCAACTTCGTGTTCCCCACGGTAAAATATTGACTTTGGATTTTGTCCCGTCCAATTCCGAGAATATTGATTTTCTGCCTTTCTAGAACCAAAAACAGAAGCAAACATGCAACTGACACTATGGCATCTTGTTAATAGGTTAGTACCAGAAAACATATAAAAACACCTCAAAAGTCTAGACAAAGCAAATTAGATACTAAACAAGTATGAAACATCAAAAATTATAGATACGTTTCTGATGTATCAAGCATCCCCAAGCTTAAATCCTACTCGTCCTCGAGTAGGTAAGTGATAAAAAGAATAATTTTTTAGGTGACATGCACCATCATAATCAAGACCAAACCATTTGCAAGCATTTATAGATGGGATCAAAGAACTCTAAACATGAGCATGAAAGATGGAGTTCTAACAGTAAGACAAAGTAACTATGCATGCAACATGAAAGGCTACAAACAAAGATCATGAATAACATGCATTGAAAAATGTTTGTTTGTTTCACATACAGAAAACATGGCATAGTGGAATTCAGCTTGTCCCTCATGGAATAGCAAATAGAAACATATGACACCTTCAAAGTTCATAAGAGTGACTAGATACAAATAGCACAAGAACAAGTAATATCTACAATATACATCAAGCAATAAGTTTTGGTACAATGCACATAGAACTAAGAATGGCAACTATGCTCTCTTAACTGCTGCCTAAAGGATAGAAGGTGGAGTCTCAATATAAAACTAGAAGAAAGTCCCTTCATAAAGGGAAGCAGGGATTTCATGTCTCAAAAAGAGCTTCCAAAAATTATGGTACTTTGTCGTGGTGGTTGCACGGCAGATGCCATGGGTAGGCTAAAGTACGGGGCCAATGGATGTTAGTGGGATCTGGGGAGGGAAGATGCAACTGTCTTTACACTCAAGCTGCCAAACTGATGAACTTTATTTTTCTCTTGATGGGTTACAAGTGCTCCTTGAGCTGTATACAGGGGGACAATGTGAATCTCCCCAGCCTAATGGTGCTCAGAGAATCGATCCCCCCCTCAGGGTCCAAACCTCCCCTTATAAAGGGGTGCCTTGGGTGCCCTTAGGGCTGACGAGGCAAGCATATTCGTGGAATATGCTTGTCCCAAAATAGTAGTTCGGCGGCCTCCTTTCCCTGTCGCCCTTCTAATGACGGCAAGGCTCCAGTGGCCCCCTCCTGCGTGCCTCGGGCTCCAGGACTGTCACCTCCGTGACCTCCTTCTGCCCCTCTGACGCTGCGCATCCTTGTCTCTTGTGCTTGGCCCTGTTCTGATTCCTTCTAGCCTGCAGCTATAGTTTGACCCTGGGCTTCTCCTTCTCCTGCAAGCTTCGTATTACTCGGCCTTACCTTGTGTTACTCGGCTCGTTCCTCAGCTGCATGAAGATCATTTGGGTAACCCGGCCGATTCTCTCATTAACTCGGTCGGGTAACCACTTGATACCTATACATGGGCTTCTTGCCTCCGTTCATCAGCCGACATATCCATGATTCGGCCGACTTAGGCCGTAGCTCGGAAACCAGACGGGGACAGTACCTCTGTCTTTCCCCGTCTCTGACCTACCCGAGGTTAACCCCCCGACATTAGTCCCCAAAGCTGGTGTGGCCCTGTCAATAGCTTTGGCCGGGTTATATCAGCTTCATCACTTTCTTCAGTCTTGTTTCCGAGCTATGGCCTCATCCGAGGTTTCCTCGTTCCTTCCCTCGTACGCCACGTCCTACGTGTCACCCCATCATTGCTCTTACAGTTTTTAGGTCCTTCTACAGTGCTTACTGACAAGCTACAGTGAACCCTGTACCTGCTGCGCCGCCGCCGCGACGCCTCGTGTGCCGCTCCCCTTGGGATTGTAACAACTTTTCTTCGTCTGTGGCCGTTGGTGTGGCTCCACTCACCGTCGTGCGTTCGTGCTGTTCCCACGATCTACACGGGTAACTACCACACCCACGATCCCACTCCCCTGTTCATGGCTTGACTATAAAGAGGGGAAACGCGCCCGCAGGATTCATCTTTCCCCTTATCGCTCGCCTCCGCTCTCCTTCTTCCTTTCGCCTGCGTGTTCTCTTGCCGCTCCGCCGCCGCTCGTCAGCCAGAGCCTCCGCCGGCGAGGATTCCACCGTGTCGTTCGGCCTTTCTCGCCCGCGCTCTGCGGCTGTGGCTCCGCCGCCGGTGAGTCCTCTCTAACCATCTTGCCCTGATCTTGCCCTAGACCGATCTGCTCCGTTTTCGTGCTCAGGCGACGGTTCCTCCGCTCTTCGCCATTGTTTTCGTGCTAAGTTCCGACGGGGCCTTGTAGCTCTAAGCTCCCCTCCGCCGCCAGTTTTTCCTCCGGCGATCTCTCCGGCGCACCCATGTCTATTTCGTTTAGCGGCGCTCTTGTTGAGGATGATGACGCTGGCTCTGGGCCCGAGCGTGGATCGTGGCAGGGCTCTTCAGTCACGCGCCGTGAGATTGAATGGCTCATCCGAACTCGACGGATTCCTGCCGAGGTTTCCTGTCGTTTACCCGGCAGCGAATCCTCTCCAGTTATCAGAGAGGGCGAGTATGTGGTTTTCATGTCTCACTTCGCCCGCGGCTTCGGTCTTCCTCTTAGAGATTTCGCTAGAGAATTCCTCGATTACTTCGGCCTTCAGCCGCATCATCTTCCCGCGAACGCCATAGCTTCTCTTTCTGCTTTCATCTCCGCTTCGGAGGGTTACTTCGGCCTGTGGCCGTCAGTACATGTCTGGTCGAAGTTCTTCCAGATCCGCTCTAACGTTGTCCCTGACAAATCTCTGCACCCTTTCGAGAAGTTACTCACCCAATGTGGGGCGGCGTCCATAACACCTCGGAGGAAATCCGTGTTCCCTCGTGTCACTGGGTTGGAGTCGTGCAAGAAGTGGCACAAGTCATTTTTCTACGTCAAGAACAGAGGGGCGGAAGACAGGATTCGGCTCCCTCCATTCTCAATTGGCCCACCTTCTAAAGTAAACTGGCTCTATAATCCGAGGAAAACTCACGCCTTGGCCGGGGCCTTTGAGATTCGGCTTAAAGAGTTGATCCGGGCCGGGTTATGCGGCGAAGACCTGATGGCAACTTTCATTAGTAGCCGGATCTGCCCCTTCCAGCAGCGGACCCACAAGCTGTGCTACATGAGTGGTCCCCTTGACCCTAACCGAGTCTCGACCGTGGATCTGGATAACTACCTTATTCATAAGCGCGTCCGAGCTATCTTCAAGACTGAGATGCCTGAGGATTGGTCTTGGGGATTAAAACCATTCACTCGCGATCATCCGCCTCCCGAGGTAAGCTTAATCCGTATTGTTCTGTTACTCTCCTGTCTTTAGAAACTGGTTTATCTAATTCTCTTTTTCCTCGTCTTGCAGAGGTTCGCAGAGCAGAAAAACGAGGACGCCGAAGTTCTGCAGCTCCCTTGGCCTGCGGACAGGAGTACCCCGGATACTGGCGAGCCGGACTCTGAGGATTTCGTCCCTAAATCAGATCCTGCTCCGACTCGAGCTCGCGGCAGAACTTCTGCGCATGACGAGGAAGGTGATTCGGACGAGGTCCAAATTCTTGAGGTAGTTGCCGCCACGCCTATTTCTTATGCATTTCCGGCTTCTACTTTCCCAGCTAATCCGGCCGGTCAGGTCCACGACGCCGAGCCTATTGCTTCCCGGCCTCCCGTTACCTCGGGGAAACGCGGGGCTCCTGCTGGTGCCTCGGAGGCGGTTCCTAAGAAGCGAATAAAGAGATCTGCTCCGAACCCTCCTAGGCGCAAAACTATGCCTGGGGTCGCCGGGTACGTTCTTTTGCTTATATTTCTTGTTTTTCTCTTTCTGTTTCTCATACTGATGAATCTTCTTTCTTATTTTTGCAGTGCTCCTCTTTCTATTAAACCCGGCGGTCCTAGTATGACTGACCGTCCGACTCGGCCGCCATCTCCTCCTCCCGCTGATGATACCAGAGTTCCTAGTCCTATTCGTCCTGCTTCTCCTCTAGCTCGGAATACTTCGCCTGTCCGTCACGAAGTCCCTGAGACCCCTTCCATTGCCTTAGATTCGACCCGGCCCTCCGAGGTTTTCGTCGAGCCCGCCGCCCCTTCTATGGGCCCCAGCGCTGCTACTGAGCCTCCATCTACTTCGGCAGTTTCCACGTCCATCCCGACCTCGGCCGAACAGGTTGTTTTCCCGGCGCCCTCTGCGACCTTATCCTCGGCTGTTCCCACGGACTCCGTCCCTACTTCCGAGGTGCCACTTCTTGCTGATGCCCCTTCTAAGGCAGAGAAAGCTGTTGCCGTCAAGACCTCTTCTTCTCAGAAAGGTCTTGCCGGCTCTTCTCAACCGAGTATTGCTGACGTGCTGCGTAAGGGAGCTGCACCTAAAGTCCTCGTTACCTCGGCCTCCGGCAGCCATCTTGCTCTTCATAAGAGCCCTGCGACCGCCGTGATCGGACAGCCTACCCGGGGTAAAGTTTTAACTCGGACAGCTAGTGGGAACAGCCTTGGAGCGCTGGTTGAATATGCCAACAACTGGAATGCTGCTGATCAGTTTGAGGGTAACCCGGCCAACCAGTCCTTTCAGCTTTCTGATATCAGCGGCCGTTTTGACCACGCTGCCCAGTTCATCATTGATACCAACAAAATGAATGAGGTAATTATTTTTTCCTCTGAGTCTTGAATTATTCTTCAGATGTTACCATATGCTCTAGTCCCCGAAACTTGCAAGGAAATAACTTGTTCTATACTTGGAAGTTTGATTTAATTTTATTTCTAAGGTTTGTTAATCCGGCCGTTTTAGATCCGAGTTTAATTGTGTTTTATTCGGACCTAGCCTAGCCTTGAATATCCAGCTATCTAGATCCGAGTTTAGTTCTGCTTGACTCGGATCTGGTTTAGCTTTGAATATCCAGCCACCTGTAGCCGAATTAAGCTTTGCTTGATTTGGATCTGATTTAGCTTTGAATATCTAGCCACCTAGAGCCGAATTAAGCTTTGCTTTATTTGGTTCTGATTTAGCTTTGAATACCCAGCCACCTAGATCTGAGCCAAGTCCTGCTTGACTCGGCTCTGGTTTAGCTTTGAATACCCAGCCGCCTAGAGCCGAATTAAACTTTGCTTGATTTGGATCTAATTTAGCTTTGAATATCCAGCCACCCAGATCTGAGTTAAGTTCTGCTTAACTCGGATCTGGTTTAGTTTTGAATATCCAGCCACCTAGCTCGGAGTTAAGTTCTGCTTAACTCGGATCTGGTTTAGTTTTGAATATCCAGCCACCTAGATCTGAGTTAAGTTCTGCTTACCTCGGATCTGGTTTAACTTTTACTCGTTGATTTATCATTGTGCCTCATTACTCAGGTTGCACATGACCGGCGAACTGCCGAGTTCCAGAGGTTGCTTTTTTCGCATCGCAAACTGGAAGAGAAGTACGAGAAAGTTCTGCCTGTGGCGAAGAAGACTGGTATGTTGATAATTCCTTTTCCTTATTCCGAACTTTCTCATGTATTCGTCCATGGACTGCCGGCTTACTTCTTGTTGAACAGGTAATATTAATAACCTCAATATTCGCCTTCAAAAGAAAATCAAGGACCTGGAAGGTTAGTTTCCTTTCTATGTTACTCCTTCTCCTTTTAATATTTATGCTAAGTTTCCTTATTGCGTTTGGCTGTGGTAAAGCCGAGTTGCAAGACTTTGCAGTGTTGCAACAAGATTGCATGCCCATGCCTGACGTGATGCTGCATTTTTTAGAACAAAACGCAGTTCATTCAGCGCAATTACAAGAAAAAGATGATGAGATAGCTCGCCTGCGATCCGAGGTGAATACCATCAAGATCTCTCAGAAGTCCGAGCTAGAAAAGGTCGACCAAGAATTTTCCGAGGAAAAGAATCGGCTGACTCTGGATCTGCAGAAGAACAAAGAACTCCTCGAAGCTGCCGAACTTAAAACCCGCGGTTTGAGCGAGGAAATTGCTCGTTTCGAGAAGAGTAAAGCTGCTTGGGCCAAAGACCTTCAGATAACGATGAGCTACATTCATCGTAAGTTATTTGGCATGGCCGAACTATTATTTTTCTTTGTCGTTCCTGCTACCCTTTGACATGTCCATGTTTTGCGCAGATCACTTCCCCGAGGCCAAGCCCGTGAGTTCTAAAGCTGTTCTTGCAGCTCGCGCACGCCGAGGTGAACCGGTTGCTGTTGACTTCGAATATTCGATGGAGGATTTCTTGGTTGCTGTTGGTGCTGCAGTTGGTCCGATGAAAATTATGGGCCGGGACTTGGTGCAGGCCGCTATCCGAGCTTACCATGTACTCTGGCCAAATACGTCAGGGACTCCTGATATCAACGAAATTAAGTTATTGGTGACAAGGCTGATGGCATCTGAGAGGCAGCTGAGTCTTTGGAGAGAATCTGCCGGGCGTGCTGGTGCCGACATGGCCCTTACTGTAATCATGTCATGGTATGAAGACATCTCTCTTGACATTCTGAGGAATTTGCGCACTGGCTCCCGCTGGGTTGAAGATCCCACCTTTGTTGCTCTTCGGCAAGCTCGGGCTTTCCAGCTCGTCGAGTACGCCGACGTGCACACTTGGAATGAAGGGCCGAGTTTTCTCCCAGATCCGGATCAAGAGGTCGCGGCTGAGGGTGCTTCGGGTGATGATTCAGCTGAGCATGGGAAGGTAAAGATGATTCGGCCACATCCGATAGCTCCAGCTCAAGCTCGGATAGCAACGGTGATGCGCGGTCCTCCTCCAAAGGCACCGGGCATTCTACCGCACGTATTGACGCTCCTGAACAACCCCGGGATACCGCCGAAGTTGCACCTGGGTCGGCGGAGGGCGAGGCGACCTCAGTCGAAGTTCCTCCTACTTCGGAGTGCCCCGCACCTGAGCAAGTAGCTGCCCCTCGAACGAACCACGCCTAAGTTATTTGCGATCCTTGGTATGCCGGGCGTATAATGTAGACGAAAAATTTGTCAGCTCGTTGTATGATTTGAATTTCTTTTGCTATGTATTGTTGAGACTCTTGGTTAAGTGGATGCTCATCCGAATTCTTGCCTTGCTGGCCTGTAACTTCTTGATCTTTTAGGTCTTAACTTTGCCGTTATTTTGATGATCTTATCCAGGCATTAGCGCTGAATATCCATGTTATTGCCCTGTTTTGAACATAAGTTAATTATTCCGTTGTGGAAGCAAACAACAATCGCTGGATCGTTGTCTATTGTCTGAAATTCCCTTATATAAATCAAGTTTCGGAGGTAGTATAAAACTGATATGATTGCATTCAGCATAAGTTCGAGGTATCAGACGGTAGTCCCCGAGTCGCTGCTTTATACGCCGAAGTTTAGGTGTCAATACGAAATTGACAAATCATATGATAGTCCCTGAGTTATTGCTCTTGGCACCGAGGTCATATTCGTAACATGAAAGGAATACAACATACGGCAGTCCCCGAGTCACTGCTCTGGTCGCCAATGTTCAAGTATGTAACGCGAAAGAAATAAATATACCATATGGCAGTCTCCGAGTCATTGCTCTGGGTGCCGAGGTTCAAACATATAATACGAAATAATCATTACATATGGCAGTCCCCGAGTAACTGCTCTGGGTGCCGAGGTTCAAACATCTAATATGAATTAACATAACATATGGCAGTCCCCGAGTAACTGCTCTGGGTGCCGAGGTTTGAATACATGATATGAAATAAATATATATCCTACGGCAGTCCCCGAGTCACTGCTCTGGGTGCCGAGATTCAAATACATCATTGGATTTCGACCTTGAGATGTAATGCTACGAGTAAAATGGCCGAAGTAAAGCCACATTCCAAGGGCGCTTCGTTTCTTCACCAGCTTTGTCTGCCTTGTTCTCTTCAGGGGACTGAGCATCGATAAGATAATATGCATCTTTGTGCAATGCTTTGCTTACAATAAATGGTCCTTCCCATGGGGGTGACAATTTGTGCATGCCGGCCGTGCGTTGCACTAGTCGGAGGACCAAATCTCCTTCTTTGAATACTCTTGGATTCACTTTCTTGCTGTGATACCGCCGTAAGTTCTGTTGATAAATAGCCGATCGTGACAATGTCAACTCTCTGGCTTCTTCCAACAGGTCTACGGCATCTTGCCGAGCTATTTCGTTTGTCTCTGAGGTTGTGTACTGAGCAACTCTTGGCGAGTCATATATTATGTCGGCTGGGAGTACAGCCTCTGCCCCGTACACCAGAAAGAATGGAGTATAACCTGTTGATCTATTCGGAGTAGTCCGAAGGCTCCATAACACGGCTGGGATTTCTTCGATCCAACATCCTGCCGACCTTTGCAAAGGTTCAACAAGTCGTGGTTTTATTCCTGATAGCACCAGTCCATTAGACCTTTCCACTTGTCCATTGGATGCTGGGTGAGCTACTGAGGCAATATCTAGTCTTATGTGCTTCTCTTGGCAAAATCTAGCGAAGGCTCCTTCTGCAAAGTTTGTGCCATTATCCGTAATAATGCTATGTGGGTACCCGTATTTCAAGATGATATCCTTGAGAAATTTCACTGCTGTGTGCCCATCACACTTTTTGATTGGTTTTACTTCAATCCACTTGGTGAACTTGTCTACCATAACCAACATGTGGGTCATTCCTCCTCTCGCCGGCTTGAATGGTCCCACCATGTCTAAACCCCATACAGAAAATGGCCAAGTGATGGGTATTGTTTTTAACTCGGCTGACGGCATATGTATTCTGGTTGCGTATCTCTGACACCCATTGCACTTCTTAACTAATTCTTCTGCCTCTTTTAACGCCGTTGGCCAGTAAAATCCATGCCTAAATGCCTTGGCTACTAAAGCGCGAGATGAGGCATGGTGCCCACATTCTCCTTGGTGTATGTCTAGAAGGATTTCCTGACCTTCTGTGGAACTCACGCACTTCTGCAATATGTTTGTTACGCTTCTCTTATATAACTCATTGTTTATGATTGTATAGGCTTTTGCTCTTCTTATGGTTTGTCTAGCTAATACCTCATTACTCGGCAATATCGCGTCTTTTAGGTAAGAAAATATGGGTTGCGCCCATACCGGTGTTACTCTTTCTGCAATGATCTCACTATCTATCTCCATGTTTTCTGCCGACGTACATACCTCGGCTCTCTCCATGATTGTTATTACCTCGGCTGTCCCCCTCTTTAGGGGTTCCGAATCTTTCTGCGGATCTACCTCCATTGGCGTGTGATTTTCTGCAGAACTTGCTGGGATGAAGATTGACTCGGATTCTGTTGATGGGTTTATTGATGGTTTCCTGAGGTGCTCTAGGGCGATACCTGGCGGAATTGACTGCCGGGTTGATCCTAATTTTGACAATGTGTCAGCAGCGTCATTTTCTGCTCGTGGTATGTGGTGGAATTCACATCCTTCAAAATATCCACTGATCTTTTGCACATGGAATCTGTATAAAGCCATATTAGCATCTAATGCGTCCCAACTGCCCGATACTTGTTGTACTACTAGATCCGAGTCACCGTAGCATAGGATTCGGCGTATACCAATTTCTTTTGCCACTTTTAATCCATGGACTAGTGCTTCACATTCAGCTACATTGTTGGACGCGGCAAAATGTATTTGCAGTACATATTTCAATTGATCTTTTTAGGCGAGGTTAGCACTATTCCTGCTCCCAAACCGTTCCTTAGTTTGGAACCATCAAAATGCATTGTCCAGTAATTTGGATCTGGCAATGGTGGCTCATATTGCACCTCGGCCCAGTCTACGAGAAAGTCGGCGACAGCCTGAGATTTGATTGCATCTCTTCTATCAAATTGTGGAGCATACGGTGATAACTCGATCGCCCATTTTGCTATTCGGCCACTTGCATCTTTGTTGTTCAATATATCGGCTATGGGTGCCTCACAGATTACTTTGATGGGGTGCTCTTCAAAGTAATGCTTAAGCTTTTTTGCCGACATATATACTCCATAAGCCATCTTCTGATAGTGCGGATAATTCTGCTTTGAAGTGGATAACACTTCACTTAGATAATATACTGGCCTCTGAACTGACTTACCCTCTTCAAGTCGTTCCACTACAACCACAGTACTAACTACTCGATTGGTAGCCGCTACATAGAGTAGCATAGGTTCTTTCGATAATGGAGAAGCTAAAATGGGTGCCGTAACTAGCATCTTTTTCAACTCATGAAATGGAAGGTCCGCCTGGGGAGTCCAGCTGAATTTGTCTGACTTTCTCATCAGCTGATAAAGTGGCAGTGCCTTTTCTCCTAGCCGACATACAAATCGACTAAGCGAGGCCAGGCAGCCCGTGAATTTTTGTACATCGTTCAAACATCTCGGTAATTCCATTCTTTCTATTGCTCTTATCTTCGTTGGATTAGCCTCGATACCTCGGCTGGACACAAGGAAACCGAGTAGTTTTCCTGCCGGCACGCCAAATGTGCATTTCTCTGGATTAAGTTTCATTCGGAACTTTCTCAGGTTCGCGAAAGTTTGCCGTATATCTTCTAGCAAGGTTTTGCTCTCCTTAGTTTTGATGACTACGTCATCCACATATACTTGTACATTTTTTCCTATCTGATCATGTAGGCATTTTTGCATGCACCTTTGATACGTTGCTCCTGCATTTCGCAGGCCGAATGGCATTGTGCGATAACAATAAGCCCCGTACGGGGTAATAAATGCAGTCTTTATTTGATCGGCCGGATTTAACGGTATCTGGTGGAAACCAGAATACGCGTCTACAAATGATAACAGCTCACAGCCAGTGGTCGAGTCAATGACTTGGTCTATTCTAGGCAATGGAAAAGGATCTTTCGGACACGCCTTGTTCAGGTTAGTGTAGTCGATACACATTCGCCACACAATGGCTACATTGGGGTCATCTTTTTTCTTTTCTACTAGCACCGGATTTGATAACCAATCCGTATATAGCACCTCCATGATGAACCCGGCTGCGAGAAGCCGAGCTATTTCATCCCCTATTACTTTTCTCCTGTCTTCGGCGAAGCGGCGGAGAGGTTGCTTCACCGGCCTTGCTCCTGGCCTGACGTTTAAAGAGTGCTCAGCCAACTCCCTCGGCACACCTTGCAGATCTTGAGTTGACCATGCAAATATGTCCCGATTCTCACGGAGGAAGTTGGTGAGCTCGCCTTCCTATTTAGCGTCAAGGCCTGCACCAATAGTAACAGTGCGCTCTGGGAATTGCTCATCAATCTGAAATTTCTTCGTCTCTTTGGTCGGCTGAAAAGAAACATTGCCATGAGGGTTGGCCAGTGCCGGCATGCTTAACTGTGCTGACTGAGCGAGGGCTGCTACCTCCTGAACCCTTTTCTTTTCTCTTGCTATAACCAATGACTCGGCCAAATTTGACCCGGCCGAAGCACACTCCATTGACTTCTTGTAATCCCCTGCAACTGTTATCACCCCTTGTGGTCCGGGTAACTTCATCTTTAGATAACCTATATGACAGCTGCTCATGAATTTGGCCAGTGCGGGCCGTCCGAGTAGAGCATGATAACAACTTTCCAGATCGACCACCACAAATTCTAAATTTTCTGCTCTGCAGTTATCTCTTGTACCGAATAACATGTCCACTCGGATTTTACCGATGGGCTCACATGAAAGCCCTGGCACTATCCCATGGAAAGTTGTCCTCGTGGACTGCAGCATATTCTGTGATATTCCGAGCTTATGCATGGTATCTTTGTACATGATGTTGATACTGCTTCCATTGTCGATGAGTACTTTTGAGAATTTCACATTGATGCTTGGTCCCACAAACGTCGGATCCAACACAAGTGCATACGATCCTGGACTCAGCATTATTCTGGGGTGGTCTTTCATGCTCCAGGTCACCTCCTGATCAGACCATGGCTGGTATCTTGGCACTGCCGGTACAACTGCATTCACTTCCATATGCCGGCGCTGCACACTCTGCTTGTCCTGCTGTTCTGTCGTGAACACACAATAAGACTGGTGATGTTCCCTGTAATCATTACGTCCAGCATTTGCCGGATTTATCCTTCCGTCCTGCCCCTGGTTCATTACTTGATGCACTGCATCCCTCCGATCCGAGTTATCGTACCTCGGGGGAGGGGGCGGTAGCATCAGTTGCTGTGTATTTGCTCCAGTTAATTGCGGCTGATGCTGCTGTTGCACCTGATGGGGCGCCTGAACTCCTGCCGGGTTCCCCATCGCATTTTTCATCCAGGCGCATTGCCGGGTTGTATGATTGGCCGGTCTAGATGGGTTTGATGTGTGAAATTTACACGGCTGATCTAACATGGATTCGAACGTATACTTCGGCCTCTCTTGCCATTGCTTCTTTTGCTCTGGGGTCCATTGCCTCTTTCCCTCATTTCTTGATGTCCACTGTTGAGGTCCATTTTTCTGTCGTTGAGTTGCTCCGTGACTCGGCTGATCTTGTGCTACAGCCGCCACCTGGGCCGAATTATATCTATAATCCGGCCTCTCTTCTCTTCTTCTTCCTCTGAAATCACGCCTGGATGACCCGGCCAATTCTCTCGTGTACTGGTCCTGTCGCTCACGATGATCTGCCGACATTAACTCCGGTTGGGTTGGGTCACCCAATGCATAGGAGTCCGCTATTCTGATAGTTTCTGCCAGTGTGGTTGGCATATCTCTCTGCAGGCGTTGCCACAACACGCTGGCATAACGGCAGCCTTGCGCGAACCAAGCGATTGCTTGCGATTCGATAACTCCCTCACATGAGTTTCTCAGGTTACACCATCGAGTTAAAAACTCTCTATCTGTTTCATTCGGCCTCTGCTTGCACATGGCTAGTTGCTGTGGTCTATTTGGTCTCTTGTATGTGCTGGTAAAGTTGCTAACGAACATTTCTTCGAAATCTAACCAGCAGTTGATACTGCCAGCTGGTTGATTATTCAACCATACCCTGGCTGGTCCTTCCAACATCTGTGGGACATACCGCACAGCCCATCTTAAGTTGCCAGCCGCTATCTTCACAGCGGTGGAATAATCAATCAACCAGTCTTGTGGCTTGGTACTTCCACTGTACGTTTTTGTGCCTCTTGCCAACTGAAAATTCGGCACTGGTGGTTCGCCCATGATCCGTGGTCCAAAACATGTCGGACCTGGTGGACCTTGCTCTTCCAATAGCTCGGACCGGTATAGCCGATCCAACTTTACTCTTGCATCATTTGCTGGCAAATCTCTGTACAGGATTCTATCCTGCATCCCATAGTGATTGTTTCCACCCTGGTTTGCGTATTCTACCTCGGAATATCCATCATTATACCTTTCATTCATCTGATTGTAGCGAGCTGGCCTCACTTCTCTTTCCTGCCAAGGCTCATGTCTTGGTTGCGAGTTGAGCGGCACTTCTCTCCTTACCTCGGCCGGGGTTTGGTTTTCATGATTGTCTCTTGCAGGTTCTTTCCTGCCGTGCTCCCCATTACCTCGGCCTCCGCCGTCCTTTTCCATACGGCCGTGGTTTCTCTCCCCACTATTACCTCGGCTTGCATTGCCTCTGTTCTCATTTGCCTTTCTAGCTATTGCCGGGTCATATGGAACAATTTGTTTGTTCCTCTTCCCTGAGGTTACTGCTTTTTCTTTTCTAGCGTTGTTTCCGGGTGAAGATGCCGCTGCCGCAGATAAAGCAGGTGCTGCCCCTGCCGAATGAACCATCCGTGAAGCCCCTGGTCTTGCCGGGTTAGCTCTGAGCATTTCCTCATTTTGCTGGTTCGCGATGCGCACCAGCTCATTCACTCTTTCTTGTTGTTTCTGCCGAGCTTCCCCTGTTAACCCCTCTAATTCCAATGCTGCGGCATTTGCCGCTCTCAGGTTTTTCGCCGGGGTACTGTACCTCGGCAAACCCAAATCGCCTGATTCGGCTCTGTGAGCTTCATGCTCTTTGTTAATATCATTCTTGAGGTTCTTACCTCTTAATCTTAGTTCGTCCACCCGCTCGGGTGCGATATCAAGCTTATTAGCTTTTGCATATTCTCTCAGGGTCCTGTTCAAGGATTCCCGCAGGGCTGATACTCTTTTGGCCTCTACCAGCACCTTTTGCCTGGTTTCCTCTAACTCTGCCTGAGCATTTGCCGGATCAAGTATCGGCGCTACAGGTGCGGTTAAGTTCTCTATAGTTGCCTGAAGAACGTTCTCTGGTCTCTCCAGAGGTGGTCCTCTCACTCTTGGTGCCTTTGGGGTGGTGTCATGCAGCTCGGCCGGGTTTGTCACTGGCGGACTTACTTCGGCGGTTTGTAGTGTGACCTGCTTGGGCGGACCCTGTGCGCCTGCGGCGGGTTCTCTGCTTGACCCGGCTAATGCTGCTCCCGCTTGAGTCCCTGCTGCGACCATCACCTCGACGCTGCCTGCCAGATGCTCTCCTGATGGACAGCTCGCCGCGCTTCGAGGTGGTTCCCCTGCAACAACAACCTGGTGAGGATAAATGTCGGTGATGTCGACGCCGACGTAGACCCTGTGCTCGCCCAGGCCGATGAAGATCCCGTTGCGCGGGGGGGTTTTCCCCCTGAAGCTCCCTGCATTGTCTCTGACATAGTCACAGAGGCCAAATCTCTGGACCAAGCCAGAAACGACGCGCTCGCCGGTGTTGATGAAGTTTCCCGTCTTGGGCGTCATATATTATTTGTATTTTTTGACTAATAATTAATTAGTTATGAATTTTACAAGTTTTATTCAATTTCTGGATTTATTAAACCATTTTAAATAGTTTTACTACGTCAGGCTAACATCACCAGAGTGGGAGGGGTCGTTCTTCACTGGGTCTTGGGCTACCCACAGTGACTGACCGTTGGGGCCGAAGCCACATCGGCATCCACGCAAGCAAAGTTGGACCGGGAGGCTGGTTTGACCAGTATGACTGTGCGCTGGCGTCACGATGACGTCAGCGTGACCTCACACTGGCGGTGACCCTCCCAGACGGCAACGAGGGCATCGCTAGGGGGCGAACTGGCTAGCAAGGATGCGCGCGTTCGAACTGGGGCTGTCTGGCGAACCTATAAACGGTGGTGTCACTGCAGGAAGGTCACCGGAGAACCGGATACGACGAGCGGTGGCGGTGGAGATCGCAAATGAACGGCGCTCATTTGCTACGAAGAGCTAGCAGGAAACCGGAGAGTGCCTTGAGAACCAAAAGCTCACCACGGTGCTCGACGTGGGGTCAGGGAAGCCTGGTGAGTCCGGAAGCGAGCTAATCGACGGCGGCGAGCATGGTCGGGGTCGGGGAAGACGGAGTCGCGGGCGACGATTGCGAGCACTAGGAGGAGCTCCTGACACTACCAAATGGATGATGGGTGGTCGGGAACGGCGGTGACGGGCAGCATCGGGCCGGCTAGGGTTCGGGCTCTCGCGCTGGAGGGAAGAGAGAGGTCGCTGGAGAGGTGGAAAGTGGATGAGGGCGAAGGACACGTGGCCACGTCGTTCTTATCCACCCTCGGTGCTCGACGGACGACGAGATGCAGGCGGCAGAGATCGACGATAGCGTCAGCGACACGGAGTTGTGTGTCTGCTCGAGGAAGACGACAACCGAAGGCGTACTGGGCCTGGGCTACGTGTGGGCTGGCTACGGGCCATGGCTGCTGCCCGCGAGCGGCAGAGAGAGGAGGAAAGGGAGCTTGGCCAGCCCGGTCTGAGCGGCCTGGAGGCTCTGGCTCTATTTTTTTGTCAAATTATTTTTCCATTTTCTGTTTTGATTTCTTCTTTGGCAATTCATTTTCAAATCTGTTTTTGGATAGATTTAAAGTACCAAACAGGTTTTGTAAATATTTTTAAATACTACAGATCCATTTATACCATTTGGGCTCCACACTTTTGTAGTTTTCAAAATTCAATACCTTTTGAATTAACTTCAAAGAGAGAGGGGAAAATTAGGGTTTATAGTTTTGACTTTGTTTCTTTATATGCATTTGGAAGGATGATGCTCATGATGCATAAACAAAGCCCTGAATATGATTAACTAAAACTGGGGTGTAATAGTAGGGGGGATGCCAGGGCGGCTACACCCCCAGGTATGGGGTGGGCCCACCTGCGCGGCCAGGGGGTGTGGACCTCTAGTGAGTCTCCTCCGTCTCGTATTCCAACTTCGTGTTCCCCACGGTAAAATATTGACTTTGGATTTTGTCCCGTCCAATTCCGAGAATATTGATTTTCTGCCTTTCTAGAACCAAAAACAGAAGCAAACATGCAACTGACACTATGGCATCTTGTTAATAGGTTAGTACCAGAAAACATATAAAAACACCTCAAAAGTCTAGACAAAGCAAATTAGATACTAAACAAGTATGAAACATCAAAAATTATAGATACGTTTCTGATGTATCAAGCATCCCCAAGCTTAAATCCTACTCGTCCTCGAGTAGGTAAGTGATAAAAAGAATAATTTTTTAGGTGACATGCACCATCATAATCAAGACCAAACCATTTGCAAGCATTTATAGATGGGATCAAAGAACTCTAAACATGAGCATGAAAGATGGAGTTCTAACAGTAAGACAAAGTAACTATGCATGCAACATGAAAGGCTACAAACAAAGATCATGAATAACATGCATTGAAAAATGTTTGTTTGTTTCACATACAGAAAACATGGCATAGTGGAATTCAGCTTGTCCCTCATGGAATAGCAAATAGAAACATATGACACCTTCAAAGTTCATAAGAGTGACTAGATACAAATAGCACAAGAACAAGTAATATCTACAATATACATCAAGCAATAAGTTTTGGTACAATGCACATAGAACTAAGAATGGCAACTATGCTCTCTTAACTGCTGCCTAAAGGATAGAAGGTGGAGTCTCAATATAAAACTAGAAGAAAGTCCCTTCATAAAGGGAAGCAGGGATTTCATGTCTCAAAAAGAGCTTCCAAAAATTATGGTACTTTGTCGTGGTGGTTGCACGGCAGATGCCATGGGTAGGCTAAAGTACGGGGCCAATGGATGCTAGTGGGATCTGGGGAGGGAAGATGCAACTGTCTTTATACTCAAGCTGCCAAACTGATGAACTTTATTTTTCTCTTGATGGGTTACAAGTGCTCCTTGAGCTGTATACAGGGGGACAATGTGAATCTCCCCAGCCTAACGGTGCTCAGAGAATCGATCCCCCCCTCAGGGTCCAAACCTCCCCTTATAAAGGGGTGCCTTGGGTGCCCTTAGGGCTGACGAGGCAAGCATATTCGTGGAATATGCTTGTCCCAAAATAGTAGTTCGGCGGCCTCCTTTCCCTGTCGCCCTTCTAATGACGGCAAGGCTCCAGTGGCCCCCTCCTGCGTGCCTCGGGCTCCAGGACTGTCACCTCCGTGACCTCCTTCTGCCCCTCTGACGCTGCGCATCCTTGTCTCTTGTGCTTGGCCCTGTTCTGATTCCTTCTAGCCTGCAGCTATAGTTTGACCCTGGGCTTCTCCTTCTCCTGCAAGCTTCGTATTACTCGGCCTTACCTTGTGTTACTCGGCTCGTTCCTCACCTGCATGAAGATCATTTGGGTAACCCGGCCGATTCTCTCATTAACTCGGCCGGGTAACCACTTGATACCTATACATGGGCTTCTTGCCTCCGTTCATCGGCCGACATATCCATGATTCGGCCGACTTAGGCCGTAGCTCGGAAACCAGACGGGGACAGTACCTCTGTCTTTCCCCGTCTCTGACCTACCCGAGGTTAACCCCCCGACATACTTGTTAGCTTTCTTCTCTCATTGCCCCTATCATAAGCATCTTGAAGTGATTATGGTTAAAGTGAACAAACTATGGAGTATATTCTTTACAAAATATAAGTTGGCAATCTCATGTCCATTGAATACGAGGGCCGCTCTACATGCTACTCATCTTTAGTCACCTGTAAGTTCTTGTCACAGTAAGTACATGTGTATCATAGAGAACCACCAACGGGGTACCCATTGCACATGGTACAGGAGCTATCCCATAACCAAAATGACAAGGCAAGCAGACAATGCACATCTCAACAATCTCCTTATTTACCATGGGAATATGGTGCTTTTTTCTCTGTTTACTCTTTTCTCAATATGTCTCTCTTTTTTTATAAGAAGAATGCTTCATAGATGTCACTATGGTGATGCTGGAAGTTTCCACCATGATTAGGCATGGCTTAGGGTAGCGGCCGAGGCGTTTCTCTAACACACATACATAACTCCATGGACTTACAAGCTCCCCTTTTATTTCAATCTGACGACATCCATAGACAAAAGAGCATGATATCAACTGTGTACAAAGTACAAGTGCAATGTTGAAAGCGTTCCCCGTGACAACACGGTTGTGCTAATTCCAACATATAAGTGCAAGCATATACAACATAGATGACACAATGGTTAAGGTTTATTAGGGGAAAGTAAAATAAAGTGTGACATCAAGTTTGTCAGATCTTTAATCACTAAGTTTTCACATAACAAAATACTTTTTTATTGGAAGATAGATAAAAACAAGAATATACTTGGAATGGTGTAACACACCATGCATAGGAATTTATAGTGGAAACTTTGGAATAACTTCGTTTCTTGGGAGTTGGAAGCATGAGTAGAACTTACTCATACAAGTGGAGGGTAGCAAAAGACTGGTAGCGACCAACTAAGAGAGCAGTAATGGCCATAGTCATGCAGAGTGAAAAACATTACTAATCAAAGCATACTGTGGTACTACAAGTCAAGGACTAAATGATCATAGAGGCTATGGTGACTTGTTCATAGTCATAACATGGTGTGAGCATGTGCCAAGTCAACCCAAACAAAGCATCAAAGGAGAATACCACAATACTATGCTTTTGTATGCTAAAACAACACATGATTCTTTCAAGGTACACTAAGAAATCCCAATTGTTTGGAACAAGTCATACTAGAGCAATAATCACTAGGCATAAGGTCAAAACAACACCAAGCATGACATGCTAAAGTCTAAGTCACAGTCAAAGCAAGATCATCTTGTACTACTCAAGCAAGAACTTTCTACTCCTTTCCAACACCAATCAACTTATTTGAAACAACCCAGCGAGAATGGGGGTCCAAAATACTTTATTCGAGAAAACTAAGCAAACTAAGCCAAGCAAGCGAAAAATAAGATGCTCCAAGAACAACACAACAGTGCATGAAACAATAGAAACGAAGTGTCTAGAAAGACCTAAGCTTTTTATTGATGAATAATGGGATACCTTGCACATCCCCAAGCTTTGGCGCTTGTAATGTCATGGTTTTTCCGACGAGTACACCATGGAGGGGTCCTCACGGTTCGTGTTTAGAGATGTGGGGTAAGGCGGAAGGTTGGCGGGTACGAAGTAACACAGCTTACCCATGTTTAGATCCCACGACGGTGGCGGAATCCTACTCCTGCTATAAATCACTATAATGGCAATACGCAGAGTTAAAGGGATTGTTTCGCTGTGCGAGAGTGTGAGTTGATTGGTATGACTTGTGCCCTAAAGGATCCCAAAGGCCCGACTTATATAGTCGCCAGGTCCTAGGGTTACAGGAAAAGTCCTAGCCGGATAGGTTACAGAGTCCTAGACGGTATACAACTAGTCTAACGTGTCTTGCACTCCAAGGCTCCAGGTACATCGGTGACTCCTCCGTAGCCTTCCTTTATCCGGCATGGGCCTCCCTTCTGGATCCATCTAACTGGGTCGCCCAGCAGGCCATTTGCCATTCTACCAACTGTGGGCCACCCGGTTTATCCGGATAAAAGACATGCTATGAGGATACCCATATAGTATATCCCCAACAGTATCCCCGGGAGAACTCCGAGATCTTGCGCCCTCTTGACTCTTCTGTTTGAATGCTCCGTCTATGTGAATGTCGGAAAATCGTTAAGCAAAATCTTGTAGTCCTCCCAAGAACCCTTCAATGCTTCTCCGTCTTTAACTTGTAAGTCGGAGAACAGCTGAATCTTCCATCATACTCTTCTCGTAGACGGACTAGATCCGTCCATGCCGGAATCTTCCGATGGAATGGCTCACCTGCCTGCGTCATCTGGATCAATGTAGACCATAGGCCAGCAATGCCTCGTAACTCACACATGCAGGGAACACAATCATGTCCATTTTACCGCACGAAGGATACGAACATTCACGGCGACGGTTGGGAACGTGGTGAAATTTCCACGCACGCGCCCGCACATGTCTTCCACGTGTCGACCATTCGATCACTTTGCATGAATCTTGACGCTGGGGGTTATAAATTTCAACCGTGACAGATTCTACCTTTTCACCTCATTCTTCCCCTGCATCATCATCTTCCTCCTGCAAGCACCTCCTTGAGCTCTACACGCGCACACGAAAAACCCTAGCTCCACCTCCAATCTCCCAGTCTCCACTCTTTTGACTCCAATGGCTAGCAGAAGTTCCACCTCTTTCATGGTGGTGGCGAGCGATGCTGCAGACAAGCCGGCGAGCGCCGTCCACGTGCCCCTAGAAGGTCTGGTGGTGCCACGGTCCGCGGTGGTAGAGACCACTGGCGACGACCATATTCCAGCGGGGTTGCATCCGCTGGAGGAGGAAAGTGACTCTCACAAGGGAGATTGGCGTGGCTCCGATATCACCGATGGTGATATCAAGGAGTTGCTCGCCGAAGGATACCTCACCGTGACGGAGGGGCTCATCTGGCGGGCGCCGCCAGCCGGCGAGGTCACTCCTTCTCCCCAAGATGGACAGAAGGTGTACCTAAAATCACATCTGGTACATGGCGTCTCCCTTCCGATCTCCGACTTCTTCCTTCCTGTCCTCAAGCATTACCGGGTTCAAACTCAAAACCTATCCCCCAACAACATCCTTGCGCTTAGCAACTACGCGACGCTTTGCGAGGGTTACCTAGGTATTAGGACTAGGTTATATCTGTTTATTTACTTCTTCACCATGAAGAGGGAAGCCAGAGCGAGAAAGGACGAGCTCAGGAATTGCAGAACAATTAGCTTTAATCGGCCTGGCCGACGATTCCCCGACATCGTTGGCCACGAGTCTTGCAAGAACTAGCATCGTACGTACTTCTACGGCCTGATGACCCACAAGTATAGGGGTGTATCGCAGTACTTTCGATAAATAGGAGTGTCGATCCCAACAAGGAGAAGAAGGTGCTGAGCAGTGGTGTGGAGCAGGAAATCCCTATGAATACTTAGCAAACGGACTTTTAGTGGTTTTCTGATAAGGCAAAAAAACAAAGAGCAAGTAAAAAAGGTAACGAACAAATGGAGCAAGTGGCCCAATCCTTTCTTAGCAAAGGACAAGCTTCTAAACTAGCAGGAACCTGAGTAGCAATGTCTTTAAAAGGAGCTTGGTACTTCTCCCACTCCTTTTTAGGAATTTATATATAAGAGGCAAAAGACTCAAGGAATTTTTGCAAGAACTTGAGAGTCTAGACCAAACTCATTACTAATATCATGGAAGACATCAGTTCCCATAAAGGATTTAATGCATTCATAATCATAGTTTATACCTGACTTTCTTCCTTTGTCATTCTCCCAGGCTTCAGTGTTTTCTTGAATACGGTGTAAGATATACCATTTAGCTTCTTTCTTCATACGTGTGAATGGTCCAACAGAAGAAGCATCTAGTAAATCTTTGTCACGAAGAGAATGCCTAGGATAAAAAATATTGATAATAATATTGTTAGGGAGTTCATGAATATGACATTTAAGCATTAGTAACTTCAGTCTCCCCCAAGCTTGAGTTGTACTCTCTCCATCACGAGGCCAAAAGTTATATATAAGATTTATATCTTTATGAATTTCACTGGGAGGATAAAATTTAGATTAAAAGAGAGATGCCATTTCCTCCCATTCCATGGATTGTCCATTCTTCAGCAACTTATACCATTCTTCATCTCTCCCTTTCAGGGATATGGAGAGTATATGATACATCCAAAACGTATCTACTTTCTCGAACACTTTGCTATTGTTTCTCCTCTAAACTTGTGTGATCCGGATACAACTAACACGGACTGCCGTTGTTTTCAGCATAATTACTTTGGTGTCTTGTTTTTATGTATAAAATGAACTATCAGGAAAAATCTCGGAAAATATGCCAAAAATTATATTTCACCAGAAGATCCACGGAGCCAGAAGACTAGACGGGGAAGGGGCCCGTGGGGTGCACACCCATGCCAGGCGCAGACCCACCACTAGTCGCGCCTGGGGGGTGCATGCACCCCAGGCACCCACTCGGCCTCCCTTTGCGCCTATAAGTTGCCTTTCGACCTAAAAACCGAGGGGGGGTTCGATAGTTTTCCAGAAAAACTTCCGCTCCACCGCCGCCACCAGAAACCAAGATTAGGATCCAGAAACTCTGTTCTGGCACCCTGTCGCATCTGGGAATTTGGAGAGGATCGTCGCCATCGTCATCACCAACACATCTCCATCAACCACCGATGTTTCCCTCATCCATGAGTGAGTAATCCCCCGCTGTAAGCTTGGGGATGGTAGGGATTGGATGAGTTCTATCATGTAATCGAATAAGATTGTTAGGGCATAGTGCCTAGTATCTCTTGTGCTATTTGACTTTGTTGCAACTTATTGTGCTTAATGCTTGTCACTAGGGCCCGAGTGCCATGATCTCAGATCTAAACTTATTATTGAATCATTATGATAGTATTGTTTGTGATCTTATCTGCAAGTTGTGTAAACATATCATTGTCAGGATCCAAAGGCCCCAAAGTGACAATAATTGGGACAACCGGAGGGGATGGCTGTGGTGTGAGGATCACATGTGTTCACGGAGTGTTAATGCTTTGCTCCGATGCTCTATAAAAAGTAGCACCTTAATTGCCAGTAGTTCCCTAGAGGCCCCGCTGCCACGGGTTGGCTGGACATAAGATGTTGTGCAAGTTCTCATTGTGAGCACGTATGACTATATATGGAGCACATGCCTAGGATTTTTTAGTACTTGGATGCTTGTTATTATTTGTCTGCAATGCCCTAGATGTTGAAGTTACATGTTAAACTTGTCCATGCAACACCCGTCATCCATCCCTATGCCTACCACACTCGAATCCCACTGTTTACTGTTACTTCTACTATTGCTTCTGTTTCACTGTGACTATTGCTTTGATGTTGGTAATACAAACTGTTGCTACTGATAAACTTTTGTGAGCAAGAACTATTTCCAAGTGCAGCTAAATTGACAACTCAGTTGTTACGGCTTGCAAGTATTCTTTGGCTCCCCTTGTGTCAAATCAATAAATTGGGTAATACTACCCGCGAAGACTATTGCGATCCCCTACACTTGTGGGTCATCAAGACTATTTTCTAGCGCCGTTGCCGGGGAGCATAGCTTTATTTGTAAGTTCACTTGGATGTATTATTCTTCACTGCTACTCCTTTCATCATGGGGAAGTCTCGTGGTGGAAAGTTCCCTATTTTACCATCCACTACAAGAAGAGGTACAGTCCTAAACACCTCTGCTGCTCTTGATTCACCGTCTGTTATAAGTAAGCTTGTTACACCACCACCACATACTAATGCTACACACACTGCTAATACTGCCGAGTCTGAAACTGCATTTGATTCTCATGATGTTACTTCTACTGTGCTTGATGCGAGTGGTTCATTAGGTCCTTTTCTAGATGCTACTATGGCTAGTCTAGGAAATACCGAAACTCCTAGTGAAGACACTATTACACCCGTTAGCTTACCTGAGTCTAGTGAGAGTTATGATATTAATGATGGTTACATTGAGTTCATTGATGATTTTGTTGAAGAGTGCCGAAACACACATGGTACTATAGTGCTATTAAGAGTCTCCTTGCTAGATGCACCATTATTCCTAAGTTGTCCTCTGATCCTAAGTTTGTCGTTTCTCCCATAGATATTAAAGATAAAGATTATGATTTCTCTCTTGATTTCTCTTATTTAGATATTGTTGAGAAATAACTTTTTTGTGGGAATGAAAATGAGAGTGCTGTGGCTCATATGAATGAGCTTTCTACTATGAGTGCCTTATCCACTGATTATTTTAAGATGCACAAGTACTTTGTTACTAAGATCTTCCCTTTTTCACTAAAAGGAGAAGCTAGGGCTTGGTTTAATAGATTACCTCCTAGTTCCATTGATAGCCATGATTGTTTGATTGCTTCTTTCTTCTAGAAATATTTTCCTCCCAGTGCTAGACATGCTGCTTAGTAGAGACTTTTTGATTTTAAACAAGGAAAAGAAGAGAAATTTCCCGAGTCATGGACAAGGTTCTGTGCCTTGATTCATGCACATCCTGGATGTCCATTACCTAAGAATGAGCTTCTTGATATTTATTATAATGGACTAACTGATGATTCTAGGACCTAACTAGATAGCTTTGCTGATTGTGTTTTCACGAAAAGAACTCCTACAGATGCTGAAGAATTAATGGCTAAAATAAGCAAGAATTATGATGATTGGACTTCAACTAAGCTAAATACACCTTAGCCTATTACTCATGAACTAGATGTTCCAGAACCAGTTCCAATACCAACACCAAAGAAGAGGGGAGTTATTGCATTAGATGATGAAGTGATGAAGCTAAGAAATGTCTAAAGGAGAAAGGTATTAGAGCTGAAGATGTGAAGAATCTACATCCTATAGAAGAATTATGTAAGCCAATTACCCACTCATATACTATTGAGGTACACTCTCTCCAACACTTTGATGAAGGTGATATTACTTATGGTAAGCCTCCTGATCAATGCTTAGAGGAACTTGACATTTTTATTGTTAGACAAGGTCATTTTAATAAACAAGTTCAGAATCATTTATTGGAAAACTCTAGAGCTATCAATGAGTTGAAAGATATTGTGGAAAGAACTTCTAATGATATTAAAATGCTTTATAAACACTTTCAAATGGTTCAAACCCAACTTGATCAACTTGCTAAGGTACAAAAGGATATGCTAGTTAATGCCTCAGGAGATAAACATGCTTATGGAATTAGAGCTAGGAGTGGTATGGCTACACAAGATACTTTATATCCTGAAGTACGCCCTAAAAGAATAGAACATGATTCCCAACAAGTTGAAGATAGTGGTAGTCCTCGTAGAAGAAAGAAAAAGAAACATAAAATAGTTGAGGAACCACTTGAACCTGCTGTAGATCCTAATAGTATATCTGTCTCTGATGCTGAAACTGAGAGCCGTAATGATAAAAATGATGCTCCTGAGGGAGAAGTTGAGGATGAACCTGCGAAGCACACTAAGAACACTAGGTACACAAAGGAAGATTTTATTGCTAATAAACATGGTAAGGCAGAGTGAAACTTGGGTGCAGAAACCTATGCCTTTTCCAGGTAAGAAACACAAGTCAAAGGAAGAAGAACACTACAACAAGTTTTGTGAGTGGATGAAGCCTTTAGTTTTGCAAATTCCTTTGACTGATGCTATTAAGTTGCCTCCTTATTCAAAGTATATGAAGGATATTGACTCTAATAAAAGGAAGATTCCTAATGAGGAGATTTCTACTTTGCTTGCTAATTACTCCTTCAATGGTAAGGTCCAAAGAGACATGGTGATCCAGGTATACCAACTATTACTTGATCTATTAAGAATAATTATGTTAGAACTTCCTTGTGTGATTTGGGAGATGGAGTTAGTGTTATGCCTTTTTCTCTCTATAAGAGACGCCAGCTAGAAAAGTTGATACCAACTAATATATATTTGTAAATGGCTGATAAGTCAACTACTATTCATGTTGGTATATGTGAGGATGCTCCTGTTCAAGTAGCTCATAATTGCATGGTTTTAACTAATTTTGTTGTACTTGAAATGCCTGAAGATGATAATATGTCTATTATTCTTGGGAGTCCTTTTCTTAATACTACAGGTGCTGTCATCAATTGTAATCAAGGGAAAGTAACATTCAATATTAATGACAAAGAGAACACTGTCTATTTACCCAAGAAGGTTGCTAAAAGCTATTGCCTAAACACCATTGAAAATGTTGGGATCATCAAGCTTGGAGAAATATATTGTCCCATTCCACAAGAAAATTTTAAAACTATTATGATTGGGACTATTTCTATCAAGCTTGCGGTAAAATAATCACTTGGTGGAATAGAAATTTTTGTCTCATATAAGATTTTTTTGGTAACAAGACTTGATCAACCTTGTTAACAAAAGGATTTTAATGAACAAAATAATGTTTCCACTTTGGTTATACTTACTTTCTTTTTCTTTCCTCCTTCCTAGTCTTTGCTTAACTTTAGTTTTGCTAGTTGTTTGCTTGTTAGAGTTTCTTAGAGCTTCCATAGTTTGGTTTTGGTTTGCTTTTGCTTCTTCTGAAAAAAACTGTTTCTGCAAGAAAATCAATTTTCATACCCTGAAAATTGGCCAAAAATAAAGTTTCCAGAAAAATCCCAGAAGATTCAAAATAATTTTTTCCTCAAAAAAAGGGGCAGAGAGGCACCTGAAGTGACCCAGGGGGCCACCCCAGGCCACCACACTTATGGTAGTCGCGGCCTACCAGGTGGCGGCGCCTAGGGGGGGGCGTCTAGCCCACCTGGGCCCATCCAGGGTACCTCCTCAAAGCCACCTTCTTTCTCTCTCCCAAAAACACCGGAAAACATTCCCAAGCTCGAGTTCTTGCTTTTGTTGCTCGCGATTTTCAATCTCCTTGTTCAGCCCATCTCAAGTGCTGTTTTTTGGAGGGATTGCTCCTTGGTATGTGCCTCCTCCACTTGTCCATTTAGATTTGTGATTGGTAGAATGTATCTTGAGTATTTTGCTGCTATAGGTGTCAGGTTGTTTGAGCTTGCATGCTTGTTCTATGCTTAGAATCTTTATGTTTATGCATGTGTAATTCTCTAGCAAGTTCCTATAGCAGTTGCTCATCATTTATCAACTTAGAAATCACTTGGTTTTATGGTTGTCTAAAAATTTCAGCAAGGAAGATGAGTGCTTATCCACTGAACCAATATGACTTGATGGTGCATGAGCCAATGAAGGTTCATCGTGAGGAGGCAGTTTTTCCTTCCATATATCCATGCCTTGAATTTACGAGAGCTGCGGGGATCCACCAAGATTTCCAAACTATGGTTACAAATGCACGTTTGGAACACTTTGTTGAAGCTGAACCATTCCAATATGTTAAGTTAACCATGGATTTTGTCAGGACTTCCGGTTCACTTGGTCTACTTCTAATCCCATGGTCCATTACAAAATATATAATATATCTGTCGACCTGCCTTTTTGCTGATTTCTATGCAGAAATTAGAGTACCTCAGTGGGGATCTGGTGAGAAGATCAAGGAAAGGCCCAAGTCACTTATTAATTGCATGCTGAGATTTGCCAAGGTTTCGACTTCTCAAAGCAAATTGGTAAAATTAAGAACATTCAGCTCCCAGCTATTAGATAGTTTGCCTATTTCATTACCAAGTGTGTTCTTGCTAGAAAGATTGCTAGAAAGTTTTCTTCTTTTGATCTAGATTTTATCGCAGCTGTTTTGAGTAGGAATAGATCTTATAGCCTAGGTGCGCTGATAGCTCACCGTATCACCACTAACTGTGAGAAGGGTGGAATTTGTGGGGTCTTATTTCTTCTAGGTTGCTAGCTTTCCATGGTTTAGAGCCTCAATATTCATATTATCGGTTTCCCATAGAGACGCTTGATATTGAATCCATGATTCAGCATGGTTTTGTTTCCTTGGGGGATAATGTAAGAAGTTTATCGTATGAATTGTCTTTTGCCTAGCAAGGACGGAGAAAGGGTAGGACTGAGAAAATAGTTTATTTGCCTGCACCTGATTTGTTTGATTTTGATAACAGGCAAAGATGGTCGCTTACGGAGGAGGAGGTTGACACATATGTGGCGGAGCTCTCCCAGCAAGAGGAGAATGTTGAAGAGGATGCCAAATACAATTCGGTTCAGCCCTCCAACTTGGAAGAGTCTGAAGGGAATATGCCCTGAGAGGCAATAATAAAGTGTTTATTATGTGTATTCCAAGTATATGATAGATGTTTATTTTGCATGCTATAATTGTATTAATACGGAAACGTTAATACATGTGTGTTTAATAAACAAACAGAAAGTTCCTAGTTATGCCTCTCTCATAAACTAGCTCGTTGATTAACAAGATGATCAAGGTTTCCTGATCATGGACATTGGATGTTGTTAATAACGGGATCACAACATTAGTAATGGTGTGATGAACATTCATCCGAAGTATAGCATTACGATCAAAGTCATTGAGTTTATATTGCTATAACAACTTACGAAGTGATCCTAATCCTTAGACCATGAGATCATGTCAATCACTAACACCGGAAGAGTTTCTTGATAACATCAAACGTCACACCGTAACAGGGTGATTATAAAGATGGATTCAGAACTAATAAAGTGTTATGTTGAGGCTCATGGATCGAGAGTGGAATTTGTTCATCCCGATGACGGATAGATATACTCTGGGCCCTCTCGGTGATATCACATTGATTAGCTTGCAAGCAAGTGATTTGATCACTAGAATGTTATATCACAGGAACGAGAAAAGAGTGCATGTCGGTAACGAGATCAAACTAGGTATGGAGATACCGATGATCGAATCTCGGACATGTAATATATCGTGAAACAAAGGGATTAAGATACTAGCGTAAAAGGTTCTGACGATCACAAGAAAGTCATCGTTGAATGTGTGGGAGTCAAGATGGGTCTCCAGATCCCGCTTCTGATTATTGATCCGAGAGGGGTCTCGATCATGTCCGCATTATTCACGAACCGTAGGGTGACACACTTAAGAGACACCGACATCCAATTGGAGCAAATGTTTCATGCCGAAAGAATGAACAAGCGCAGGAATTTATTTCACTAGATACCGAAATAGGTTTTCGGGTGAAATTACATAAAGTGGTTATGCATGTGAAATAGAATTCTAGCAAGGGGTTATTTGTGAATGTTTGTCATTAAATTAATTGACAAAATTCTGAATAAAATAAAAGAGTTTTATTTAATGAGAGTTTGCATTAAATTTGGTGGAAATTTAATGGGAATTTGAGTGGACTTTTGAGTGGAGGGATTTTAAAGGAGATTTGTGAGTGGAGTGTCCACCCACATGAAGAGGGGAGGGCAAGGGGGCAGCCCCATGCGCCGGCCACCCCCTTGGGGTTCCCCCAATCCTCCTATAAAAGGAGCCCCCTCCTCACTTGTCTCTCACACCTCCTCGTGAAGGATCTCTCTCCCCCTCTAGAATTTATCCCCCATGGTCTCGGACTAGCGAGATACATGTTCCCGGTGGCTATTCGGCAAGAAAGAGTTGTGCTTCCGCTGCATCGCTGGAGCGAGGAGGCGGAGGTTGCTCGGTGCCTCGAACGTGTGTGCGAGCACGGATGCGCTGCTGATTTGCGGCGCTAGGACTTCCTCTCGATCTTGAGATCGGCAAGAGATCGTCTACATCAACCACGAGTTGAACTCGTTAAGCTTTGTCGGTCTTCAAGGGTATGTTCTCTACGGATATACATCCGCCCGTTGTTTGTATCTAGTAGATAGATCTTGGTATATAATTCACATCGTAGGAAAATTTTTGTTTTCTATGCTGCGAACCCTACAGTGGTATCAGAGCCGGATCTATGCGTAGATACTTTACACGGGTAGTACACATATGAGTATGTGGGCAATGATGATCATGTTGTTGCTCCTTTGTTGTAATTTTGGATATTGGTGGCATAGTGGGATGAAGCGGCCCGGACAAACTTTACATGTCCTCGCACATGAGACATGTTCCACGCTTGACATGCAACTAGTTTGCATAAGTGGCTAGCGGGTGTCTGTCTCTCCTACTATAGTCAATATCTATTTTGCAAGCGAGTTGTCAACAATTTGATTATCCTCGTTGTGGTTCATATTCGTAGGTAAGAACGGTTCTATCTCGAAAGCCCTAAGCCACGTAAAACTTGCAATGGATAAATTAGAGGCGTCTAGTTTAGATTGTTGCTGGGCTAGTGTTATGATATGGTAGTGTTGTAAGTAGAAGTATGAGATGATACTCTTACGACACACATAGCGTGTAAAATCCATAGACCTTGGATTTACACATATAGGTATGATAGTGATCATACCACGATGCACATGATAGAGATCATCTGCGGGAACCATATAATTTCACTAATAAACATATGATGTTTGATAGCATCTTATATTGATTGTTTAGCGCTTTGTTAGCATAATAAGATGATCCCTCATTTAAATATCAAGATAAGAATGTGTTCTTCCTTTAGTATGCACCGATTATGTTTTCGTCGCTCCAAGACATCACGTGATAATCGGGTGTTCTTGGATCCACGACCATATTTCGGGTGTAAAACAGTTACACACGCGAATACTAAGGTTCTAACTTGGCGAGCCTAGCATGTATAGACATGGCCTCGGAACACGGACCGAAAGGTTAAGCATGAGTCATATAGTTGATATGATGCCCATTTGATGCTCGCCTTTGAAGCTATACCGACTCACGTGATGATCGGACTTGGTGTAGTGGATTTGGTTCATGTAATCACCAAAAAGGCACGAGGGATGTCGTTTTTGAGTGGGAGTTCATTCGTAATATAGATTAGTTGAACTCAGTCTATCATACACTTAGTCTAAACTTTACAAATTCTGTTGTAGATGGCACCACCTGCTTTTAATTTCAATGTGTTCATGGAGAAAGAGAAACTAGCAACGAACGGTAGCAACTTTACCGAATGGGCCATGAATTTGAGGATTCTCCTCTCTGCTACACAAAAGCAATATGTGCTAGAAGCGCCGTTAGGCTCCCCACCTTTAGATGATGCCCCTGACGAGGAGAAGAATGTCTATCAGACTCGTCAGGAGGACCACAACTTAGTTCATTGCGGCATATTGTATGGGCTAGAGCCGGAACTTCGAAAGCGTTTCGAAAACGGCAATGCATTTGATACAATGGGTGAGTTGAAAATGATTTTCGACACACATGCTGCTGTAGAGAGCTACAATGCTTTAGAAAAGTTCTTTAGCTGCATGATGGAAGAGCACAGCTCCGTTAGTGAGCATGCACTCAAGATGTCGGGTTACGCCGATAAGCTTGTGTCCTTGGAAATATCGATTCCCATTGACTTAGGCATCCATCGTGTTCTGCAGTCTCTACCACCTAGCTATAAGAGCTTCGTGATGAACTATAATATGCAAGGCATGAAGAAGTCTCTCCCCGAGCTTCTGTCAATGCTTAAAACTGCAGAAGTGGAGATAAAAAAGGAACACCAAGTGTTGATGATCAATAGGAACACTGGTTTCAAAAAGGACAAGAAGGGAAAATGGAAGGGAAGTAAGGGCGGCAAGCCGGTTGCCGCGCCTGAAAAGAAACCCCGAGTTGGACCTAATTCTGATTCCGAGTGCTACTATTGTAAGGGGACTGGCCACTGGAAGCGCAACTGCCCCAAGTATCTGGCAGACAAGAAGGCCGGCAAGGCAAAAAAAGGTATATATGATATACATGTTATTGATGTGTACTTGACTAGTGCTCGCAGTAGAACCTGGGTATTTGATACCGGTTCAGTTGCTAATATTTGTAACTCGAATCAGGGGCTTCGGAACAAGCGACCGCTAGCAAGGGGTGAGGTCAAGATGCGTGTCGGCAATGGATCAAGCGTTGATGTGATCGCCGTCGGAACGCTGCCTCTCCACTTGCCGTCGGGATTAGTTATAAACTTGAATAAATGTTATCTGGTGCCTGCACTGAGCATGAACATTGTATCTGGATCGTGTTTGATGCGAAGTGGTTATTAATTTAAATCCGAGAACAATGGTTGTTCCATTTATATGAATGAAATCTTTTATGGTCATGCACCGATGATGAATGGTTTATTTCTATTAGATCTCGATGATAATGTTACACATATTCATAAAGTTGATGCTAAAAGGATTAAACTTAATGATGATATATCCGCATATATGTGGCACTGCCGTCTAGGTCATATTGGCGTTAAACGCATGAAGAAGCTCCATTCGGATGGACTTTTGGAATCACTTGATTATGAATCATTTGATACATGTGAGCCATGCCTTATGGGCAAGATGACTAGAACGCCGTTTTCCGGTTCAATGGAACGGGCGACTGATTTATTGGAAATCATACATTCTGATGTATGTGGTCCAATGAGTGTGTCGGCGCGAGGTGGATATCGTTATTTTGTTACTTTCACGGATGATTTGAGTAGATACGGTTATATCTACTTGATGAAACACAAGTCTGAAACCTTTGAAAAGTTCAAGGAATTTCGGAATAAAGTGGAAAATCATCGTAATAGAAAGATGAAAGAGTATCTAAGTTACGAGTTTATCACTCACATGAAAGAGTGTGGAATTGTTTCACAACTCACACCTGCCGGAACACCACAGCGAAATGGTGTGTCGGAACGTCCTAATCGTACTTTATTAGATATGGTTCGATCTATGATGTCTCTGACGGACTTGCCGTTGTCATTTTGGGGTTATGCACTAGAAACTGCTGCATTCACTTTAAATCGGGCACCATCTAAATCCGTTGAAAAGACACCGTATGAATTGTGGTTTGGAAACAAACCTAAGCTGTCATTTCTTAAAGTTTGGGGATGCGATGTTTATGTGAAGAAACTTCAACCGGATAAACTCGAACCCAAAGCGGAAAAATGCATCTTCATAGGATACCCTAAAGAAACTATTGGGTATTCCTTCTATCACAGATCCGAGGGCAAGGTTTTTGTTGCCAAGAATGGATCCTTTCTAGAGAAAGAGTTTCTCGCGAAAGGTGTGAGTAGTCGGAAGGTAGAACTCGAAGAGGTTGTGGAACCTTCTCTTCAAAGTATGGCGAGTAGCGCAGCGCCGGAAGTTGTTCCGGAGTTGGCTCCACCTGTTGAAGAGGGAAATAATGATAATGATCATGAAACTCCGAAAGAGAGTACTACCGAACCTCGCAGGTCAGACAGGACGCGTGCAGCTCCCGAGCTGTACGGAAATCCTGTCATGAATTTCATGGTTGATGAAAATGATGACCCTGCGACGTATGAAGAAGCGATGATGAGCCCGGATTCCAACAAATGGTTAGAAGCCATGAAATTCGAGATGGAATCCATGTATGAAAATCAAGTTTGGAACTTGGTGGAATTACCTCACGACCGAAAGGCCGTGGAGAACAAATGGATTTTCAAAAGGAAAACTGATGCTGATGGTAATGTGACCGTCTATAAAGCTTGACTTGTCGCAAAGGGGTTTCGACAAATTCAAGGAGTTGACTACGATGAGACTTTCTCTCCCGTAGTGATGCTAAAGTCAGTTAGGATTATGTTAGCAATTGCTGCATATTTCGATTATGAGATATGGCAGATGGATGTCAAAACCGCGTTTCTCAATGGTAATATTGAAGAAGAGTTGTATATGATACAACCTAAGGGTTTTGTCGATCCTAAGGATCACTGGTAGAAAAGGGTCCATGCGTCCCGGTTGGTAAGGGCCATTAGTCCCGGTTGCTCGACCGGGACGGGGCAATCGGGACTAAAGCTCAAACCTTTAGTCCCGGTTGCCCCACCAACCGGGACAAATGGGGCACACGTGGAGGCATCAGAGCGCGAGGGGGTGTGGAGCATTAGTCCCGGTTCGTAACACGAACCGGGACTAATAACCAAATGGGGCACACGTGGCGGCATCAGAGCGCGAGGGGGGGGGGGGGTGGAGCATTAACCTGCTGCCGCGGCAGAGATTTGGCCCATTTCTCTGCCGCGGCAGAGAATTCATTTTGGCACATTTTGTTGCCGCGGCAGCATTTTCGCCACTTTTTGTGCCGCGGCAGAGAATTCATTTAGGTTGTTTTATTGTTTATTTAGTGTTTTGCACTTATCAATGAAGGAACCTTATATTACACAAGATCATCATGACAACATTACATTCAATACACGGATCGAGTTCATGCACTACATACAAAAGTTGCTATTCGATGCTACCGGCCAATTTCTTGAAAGTTGCTATTTTTACAAATCCTATTGTCTATACACAGCCGAGTAGTATTCCCCTTGTGTGTTTAGGACTTCTGCATCCAACAATCCCGCCAATTCCTCCTGTATTGCTCGTATGCGATCCTTTGGCAGAAGACCGTCCCGTAGACGTTCGATCTGATTTAAAAAAGGAGTCAGCCTATATGAATATGAAACTAAACACAATTTGATTGTAATTAAAAACTATAGAAATTGTTTACGTACGTGGAGTTGCTCTAAATTTCTGCCCTTCTCATCGCACGTCTGCCGGATGAACTCGCATACATAGTATCCACATAGATTGTTACCTGGTCCCTGTGTCAGGCACTTTACGACAACAGAGTTCAATCAAAATAATAATCAAGCATGATAATAACTGTATCAAAACTAGAATCAAAGAGATGCGCGGATATAGCTAGTGGTGCTTACATCTAGTGGTTGAAATGTAAGCTCCTCTTTCCAAACACCCCTAGCCTTCTTGGTGAACCGTTTCCAAGCGCTGCCCGGCGTAGAAAACGAATAAACTAAGTTATTAAGTACTTGATATCATAAAATTCACGAACGTTGCCGATATAGTGTCGTAATGATTAGAATTACCGCTGGAGAAGTATCTGCATGTCCTTCCACGTCTCAAGGGGTTTATGTTTCGAGTCCATGACTAGTACACGCCCTTTGTCAAGTTGAATGATTAACAGAATATAGTGGTACCTGCGAATGCATAACTAATCAATTATATACTTAACATCGAGTAAGCAAAATAGAAAGTGTATACAAGACAATAACACTCACTGGAAGTTGTAAGGAAATAGTATTTCCCTTTTGGTTTCTTGAAACCTTAACGCGTGTACTATATTATCCTCCGTATCCTGGGGGCTTAGTTTGAGATTAGCTTCATGAACCCAATATGGGTCAATGAAGCCAATGTCATAGATTTGTCCTCTGCTGCATTCGAGAATCTTCATTCTGCATATTAAAGTATGATTATATACATGCAATAAACAAAATATTATAGATGGAGACTAAATTAATTACAGAATTAGTACTTACAGACAATAGGCACTCATGATCGATTTGTCCAAGGCGTCTTGATTGAATAATTGAAATAGTTCATCAAATTCAATGGATATCATGTCATCCTTATCTTTCCCATGATGCTTTTTTGTAACCCTCAGCACTATCCAGTTAGCCCCGGCCCTTGTGGCATGCATGTACCAGTTATGCAGTCTTCGCATTTTTGTTGGAAGATTGTTTACCTCCTCAGGTTTGACGAGAGGTTTTCCGAACTGGTATTGGTATGCTACTTCACTCACAGGGAAGAACTCTAACTGGGATAAGTACTGGGCAATACTCATACCTTGAGCAGCGGCAGCTTCTCCGTATTGTGCAACTACCTCTGGATCATACTGCTCTTCGGCCCCATATTTGCTCGACCCCACATTGGTTTGAGAAATCACCTTGAGAGGGGCGCAAGTCTGTTTTGCTTGTTCTCCGAGCTGGGCAACAGATTTCCCGCTTGCATCAGTACTGCTCTTCGAGGCTTTTTGTGCTGCATGTGACTTGAGAATAGAACGCTCATAGTCTGATGACAGCTTTGGCTCGGGTTGATGAAGAGTCTTTAGCATTTTCAACACTTTGGATTTTTCTTCTTTGGTGCTGGGGAACTCTGGCTCTTTCGGCCGCCTCAGCTTAGCGAAAAACGCTGTCGTTTCCGCATCAACGATCGCCTCAGTCTCCTCTTCAGTACAGTCATAAGCTCTCTTGGGAGGAACCGTTGGTACTTTTGGAAGAGGCTCTTGTTTACGTTTCGGCGATCGCTTACGACGCACAGTAGCGGTACGCTTACGCCTTTTATCCTGAGGCGCCGGCGATGGCTCCCGCGGCGATGGCTGCACCGGAGATTGGTGAGGCGACGGAGCCGGGTGAGGCGACGAAGACGGCTGCCGCGGCGGCGACGACCTCGCTGGAGACGGGTGAGGCGGCGGCGAAGATGGCCTTGGCGTGTGATTTCGAAGCACGATACAATCCTTCGGCCATAGAATGGTGACGTTTTTTGCGTCACCCAGCACAGTCACATCCCCTTCACCAGCAGGGTAGTGAAGATCCAAAACCTCAAAGGTGGGCATGATTTCATCCACGCCGGCAACAGCGTAGCCCTCTGGAACCGGACGACTGTGGTAAGTTGGTGTGGGTCCAATTGGTAAGGCATAGCCGACCGCCACCTTCATTGATATGTTCACAACTTTGACATGTAGCTCGCAGTGTGTCATCTCTGTGATATCATCCACTGGGTAGCCAACAGGAGCAATCATCGGTGCATCATCGGCATCGCCATTGTCATCACCCGGGACCTTGGTGGAAGCCACACTGCTTTTTCGATTATTCGATAGGCCGGTAGCATCGAATGCAGTGTGCTGCTGAGATGGGCCGGTAGTACTTTGCTCTTTAAGTGAGTTAATTTCATCTTGTTGTTGCTTTAATCGTTCTTCAATTAAACGCATTCGCTCTTTCTGACTTTCTGCTTCAACTGCCGCCCTGTCCTTACTCGTCTGACGGCTTCTATCAGAATATTTCTTCCTCTCTTCGGGAAACCCAGTCCTCCATGATTAGGAGCCTATTGTGCCTCGTGTTCGTCCATCATGTTCCTTATTTCCAAGGGCGAGTGTGAGCTCATCATTCTCTCTATCGGGAATGAAGTCCCCATCTTTAACAGCCTTTACTACTTTTCTCATCCTCTCGATTGGCAAGGGGTCTTCTTTATGTCGTATGTTATATATACACCTCCCTTCCGAGTCCAACGTGCCCCCATGCCCGTAAAACCAATTCCTTGCACGTTCTACCCAATCGTTTGTCTCTGGGGTGATATTTTTAGCACGCAGTTCTTCCTCAAGTTTCTCCCACTTAGGAATGCCAGCCCTGTAGCCACCTTGCCCCATAGTATGGTGATACTTCTTGTTAGCAGCATTCAGCTTATTCTTTGCAGACATTTCCTTAGCTTTTTCTGATTTCTTGTATTCCACAAACTCATCCCAGAATGGTTTTATCTTCTAAAACTGAGTCTTCTTGAAATCCGGAGTCTTCTTTTTCACGACATAGTCAAGGTGCAATCTTTTCTTCCAGTTGGTGAAACACTGGGCCATCTTCTTCAAAGCCCACTCCCTGACCTTAGCCTCCATGGCTCTCCCATGTTGTAAGGCGTCCTCAACTGGATCCTCCGCATTTGGATCCAGCTCTATCTTCGGTAGTTTGAAATTAACCATGAGCCTTCTCCACAGTAAATATTTGGCGTGGTTAGGGACAAATAAACATGTTCCCTCTTCATCCGCATTAGCAGGCCTATTCCAATTTCTAATGGTGATCGGGATTAAGTCCCTAACGATTACTCCGCATTGTGCCACAAATTTGGTTGCGACAACTTCGGGAGCTGTCGGTCTACCGTCTACAGCGACATCTTCGATCCTGAACCTCTCATGGTCTTGCAACTTTTTGGTTGGGCCTCGTCTGCTCTTTTCAGTAGATTCCTTCGATCCGGAGGGCTAAAAGAAGAAAGATCGTCGTTACTATTTCTATATAGATAGCATATGATTAATTAATGAATTGATTTATATTACATGCACCTCGCCGGAGCGGTCGTCTTCTCGATTACACAAGGCATCGCCTTCTCCCTCGCGGAAGGCAACACCTTCAACCTCAAACAAGTTGTCTACTCCGGTAAAAAGAGGATCACCCTCACCGGAGTTGTTCAGAAACGTTGATACGTCTAAATTATCTTCCCCACGGATCACACCTTGGATCAACTCTTCCTTTTCTTCGTCTCTGACGTGTGGGTCCATATTTTCTGCATAGGTGGAAAAACGAATAAGTCAAAGTGGCTAAAGGAGAAAGTTAAAGAGAAACCCTAATATATACATACACAATAATAAAAATGAAGAGAAACCCTAAACCTAGCTTAAAAAAGGAAACCGTGTAGTAGATAGGTAACTCTAGCTAAAATCAACTAAAATCAATATTCCGGAGTTCCGAGGGGTGTAAAACCTAGTTCGGAGAAACCTCGGATGCATATGAGAGGGGAACATGAGTATAAGGCTACAAAAGGGAAACTATCCAGCAGATAGGTAACACTAGATACTAACAAAATACCATATTGGAATCGATCTCGATCTCGATATCGTATTCTACCGAGAAGAACCAAATCACCGGAAAGAAAGGGAAACAATCAACACATGGCATCGATGCAATGCTCAAGCAATGATGATGATACGACAAGTTAATGTGCATTGGAATGTAACCCTAAAGCATGCTCGACAAGTTAATCGGGGTTCCGAGGGGCGCAAACCCTAACTCAAGGAACTCCGGAATCACCTGTTAGGGTTACTAGGGTGTTCTAATTAAACTTGTTATTTAATTTGTTGAACAATGCATGATTATGGCATAGATAGATATTTCTCATTTTTCTGAACATTTTGGTATATTATTTGTATTTTTCTGAATTACAGATTAAAAGTTATTGAATTTACAAGTTTTATTCAAATTCTGAAATTATTAAATCAAATGTTTAAACCTTTTGCACCATAGTAAGAACTAGCCATAGTGGCTGACAGGTGGGGCCCGGAGCCACCTCAGCAGCCACGCAAGCAAAGGGGAAACAGGGGAGCAGCCGCCGCCGCACATCTCGCACCGCACCGCTGACGCCGCCGCCGCACCACTGACGCCGCCGCCGCACCGCTGACGCCGCCACCGCACATCTCGCGCCGCTGTCGCCGCCGCCGCACATCTCGCGCCGCTGTCGCACCCACCCGTCGGTGCCTGCCCGTGGCGGCAGGGGGAGGAGGAGGAGGGGGAGGACAGAGGCATGATGGAGAGGGGGAGGACGGAGGCAGGCCGTACCTTCTGGCGGCCGGTGACGATGCGCGGCGACGGTCGTTGGAGGTGGTGGCGACGGACGTCGTTGGGCAGCCTGACGGCGGGGCGGCGGCGCGGGAAGCTTGACGAAGCGGCGGCACTGACGACCACGGGCAGCTGACGGTGAGGCGGCGGCGCAGGCAGCCTGACGGCGTCGGGGGCGGTTGTGCGCGCGTCGGTGAAGCAGAGAAGTGATGGGGAAGGGAAGAAGAAGAAGAAGAAGAAGAAGAGGCGCGCTGTTATAACCAAAGGGCCTTTAGTCCCGGTTGGTGGCTCCAACCGGGACTAAAGGGTCATACATCCCGGTTGGAGCCACCAACCGGGACCTATACTCCAATATTTTCAGCAGAGCAAGGGTTGGCGCGCAGGGGGTCTTTAGTCCCGGTTGGTGGCTCCAACCGGGACATATTCCCCTGTTTTCAAAAAATTTCAGGTATTTTCTCTCTGTTCCTGCCTTATTTTTTATTTTGGGGTTTAAATTTGTATTGTTTTTTAAATGATAATTAATTTGGAATTTAGAAAAACTTTATACATAAAAAGTGTTTGGATTAGAATAAATAATTCAAAACCATTTTCTGTTTTAAAAAATAATTAATGTAACCATTTAAAATATGAACCATTTACAATTAAAAATGAATTAACTTATATTTTTTTAATATCAATTTGGAATTTAGAAAAAATTTAAACATAAGAAGTGTATGGATTTGAATAAATAATTCAAAAACATATTCTATTTTTAAAAAATAATTAATGTAACCTTTTAAAATGAATTAACTTATATTTTTTAATAAATAATTCAAAAACATTTTCTGTTTTAAAAAATAATTAATGTAACCATTTAAAATATGAACCATTTACAATTAAAAATGACACCACGCGAAGGATTTTCATTGTTCGGATTTTTTTTGAATTTATTATGCCCGTTTTGAATTATCTGAATTTCTAACTATGGTCGAACCGGTGTGCATGAAGATAGGGGACGGGCATCGTTAGAACTTGCATTGGATCTCTGAAGAAACCACATATTGCGAGTCTAAAAATGATTTTTTCAAAAAATCACGGGCGATAGATCATGTACCTGTAGTACAAACCGGACCCACTTCCTGCCGATTCGGCAGACATTTGTCCTTTTTACCCGGGATGGACGAAAAGGTTTGAGATGTACCAGTTGGGATATAGTCCATGTAAGGTGGTCTAGTATTTTAGGAAAATAGGACGGTAGCATTCTGAAACGGCATTTTGGTGGTTACTTCACAAAACGACCCGTTTTTTGCGCTCGGAAAATGGAAAAGGGATTTTCCGTGCGACAAAAAGGAAAACTTCCTCCTGCAACATTGTTCTCCATACCAATGTCCACACACATGCATAATATGGGCACAACATCACAAACTATGCCGTGATTCAGCACATAACATCGGTCATTTGGACCGAAAGCCATGAAACCTCGAACATGATAGGTCATTTTGTGAAGGTTTTTTCGAAACATGATCATTGTTCGGCACACATTTAGTCCCGGATGTAGTCACAAACCGGGACTAAAGGGATTGCGGCAGAGTGGGCCAGACAACACTAACAATAGGGGTGAGTGTCGACATCATGTCGTGCGGCTTGTACCTTGTCCCGGATGGTGTCACCAACCGGGACTAAAGATGAACCTTTAGTCCCGGTTGGAGACACCAACCGGGACTAAAGATGAGTCAGCACTAATAATAGGGGTGAGTGTCGACATTATGTCGTGAGTGTCGACATTATGCCGAGCTGCTTGTACTATAAATATGCATCCTTGTGCGTCCAGTCCTCCAGCCAGTTTGAGGCATCTCCAAGATGGTTTTAGAGAGCAGGGACACCACTACGGCCAGTTTCAGGGAGATGCCGACGGAGCCCAGTCCTCCGGCATCTCCGAGAAACTGGTCATAGAGGCACTCCCTAATATGTGAAATTAGTTAGCTCCGAGGCGTATTGATCTAGTTAGTGAAGTTACAAGCTGCAAGATGGTTTTCGAGAGCAGGGACACCACTGCGGCCAGTTTCAGGGAGATGCCGACGGAGCCCAGTCCTCCGGCATCTCCGAGAAACTGGTCATAGAGGCACTCCCTAATATGTGAAATTAGTTAGCTCCGAGGCGTATTGATCTAGTTAGTGAAGTTACAAGCTGCAAGATGGTTTTCGAGAGCAGGGACACCACTGCAGCCAGTTTCAGGGAGATGCCGACGGAGCCCAGTCCTCCGGCATCTCCGAGAAACTGGTCATAGAGGCACTCCCTAATATGTGAAATTAGTTAGCTCCGAGGCGTATTGATCTAGTTAGTGAAGTTACAAGCTGCAAGATGGTTTTCGAGAGCAGGGCCACCACTACGACCAATTTCAGGGAGATGCCGACGGAGCCCAGTCCTCCGGCATCTCCAAGAATCTGGTCATAGAGGCACTCCCGGTCCAGCCACAAAATGGGACTAACACTCAAGACATTTATTAATATTAAAAACTGAGACTACAAAACCGGGACTAAAGGCCACAAACCGCGAAAGATATCCTTCGGTCAAGCCACAAACCGCGAAAGACATGAACTAGAGTTACATAATATGAGCATGAACTTCTTGGCATATGTCATTCCTTATGACCGCTTCAGACGTAACCATGGAGCATCTTCTTTACTTAACGGAATGCTTGGGTCAGTTTTCACTGTGAAGGGCGGAATTTCATCAAACTTATTATAATCTTCTGACATGTCTGTCTTGTCCTCGATTCCCACGATGTTTCTTTTCCCTGAAAGAACTATGTGACGCTTTGGCTCATCATATGATGTATTCGTTTGCATATTTTTTCTTTTTTTCGGTCTGGAGGACATGTCCTTCACATAGAAAACCTGAGACACATCATTGGCTAGGACGAATGGTTCATCTCTATAACCAAGATTGTTGAGATCCACTAATGTCATTCCGTACAACTGGTCTATCTTTACCCCTTCCCCATTCAGGTTGACCCATTTGCAGCGAAACAAAGGGACCTTAAAAGAGACTCCATAGTCTAGTTCCCATATCTCCTCTATGTAACCATAATATGTGTCCTTTTGTCCATTCTCGTCTATTGCATCAAAGCGGACACCACTATTTTGGTTGGTGCTCTTTTTATCTTGGGCGATCGTGTAGAATGTATTCCCATTTATTTCGTACCCTTGGAAATTCAATACAGTAGAAGATGGTGACGCGGCCAACAAGTATAGCTGATCTCCAACAGTGGTGTCATTCAAGAGATGTGTCCGCATCCAACCACCGAAAGACTTCATGTGTTCATCTGTAATCCATGATTCAGGCTTCCCCGGGTTTTTGGAGCGTACAATATTCTTGTGTTCCTCGATATACGGAGTTGCCAAGGTGGAATTATGTAGAACTGTGTAGTGTGCTTTAGTGAAAGAATCCCCGTCCCTACATATCATTGCTTTCTTTCCCAGCGTGCCTTTTCCACTTAGTCTTCCCTCATGCCGCGAGTCAGAAACACCAATCGGCTTAAGGTCAGGAATAAAGTCAACACAAAACTCAATGACCTCCTCTGTTCCATATCCCTTGGAGATGCTTCCTTCTGGTCTAGCACGGTTATGAACATATTTCTTTAAGACTCCCATGAACCTCTCAAAGGGGAACATATTGTGCAGAAATACCGGACCGAGAATGGCAATCTCTTCCACTAGATGAACCAGGAGATGCGTCATAATATTGAAGAAGGATGGTGGGAACACCAATTCAAAACTAACAAGACATTGTACCACATCCTTCTGTAACCTTGGCAGAATATCTGGATTGATTACCTTCTGAGATATTGCATTGAGGAATGCACACAGCTTCACAATGGGTACTCGAACATTTTCCGGTAGAAGCCCCCTCAATGCAATCGGAAGCAACTGCGTCATAATCACGTGACAGTCATGAGACTTCAGGTTTTGGAACTTTTTCTCTGCCATATTTATTATCCCCTTTATATTAGATGAGAAGCCCGACGGCACCTTGATACTGTAAAGGACTTCAAAAAAGATTTCCTTCTCTGCTTTGGTAAGAGCATAGCTGGCACGACTTAAGTGACGCCCTTTATCCGTCTTGTTATCTGTATGCATGTTCTTTGGGTCTTTCATAATTTGTTGGTCCTCCCGTGCTTCAGGTGTATCTTTTGTCTTCCCATACACGACTAGGAATCCTAGCAGGTTCACGCAGAGATTCTTCGTCACGTGCATCACGTCGATTGAAGAGCGGACACGCAGGCTTTCCAATATGGCAGCTCCCAAAATATAGATTTCTTCTTCCACATGGGTGCGTGTCCTGTAGCGACGTCGTTCGGAACTGATTGACCGCCGGGACCCTTTCCAAAGATTACTTCTATGTCCTTGACCATACCAAATACATCATCACCAGCAGGGAGTTCAGGCTTCTTCCGGTGATCTTCCTCACCTTTGAAATGCTTGCCTTTCTTTATTACGGGATGATTGGTCGGAAGAAATCGTCGATTCGCTAGGTACACAACCTTCTTGCATTTATGCAAATATGTACCTTCGGTCTTATCTAAACAGTGGGTGCATGCCTTATATCCTTTGTTTGTCTGTCCTGAAAGGTTACTAAGAGCAGGCCAATCATTGATGGTTACGAATAACAACCCTCGTAGATTAAATGGCTCCTGTTTGTTCTCATCCCACGCACGTACACCTGGTTTGCCCCACAACTGTAAGAGTTCTTCAACTAATGGCCTAAGGTACACATCAATGTCATTGCCCGGTTGCTTCGGGCCTTGGATGAGCACTGGCACAACCAAGGAGGCAGGTTGTAGATACATAGAGTCACGGGCTAGGTGCTGTGACTGCAGCTCTGCTCCCCAAAAGGATTCATGCCATCCGTACTTAGACCAAACCATAAGTTCCTTGCGTCACCTGCAAAGTCTGGGAAGTCTCTCTCGATTTTTCTCCACTGTGACCCATCAGCAGGGTGTCTCAACTCCCCGTCTTTCTTACGGTCTTCTTTGTGCCATCGCAACAACCTGGCATACTCTTTGTTTCTGAACATGCGTTTCAACCTTGGTATTATAGGAGCATACCACATAACCTTAGCAGGAACCCTCTTCCGGAGGGGCTCTCCCTCAACATCACTAGGGTCATCTCGTCTGATCATATACCGCAACGCGTTGCATACCGGGCATTTATCTAAATTCTCATACTCCTTACCGCGGTAGAGGATGCAGTCATTAATGCATGCATGTATCTTTTGCACATCTAATCCCAGAGGACAGAGAGTCTTCTTTGCTTCGTAGGTACTCTCGGGAAGTTCGTTATGTTTTGGAAACTTCGGCTTCATTATTTTCAGCATCTTTTCAAATGAGGAGTCAGTTAGACCACACTCTGCCTTCCATCGCAACAATTCTAGTGTGGTACCGAGCTTTGTGCTGCCATCTTCACAATTTGGGTACAACAATTTCTTGTGATCTTCTAACATGCCCTCTAACTTCAACTTCTCATTTTCTGTTTCACAGTCTCGCTTTGCATCAGAAATGACCCTACCAAGTTCATCAGCCGGCTCATCTGATGCCCGTTCTTCACCTTTTTCCTCTCCATTGTCTTCCATTGCAGTATCACTGTATTCAGGAAACATATGATGATAGTTGTTATCATCATCTTCTTCTTCACCATCTTCCATCATAACCCCTCTTTCCCCGTGCTTGGTCCAGCAATTATAGTTGGGCATGAAACCTTTCATAATCAGGTGGCCGCGAATGATTTTCGAGGAAGAGTACTCCTTGTTGTTCCGACATTGAACACATGGACAACGTATAAATCCATTCTCTTTGTTTGCCGTAGCCACGTCGATAAATTTATCCACGCCTTTGATATACCCGGCTACCCGCCGGTCACCGTACATCCATTCCCGACCGTTCATCTGCATCATATAAGTAAGTTTATCAAAAAACAGGACATCATAAATAGTGAAATAACCAATTCACACCGACACATGAATTGTATCAATGACCTAGAAAAGATAAGATTGCTAACCTCGATCGAGGGAAATAAAGAGGAGAAAGCTCAAGTGCGTCTCGGACACCTTCTATATTTTTGTTCTATGAGAAATTCAACGGGATTTTTCACTCAAACATTTCAACAAACACCTTCAATGCATGCATGAAAAAAAACTAGCACACACCCTCACACCTTACACCATTCGAAAAAACAGAGTGGAGGCAGAGGGGGCTGGGGCGTTGCATTTATAGAGGGCAAGGGGTCTTTAGTCCCGGTTGAAGCCAGAAACCGGGACTAAAGGTGCGTGCCACGCCACGTGGCTGTGGCCAAACCTTTAGTCCCGGTTGGTGGCTCCAACCGGGACGCATGCCCCCTTACCAACCGGGACCCATGCCCCCTGGCCCCGTGCCCGCTCCAACCGGGACGCGTGCCAGCATTAGTCCCGGTTGGTGGCGCAACCGGGACTAATGCGCACCAACCGGGACTAATGCTCCGAGGGGTCGCGAACGGATGGCCCTTTTTCCTCTAGTGGATGCTAACAAGGTGTGCAAGCTTCAGCGATCCATCTATGGATTGAAGCAAGCATCACGAAGTTGGAATCTCCGCTTTGATGAGGTGATCAAAGAGTTTGGATTTGTCCAAACTTATGGAGAAGCTTGTATTTACAAGAAAGTGAGTGGGAGCAATGTGGCATTTCTGATATTATATGTGGATGACATATTATTGATCGGAAATGATATAGATCTTTTAAACAGTGTTAAAAGTTATCTAAACAGCAAATTTTCAATGAAGGACCTAGGTGAAGCGTCATACATATTAGGCATAAAGATCTATAGAGATAGATCTAGGCGCCTAATAGGGCTATCACAAAGTACATACCTTGATAAGATTTTAAAGAAGTTTAAAATGGACGGAAGTAAGAAGGGGTTCTTACCTATGTTGCAAGGCAAGACATTGAGTAAGACTCAAAGTCCGGCTTCGGCGGAAGAAAGAGAGATAATGGACAAAGTCCCCTATGCTTCAGCCATAGGCTCTATAATGTACGACATGCTATGTACAAGACCGGATGTGGCACATGCTATTAGTTTGACTAGTAGGTACCAATCGGATCCAGGTTCGGAACATTGGATAGCGGTCAAGAATATCCTTAAGTACTTACGAAGAACTAAGGATATGTTTCTTGTATACGGAGGTGAAGAAGAGCTCGTCTCTTAGTGTTATGTCGACTCTAGCTTTGACACCGATCCGGATGACTCTAAGTCTCAATCCGGATATGTATTTCTCATGAATGGCGGAGCAGTTAGTTGGACGAGCTCCAAACAACCTGTGGTAGCGGGATCAACAATGGAGGGCCGAATATGTTGCTGCTTCAGAAGCGGCTCAGGAAGCAGTTTGGATGAAGGAGTTCATATCCGAACTAGGAGTGGTGGCAAACGCGTTGGACCCAATGGTGATCTATTGTGACAACAATGGTGCCATTGCCAATGCCAAAGATCCAAGGTCTCACAAGCATTCCAAGCATATTAAGCGCCGGTTTCACTCCAACCGCGAGCATGTCAAGGATGGAGATATAAAGATTTGTAAAGTACATACGGATCTCAATGTAGCAGATCCGTTGACTAAAACTCTCCCTAGAGAAAAACATGATCAACACCAGAACTCAATGGGTGTTAGATTTATCACTATGTAACTAGATTATTGTCTCTAGTGCAAGTGGGAGATTGAAGGGAATATGCCCTGAGAGGCAATAATAAAGTGTTTATTATGTGTATTCCAAGTATATGATGGATGTTTATTTTGCATGCTATAATTGTATTAATACGGAAACGTTAATACATGTGTGTTTAATAAACAAACAGAAAGTTCCTAGTTATGCCTCTCTCATAAACTAGCTCGTTGATTAACAAGATGATCAAGGTTTCCTGATCATGGACATTGGATGTTGTTAATAACGGGATCACAACATTAGTGTAATGGTGTGATGAACATTCATCCGAAGTATAGCATTACGATCAAAGTCATTGAGTTTATATTGCTATAACAACTTACGAAGTGATCCTAATCCTTAGACCATGAGATCATGTCAATCACTAACACCGTAAAAGTTTCTTGATAACATCAAACGTCACACCGTAACAGGGTGATTATAAAGATGGATTCAGAACTAATAAAGTGTTATGTTGAGGCTCATGGATCGAGAGTGGAATTTGTTCATCCCGATGACGGATAGATATACTCTGGGCCCTCTCGGTGATATCACATTGACTAGCTTGCAAGCAAGTGATTTGATCACTAGAATGTTATATCACAGGAACAAGAAAAGAGTGCATGTCGGTAACGAGATCAAACTAGGTATGGAGATACCGATGATCGAATCTCGGACATGTAATATATCGTGAAACAAAGGGATTAAGATACTAGCGTAAAAGGTTCTGACGATCACAAGAAATTCATCGTTCAATGTGTGGGAGTCAGTATGGGTATCCAGATCCCGCTTCTGATTATTTATCCGAGAGGGGTCTCGATCATGTCCGCATTATTCACGAACCGTAGGGTGACACACTTAAGAGACACCGACATCTAATTGGAGCAAATGTTTCTTGCCGAAAGAATGAACAAGCGCAGGAATTTATTTCACTAGATACCGAAACAGGTTTTCGGGTGAAATTACATAAAGTGGTTATGCATGTGAAATAGAATTCTAGCAAGGGGTTATTTGTGAATGTTTGTCATTAAAGTAATTGACAAAATTCTGAATAAAATAAAAGAGTTTTATTGAATGAGAGTTTGCATTAAATTTGGTGGAAATTTAATGGGAATTTGAGTGGACTTTTGAGTGGAGGGATTTTAAAGGAGATTTGTGAGTGGAGTGTCCACCCACATGAAGAGGGGAGGGCAAGGGGGCAGCCCCATGCGCCAGCCACCCCCTTGGGGTTCCCCCCTCCTCCTATAAAAGGAGCCCCCCTCCTCACTTGTCTCTCACACCTCCTCGTGAAGGATCTCTCTCCCCCTCTAGAATTTATCCCCCATGGTCTCGGACTAGCGAGATACATGTTCCCGGTGGCTATTCGGCAAGAAAGAGTTGTGCTTCCGCTGCATCGCTGGAGCGAGGAGGCGGAGGTTGCTCGGTTCCTCGAACGTGTGTGCGAGCACGGATGCGCTGCTGATTTGCGGCGCTAGGACTTCCTCTCGATCTTTAGATCGGCAAGAGATCGTCTACATCAACCACGAGTTGAACTCATTAAGCTTTGTCGGTCTTCAAGGGTATGTTCTCTACGAATATACATCCTCCTGTTGTTTGTATCTAGTAGATAGATCTTGGTATATAGTTCACATCGTAGGAAATTTTTTGTTTTCTATGTTGTGAACCCTACAGAGTCTTCATACCAACAGCCCTCATTTGATTGGGGCACGTCTTTTTCTTCATCGCAGGCGCCTGACTATGATCATTCCTATGATGACACACCAGCATGGGGTTACTACTCGCTCTATTGAGACCCACTTAGGACAAAAGCCTAATCTTGGGGGGAGGTATACCGACATCGCACTCATAGATATATATCATGTGCTTTGTATATCCATTGTTTTCACTTTCTTTTTGGTTCTTGTTGCTTCTTTCTCAAAAACACAAAAAATAATAAAAATATTTTCGTTGTTTCTCTTAGTTTGTTTCTTTGTTTCTTTGCTTTGGTTTGCCTTAAAAGAAAAATCCAAAAAGATTTTGCTTTGTTTGCTTTGCTTTGTTTGCTTCTTGTTTGGTTTGTTTTTCTTTGTTTGCTTAATTCTAAAAAATCGAAAACACTAAAAATATTTGTTGTGCTTCTTTGGTTTTGTGAGTTCTTTGCAGGGTTCAGCCGTCCTCAGTGGATTCTTGTTTCATGTTAATTATATTTAAGTCACACCAGTGAAGGGCAATACTGAAGATTATGACAACTCGAGGAGTGGTACACTAGTAGAAAATAGGCCATCTGTTCGCGCCCCCTAAGAGCATTAGTCCCGGTTGTTCCACGAACCGGGACTAATGCTGGCACGCGTCCCGGTTCCAGCGGGCACGGGGACCGGAGGCATGCATCCCGGTTGGTAAGGGAAAGGGGCCAGAAGGCTGGAAGCGGACCTTCAGAGCCGCCGTCGGATCATGTGAGTAGTTCTGCCTCCTGCCACGGGGAAAGCCCCCGAGCATCTGTAAAGGAGTTTTGTTGTTTGTTCCCCCTTCGGGTCTTGGGGGGATCCCCCGAGCGTTTTCGTGTGTGTATTTTTCTTCTACTCTTTCTTTTGGGCGTAGCCCCCGAGTCCTTCTGTTGACTAGTAGGTATTTTTCCTGTAGCCTTTTGTGCAGGATGCCAAACGACTGGTGATGCAGCACCTGGCATTGGAGGCCAGCCTCAAACAGCTTCAAGGTACTTTTATGCCTTGATCTTTGCTTCTTCTTGTATTCTTGTCCTGTTATCCGACGTTTGTATTATTTGAATGCACATGAGCACAACACCTCCCTTCGTGAGATTGATGCTCTAAAAAAGAGCCTTGGTCAAGCGGAAAATAAAACCGAGGTCGCCGTTGGTGCGAAGGAGCGCCTCGAGCTGGAGCTGGCTACTGCGGCCGAGGCTAAGGAGCGCCTGCAATGGGAGGCCACGGACCGCGAGGAGCAGGTTGCCACCGCCATGGCTTCGCACGAGAGAGAGGTGGCCGGCAAGCTTATAGCGGCTGCCAAGGCTGTCTCGGTTGAGTATCTTCACCTGCCTCTTTTGATTTCCTCGTATTTCTTTTGTGGTGATGTCGTTCATTCTTCTTCCTTGTTGTCTTAGATGCCGCATGCATCGAGTTTGATCGCGATGCTCTGGAGCACGGGAGTGCTCTGGATGATGCTGCTGCGGTGGTCGAAGATCGCTGCAGCACCGTCGTCAGCTTGCTTGCCAAGGCCAAGGAGGTCCTTGGGCGCTTCTACAAGGAGCTTATCCCTAAGGGCGTGGCCCTTGATGATGTTGATGCCCTGGCGGAGGCACTGTCGTCCAAAGCACCTACGGCGTACAAGCGCAAGCAAAAGGGCATTGGTGCATCCGTCGGGCTGGCAATGGCCTTGGCGGCTGGAGCGGAGTTGGACCTTCCCCAGGTCACTTCCCGGATGCCGACGACTGCTGATGGATCCGAGGTAGCCTTCGCTACCTATGCTGCTCGTTGTAAGCGTTATGGGCCGAAGCTGATTGATCTGCTGGCCGAGTACGCGCTACGGCAGCAGGGGGAAGCCAAGGCGGCGCAATCCGGCTCTGAGGCTACTCAGGGTGCCGCGTCTTAGGCGCTGTAGCTGTAGGATAGTTGTAGTCTCTTTTGTTGTAATTATTTTGATGAACAAATCCTTGTGCCACGTAGTGGATTTTGATGCACTTAATGAATTTGTTGAGTTATGTGCTCCTTCGTCTACGTGTTCATGTATTTGCCTTTCTGTTGATCTAGGGTCCTTCGTGTGCTGATCCCGTTGACACCTCGCCTGCAGCGTGGTTGCGGCCATCCTTGGATGATTCGTCGCATCTTGCGTTTCTTCGATACCGTGTTCATAGTCTAGAGAAAGAGTTGCTGGGGGTGCGTGGCCATGCCGATGTTTGGAAGTCTAAGGCAGATCGAGGTGCTGCCAGAGAGGAGTACTTGATGGCGGAATTGCTTCGATTATCCGAGCAGCTTCAGTGTAAGTTTTTCGGGATGTTTCCCATTTCTTTGGATGCGCCTGCTGGCATTGCCTCTTACTTTTTTGCAAGTATTGCAGGTGCTAACCTTGCTCCAAGGGAGGAGAAGGAGCGTGTTGTTGTTTAGTTCAATTGCTTGACTCAACAGGACATGGAAGCCGACGGGTTCTTCTGGATGGATCGTTACCGTGCCATGGTCCTTGCGACGGTGCAAGATCACGTTCACCAAGTGTCGCGGGTGCTTCGTCAGGTGCAGACTTCACTCGTGTCGGTTCTGCATGTGATGTTTCCGCTGGATGCTGCACTCGTGTCAGGTGCAGATTTCACTCGTATCCAAGGGAGGAGAAAGATCATGATATCAACTATGTACAAAGTACAAGTGCAATGTTGAAAGCGTTCCCCGTGACAACACGGTTGTGCTAATTCCAACGTATAAGTGCAAGCATATACAACATAGAGGACACAATGGTTAAGGTTTATTAGGGGCAAGTAAAATAAAGTGTGACATCAAGTTTGTGAGATCTTTAATCACTAAGTTTTCACATAAAAAAATACTTTTTTATTGGAAGATAGATAAAAACAAGAATATACTTGGAATGGTGTAACACACCATGCGTAGGAATTTATAGTGGAAACTTTGGAATAACTTCGTTTCTTGGGAGTTGGAAGCATGAGTAGAACTTATTCATACAAGTGGAGGGTAGAAAAAGACTGTTAGCGACCAACTAAGAGAGCAGTAATGGCCATAGTCATGCAGAGTGACAAAACATTACTAATCAAAGCATACTGTGGTACTACAAGTCAAGGACTAAATGATCATAGAGGCTATGGTGACTTGTTCATAGTCATAACATGGTGTGAGCATGTGCCAAGTCAACCCAAACAAAGCATCAAAGGAGAATACCACAATACTATGCTTTTGTATGCTAAAACAACACATGATTCTTTCAAGGTACACTAAGAAATCCCAATTGTTTGGAACAAGTCATGCTAGAGCAATAATCACTAGGCATAAGGTCAAAACAACACCAAGCATGACATGCTAAAGTCTAAGTCACAGTCAAAGCAAGATCCTCTTGTACTACTCAAGCAAGAACTTTCTACTCCTTTCCAACACCAATCAACTTATTTGAAACAACCCAGCGAGAATGGGGGTCCAAAATACTTTATTCGAGAAAACTAAGCAAACTAAGCCAAGCAAGCGAAAAATAAGATGCTCCAAGAACAACACAACAGTGCATGAAACAATAGAAATGAAGTGTCTAGAAAGACTTGAGCTTTTTATTGATGAATAATGGGATGCCTTGCACATCCCCAAGCTTTGGCGCTTGTACTGTCATGGTTTTTCCTACGAGTACACCATGGAGGGGTCCTCACGGTTCGTGTTTAGAGATGTGGGGTAAGGCGGAAGGTTGGCGGGTACGAAGTAACACAGCTTACCCATGTTTAGATCCCACGACGGTGGCGGAATCCTACTCCTGCTATAAATCACTATAATGGCAATACGCAGAGTTAAAGGGATTGTTTCGCTGTGCGAGAGTGTGAGTTGATTGGTATGACTTGTGCCCTAAAGGATCCCAAAGGCCCGACTTATATAGTCGCCAGGTCCTAGGGTTACAGGAAAAGTCCAAGCCGGATAGGTTACAGAGTCCTAGACGGTATACAACTAGTCTAACGTGTCTTGCACTCCAAGGCTCCAGGTACATCGGTGACTCCTCCATAGCCTTCCTTTATCCGGCATGGGCCTCCCTTCTGGATCCATCTAACTGGGTCGCCCAGCAGGCCATTTGCCATTCTACCAACTGTGGGCCACCCGGTTTATCCGGATAAAAGACATGCTATGAGGATACCCATATAGTATATACCCAACAGTATCCCCGGGAGAACTCCGAGATCTTGCGCCCTCTTGACTCTTCTGTTTGAATGCTCCGTCTATGTGAATGTCGGAAAATCGTTAAGCAATATCTTGTAGTCCTCCCAAGAACCCTCCAATGCTTCTTCGTCTCTAACTTGTAAGTCGGAGAACAGCTGAATCTTCCATCATACTCTTCTCGTAGACGGACTAGATCCGTCCATGCCGGAATCTTCCGATGGAATGGCTCACCTGCCTGTGTCATCTGGAACAATGTAGACCATAGGCCAGCAACGCCTCGTAACACACACATGCAGGGAACACAATGTCCATTTTACCGCGCGAAGGATACGAACATTCGCGGCGATGGTTGGGAACATGGTGAAATTTCCACGCACGCGCACGCACACGTCTTCCACGTGTCGACCATTCGATCACTTTGCACGAATCTTGACGCTGGGGGTTATAAATTTCAGCCGTGACAGATTCTACCTTTTCACCTCATTCTTACCCTGCATCATCATCTTCCTCCTGCAAGCACCTCCTCGAGCTCTACACGCGCACATGAAAAACCCTAGCTCCACCTCCAATCTCCCAGTCTCCACTCTTTTCACTCCAATGGCTAGCAGAAGTTCCACCTCTTTCATGGTGGTGGCGAGCGATGCTGCGGCCAAGCCGGCGAGCGCCGTCCACGTGCCCCCAGAAGGTCTGGTGGTGACACGGTCCACGGTGGTAGAGACCACTGGCGACGACCATATTCCAGCGGGGTTGGAGCCGCTGGAGGAGGAAAGTGACTCTCACAAGGGAGATTGGCGTGGCTCCGATATCACCGATGGTGATATCAAGGAGTTGCTCGCCGAAGGATACCTCGCCGTGACGGAGGGGCTCATCTGGCGGGCGCCGCCAGCCGGCGAGGTCACTCCTTCTCCCCAAGCCGAACAGAAGGTGTACCTAAAAGCACATCTGGTACACGGCGTCTCCCTTCCGATCTCCGACTTCTTCCTTCCTGTCCTCAAGCATTACCGAGTTCAAACTCAAAACCTATCCCCCAACAACATCCTTGCGCTTAGCAACTACGCGACGCTTTGCGAGGGTTACCTAGGGATTAGGACTAGGTTATATCTGTTTATTTACTTCTTCACCGTGAAGAGGGAAGCCAGAGCGAGAAAGGACGAGCTCAGGAATTGCAGAACAATTAGATTTATTCGGCCTGGCCGACGATTCCCCGACATCGTTGGCCACGAGTCTTGCAAGAACTAGCATAGTACATACTTCTACGGCCTGATGACCCACAAGTATAGGGGTGTATCGCAGTACTTTCGATAAATAGGAGTGTCGATCCCAACAAGGAGAAGAAGGTGCTGAGCAGTGGTGTGGAGCAGGAAATCCCTATGAATACTTAGCAAACGGACTTTTAGTGGTTTTCTGATAAGGCAAAAAAACAAAGAGCAAGTAAAAAAGGTAACGAACAAACGGATCAAGTGGCCCAATCCTTTCTTAGCAAAGGACAAGCTTCTAAACTAGCAGGAACATGAGTAGCAATGTCTTTAAAAGGAGCTTGGTACTTCTCCCACTCCTTTTTAGGAATTTATATATAAGAGGCAAAAGACTTAAGGAATTTTTGCAAGAACTTGAGAGTCTAGACCAAACTCATTACTAATATCATGGAAGGCATCAGTTCCCATAAAGGATTTAATGCATTCATAATCATAGTTTATACCTGACTTTCTTCCTTTGTCATTCTCCCAGGCTTCAGTGTTTTCTTGAATACGGTGTAAGATATACCATTTAGCTTCTTTCTTCATATGTGTGAATGGTCCAACACAAGAACCATCTAGTAAATCTTTGTCACGAAGAGAAAGCCTAGCATAAAAAATATTGATAATAATATTGTTAGGGAGTTCATGAATATGACATTTAAGCATTAGTAACTTCAGTCTCCCCCAAGCTTGAGCTGTACTCTCTCCATCACGAGGCCAAAAGTTATATATAAGATTTATATCTTTATGAATTTCACTGGGAGGATAAAATTTAGATTAAAAGAGAGATGTCATTTCCTCCCATTCCATGGATTGTCCATTCTTCAGCAACTTATACCATTCTTCATCTCTCCCTTTCAGGGATATGGATGATACATCCAAAACGTATCTACTTTCTCGAACACTTTGCTATTGTTTCTCCTCTAAACTTGTGTGATCCGGATACAACTAACACGGACTGCCGTTGTTTTCAGCATAATTACTTTGGTGTCTTGTTTTTATGTAGAAAATGAACAATCAGGAAAAATCTCGGAAAATATGCCAAAAATTATATTTCACCAGAAGATCCACGGAGCCAGAAGACTAGACGGAGAAGGGGCCCGGGGGGTGCACACCCATGCCAGGCGCAGACCCACCACTAGTCGCGCCTGGGGGGGTGCATGCACCCCAGGCACCCACTCGGCCTCCCTTTGCGCCTATAAGTTGCCTTTCGACCTAAAAACCGAGGGGGGGTTCGATAGTTTTCCAGAAAAAGTTGCGCTCCACCGCCGCCACCAGAAACCAAGATTAGGATCCAGAAACTCTGTTCTGGCACCCTGTCGGATCTAGGAATTTGGAGAGGATCATCGCCATTGTCATCACCAACACATCTCCATCAACCACCGATGTTTCCCTCATCCATGGGTGAGTAATCCCCCGCTGTAAGCTTGGGGATGGTAGGGATTGGATGAGTTCTATCATGTAATCGAATAAGATTGTTAGGGCATAGTGCCTAGTATCTCTTGTGCTATTTGACTTTGTTGCAACTTATTGTGCTTAATGCTTGTCACTAGGGCCCGAGTGCCATGATCTCAGATCTAAACTTATTATTGAATCATTATGAGAGTATTGTTTGTGATCTTATCTGCAAGTTGTGTAAACATATCATTGTCAGGATCCAAAGGCCCCAAAGTGACAATAATTGGGACAACCGGGGGGGATGGCTGTGGTGTGAGGATCACATGTGTTCACGGAGTGTTAATGCTTTGCTCCGATGCTCTATAAAAAGGAGCACCTTAATTGCCAGTAGTTCCCTAGAGGCCCCGCTGCCACAGGTTGGCTGGACATAAGATGTTGTGCAAGTTCTCATTGCGAGCACGTATGACTATATATGGAGCACATGCCTAGGATTTTTTAGTACTTGGATGCTTGTTATTATTTATCTGCAATGCCCTAGATGTTGAAGTTACATGTTAAACTTGTCCATGCAACACCCGTCATCCATCCCTATGCCTACCACACTCGAATCCCACTGTTTACTATTACTGCTACTATTGCTTTTGTTTCACTGTGACTATTGCTTTGATATTGGTACTACAAACTGTTGCTACTGATAAACTTTTGTGAGCAAGAACTATTTCCAAGTGCAGATAAATTGACAACTCAGTTGTTAAGGCTTGCAAGTATTCTTTGGCTCCCCTTGTGTCAAATCAATAAATTGGGTAATACTACCCGCGAAGACTGTTGCGATCCCCTACACTTGTGGGTCATCAAGACTATTTTCTAGCGCCGTTGCCGGGGAGCATAGCTTTATTTGTAAGTTCACTTGGATGTATTATTCTTCACTGCTACTCCTTTCATCATGGGGAAGTCTCGTGGTGGAAAGTTCCCTATTTTACCATCCACTACAAGAAGAGGTACAGTCCTAAACACCTCTGCTGCTCTTGATTCACCATCTGTTATAAGTAAGCTTGTTACACCACCACCACATACTAATGCTACACACACTGCTAATACTGCCGAGTCTGAAACTGCATTTGATTCTCATGATGTTACTTCTACTGTGCTTGATGCGAGTGGTTCATTAGGTCCTTTTCTAGATGCTACTATGGCTAGTCTAGGAAATACCGAAACTCCTAGTGAAGACACTATTACACCCGTTAGCTTACCTGAGTCTAGTGAGAGTTATGATATTAATGATGGTTACATTGAGTTCATTGATGATTTTGTTGAAGAGTGCCGAAACACACATGGTACTATAGTGCTATTAAGAGTCTCCTTGCTAGATGCACCATTATTCCTAAGTTGTCCTCTGATCCTAAGTTTGTCGTTTCTCCCATAGATATTAAAGATAAAGATTATGATTTCTCTCTTGATTTCTCTTATTTAGATATTGTTGAGAAAGAACTTTTTTGTGGGAATGAAAATGAGAGTGATGTGGCTCATATGAATGAGCTTTCTACTATGAGTGCCTTATCCACTGATTATTTTAAGATGCACAAGTACTTTGTTACTAAGATCTTCCCTTTTTCACTAAAAGGAGAATATAGGGCTTGGTTTAATAGATTACCTCCTAGTTCCATTGATAGCCATGATTGTTTGATTGCTTCTTTCTTCTAGAAATATTTTCCTCCCAGTGCTAGACATGCTGCTTAGTAGAGACTTTTTGATTTTAAACAAGGAAAAGAAGAGAAATTTCCCGAGTCATGGACAAGGTTCTGTGCCTTGATTCATGCACATCCTGGATGTCCATTACCTAAGAATGAGCTTCTTGATATTTATTATAATGGACTAACTGATGATTCTAGGACCTAACTAGATAGCTTTGCTGATTGTGTTTTCAGGAAAAGAACTCCTACAGATGCTGAAGAATTAATGGCTAAAATAAGCAAGAATTATGATGATTGGACTTCAACTGAGCTAAATACACCTTAGCCTATTACTCATGAACTAGATGTTCCAGAACCAGTTCCAATACCAACACCAAAGAAGAGGGGAGTTATTGCATTAGATGATGAAGTGATGAAGGAAGCTAAGAAATGTCTAAAGGAGAAAGGTATTAGAGCTGAAGATGTGAAGAATCTACCTCCTATAGAAGAATTATGTAAGCCAATTCCCCACTCATATACTATTGAGGTACACTCTCTCCAACACTTTGATGAAGGTGATATTACTTATGGTAAGCCTCCTGATCAATGCTTAGAGGAACTTGACATTTTTATTGTTAGACAAGGTCATTTTAATAAACAAGTTCAGAATCATTTATTGGAAAACTCTAGAGCTATCAATGAGTTGAAAGATATTGTGGAAAGAACTTCTAATGATATTAAAATGCTTTGTAAACACTTTCAAATGGTTCAAACCCAACTTGATCAACTTGCTAAGGTACAAAAGGATATGCTAGTTAATGCCTCAGGAGATAAACATGCTTATGGAATTAGAGCTAGGAGTGGTATGGCTACACAAGATACTTTATATCCTGAAGTACACCCTAAAAGAATAGAACATGATTCCCAACAAGTTGAAGATAGTGTTAGTCCTCGTAGAAGAAAGAAAAAGAAACATAAAATAGTTGAGGAACCACTTGAACCTGCTGTAGATCCTAATAGTATATCTGTCTCTGATGCTGAAACTGAGAGCCATAATGATAAAAATGATGCTCCTGAGGGAGAAGTTGAGGATGAACCTGCGAAGCACACTAAGAACACTAGGTACACAAAGGAAGATTTTATTCCTAATAAACATGGTAAAGCAGAGTGAAACTTGGGTGCAGAAACCTATGCCTTTTCCAGGTAAGAAACACAAGTCAAAGGAGGAAGAACACTACAACAAGTTTTGTGAGTGGATGAAGACTTTAGTTTTGCAAATTCCTTTGACTGATGCTATTAAGTTGCCTCCTTATTCAAAGTATATGAAGGATATTGACTCTAATAAAAGGAAGATTCCTAATGAGGAGATTTCTACTTTGCTTGCTAATTACTCCTTCAATGGTAAGGTCCAAAGAGACATGGTGATCCAGGTATACCAACTATTACTTGATCTATTAAGAATAATTATGTTAGAACTTCTTTGTGTAATTTGGGAGATGGAGTTAGTGTTATGCCTTTTTCTCTCTATAAGAGACGCCAGCTAGAAAAGTTGATACCAACTGATATATATTTGCAAATGGCTGATAAGTCAACTACTATTCCTGTTGGTATATGTGAGGATATTCCTGTTCAAGTAGCTCATAATTGCATGGTTTTAACTAATTTTGTTGTACTTGAAATGCCTGAAGATGATAATATGTCTATTATTCTTGGGAGTCCTTTTCTTAATACTACAGGTGCTGTCATCAATTGTAATCAAGGGAAAGTAACATTCAATATTAATGACAAAGAGAACACTGTCTATTTACCCAAGAAGGTTGCTAAAATCTATTGCCTAAACTCCATTGAAAATGTTGGGATCATCAAGGTTGGAGAAATATATTGTCCCATTCCACAAGAAAATTTTAAAACTATTATGATTGGGACTATTTCTATCAAGCTTGCGGTAAAATAATCACTTGGTGGAATAGAAAGTTTTGTCTCATATAAGATTTTTTTGGTAACAAGACTTGATCAACCTTGTTAACGAAAGGATTTTAATGAACAAAATAATGTTTCCACTTTGGTTATACTTACTTTCTTTTTCTTTCCTCCTTCCTAGTCTTTGCTTTAGCTTTAGTTTTGTTAGTTGTTTGCTTGTTAGAGTTTCTTAGAGCTGCCGTAGTTTGGTTTTGGTTTGCTTTTGCTTCTTCTGAAAAAACCTGTTTCTGCGAGAAAATCAATTTTCATACCCTGAAAATTGGCCAAAAATAAAGTTTCCAGGAAAATCCCAGAAGATTCAGAATAAATTTTTCCTCAAAAAAAGGGGCGGAGAGGCACCTGAAGTGACCCAGGGGGCCACCCCAGGCCACCACACTTATGGTAGTCGCGGCCTACCAGGTGGCGGTGCCTAGGGGGGGGGTCTAGCCCACCTGGGCCCATCCAGGCTACCTCCTCAAAGCCACCTTCTTTCTCTCTCCCAAAAACACCGGAAAACATTCCCAAGCTCGAGTTCTTGCTTTTGTTGCTTGCGATTTTCAATCTCCTTGTTCAGCCCATCTCAAGTGCTATTTTTTGGAGGGATTGCTCCTTGGTATGTGCCTCCTCCACTTGTCCAATTAGATTTGTGATTGGCAGAATGTATCTTGAGTATTTTGCTGCTATAGGTGTCAGGTTGTTTGAGCTTGCATGCTTTTTCTATGCTTAGAATCTTTATGTTTATGCATGTGTAATTCTCTAGCAAGTTCCTATAGCAGTTGCTCATCATTTATCAACTTAGAAATCACTTGGTTTTATGGTTGTCTAAAAATTTCAGCAAGGAAGATGAGTGCTTATCCACTGAACCAATATGACTTGATGGTGCATGAGCCAATGAAGGTTCATCGTGAGGAGGCAGTTTTTCCTTCCATATATCCATGCCTTGAATTTACGAGAGCTGCAGGGATCCACCAAGATTTCCAAACTATGGTTACAAATGCACGTTTGGAACACTTTGTTGAAGCTGAACCATTCCAATATGTTAAGCTAACCATGGATTTTGTCAGGACTTCCGGTTCACTTGGTCTACTTCTAATCCCATGGTCCATTACAAATATATAATATATCTGTCGACCTGCCTTTTTGCTGATTTCTATGCAGAAATTAGAGTACCTCAGTGGGGATCTGGTGAGAAGATCAAGGAAAGGGCCAAGTCACTTATTAATTGCATGCTGAGATTTGCCAAGGTTTCAACTTCTCAAAGCAAATTGGTAAAATTAAGAACATTCAGCTCCCAGCTATTAGATAGTTTGCCTATTTCATTACCAAGTGTGTTCTTGCTAGAAAGATTGCTAGAAAGTTTTCTTCTTTTGATCTAGATTTTATCGCAGCTGCTTTGAGTAGGAATAGATATTATAACCTAGGTGCGCTGATAGCTCACCGTCTCACCACTAACTGTGAGAAGGGTGGAATTTGTGGGGTCTTATTGCTTCTAGGTTGCTATCTTTCCATGGTTTAGAGCCTCAATATTCATATCATCGGTTTCCCATAGAGACGCTTGATATTGAATCCATGATTCAGCATGGTTTTGTTTCCTTGGGGGATAATGTAAGAAGTTTATCGTATGAATTGTCTTTTGCCTAGCAAGGACGGAGAAAGGGTAGGACTGAGAAAATAGTTTATTTGCCTGCACCTGATTTGTTTGATTTTGATAACAGGCAAAGATGGTCGCTTACGGAGGAGGAGGTTGACACATATGTGGCGGAGCTCTCCCAGCAAGAGGAGAATGTTGAAGAGGATGCCAAAGACAATTCGGTTCAGCCCTCCAACTTGGGAGAGTCTTCATACCAATAGCCCTTATTTGATTGGGGCGCGTCTTTTTCTTCATCGCAGGCGCCTGACTATGATCATTCCTATGATGACACACCAGCATGGGGTTACTACTCGCTCTATTGAGACCCACTTAGGACAAAAGCCTAAGCTTGGGGGGAGGTATACCGACATCGCACTCATAGATATATATCATGTGCTTTGTATATCCATTGTTTTCGCTTTCTTTTTGGTTCTTGTTGCTTCTTTCTCAAAAACACAAAAAATACCAAAAATATTTTCGTTGTTTCTCTTAGTTTGTTTCTTTGTTTCTTTGCTTTGGTTTGCCTTAAAAGAAAAATCCAAAAATATTTTGCTTTGTTAGCTTCTTGTTTGGTTTGTTTTTCTTTGTTTGCTTGTTTCTAAAAAATCAAAAACACTAAAAATATTTGTTGTGCTTCTTTGGTTTTGTGAGTTCTTTGCAGGGTTCAGCCGTCCTCAGTGGATTCTTGTTTCATGTTAATTATATTTAAGTCACACCAGTGAAGGGCAATATTGAAGATTATGAAACTCGAGGAGTGGTACACTAGTAGAAAATAGGCCATCCGTTCGCGCCCCCTAAGAGCATTAGTCCCGGTTGTTCCACGAACCGGGACTAATGCTGGCACGCGTCCCGGTTCCAGCGGGCACGGGGCCCGGAGGCATGCATCCCGGTTGGTAAGGGCAAGGGGCCAGAAGGCTGGAAGCGGACCTTCAGAGCCGCCGTCGGATCATGTGAGTAGTTCTGCCTCCTGCCACGGGGAAAGCCCCCGAGCATCTGTAAAGGAGTTTTGTTGTTTGTTCCCCCTTCGGGTCTTGGGGGGATCCCCCGAGCATTTTCGTGTGTGTATTTTGCTTCTACTCTTTCTTTTGGGCGTAGCCCTCGAGTCCTTCTGTTGACTAGTAGGTATTTTTCCTGCAGCCTTTTGTGCAGGATGCCAAACGACTGGTGATGCAGCACCTGGCATTGGAGGCCAGCCTCAAACAGCTTCAAGGTACTTTTATGCCTTGATCTTTGCTTCTTCTTGTATTCTTGTCCTGTTATCCGACGTTTGTATTATTTGAATGCACATGAGCACAACACCTCCCTTCGTGAGATTGATGCTCTAAAAAAGAGCCTTGGTCAAGCGGAAAATAAAACCGAGGTCGCCGTTGGTGCGAAGGAGCGCCTCGAGCTGGAGCTGGCTACTACGGCCGAGGCTAAGGAGCGCCTGCAGTGGGAGGCCACGGACCGCGAGGAGCAGGTTGCCACCGCCATGGCTTCGCGCGAGAGAGAGGTGGCCGGCAAGCTTATAGCGGCTGCCAAGGCTGTCTCGGTTGAGTATCTTCACCTGCCTCTTTTGATTTCCTCGTCTTTCTTTTGCGGTGATGTCGTTCATTCTTCTTCCTTGTTGTCTTAGATGCCGCATGCATCGAGTTTGATCGCGATGCTCTGGAGCACGGGAGTACTCTGGATGATGCTGCTGCGGTGGTCGAAGATCGCTGCAGCACCGTCGTCAGCTCGCTTGCCAAGGCCAAGGAGGTCCTTGGGCGCTTCTACAAGGAGCTTATCCCTAAGGGCGTGGCCCTTGATGATGTTGATGCCCTGGCGGAGGCACTGTCGGCCAAAGCACCTACGGCGTACAAGCGCAAGCAGAAGGGCATTGGCGCATCCGTCGGGCTGGCAATGGCCTTGGCGGCTGGAGCGGAGCTGGACCTTCCCCAGGTCACTTCCCGGATGCCGACGACTGCTGATGGATCCGAGGTAGCCTTCGCTAACTATGCTGCTCGTTGTAAGCGTTATGGGCCGAAGCTGATTGATCTGCTGGCCGAGTACGCGCTACGGCAGCAGGGGGAAGCCAAGGCGGCGCAATCCGGCTCTGAGGCTACTCAGGGTGCCACGTCTTAGGCGCTGTAGCTGTAGGATAGTTGTAGTCTCTTTTGTTGTAATTATTTTGATGAACAAATCCTTTTGCCACGTAGTGGCTTTTGATGCACTTAATGAATTTGTTGATTTATGTGCTCCTTCGTCTACGTGTTCATGTATTTGCCTTACTGTTGATCTAGGGTCCTTCGTGTGCTGATCCCGTTGACATCTCGCCTGCAGCGCGGCTGCGGCCATCCTTGGATGATTCGTCGCAGCTTGCGTTTCTTCGATACCGTGTTCATAGTCTCGAGAAAGAGTTGCTGGGGGTGCATGGCCATGCCGATGTTTGGAAGTCTAAGGCAGATCGAGGTGCTGCCAGAGAGGAGTACTTGATGGCGGAATTGCTTCGATTATCCGAGCAGCTTCAGTGTAAGTTTTTCGGGATGTTTCCCATTTCTTTGGATGCGCCTGCTGGCCTTGCCTCTTACTTTTTTGCAAGTATTGCAGGTGCTAACCTTGCTCCAAGGGAGGAGAAGGAGCGTGTTGTTGTTCAGTTCAATTGCTTGACTCAACAGGACATGGAAGCCGGCGGGTTCTTCTGGATTGATCGTTACCGTGCCATGGTCCTTGCGACGGTGCAAGATCATGTTCACCAAGTATCGTGGGTGCTTCGTCAGGTGCAGACTTCACTCGCGTCGGTTCTGCATGTGATGTTTCCGCTGGATGCTGCACCTTCAACCGTCTCTGGTCTTCTATCGAAGTTTCGGAACGTGCATCATGTCAAGGAATTGGTGCGGCAGCAGCTCGTCGCAAGGGTGAAGGTTGCGCTGTCCCTTGTTAGGCTGCATCATCCTGATGTAGATCTGTCCACTGTGGCGGCTGGGCCGCCCCTTCGGCTGGATGGTGGTGTGTGGGATATGCGTCCGCATTATGCTGCTGTAAGGCAATATGCCGAAGAGATCGTAGATCTGTTTGAGCAGCGTGCTCGGGTTATTCTTCAGAGTAGGTAGTACCTGTAAATGAGATAGATGTAAAATTTGTATATATTTGACTGGGCGTGTTTTGCCCTTTGTTATAAAGGTTTGGTTGTTGTTTGAGCACGTAGTGCTTTGTTCGCATACGTGTCCTTTTCGTTAGCCTGACGTGGTCAGCTACTCAGGTGTACACGTGTTATCCTCAGTCGATGAAATCGTGAGGTGGGGGGAGCCCCCGAGTGCATTTGTAGCATGGAGTACAAGTGCGAATAGAAAACAAAATTTTGGGGCGAGACACTTAGCTTTATTTATATCGTAATGGAGGAGGTACAGTGTTCGGCTGGGTAGCCTTGGCTGAATAGCCTTATTGAAAGTAAAGGGGTACGTAGCTAGGGGTAGAATCGTCGCACCTGTGCGACGTTCCATGGGTTGGAGTATGCGACTCCAGACTCCATGTTCTTGAGGCGATAGGCGCCACCTAGGATGACTTCGGTGACGATGTAGGGTCCTTCCCATGGTGACTCGAATTTCTTCGGTCACTCTTGCTTGAGTCGCAAGACGAGGTCTCCTTCGACGAAGGACCTTGGGCGCAGCCGTCGGCTGTGGTAGTTGCGGAGACTCTACTGGTACACCGTTGATCGAGCTGCTGCTATGTCTCGTGCTTCGTCGAGTGTGTCGACGGCGTCTTTGAGTGCAGCCGTGGATTCGGCTTCGCTATAAGCAACGACCCGAGGGGCCTGGTGGCGTACTTTGGCTGGTAGCACGGCTTCGGCTCCGTGCACCATGAAGAACGGCGTGTAGCCGGTGGAGCTGTTTGGCGTGGTACGCAGGCTCCATAGGACGGAGGGTAGCTCTTTCGTCCAGGCTCCGGTGAGTCGCTCGAGTGGGCTCATGAGGCGCTTCTTGATGCCGGCGCTGATTAGGCCGTTGGCCTTTTCCACATGCCCGTTCGTTTGCGGGTTCACCACAAAGGCATATGTGATGTTGATTCCGAGGCCTTCGCAAAAGTCTTGGAATTCTTTGGAGATGAAGTTCGATCCATTGTCGGTGATGATGTTATGCGGTAAGCCGAACCTGTAGACAATGGATTCAAAGAACTTGACGGCACTCTTGCCCTTTTGGTTAGTGACCGGCATGGCTTCGATCCACTTGGTGAATTTGTCGACTGCGACAAGGAGGTAGACGTGCCCTCCTTTCGAGGACCTTGGCAGTTTGCCGATCATGTCGAGGCCCCATTGGGTGAAGGGCCAGGCAAAGGGTATGGGCCTGAGCTCTAACCCGGGTGCGTGTGGTTTGTCGGTGAACCTTTGGCACCCTTTGCATCTTCAGACGATGTCATTTGCGTCGTTCATGGCCGTTGGCTAGTAGAATCCAGCTCGTAGAGCTTTGGCGACAAGGGAGCGACTGCCTGCGTGATGGCCGTAGTTGCCCTCATGGATGTCTTGAAGTATGGTTTTCCCGTCACCGATGGTGACGCATCTTTGTAGTACACCCAAAATGCTGCGCTTGTACAGCTCGCCATTGATGATGGCGAAGGCTTTTGACCGGCGAGATATGCGCCCGGCATCTATCGGGCTATCAGGTAGTTCTCCGTTTATCAAGTACTGGAGGTATGGCTGTGTCCAGGTTTCTTCAACTGCCAGGACCTGCATCAGGTTGACCACGGCGACCTATGTGTCCAGTTTTTTGGGTCCTTCGTGTCCTTCGGGTAGCGTAGCCCCCGAGTGTTCTGCTTCTTCTAGTGATCCCTTGGGGAATTTCCGCTTGATGGATGGCACGCAGATCTGTTCGAGGAACACACCTGGTGGCACCCTTGCACAGGTGGAGCCGATGTTGGCGAGTCTGTCGGCCTCCTCGTTGCTTTCTCGTCCAACGTGCCAAAGCTCGCAGTCGTCGAATTCTCCCTCGAGTGAGTTGTAGAGTGCGCGGTACGCGATCATGTTTTCGGCGTGTGCGTCACACTCATTCATCGTCTGTTGGACGACGAGGTTGGAGTCACCGTAGATGACCAGGCGAGTTGCGCCGCAGATCTTTGTCATCCTCATGTCGTGGATGGGGTCTTCGTATTCGGCCTCGTTGTTGGAAGCTCAGAATTCCATCCGGAGGACGTACTTCATCTTGTCGCCCTGCGCGGAGGTTAGTATGACCCCGGCTCCCGCTCCAGCTTCGCGCTTGGAGCCGTCGAAATGCATCGTCCATGACTGCGACATGTCTGGGGTGTCTGGCAGCTGCAGCTCCATCCAGTGTACAAGGAAGTCCGGGAGGACCTGAGACTTGATTGCGAGTCGCTTCTCGTAGATGATGTCTAGGGATGACAAATCGATGCCCCACAGGGCCACGTGTCCTGTGGCCTCCGGGTTGTTCAGGATGTTGTTCAGGGGTGCTTTGTTGACGACCATCACCTGGTGCTCCTGGAAATAATGGCTCAACCGACGAGCCGTCATGAACACGTCGTAGGCGAGTTTATGGTAGTGAGGGTACCTCTTCTTTGTTGGCGTCAATACCTCGCTGAGGTACTAGATTGGGCGTTGGACCCCGTGGGTCTAACCTTCTTCGGGTCACTCGACCACCAGCACGGTGCTTACCACCTGGTGTGTGGCTGCTATGTACAGCAGTAGGGGCCCGCGCTCTTTTGGCGTAACCAAGACGGGCGAGGTGGAGAGCAGCCGCTTCAGATCTTCGAATGCATCGTCCGCTTCGGGTGTCCATTCGAATTTGTCTACCTTGCGTAGTAGCTGGTAGAATGGAAGGGCTTTCTCGCCCATGCGGCTGATGAACCTGCTCAATGCCGCTATTCGTCCTGTGATCTCCTGGACACCCTTGAGATTCTTCCGTTTCTCCATGGCCATTATGGCCCGTATTTTCTTCGGGTTCGCCTCGATCCCCCGCTGGGAGATGAAGTAGCCAAGCAGCTGACCCGATGGGATGCCAAAGGCGCACTTTTCGGGGTTGAGCTTGATCCTGTAGTGGTCGAGGTTATCGAACGTCTCGCGGAGATCGTCGATGAGTGTTCTCGCCTCCCTGGTTTTGATGACTATGTCGTCGACATAGACTTGCACATTGCGACCGATCTGGTCCTTCAAGCATGCCTGCATGCACCGCTGGTACGTGGCACCTGCGTTCTTTAGCCCGAAAGGCATTGTGTTGTAGCAGAACACTCTGAACGGCGTGCTGAACGCCGTTTTCTCTTGGTCTTCGACCTTGAGTCGAATCTGGTTGTAGCCTAAGTAGGTGTCGAGGAAGGAGAGTTTCTCGCATCCTACGGTCGAATCGATGATCTGGTCGATCCTAGGAAGAGGGAAGTGATCCTTTGGGTAGTGCTTGTTCAGCGACGTGAAGTCCACGCACATCCGTAGGATGTCCGTGTCCTTTTTGAGGACCATTACTTTATTGGCGAATTCCCTAGGAACTCCTGGCATGTCCGCAGGACACCAGGCGAAGATTTCCCAGCGCTCACGGAGGAATTCGACGAGCGCGCTTTCCTATGCGGGGCTGAGGTCGTTAGCGATCAACGCCGTCTTGGAGGCATCCGTCGTGTGGACCTGCACCTTTTTTGTGTTGACGATGGAGTCAAAAGACATATCAGGTGCATTTTGTCGTGCGACTGGGGGTGCCCCATTGCCCGTCAACTCGCAGAGACTTACGAGCTCCTCCTGCATGCCGAATGAATGGGAGATTCTGTTGAAGTCCCTGTCGCAGTGGTCCGATCGGGTGAAGCTCCCGTGGACCGTGATGACGCCCCTGGGTCCTGGCATCGTGAGTAGCAGGTACGCGTAGTGTGGTACGGCCAAGAACCTTGCGAATGCTACGCGCCCGAGGATGGCGTGGTATTGTGATGGCCAGTCCACCACTTCGAATTCGAGCCGCTCGCTCGGAAGTTGTCCGGCCTGCCGAAGATGACGTCGAGCCATGTTTTTCCTAGGGGGAATATGCCCTTTCCTGGGACGATGTCGTGGAACGTTGTGTCTGATTGTTCCAGGCCGCATAGCGGGATCCGCGTTGCTGCTAGAGTGCTTGCGAACATCAGGTTGATGCCGCTGCCGCCGTCCATGAAGACGCGGCTCATCTCGAAACCTCCGATCTGCGCCTCCAGCACCAGGGCAGCATGACCTGGGCGAGGGATCTGGCAAGGGTGATCCGAACGGCTGAACGTGATGCAGGACTCCGATCCGCTGAGGTACTCAGGGATGGCGGATGGAGTTGTCACAGCCAAGTTGATCTGACGGGTGATTTTCTTCTGCACCCTATTCGTTGGGCGCCCCTTCTGGATCATCAGTGCTCCTTTCAGCGGGGGATACCCGTGCCCAGCATTGTTCTGTGCTGGTGCGACCGGTTGGTTCGGGCCTCCTACGGGTGGCGGTGGAGGAGCTCCATGCGCTATCTCTCCTGGTGCGGGTGCGTTCCCAAATCCAGGGGGTGGAGCTTGCTGCCTCATCTGAACCATGCTTTCGCTGAGCTTTTGGAACTCGCGGCAGTCCTTGATCATGTGGCTTGCCTTATTCTTACCATCCTGCTTGTCCATGTAGAAGTGGATGGTGCATGGACCCGACAGTTTTTCGTATGCCGAAGGTCCATCGTCGCGACCGCGGCGCTGCCACGACTGCGTTGGGCGTCCTCCATCGCGAAAGTTTCCTCCGCGGTATCCTCCTCTGTTGCGGTTGGTGTCGTTGCGGCGATCGGCGTAGCCGGCAGAGACCGTCGTAGACGCGCGGTCTCCTTTTGTTACGGCGCTCCCATCGTCGGCCGTAATCGTCCTCTTTCTCCGATTGTGCCCGGTGGACGGAATCTTCGCCGTCGGCCCACCTGTTGGCGATGTCCATGAGGTGGTCAAGTGTCTTGGGCTTGACGCGCCCAAGTTCCTCCTTGAAGTCCTGGCGCTTGACGCCATCCTTGAAGGCGTCGATGGCCCTTTCTTCGGAGATGTGCGCTGACGAGGTTTGATCTCGTCAATGCCCATTGTTATGGACTTCGGTTTTGGAGAAGATGGGGATGCTGGAGATCGCGGAACGGTTAGCAAACAAGCAACACGGGGACACGAGGTTTACCCAGGTTCAGGCCCCCGGAGGGAAAACCCTACTCCTTCTTGTCTGCTCTTGATTACGGCGAAACCGAAGATTACAGGGGTGCGCAGATGCAATCTGGCGTGGAGGTGTCTATGCGAAAGTATGAGGTGCGTCTAGATCTGTAGATCTGTCTATTGTGTATGTAGGTCGGGGGTGCCCTCCTCGTTGGACCCTCCTATCCTTTATATATGGGGAGGCTAGGTCTTAGGTACCGATACGAGTAGGTTACAAGTTGTATTCAAACTCTAGTCTTGAGCTTTCCTTGTCTTGTGCGCTTGGCGTCCATGTCCATATGGGCTTCATAGCAGCCGAAACTTCATGCACCCTGGCAGGTCGTCGAGTGGGCCTTCCGTCGGGCTAGACCAGGTATGCTAACATCGGGTACCCGTAGGGCATATCCATGTCAGTAGCCCCCGAGTGTTCAGTCGAATCGTAGATTCGGCTGAGGACTCTTCAATCCTTCGGGTGCAACTCTGTATTTCAAGAGAATGTGTAGGGATTGTTGATTCGTGTGCCTGACTCTCCCAACGGATCAGGGTCAGTTAACTGTCTTAGGACAAAACAACACGATCTTCTTCAGATTCGAGTCCCTCGACTCGAATCCGGAACAGATGCTGGCGTAATTCGACTCAGGCCGCGGAGGTCTTACAGCAGTGGAATTCCAGTAAATTTAAATGACGTACCCAACTGTAGGGTTCGCAGCATAGAAAACAAAAAATTTCCTACGATGGGAACATCTATGTACCAAGATCTATCTACTAGATACAAGCAACGGGTGGATATACATCCATAGAATACATACCCTCGAAGATCGAATAGCGTTAACGAGGTTGTATTCGTGGATGATGTAGACGAACGCTTGCCTATCTCAAGATCGTGATGAAGTCCATCTGGTCCAGCCGGTCTAGCACGATCAAGTCCAACACCTCAAAGCAGTGGTGCATCCATGATCGCACACACGTGCGGGGTACCCCGACAACCTCCATGCCCTCGCTCCAGCGAAGCAGCGGAAGCAAGAAATCTTTCCAGAAAAAGCCACCGGGAACATGTATCTCGCTGATCTAAGACCATGGGTAAATTCTAAAGGGGGAGAGAGATCCTTCGCGAGGAGGTGTGCTTTGAGAGGAAGAGAGGGGGGCCTTTTATAGGGGAGAGGGGGGGCACCCAAGGGGCATGGCGCCCAGCCATGGGGCTTCCCCCACCTCTTCCACATTCATGTGGGTGGAGCTCCCACTCAAAATGAAAAGCCTCCACTCCCATTAAAAAGCCTCCACTCAAAAATCCACTCACATGCATTAAATTTCCACCAAATTTAATGCAAGCTCTCATTTAAATAAAACTATTTTATTTATTTATTCAGAATTTTGTTAATTACTTTAATTAACAAACATTCACATAAAACCCCTTACAACATTTCAATTTCACATGCAGAACTAGTTTCAGCAATTTCAACCGAAACAGTTTCGTTGTCTAGTGAAATAAATTACTGCGCTTTCCTTTTTCTTTCTCTGGCATATCATTTGCTCCGAATGGTGTCGGTAACCCTTAAGTGTGTCACCCTACGGTTCGCGAATAATGCAGACATGATCGAGACCCCTCTCCGATCAATAATCAGCAGCGGGACCTGGAGATCCGTACTGACTCCCACACATTCAACAATGACTTCTGTGATCGTGTGAACCTTTTACGTTAGTATCTTAATCCCTTTGTTTCACGATACATTACATGTCCGAGATTCGATCATCGGTATCTCCATACCTAGTTTGATCTCGTTACCGACATGCACTCTTTTCTCGTTCCCGTGATATAACATCCTAGTGATCAAATCACTTGCTTGCAAGCTAATCAATGTGATATCACCGAGAGGGACCGGAGCATATCTATTCGTCATCGGGATGAACAAATTCCACTCTTGATCCATGGGTCTCAGCATAACACTTTAGTAGTTCTGAAGCCATCTTTATAATCACCCAGTTACGGTGTGACGTTCGATGTCATTGAGAAACTCTTCCAGTGTTAGTGATTGACATGATCTCATGGTCTAAGGATTAGGATCACTTCGTAAGTTGTTGTAGCAATATAAACTCAATGACTTTGATCGTAATGCTATAATTCATATGAATGTTCATCACATCATTACACTAATGTTGTGACCTCGTTATTAACAACATCCAATGTCCATGATCAGGAAACCTTTGATCATCTTGTTAATCAACGAGCTAGTTTATAAGAGAGCCATAACTAGGAACTTCCTTTTTGTTTATTAAACACACATGTATTAACGTTTCCGTATTAATACAATTATAGCATGTAAAATAAACATTTATCATAAACAAGGAATACGATAATAACCACTTTATTATTGCCTCTCGGGCATATTCCCTTCAGTCTCCCACTTGCACTAGAGACAATAATCTAGTTTGAAAACTTTACGTTTTGAACACCTATGTATTTCTGGTGTTCTATATACGCAACTGCAAGTGGTTAACATAATCTACGGATCTGACACTTTCAGGTCCGTGTGTATTTGCATGTCTTTGCGTCTTCACGCATCACTCAATCTCCAATGAGATGGCATTGTATAAATTTGGTCTTTCGGTGAGACCTTTAGTTCCTTGGGGTTTAAAACACGTCGATACTATTGTCATACAATATATCTTTAGTGTTAGCCCGTTGCGAACCACACCTTAGTTTGATAACAAACTACTTCACACAAATTCCCTCCTTTGCTGCTACTATAGCAGTCATATACTTAGCCTTTTGTTGTAGTATTCGTCACAATGTCTTAACTTTGGAACTCTTCCAAATCCATCATGGAAACTTTCTTTCCATTTCATTGTGCCACCCATAGTTTAAATTGAGATAAACTTAATTTGTAACTTGTGACAAAACTAGTATCAATGTAACGCTTTACAATGAAATATTTGTAATTGTTTGTCACTTCTACACAAATATATTCTTAGTTCTTCCAAAAGATCATAAGAATATCCTTACTATAGTCCAATGATCATTTTATGATTCATTCTAGTATATGCTCATAACACTTAGAGCATAGGATATATCTGGATGTGTACATATCATGGTATGATTGATCAAAACATTCTCGTGATTTCACTCATCAAGTGTCAAAGCACTTGAATCTTGTTTCACTTATCAAGTGTCGATACACTTGAATCTTGATCCAATTCTTTTCCGTGCGACAAGAACCATTTCTTGTTGTTTCTATATTGAGTTCTTTCAATATCTCATATATGTACGTTTGGCACAACCATATTAGCATCACAGTCTATCCACTATATACATTCATGCTAAATATTCGGGTTTTGCCTAAGTCTTTCATAAAATGAAATTCTTAACCATTGTCAATAAAATATACATCATTTCTAATCAACAAGATGTCCTCCACATAATGTATTAGAAATATGTCCCAGCGCTCCCACTTAATTTCTTGCAAATGCAAGCATCTTCATCGTCTCCTGATGAAAAACTCCTTTTTCATCATGGTGAAGATTCCAACTCCGCGATGCTTACTTCAACAATTGAAGTTTGCATGCCCCTTTTAGCATCCTTTGAATTAACAAAACCCTTTGGATCGTGTCATGTACACGTCCTAGGTAACCATTCTATTAAAAGAACTTTGTTTTGTTTATTCATCTACCATATAACAAATTATATGTAGTGGTTGCTACTTTAATCCGTCCAGACTAAATATCGCTATGAAAGATCAAATCTTGTCATAGTCAACTCCTTGAACATTGTCGTAAAATACTTTACAACATGTCGACTATTTCATAGATGTGAAACATCCATGTCTGTTTCTTTATAGATCCAAATATGACTGATAGGTTTTTACACCTTTCCGGAGGGTCTTCCAAGTTCAAAACTTGACTTATCGTGTATGGAACTATCACGGATTTTATGTCTTCAAGCCATTTGACGGAGTCAGGGCCCATCATCGCTTCTTTGCATGTAGTCGGTTCATCATTGTCAAACAATAATGATTTACTCTCAAATCTAAGTATTTGATTGTTTATCCGACCGACTTGGTTCAACAAGAACTTAGATCTCCGTGACCACAACCTTTGAGGCATATAATCTATGAGCATTATGGCAGCCTCTGGAACGATTTCCGGCACTGCGCAACTCAGCACATTTAGCTAAGGTTCGTTAACCTTATAAAAGTTCTATTGTCCTCCCACTTAACTTTTATGAAAAATTCCTTCTTCAAGAAACTTCACATTTCAAGCGACAAACCCTTTTGTCCTCGGTGTTATGGAGGAATAACCAATTGTTATTCGAAATAACCTACAAAGACATGCTCATCCGACTTCGGTTGTAAACATCTTACTTATGTTTAGCATACCAAAATTTAAGAAATGACAACTTGGGTTTTACCCCAAACCATAACTTCCATGGTGTCATTTCAACAGATCAAGATGGAGCTCTTTTCAGTGTAAAAGCGGAAGTCTCTAAAGCTTTAATCTTTTAAAACATAATGGCAGTTTTATAAATAACACCTTTGATCCAACCATGTCAAATAAGGTTTCATTACAAATCTCAAACACTCCATACTCCTATGGTGTTTCGGGAAATGTAAATCTAGGTGTTTTGCTAAACTTGCAACTCAAATAAATCCCTTTATGATAAATCATAATTCATTTTTTTTTCTTCTTACACTTGTAACTCAAATAAATCCCTTATGATAAAATCATAAACCATTTATTTTCTTGTCACAATGATTTTCACTTCATCTTGAAAGTCTTTGAACATTTTCAAATATTTCACACTTCTTTCTCATTAAGTGAATATTCACTCAAATTTCTGGAGAAAGTATATGAAGTTGAAACCCATCGCTTACGACTACACATAATGGACTACATACATCCATATGTATAAATTCCAATAATTTAGTCCTTCGTTCTTCTTTGGCATTTGAACGAAGTTTTAATTATCACGTGGAAAGTCTCAGAAGCGTCACTTGATCAAATCAAAGACTCCAAAAATCCATGAATATGGAGATTCTTCATGTTTTCTTTCCAATATAATTTAAACAACGATGTCACTTTGTAAGTGATCTTTCAATCATTTGTCTTGCGACATTTTAGCATTAGGTTTTATGGATGTGATTTCTCCAACTAGATTTGTAAATCATCCATCTTATATGGAATACGGTAATTATTTGAAAAACCTTTGTTCTCATAATACCTGATTCAAATAACAATTATTAAAACAAATCTTGAAGTCAAGCCTTGATGTCAACGAGAATACAAACAACGGTTTGTTTGTTTTCGATGAACATCATTACATATTCTGTTGCTAGTTACTTAGGCCATTGTGGTTCATGAATTGCGTCATTCCGTATGAAATTTCATACGAACCAATTCGGTATCCAATACATATTGTAAAACGCGTGGTCGAAAAAGATTGTAATATTTATGGACAAATTATTATGAAATTTAGTTATACTTTGAATCATATTTGTAACACTTTTATGACATATATCACTTGTATGGCATAAATCATCTTCAACCGCGACAAAGAAGGGAAATTTAGTTATACTTTTGAATTATACTTTTTGGCATTTTTGGAATATTTAAAAGTATTTTAAAAACAAAACAAAACTTGTATGGCATAAATCACCACTTTTGGACATTTTTTGGAACATTTAAAAGTATTTTTAAAATAAAAATAAAAAAGTGGAGCACCAGGATTCGAACCTGGGTGCTCATAGTTTAGAATAGAGCTAAGGGGCAGAACCAGTGGGCTATGACAGTACTAGTGCTAACAGAAGGGATGGCCGCCCTCTTATCTGGTAGTCCAACACACACACGCGTAGCGCACCCTGGCCAAGTGCGCTACGGTTATCCGTAGCACACTTGGCCAGGGTGCGCTACGCGTGTGTGTGTTGGACTAGTCAACTGCGCCGCTCGATCCATCTCACAGACACCACACGCACGGCTGCATCTCACAGACACCACACGCATCAATCTGCCACCGCCGCCACCGCCACCGCCACCGCCGCCACCGCCGCGCTGCCGTGGAGGAGCAGGCCCGTGCCCAGGAGGAGGAGGAGGCCACCTTGCTCGTGCGCTCGAGGAGGAGGCCATCGTCGCGGCGGAGGAGGCTGTGCGCTCGAGGAGGAGGATCCCGCGCGCCCGTCGCTCGAGGAGGAGGAGGCCGCTGCTGCTCGAGGAGGAGGAGGCCGTGGAGGAGCCCGCCGTCGTCCTCATCTTAGAGGTGAGCCTCGCCCCTCCCCTCTCTCCCTCTCTCGCCTCTCTCTGCATCCATTCCATCTTAGAGCCTCGCCGCTGCTGCTCGAGGTTAGGGTTCAGAGGATTAGGTTAGGGTTCAGAGGATTAGATGTTAGGGTTCAGAGGAGTTCTTGTTCAGATGGTCTGTGGCAAGCAGTGAAGTGGGTTTTGCTTAGTTCTTGTTCAGAGGGAATTTGATATTCAGTGGTTGTTTTCCTTTGTCAGTGACAAAATTCAGGTGACTTTTAATTAGTGCATTCTCTGATGGATCTGTAAATCCATTTACCCAGTGGCTGCAGAGTCATGGTCAGTTAAATTACCAAGAGCACATCACTGGAACCATTTGTTCAGAGTCATGATCAGTTAAATTACCAAGGCACAAGAACCATTTGTTCCTTTGATGCAGATGATGCTGTGAACTGCGCCGATAAATGTAGCTTGTAGATAGCTTAGGGTTCAGAGTAGCAAGGGTTCAGGGTAAGCTTAGGGTTCAGAGTAGCAAGGTTAGAGGCTGCATAGTTCAATCCACTTTATTGTAGCACAGTTATTGTATAGTTATTGTAGCACAGATTGTATAGTTATTGTAGCACAGATTGTAGCACAGATTGTAGCACAGTTATTGTATAGTTATTGTAGCAAGGTTAGAGGCTGCATAGCAAGGTTAGAGGCTGCATAGTTATTGTAGCACAGATTGTGGGCATCCATTGTGGTTAGAACAATGACATTGCTTCATTGGAATCATACAATAAGTGGCATGCTTATGTAAGATCATTCTCATTTTTACCTTTACTTATTCACAAGATTTATTTTAATTGGGTTGTCATTGTTGCTCAAAGAGATAGCTTCTGTCATATGGCTATGCTTAAATTGATAACAAAAGTTTATATGAAGCACCTATCTGTGGCTATGCTTAAAGAGATAGCAAAAGTTTATATGGCTATGCTTAAAGAGATAGCAAAAGTTTATATGGCTATGATAACAAAAGTTTATAACAAAAGTTTATATGGCTATGCTTAAAGAGATAGCTTATGTCATATGGCTATGCTTCTGTCATATGGCTATGCTTAAATTGATAGCTTCTGTCATATGCGGAAAAATAGAGTAGTGTTGGTTTTGCTACTATCTGTGCTGGGACAATAGCACCTTGAAATTGTGCTTGTGCTTGTATATGAAGCACTTTATTATGTGTGTATGCAGGTTCTTGTATGAAACGAGTCCCGATTTTTGCCGGAATGTTGATTAACTTCCGTTTTGGCAGAAATCGGGCACTCCTAGTTTAAGAAAATTAGCAAAGGTCATGCCGGATTTTTCCGTGCATTTAACCAATTATTTGTTTTTTATTAGTGCAAAGATGTGTGACAACGACGAGGCTGGATGTTCTAAGCGCATCAGCACTGAAGGAGAACTCAGACCTCCGAATAAACAATTGACATTCTGGGAGGCGGCCCAGCGTCTAGAAGACGATGAAGAATACCATCCTTCGGAGAGCGAGGATGATGAGATGGAAGACGCGGAGGAAGAAGCCGAAGGAACGGCGGACGATGAAACCACTGATGGCGGCGAGGGCACACGGAGTGGTAGCAACCCTCCTAAGAAGAAGAAGCCGAAGGACCGGCGCCCGAACACGGTCGGCACGGTCAGGGAGGAAATTACCGAAGTGAGCCCATCAGGGGTTCCTTTGGAGCCCGCCCTTGTCGTCAAAGGGTACGGTGGGCAAGTGGCGGCGATCACCCGGACAACCATCTCGATCAACACCGAGAATCTCCGGCATAAAGATAATGGCCACTTGCGCACACTCCTCTTCGAGAAGCTGCACGCCAGATACAAGTTCCCCGCTAAGTATCAGAACACAAATTATCATGGGAATGAAGTAAACAAATCCGCCCTCACAAAGATGAGCACCGCCCTGGCCAGCTGGAGAACCCGGATAAAGAAGAAGATCTATAAAGAAGGCAAAAGTCTCGAGGAGATCCAGAAGATTGACCCGCAGATCACCGAAGATCAGTTCCGGGAGTTCAAGGAGAGGTGTGAATCCGAAAGAGCCCTGGCCAATAGTAATCGGGGAAAGGTGCTGCAGGCGATGAATATAGGTCATCACCATCTCGGATCTGGTGGATACAGAACCGCGGAGGCCAAATGGAATAAGGAGGACGAAGAGTATAGATCCAAGGGGATAGAAAACCCCTTTGCTAAATTCGAACCCGGGCAGGTTCGAAACTTCATCAGGGCCCGTTACCATGTGGACCCAAAAACCAAACAACTCACCGCGGATCCTGCGGTGAAGGAATTCGAGGAAATTGTGGTAAGTATAATCTAATTACCGGTGATCAACACGATTGCAATCTAATCGATGATCTAAATGATTCACTGTTACTTCTTCTGCAGGAGGAGGAAATTGTTGCTAGTCATGGATCCCAGGGTTCCTCATCCCAGGGGTCGACGGCGGCCACCCGGTGGGCTAACCCTTTTAACAGGGCGATGAACCGGGCCAAGAAAATAGAGCCGGTTACGAAGAAGCCGTCGTCGGCTGGCCGTCTGGCCGGCCTCGGGGGTAAGAAGTGGGTGGATCATTTTGGTCCACCGCCGAGGACGCATGTGGCGCCGTCGGGAAGGAGCGAGGAGGAAAACAGAGAGGTTCAAGAACTTAAGGCACAAGTGGCGCGGATCCCGCAGATCGTCCAAGACAACCTGGCAATCACCCTTATGTCCTTCCTGCCTACCTTGGTGGAGTCAATAGCGAACTGGAGTGCGGGTGGTCGAGTAGGGCCGTGCCCGATTCCAAGCATGGTCAGCAGCCACTCGAACAACGCGGCGCCGACGAATCAGGCGAACTACGTGTTCGTGACTCCGCCCGCTAGCACCGCGGCGCCGCAAGTGTTGGTGACTCCCCCTGCCATCACCGCGGCGCCGGAGTACATGTTGGTGCCCCCCCTGCCATCGTCGCGGCGGCACCGGAGCTCCAAGCACCCGTCGGTAGGGAGAATACACCGGCGGCCAGCACCGCGCCATCAAGCAGCCCTTCCGTCTCTTGCACGCCCGTCGCCGTATGCGGTGCGTCGACATTAGCCGATCTCGACGCCATCACGGTAAACAAATTGCTTTAATTACCGCCTTTCATGCCATCTATATATTACTCTTGTGGCATCTCGCTCTGACGATGCCGTACATGTTTTCCGCAGACGGATGTTCCTTGCACTCTCTTATGCTACGTGAACAACGAGCTGAGGGATGTTGCCAAGGGTACCATCGTTCAACCCTTGCAGCGTACGTTCCACTCAAAGCCGATGCCAGATAGCGTGCATAGGGTTAAAATTAGTCGGGTGCTAAGGGGCTGCGACGACCTGGAACCTCCCATTCAACCCCCAGGAGCGGATGAAGAAGAGTCGTCTGTCCTCAGAAGTTGCTTCGGCTTGTTCATGCTATGGCCAAAGAGCATGATCCGTTTGGGGACGGCGGGGGCCATCACGCAACAGACAACAGCACCGCCTGTCGTGCCAGCGACAAGCGGTGGCAAGGCCCCCTTACCGCCCTCGCCGTCACCTCCACGCGGTGGGTCGGATGATCATGTTGATGATATGCACATGGCGCAGGATCCGGCCGAGGACTTCGAAGACTGGAATGATCACTTCTTCAGCACTCAGTTTGGCAACGAAGAAGACCTAGCTGGTGGCCCCACAGAGAAAGCCACTATCACCAAGCGTCTGTTTGGTTCTCAGGAGACGCCTCCAGCTTGCGCCTTTACAGAGCCAGCTGATACAACCAACCGGCCCTTTATTCTAAGCCCTGACACACTACATAGGGCGGCCGGTGCTCAGATTGCGGTGCCTGCCCGCTCTCCAAAAGGAAAAAAGGGCAGGAAAAGAAAATCTAGCAGCTCGAGCCAGCCGGTGGCGTCAACAACTGCGAATCCGATCAGGTTTCGGGACGGGCCACCAAGACCCGAGGGTATTATGTGGAGGATTCATGTGGCGGGTGAGCCCATGCTACCTAAGAATTTGCGGAAGCTCGCCAGTTCGGAACTGCAGAGTGTGCATGATGGCGTGCTGACGATAGAGAGACGCCTTCTATCGGAGAAAGATCCCTCGCACCCGGTATTCGTGGTTAAGGTGCCACCAGGCTTGGGCTTCGTCGACACTGCCCCCGCGGATCTGTTCTTCCTGCGGTTCGAGGACATCTTCAATATGTTCCACCTATACCCGCTGCACTATACCATGGTCCGTCTCTTTTCTCTCAGCCTGGCCACGCAGATCATTAGAGAGAACACACCGGGCATCACTATAGTGGACCCCTACTACATGCGTGACGGCTGCTTGGGTTCCCCCGCCGAACGACGTATCGTGGCCTCGTACCTAAAAAGAATCCTCGTGGCGAACAAGACAAAGGAATACATTCTCGTGCCTTACTTTCCCGAGTAAGTCGTTATTCAGTCGCCACCGTCGATTGGCTTTATTAGATCATCATCATTCTTTTTTCAACACATTCCATTTGAATTTTTTGCGTAGAGATGAACACTGCACGCTCATCTCCTTATCGCCGAAGCATTCCCACGCCACGTATTTCGACTCGGGGAGTCTAGAAAAGAAGAAAAACTACGACAAGATCAAGGAAGTTCTGGATGATGCTCTCACTGGCTTTGCCTCGACGGAAGGCACCAGCTTCGTGCGTAAGAAGGTCAAGTTCGGCAAGCACGTCTTCAACCACGTAACAGAGTTCCCCTGCGTGAAGCAGCCGGAAAACAGTAAGAAGGAAGCCTACTACGCACTCCATCACATGAGGGCGTTCCTACTTGACCAGCAGAATTCTACGCTGCCAGATCATCTCAAACAGTGGGCCGAAGCAAAGGCCAAGATCAATGATTCGGATATTAGACAAGAGATGTATCGCATCCAGCAGCAGTTTGGGGCAATCATCTTTCGTGATGTCATGACTTCGGGGGGGGATCTTCTACGGAGGAAATATCCCGAATAACCGTGACATAGAAGATCGCCTAGAGATGCAGGGTGACTATAGGAAGTTCATGACGAGGCAGGGCGTCCTCCCATTCCCTAAGCCGAGCCAGAAGGCTTGATGTTGGCCTAGTTGTAGTTGCAAACTATAGATGACCTTTGTGTGTGTGTGGATGACAAGTGTACTTATCTTATTAGGTTTATGAATCACCGCTTACTTATTTTGCTTATTATTATTATATATCAATCAATGCTTGGTTTTTTTGCTTACTCTTTGGTTTTTTTGCTTACTCTTTGGTTCTCGGACGACAAGTGTGAGTTATTTTTGTCTTTTTCGAGAATATGCCGATGATTGAAATGTCGTGGCACAATATATATGTGAATGTGCTATGACGGGATTGTCAGCCTTGTGATATGCACAAGTCCAGGAATTGTGCATCCTACTTGGCTGACAGTCCCGTCATAAGCAATTCCTGTGTCCAACGACCTAGCTAGTTATATATGAGGCATGCTTTTCGAGTTATTTTTGTCTTTTTCGAGAATATGCCGATGATTGAAATGTCGTGGCACAATATATATGTGAATGTGCTATGACGGGATTGTCAGCCTTGTGATATGCACAAGTCCAGGAATTGTGCATCCTACTTGGCTGACAGTCCCGTCATAAGCAATTCCTGTGTCCAACGACCTAGCTAGTTATATATGAGGCATGCTTTTCGAGTTATTTTTGTCTTTTTCGAGAATATGCCGATGATTGAAATGTCGTGGCACAATATATATGTGAATGTGCTATGACGGGATTGTTAGCCTTGTGATATGCACAAGTCCAGGAATTGTGCATCCTACTTGGCTAACAGTCTCGTCATAAGCAATTCCTGTGTCCAACGACCTAGCTAGTTATATATGAGGCATGCTTTTCGAGTTATTTTTGTCTTTTTCGAGAATATGCCGATGATTGAAATGTCGTGGCACAATATATACGTGAATGTGCTATGACGGGATTGTTAGCCTTGTGATATGCACAAGTCCAGGAATTGTGCATCCTACTTGGCTAATAGTCCCGTCATAAGCAATTCCTGTGTCCAACGACCTAGCTAGTTATATATGAGGCATGCTTTTCGAGTTATTTTTGTCTTTTTCGAGAATATGCCGATGATTGAAATGTCGTGGCACAATATATACATGAATGTGCTATGACGGGATTGTTAGCCTTGTATTATGCACAAGTCCAGGAATTGTGCATCCTACTTGGCTAATAGTCCCGTCATAAGCAATTCCTGTGTCCAACGACCTAGCTAGTTATATATGAGGCATGCTTTTTGAGTTTGCTCTTTTTGATTTAAGAGTACTTTCTATAAGTGTATCTTCATATGCGACTTTAATTATACATGTTTTTTCAATCACCGGTTAGTTATTATTGTCAACTTGTAGATGACGTGGTACATCGTGTACAAGGGACGGGTTCCCGGAGTCTACGATGATTGGGAAGACTGCCGGAGACAGGTGCACCGTTTCAGCGGCAATAGCTACAAAGGGTACAACACTATGGCGGAGGCGGAAGATAGATACACGCGCTATCTAGCGGGAGTTAGGACAAGGAACCGGATGAAGACCTACACCTTCGTCGCGGCGGTGATCATGCTTATCTTCTTTGGTTATTTATCCCGCGTTTGTGTCTAGCTAGCTAGTTTAGATGTCTAGGCGAGCTTCCGAGCTCTAACTTGTTCGATCGACACATGTATTCGCATGTCACCAACTACTACTTTGTAACATGATCAAAACAATGTAACTTGGACTATGTATTCATGTATGAGACTTATCTATATGTATTTGTTTCAATCTTGTTTTTCATATCGAGTATTTATATATATAATTGTATATCTTGTATCTGTGTGTGTATATCTGCTGTAATATTGTATATAATCTGTATTGCATATAATCTGGCTTGGAAATTAAAAAAAAAAATACATCTGTGGCGCACATGTTCTACCTTCTGTGGCGCACTACACCTAAAGCGCACCATGGATGTTTAGTGGCGCACTGGGTAGTGCGCCACAGAAGATCCAAGGGGTAGCGCACCATGCCAAACTTCTGTGGCGCACTAGGTGGTGCGCTACGCCTATCTCTACACAACCGTGGCGTACTAGGCAGTGCGCCACGGCTGAGAGATAGCCGTAGCGCAAGGCCCGTGGCGCACTACAGGTGCGCCACGGATGGGCCTTTCAGGTGCGCCACAAACGACCATTTTCCTAGTAGTGTCATGTGCGAGGACATGTAAAGTTTGTTCGGGCCGCTTCATCCCACTATGCCACCAATATCCAAAGTACAACTAAGAAGCAATAAAATGAGCATCATCGCCCACATACTCATATGTGTACTACCCGTGCAAAGCATCTACGCATAAACCTGGCTCTGATACCACTGTAGGGTTCGCAATATAGAAAACAAATCCTACGATGGGAACATCTATGTACCAAGATCTATCTACTAGATACAAGCAACGGGTGGATATACATCCATAGAATACATACCATCAAAGACTGAATAGCGTTAACAAGGTTGTACTCATGGATGATGTAGACGAACGCTTGCCGATCTCAAGATCGTGATGAAGTCCATCTGGTCCAGCCGGTCCAGCCGGTCCAGCACCTCAAAGCAGTGGTGCATCCGTGATAGCACACGCGTGCGGGTACCCCGAAAACCTCCACGCCCTCGCTCCAGCGAATCAGCGTAAGTAACAAATCCTTCCAGAAAAAGCCACCGGGAACATGTATTTCGCTGATCCGAGACCATGGGGAAATTCTAAAGGGGGAGAGAGATCCTTCGCGAGGAGGTGTGCTTTGAGAGGAAGAGAGGGGGGCCTTTTATAGGGGAGAGGGGGGTCACCCAAGGGGCATGGCGCCCAGCCATGGGGCTGCCCCCACCTCTTCCACATTCATGTGGGTGGAGCTCCCACTCAAAATGAAAAGCATCCACTCCCATTAAAAAGCCTCCACTCAAAAATCCACTCACATGCATTAAATTTCCACCAAATTTAATGCAAGCTCTCATTTAAATAAAACTCTTTTATTTATTTATTCAGAATTTTGTTAATTACTTTAATTAACAAACATTCACATAAAACCCCTTACAACATTTCAATTTCACATGCAGAACCAGTTTCAGCAATTTCAACCGAAACAGTTTCGGTGTCTAGTGAAATAAATTCCTGCGCTTTCCTTTTTCTTTATCTGGCATATCATTTTCTCCGAATGGTGTCGGTAACCCTTAAGTTTGTCACCCTACGGTTCGCGAATAATGCAGACATGATCGAGACCCCTCTCCGATCAATAATCAGCAGCGGGACCTGGAGATCCGTACTGACTCCCACACATTCAACGATGACTTCTGTGATCGTGTGAACCTTTTACGCTAGTATCTTAATCCCTTTGTTTCACGATACATTACATGTCCTATATTCGATCATCGGTATCTCCATACCTAGTTTGATCTCGTTACCGACATGCACTCTTTTCTCGTTCCCGTGATATAACATTCTAGTGATCAAATCACTTGCTTGCAAGCTAATCAATGTGATATCACCGAGAGGGCCCAGAGCATATCTATCCGTCATCGGGATGAAAAAATTCCACTCTTTATCCATGGGTCTCAACATAACACTTTAGTAGTTCTGAAGCCATCTTAATAATCACCCAGCTACGGTGTGACGTTTGATGTCATCGAGAAACTCTTCCGGTGTTAGTGATTGACATGATCTCATGGTCTAAGGATTAGGATCACTTCGTAAGTTGTTATAGCAATATAAACTCAATGACTTTGATCGTAATGCTATACTTTGGATGAATATTCATCACATCATTACACTAATGTTGTGACCTCGTTATTAACGACATCCAATGTCCATGATCAGGAAACCTTTGATCATCTTGTTAATCAACGAGCTAGTTTATAAGAGAGGCATAACTAGGAACTTCCTTTTTGTTTATTAAACACACATGTATTAACGTTTCCGTATTAATACAATTATAGCATGTAAAATAAACATTTATCATAAACAAGGAATACGATAATAACCACTTTATTATTGCCTCTCGGGCATATTCCCTTCACCAACGCGTCCGTCGGGATTTTTCATCGCGCCTGTTGGCACGGATTCGTACTAGAAGAGCGCAGTCGTGTGCGTTGCCAGGCCATTAGATGGTATCTGTAGGTCTTATCTTTGCATCGCAGACACAACATCCGAATTTTATCACGATCGCACAATCAGCGCCCCCAGTCCCCACGGTCGGCGCCAATTGACGAGGTTTGATCTCGTCAATGCCCATTGTTATGGACTTGGGTTTTGGAGAAGATGGGGATGCTAGAGATCGCGGAACGGTTAGCAAACAAGCAACACGGGGACATGAGGTTTACCCAGGTTCAGGCCCCTGGAGGGAAAACCCTACTCCTGCTTGTCTGCTCTTGATTACGGCGAAACCGAAGATTACAGGGGTGCGCAGATGCAATTTGGCATGCAGGTGTCTATTCGAAAGTATGAGGTGCGTCTAGATCTGTAGATCTGTCTATTGTGTACGTAGGTCGGGGGTGCCCTCCTCGTTGGACCATCCTATCCTTTATATATGGGGAGGCTAGGTCTCAGGTATTGATACGAGTAGGTTACAAGTTGTATTCAAACTCTAGTCTTGAGCTTTCCTTGTCTTGTACGCTTGGGCGTCCGTGTCCATATGGGCTTCATAGCAGCCGAAACGTCATGCACCCTGGCAGGTCGTCGAGTGGGCCTTCCGTCGGGCTGGACCAGGTATGCTAACATCGGGTACCCGTAGGGCATATCCATGTCAGTAGTCTCCGAGTGTTCAGTCGAATCGTAGATTCGGCTGAGGACTCTTCAATCCTTCAGGTGCAACTCTGTCTTTCAAGAGAATGTGTAGGGATTGTTGATGCGTGTGCCTGACTCTCCCGACGGATCAGGGTCAGTTAACTGTCTTAGGACAAAACAACACGATCTTCTTCAGATTAGAGTCCCTCGACTCGAATCCGGAATAGATGCTGGCGTAATTCGACTTAGGCCGCGGAGGTCTTACAAGAGTGGAATTCCAGTAAATTTAAATGATGTACCCAATGCGTCCGTCGGGATTTTTCATCGCGCCTGTTGGCACGGATTCATACTAGCAGAGCGCAGTCGTGTGCGTTGCTAGGTCATTAGATGGTATCTGTAGGTCTTATCTTTGCATCGCAGACACAACATCCGAATTTTATCACCACGAAGGTGTTTCGGGTGGCCAAGGAGAATGTTACTCACTTAGCGTTAATTGGGGCAGAGTTGCCGGAAATTTTTTGCATACTGATCCGAAAGATCGCAGTCGAAGAATTCATAGGGTGCGCGACCAGCGCTCCCTATGGGAGTAGCCCCCGAGTCCTTAGTCGAATCGTTGATTCGAGTGAGGAATCAAAGCATGCCACTCGAAGATCTTCTGTGTGCATGACCAATGCTCCAGTTTGGAGTAGCCCCCGAGTCCTTAGTCGAATCGTTGATTGGAGTGAGGAAACGAAGCATGCCACTCAAAGATCTTCTGTGTGCGCGACCAGCCCTCCAGTTTGGAGTAGCCCCCGAGTGTCTGGCGGAGTCGTAGACTCGGGCAGAGACTCGAGTCTGGTATCATGTAGTTGTATCCGAAAATCCCGGAAGTACATCGGGTGCGCGATCAACGCTCTTGACAGGAGTAGCCCCCGAGTGTCTAGTCGAGTCGCAGACTCGAGTGGAGACTCGGGCTAGGATAAACCACTGACCCGGAAGTGCATCGAGTAAGCGTCTCACGCATAAAGAGCAGGGAGTCAACGTAGCAGAGTGATGCGGCATTTTAGCCGGAAGGACTCGACGTTGCGGATGAAGTCGACGTTGTTTCTTCTGTTGGGTGTGCGGCCATCGCCGCTTTTATCGATGATTGATGTGTACATCCGAGGAATACTTCGACTCGGGTCTTGGCGTCTGTTGACGTGACTGGCGCTGGTCGACTCCGTTGGAGGACCCAATAGAATAGTTCAGCGCATTTGACATCCTTGTAAGCTGCAGAAAAACATGACGAATTGTGAAGTACTTGTATCTTGTAAAGAATATTTGCCTTTTGGCTTGTATAGTAAGATTCTGGTGCCGATCGAGTCGACACTTTTGCATTTTATGCTAGGACTTTTCGTTAGCCTGATTACCCTTAGTCTCAGTACCTTGCCGAGGCACTCGGAGTTCAAGGGTTCGACGATCAGGCAGAATCAGCTACTCGGGCTGTCGCGTTCGAGGTGCTCGAGTGCGTGGAGCCGATGGAACATTAGGTTACTCGAAGAGGGCGCAGCCCCCGAGTGTTTCGAGTGCGATTAAAGTAAGAAAGAAAATCTACTTTGAGTAGAGAACTTAGCTTTAGTTGTAGTTTTCGTTGACGAGGTCAACGCTGTAGTGGGTCGCACGCGGACGTAGTCGACACAGAGGACCGCACTCATAGCAGTCGACAACGAGTTCCGCATCCGAAGATTGTCGCTGTCGAATACGGCGCTAGGTCACCATATCCGAAGGATGTATCGTTGAGTTGTAGATCGCTTTGGTTGAGACCGTCACGATCGCACAATCAGCGCCCCTAGTCCCCACGGTCGGCTCCAATTGACGAGGTTTGATCTCGTCAATGCCCATTGTTATGGATTTGGGTTTTGGAGAAGATGGGGATGCTGGAGATCGCGTAATGGTTATCAAACAAGCAACACGGGGACACGAGGTTTACCCAGGTTCAGGCCCCCGGAGGGAAACCCTACTCCTGCTTGTCTGCTCTTGATTGGCGAAACCGAAGATTATAGGGGTGCGCAGATGCAATCTAGCGTGGAGGTGTCTATGCGAAAGTATGAGGTGCGTCTAGATCTGTAGATCTTTATATTGTGTACGTAGGTCGGGGGTGCCCTCCTCGTTGGACCCTACTAGCCTTTATATATGTGGAGGCTAGATCTCAGGTACCGATACGAGTAGGTTACAAGTTGTATTCAAACTCTAATCTTGAGCTTGCCTTGTCTTGTGCGCTTGGGCGTCCGTGTCCATATGGGCTTCATAGCAGCCGAAACGTCATGCACCCTGGCAGGTCGTCAAGTGGGCCTTCCATCGGGCTGGACTAGGAATACTAACATCGGGTACCCGTAGGGCATATCCATGACAACAAGCACCGCTCCCGGACGGAGAACATGGACCCCAAGGAGCGCCATGAGGTTACCCGAACCCTCCACGCATCCTTCATAGAGATGGATGACGACGGCAACATCATCCCGAAGATCCTGCAATCTGCAATCATGGCAGCCACTGCGTACCTTGCGTCCCACCCACCTCCGGAGGGGGACCCGAAAATAGCCATGCAAAAGTACGCACTCACCGGGCTCGGACTCGTCGGATCTGCGCTCCATCAAGAAGCTCCTGCGGAGCCAAAAAAGAAAGCTACGGTCAGGTTCGACCGCAGCCCCACTCCTTCATCCGAAGAAGAGGACCATGACCTTCCTCGAAGGCACAAGAGCTCGCGTCATCGCAGCCGCGATTATGACGCCAGAGACGCACTCACACATCACAAAATCGACAAAGCAGGAGCCAAGCACGCATGCTCGTCTGAATCCGAGATGGACGAAGACGAAGGAGAACTCTGCGGAGCCTGGTGCTTCAGCTGATCTGTCCGAAGGACACGGATGCCACGAAATTTCAAGCTTCCTTCGGATACTCCGAAGTTCGACGGCACACAGGACCCCAAGGCATGGCTCAGCGACCACCTGTCATCCGTCAAGCTGCACGGTGGAAACAAGGAAACCGCCATGCAATGCCTTCAGCTGCAGCTGACAGGCGCAATCCGGATCTGGCTTAGCAACCTATCTTTAGGATCCATCCGAAGCTGGGAGGAGCTGGCTTACAGTTTCATCCAAAACTTTAAAGGCACCAACAAGAGGCCCGCCTCAATCGAGGAGTTGCGAGCATGTACTCAACGAACGGGCGAATCCATTCGCTCGTACATACTACGCTGGTCCAACACCAAAAACTCCACGGCGGACATCTCCGAAGAAAGGGCCATCGACGCCTTCAAGGACGGCGTCAAGCGCCACGACTTCAAGGAGGAACTTGGGCGCGTCAAGCCCGAGACACTCGACCACCTCATGGACATCGCCAACAGGTGGGCCGACGGAGAAGATTCCGTCCACCCGGCACAATCGGAGGAAGAGGACGATTACGGCCGACGACGGGAGCGCCGTAACAAAAGGAGACCGCGCGTCTACGACGATCGCGATGGACATGACATGGTCGCGGCCGGCTATGCCGATCGCCACAACGACACCAACCGCAACAGCGGCGGATACCGCGGAGGAAACTTTCACGATGGAGGACGCCCAACGCAGTCGTGGCAGCGCCGCGGTCGCGACGACGGACCTTCGGCATACGAAAAATTGTCGGGTCCATGCACCATCCACTTCTACATCGACAAGCAGGATGGTAAGAAGAAGGAAAGCCACATGCTCAAGGACTGCCGCGAGTTCCAAAAGCTCAGCGAAAGCATGGTTCAGATGAGGAAGCAAGCTCAACCCCCTGGATTTGGGAACACACCCACACCAGGAGAGATAGCGCATGGAGCTCCTCCACCGCCACCCGTAGGAGGCCCGAACCAACCGGTCGCACCAGCACAGAACAACGCTGGGCAAGGGTATCCCCCGCCGAAAGGAGCACTGTTGATCTAGAAGGGGCGCCCAACGAATAGGGTGCAGAAGAAAATCACCCGTCAGATCAACCTGGCCATGACAACTCCACCAGCCATCCCTGAGTACCTCAGCGGATCAGAGTCCTGCATCACGTTCAGCTGTTCGGATCACCCTTGCCAGATCCCTCGCCCAGGTCATGCTGCCCTGGTGCTGGAGGCGCAGATCGGAGGTTTCGAGATGAGCGAACGCTGGTGCGGATTTTTTGGTGTTGGACCAGCGTAGTATGTACGAGCGAATGGATTCGCCCGTTCGTTGAGTACAGGCTCGCAACTCCTCGATCGAGGCGGGCCTCTCGCTGGTGCCTTTAAAGTTTTGGATGAAACTGTAAGCCAGCTCCTCCCAGCTTCGGATGGATCCTGAAGATAGGCTGCTAAACCAGATCCGGGTTGCGCCTGTTAGCTGCAGCTGAAGGCATTGCATGGCGGTTTCCTTGTTTCCACCGTGCAGCTTGAAGGATGACAGGTGGTCGCTGAGCCATACGTTGGGGTCCTGTGTGCCGTCGAACATCGGAGTATCCGAAGGAAGCTTGAAATTTCGTGGCATCCGTGTCCTTCGGATAGATCTGCTGAAGCACCGGGCTCCGCAGAGTTCTCCTTCGTCTTCGTCCATCTTGGATTCAGACGAGCATGCGCGCTTGGCTCGTGCTTTGTCGATTTTGCGCTGTTTGAGTGCGTCTCTGGCATCGTAATCGCGACTGCGATGACGCGAGATCTTGTGCCTTCGAGGAAGGTCATGGTCCTCTTCTTCGGATGAAGGAGTGGGGCTACGGTCGAACCTGACCGTAGTTATCTTTTTCGGCTCCGCAGGAGCTTCTTGATGGACCGCAGCTCCGACGAGTCCGAGCCCGGTGAGTGCGGACTTGTGCATGGCTCTTTCCGGGTCCCCCTCCGGAGGTGGGTGGGACGCGAGGTACACAGTGGCTGCCATGATCGCAGCTTGCGGTGTTTTCGAGATGATGTTGCCGTTGGCATCCATCTCCATGAAGGATGCGTGGAGGGTTCGGGTCACCTCATGGCACTCCTTGGGGTCCATGTTCTCCGTCCGGGAGCGGTGCTTGTTGCCGTGGTTGCCGTTCGAGCTGGAGCCGATGCCCATGGCGGAGAGCGCAGCTCGTCACGCGCTGGACTCTAAGGCTGCTTGCTTGCGTTTGTCAAGCACCTCTTGCATCTTGACCTGCTTCTTGTGCTCCTCGATCAGGAGCAAATGGTATGCCATCAGCAGGTCCCATGAGGCGTCTGCAGGCAGGATCGTGCTGCCCGCCACGGCCGCGCGTGCCTGGGCCCATCCTTCTTTGCTAAGACGGATGACATGGCCGGTGTTATCCCCTTCGGGTGCGGGTGACTGGCTTCTTCTGTTCCCGCCATTTCGGTCATGCGGGTTAGGTGGCGGGTTGGGCGGCGGGTTGGGCGTTTGCTGATCCACGTCGCCCTGGACTACGGCGCATTGGTAGCGCTCGTATATTGGTCCGCTGCTGCCGCAGCTTTCGGATCCGGAACCGTAGGTCCCTTCATCCGATGGCGGATCGCACAGATCAGAGTTGCAGCTGCTGCTGTCGTATGACTCATCTGTTGATGATGATGCGCGTAGCACAGGGTGTGGGGCCCACGAAGCAGACCTAATTGATGGTAGGGGCACCCGCTCTGGGAGGCGGAGGGTGCCAGTTTGCCCCACCTAGAAGTAAAATCTCCCAAACAGGATCTCGAGTCTGTCGCCTACGGCTCAAAGTCCTTCATGGTGGCCGGTGAGTGGGCGGTGAAGTCGAAAGCGCCGAAGAGGAGGTGACTCTCCGTCTCCGCGGAGTTGTAGATCGCTCCGGTTGGGACCGTCGCGATCGCACAATCAGCGTCCCCGGTTCCCACAAACGGCGCCTATTGATGAGGTTTGATCTCATCAATGCCCATTGTTACGGACTTGGGTTTTGGAGAAAATGGGGATGCGGGAGATCGCGGAACGGTTAGAAAACAAGAAACACGGGACACGATGTTTACCCAGGTTCAGGCCCCCGGAGGGAAAATCCTACTCCTGCTTGTCTGCTCTTGATTACGGCGGAACCGGTGATTACAGGGGTGCGCAGATGCAATCTGGCGTGGAGGTGCGTATGCGAAAGTATGAGAGAGAGATCTAGGTTGTGCCCTCCTGGACTTTATATAGACTTAGGCAGGTCCCAGGCACAGATCTAGTCGGTTACAAGTTCTAGGGTTTACCCTTTTGGAATTTCCTATCTACTCTAGTCTTGCTCTCCAAGGATCCGAAGGCGTCATGGGCCTTGGCCACACGAAAATCTTCATGGGCCGGCGTAAATTTTCCGTGGGCCTTCCTTGGGCTGGACAGGTATGCTGAGATCGTGTACCCGTAGGGTATAACCATGTCAGCAGTGCTAGCTAGCTTATACCCCTTTGGGTTCTAGGGTTTACTATTTGGATCTTGGTTCCTATAATGTGGGCCGGGTCATGGGATTGCCCTAACCAACTATATGCCTTAAGCATATGTGATCATACCCACTTGATAACCCAATTCCTAGTTTTACTTGCAAGCTTTATACTTTATTTCTTTATCAAAGCTTTCTCTTAGAGTTTACTTAAGTGACTTGTAGATTCTAGGAAGATAACTGAAGGTTGCATAAAGAGCATTAAATTTGGCCTAATCTAGATAATCTTGATGTCATCCTAAGGCATGAGATTGAACCTAGTTAAACTAGACTAGTTTACTACCCCTCATTAGCACTCACCCCCACTTGTAGATGCTAATGCTAAGCATAAAACTTGATCCTTTAGATGGGAATACTTGGTGAAAATGGTTATAAAAACCTTAGAATGATGATTCATTCTACTGAGATGTTTTGGCACGTGTTTCCGAAAACACCAGATGATTTTGGTGATGAAAATGTTAAGGCATGAGCCTTAGCCCTTTATAAAACTGATGGTTGTCTGGATGCGATACCATTCCAAATTTACCGTACAACCACAATACCCGAAATTTGGGTAGGGCTTGACTGGAAACTTATATACTTTAGTATGGGTTCCCTCAAAGCCAAGGTATGAGCTGAGGCTACCTTGTGAAGATTGTCCACCTGTGTAGTACCCAAGATGACAGTTGGTCATGGTTGGGAGGCCAAACTCACAGGAGAGGTTCCTATACTAGCGTGTGTAATTGAAAGGTTAGGATTGATTATCTGCATACTGAGTATGGTGAATTCAGGATTTGTTCCCAAAGGATGTATCGAATGTTGTGGTGAAAGTGTACAATCTCTGCAGAGTGTCAAACTATTCGAATAGCCACGTCCGCGGTTATGGACAGTTGGAGTGGCCATACTGTTCCCCCGTCAGATGTTTTCAAAATGACTTATGAAATGAATTGAGATTTTGACTTGACCACAACAGAGTTGTGATATGAAATTCAAGTACCCCCTTAGGTGTTATAAAACTTCAACTAGCTTTCTTGCTTCTGAACTTAGTAGAGGTAAATCTGGCTTTTTGCAAAACAACCCTAGAGCTTAGTGTCCTAATACAAAAACCCCCTTCACTTGTTAGTATTAGTTTGCGAGTACTTAAAGATTAATCATGGCTTTGTCCCTGGATATTCCCGTGGCCAGACTATGAAGAGGAGTACCAGGATGATGGACCCCAGGAAAGTTACGACAACTAGGATCATGTCCCATCATCAGCATTGCCTGTGACCCCGAAGATGGAGCTTCGCCTACGCTACCTTTATTATTACGTATTTCCGTTGCTTGGTTTTTATTAAGAACTGGATCATGAGATCCTTATTTGTGTAAGACCTTATGTATGGTTTGTACTGGATGATGTACTGTGGTATCCAAATCTGATATGTCTCGCAAAAATGGTAATCCTGGGATTGTGATGTATGGCATAACAGGCATCTGGGATAAAAAATCCGGGTGTTGACAAGTTGGTATCAAAGCCATCCTGACCATAGGAGACCCTAGTTAGACTGGCCGTTTGAATCAAAAACTTAGTTTCAAAACCAAAGGAAGCAAATATTTACAAAAACTTATTCCCATTCTTATCACCTTGATTACTTCAGGAAAATTCATGTTCCTCAAAAACTCTTGCAAAATACCTAAAAATTTGACACACTTGATCACTCTACTAACTTACTCATCCTCTATTCTTATAGATGTACGTGAAGTACAACAAGTTTTATCAGTTGGGGAATGGAGGAGACCTTAACTTTGAGCGGGATTTGGACCAGCTTTCGGAACTTCTGGAGCGTCCACACCCCGAGTTCTTCGGAGCTCAGCTCAATGATCAAGGAGGAGAATATCTGCAGTGGCTAATTGTTGCAAGTCTCCGAGGAAAGTTTGAACCTGCCACTGCCGAGGGAATTCAGTTCACCTTAAGAGAAAACAACTGGCTAGATGGACTTGCCAGGGCCATGCAGGAAGCTCTTGCCCGTCTATGTGGGCAGAGTATCAATCAGATCAAGGGTACCCTCTTTGAGTTTTGTCCAAGGCGTGATGCTATGGGACAGCCACTGGAAGCCCCATACCACCCCGAGGCAAAGACTCAGTTGGACCACCTTAGCTTCATGATGTATGATCGTCAGCAGGAATTGGATAATTTTCATGATTACTCCAACCACAAGTCCGCCATCATCAAGACGAAGGATCAAACCATCGCCATGTTAGCGAAGGATGGCAAGTCTCGCCGCCGTCAGCTTAACAAGAAGGAGCGCATCATTTCCCATCTTCGCCACCGTATCTCGGATTTGGAGGAGACCATCCATGAGAGAGACATGCAGTTGGAGGAAAGGGAGAATGCCGGAGAAGACCTGCGTGGAGACCCCTACTCCTATCTCAGCAATGATGAAGATTTTCTGGAGGATCAGGCCATTGACTTCTTCACCGATGAGGAGGATTTCGCCTTCATCGATGACGATGAGGATGATGAGGAGGACAATTACACCGACTCCGAGGAGTAGTAGCACTTGAGCACTAGCGTAGTGAGTTGTATTCGGTCCCACTGTATCGTAGTTTTCAGAATGGTTCTTAAAACCATCTGGTTTTCTTGTTTGGTGGTGTGTGTTTGTATCGGGTGCTATGAATGAATGAAAAGCAAGTTGCTAAAAGAATCTGAGTCAAACTTTAAAAACTTTTCAAAATCCCTGAACCTTAGAAATTTCCCTCTTTTCTCATGAACACCAACCCACCTATTTTCACCAAGTCAGAAGATCCCTTAGACGCCGATGATTGGCTACAAACCATGGAAAACAACCTAGAAGTAGCAGGAGTGGAAGCCAACGAGAATGTTCTGTTCACCACCCACTATCTAGGGAGACTCCAGAGCATGGTGGAACAGTGTTCATGCAATGACCAGAGGACAGATGATGACCTGGGAGGAATTCAAGGTCAAGTTCAGCCGAACCCATGTGCCACCGGGTTTGGTCAAGAGAATGAGAGATGAGTTCAGAGAACTGAAGCAAGGAAGGATGACTATAGTGGAATACCGTGACAAATTATTGTCATTATCTAGGTATGCCCCGGATGAGATCGACACCGAAGCCAAGAAGAAACAACGATTCCTGAATGTTCTGCATGATGAGATGCATACGGTGTTAGTCAATATCCCATTTGCCGATAATGAAGCCCTAGTCGAATCTACCATCCAGATGGAAGGAAAGATCAACCAATCCAATGAGAACCGCAAGCGTCGCATGATGCATCAGCCAGCAACCCATCAGACCCCAAAGTATCGCCCTAACCCATCTCTTGGATTTGCCCCTAGAAACAACCGACCCCCGATGAACTGTCCGACCTATCCCAACAGTGGAAACCCAAGGCCCAAAGGAAATCACAACAACTCCGGCAACTCTAACAATTTCAACCGCGCACCACCCAAGTTCAACAACAACAATGTTGCCGCCAACACCAACACTGCCCCGAGCACTGGAAGCAATGCTGTGCCTGTTGCACCAAAGGACAAGTCGCAAGTGACTTGTTATGACTGTGGAAATAAGGGTCACTACTCCAATGAGTGCCCCAAGAAGAATGCCGTAGCCCCCAATGCCAATGCCCCAGCTCAGCAGCAGCGTCGTGTTCAGCCCGGAAGAAGGTTTGCCCCAGGGAATTCGCTCAACCGCAACGGACGTCTTTTTCTCATGCATGCTGAAGAAGCCCAGGAAGCGCCATACGTCGTGTTGGGTATGTTTTCTGTTAATTCAATACTTGCTAGAGTGTTGTTTGATTCTGGTGCATCGCACTCATTTTTCACCGAAGAATTTGCATGCACTAGTAAGATTCAACCAAAAAAACTGAAGCATGTTATGATTGTTCAAATCCCCGATTCAACCACCAAAGCTAGGAAAATTTGCAAAGTCGTCCCTATCCGAATCCATGACATAGATTTTTATGCTAATCTTACAGTACTTGGAACTAAAGGTTTGGAAGTAGTACTAGGAATGGATTGGATTGCCAAACATAAAGGATTAATCGACTGTGCCAAGAAAGCCATAACCATGACCAGTACAGCTGGAGTATCAGTCGAGCATATATCTCAAACCTTACCTCGTCAATTCAAGTGTAACAAGAGTGTGGCCCAACCCACCATTGACCAAGTCCGGATAGTCTGTGAATACCCCGATGTATTTCCAGTGTTTTGCCCGGTATGCCCCTAGATCGGGATATCGAGTTTATCATTGAACTAATCCCCGGAACCGGACCCATAGCCCAGAGACCATATAGTATGAACCCGTATGAACTAGCAGAACTGAAGAAGCAACCGGATGCCATGTTGGAAATTGGATTGATTCAACCAAGTGCATCACCATGGAGATCACCTGTCTTGTTTGTGGACAAGAAAAATGGAGGTAACCGTTTGTGTACAGATTATCGGAAGTTGAATGATGTCACTATCAAGAACAAGTACCCATTGCCCAAGATAGAATATTTGTTTGATCAGTTGACCGGTGCCATAGTGTTTTATAAGATTGATCTTAGAATTGGCTATCATCAACTCAAGATTCGTGTAGAGGATATTCCCAAGACTGCCTTTACAACCCAATATGGATTATACGAGTATACTGTCATGTCTTTTGGATTAACCAATGCCCCTGCTTATTTCATGAATCTCATGAATAAGATTTTTATGGACTTCCTGGATAAGTTTGTCGTTGTTTTCATCGACGACATTCTAATTTATTCCAAATCAGAAGAAGAACATGAGCTACACCTAAGGACCATTCTTGGAACCCTTAGAGAGCATCAGTTGTATGCCAAGTTTAGCAAATGTGAATTCTGGTTACAGGAGGTAGGATTCCTCGGTCACATTGTATCAGCCGGAAGAATTGCCGTTGACCCTGCAAAAGTGAAAGATGTCGAAGATTGGCAAGCCCCAACCACTCAAACCCAAGTTCGTGCATTTCTCGAATTGGCGGGATACTACCACAAGTTCGTAGAAGGATTCTCGAGTATCGCCAGACCCATGACCCAATTGCTGAAGACGGACAAGAAGTTTGAATGGACAGACAAATGTGAAGCGAGTTTTCAAGAACTCAAGAGGAGATTGATTTCAGCCCCAATCTTAATCATGCCAGATATCACGAAGCCCTTTGACGTGTATTGTGACGGATCCAAGATCGGTCTCGGATGTGTGCTAATGCAAGAAGGAAAAGTTATATCCTATCTATCTCGACAACTCAAACAACATGAGCAAAATTACCCAACCCATGACCTCGAGCTCGCAACCGTAGTTCTAGCCCTGAAGATATGGAAGCATTACCTGATGGGAAACCGTTGTGAGATTTATTCGGATCACAAGAGCCTGAAGTATATATTCACTCAGAAGGAGCTGAATATGAGACAGAGAAGATGGATTGAGCTAATCAAGGATTACGATCTGGACATTCACTATCACCCTGGTAAAGCCAACGTGGTAGCAGATGCCCTTAGCAGATTGCCGTGCCGCTTGAACTCCATGATTTTAAAGGAGCAACCAAGCTTGCACAAGGAGATGGAAGATTTTCGAATGGAATTAGTGAGTGAAGGATTTTTGGCTAGCATAGAACTTCAACCCACTTTGATCAGCCAGATCAAAGAGGCACAGAAAGGAAATGCTAGTATCGACGGAATCAAGCATCGTCTGGGTAGAGGAAAATGCCCGGATTTACCGAAGACGAAGAAGGAGTTCTGTGGTACAAAGGACGCCTTTGTGTACCAGCAGATTCTGATTTGAAAGAAGTGATTCTGAAGGAAGCTCATGATACTCTTTATTCTATCCACCCCGGAGGAACGAAGATGTATCAAGACTTGAAAGAACAATTTTGGTGGAATAAGATGAAGAGAGAAAACGGAAGCTATATCGCCAAGTGTGATATATGTCAGCCAGTCAAGGCGGGACATCAAAGACCCGCTAGATTGTTGCAAATGTTACAGATTCTAGAATGGAAATGGGATTCTATTGGAATGGACTTTATCACCCGATTGCCTACTTCTAGTAGGGGAAATGACTCTATCTGGGTCATAGTGGACATATTGTCCAAAGTCGCCCATTTCTTACCCGTTAAGACAACATATCAGAGTTCGAAGCTAGCGGAGTTATACATCGCTAGAATCGTCAGTTTGCACGGAGTCCCAAGAACATCATATCGGATCGAGGAACTCAGTTTACCTCGAGATTCTGGAAGAAAACCCAAGAAGGTTTAGGAACCCGACTAGATTTCATCACCGCTTATCAGCCTCAGACCGATGGACAAACGGAGTGAGTAAATCAAATACTCGAAGATATGCTGAGAGCATGTGTGTTAGAGTATGGATCTAAATGGGAAGATTGTCTGTCATTCGCATAATTTTCATACAACAACAGTTATCAAGCTAGTTTGCAAATGGCCCCATTTGAATTCATGTACGGAAGGAAGTTTCGCACCGCTTTTAACTGGTTGGAAGTAGGAGAGAGTCTGATTTTCAGACCCCATATCGTACAAGAAGCAGAAGAGAAGGTTCACAAGATTCGTGAGCACCTCAAGACCGCCCAATCCAGACAGAAGAGTTACACCGACAAAAGACGTAGAGACCTCGCCTTAAACATAGGAGATTTTGTGTATCTAAAGGTGTCGCCATTGAAAGGAATGCAGCGTTTCCAGCTGAAAGGAAAGTTAGCCCCCAGATATATCGGCCCCTTCAAGATTCTGAACCGTCGAGGAGAAGTGTCGTATCAATTGGAACTACCCGAAGAGATGTCAGCCATGCACAATGTGTTCCATATCTCATTACTTCGCAAGTGCCTCGATGTTCCAGAGAAGACTGAAGTATTCAAGAACATTGATCACCGGACCATAGAAATCAACGATGACCTGACCTATCCTGAAGTACCCATCCGTATTTTGGAAGAAGCTTTCAGAACTACCAGAACCTGGAGCATCAAGTTTCTCAAGATTCAGTGGAGCAACCACACAGAAGACGAAACTACCTGGGAGCGCGAAGATCACATCAGGACCGAGTTTCCCGATTTCTTCAAATCCTAGGTAATCTTTTTCGTCCTTTTTCAAATCTCGGGACGAGATTTTGTTCAAGGGGGGAAGGTTTGTAACATCCCAAAAATATTAAACTTGGATCATCAAACTCTAATCATCAAATTTAGGGTTAAGAAAAACTTTCCCAACTAAAACTATGAAAGCATTCATATGTGTGTGTATTAAAATTTGGATTCTTTTGAATTGCCATGATTATGTGTTTCTTTCCTTGTAAAATTATTCTTAGGTGAAATAAACATCATCTAAACAATCCCCAAACTTTTCCCAAAGACAAACAAGTCAAAACAAATAAATTAATTGAATGGTCACTTTGGCCAATTTAACTCCCATGCCTACTTTGGCTATCCATAACTTTCGGAATTTAACAGAAACATGTATGGATCTTTGCACCCCTTGATAGTACTCATAACATGGTACCAAGGCCCACTTTATGGTCATCCAGAAACATTCAAATGCTTAGTTTAAATGACAGTTTAAAATTGAATCTATCTCATATGGGAAGATCCCACTATTTCAAAAACTACTCAAACTAACTCAATTTTCAAAACCCAAGCATCCACAGATTCCCCAAAACATGTCTAGCACACCCACCAAAAATCTTTTCAAAATTCAAAACTTAAGTTCATGTGGCCATTTCATCAAACAGGTTGCAGATTCAAATCAACAAAATCTAAAACACTATGTTGAGCAGTATTTTGGGCCAACCTTGTTCCCTCTCTGGATACAAGTAGCATTAGTAGATCATCTAGCAACCTTAACTAATCTCTAGAGCCACCATGAGATTTCTAATGCCATCAATGGTGAGCAGGACAAGAGCACCCATGTCACCCTAGTGTGAACATCACGATAGGAGAAGAACTAGCCGTGCTAACCTTGTCTGGGAGGTAGCCCGTGCCTTACCGCCCCCTCTCTACCAGCCCTAGCTCGAAGACAGCGACCAGAACAGCCAGGAACGCCGCGTCCGTGCCGTTGTCGACCATGCCGACGCGCACCGCAGAGCATGCGCCGTTCCCACGCCACCCGACCACCTCGAGCCCTCTCCGCCCGCCAGCATGCACCCCACCATCCCAGGAGACCACCAGACATGATCGTTTCACCGCCCGTACCCGTAGCCACCGCTCGCCGTAGAGTTCACCGCCTCTGCCTCGCAGAGCATCGCGTGTTCCCGACCATTTGCCACCGCCCCTACATGCGCATTTAAGCCTTAGAGCATCGCCAGGAGACCGCCCGTCGATCGCCAGCCGCAGCCATGCCTCTAGCCGTCCGTAGCCATGTCGCCACCGTCGCCTGCCCATCCCTCTCGGTCTCGTCGTCGAGCCTATAAAAGGAGACGACCCCCGCTCGATTTCTTCACACCATCTCACTCCCCTCACCTAACTGACCATTCCATCCCTTAGCCGGAGCACGAGGAGCAGCAGCTCGCCGGAATTGTGCCGGAGCTGGCCGCCTTTGGAGAAGAAGGGGCGTTGATTTCGACCACCCCCGGAGCTGCCGGGACCACCCCTGAGTTCGCCGTCGTCAACTTCGTCGTTTTCCCGCCTCGCCGTCGTCACTGGAGCCTCGGTATGCCTCCTATGCACCCCCACTAAGCCGCTAGGGTTCAAGCTCGCCGGTGACTTGTTAATCGTCGACGACGACCCTCAGCCGTCGATCTTCATTCTAATCCAACGCACCACATCGCCCTGTACCGCTTCGCGTTTAATGAGCCACTAACCAGTAGACCCCCCCCCCTGTCAGTTGCGCCCCGCGCTGCGGAATGACACTAGGCCGACCGACTAACCCTTCCCGCGGAGCCCACTCGTTCGAATTTAGCTTTTTCTATTTATATTCAAACTCAGTTCTGTATCTATATTCAAAAATCAACCCAGCTCGATTCAGTGAACCAAATCGAATGAAACCAATTTTGTCAGAAAGGTATTGAAATACTTCATCCAAGATCGTTGGATTTAAATCATTTGGATCTATAGATCAACTTGGTAAAAATAACAAGTAAGAAGCTTTTCAGCATTCAAACATTTTTCAAATTTCAAGAATAATAGATTGTGAGTTGATTCCAGCTCTCAAAAATCACATTTGATCATACCTTTTAGAATATATAAAAACATATGGGTTTACTTATTGAAATAATGTTCAAGTAATAAAAGGATGCCACATAGGAATTTCTAGTCACTTTATTTAATTGAAATAAAAGGTTAAACCTTATTAAATTGTGGCACCACTTTAAAGGTGCCTATACTAGGCCGTGTAATTGAAAGGTTAGGATTGATTATCCGCATACTGAGTATGGTGAATTCGGGATTTGTTCCTGACGGATGTATCGAATGTTGTGGTGAAAGTGTACAATCTCTGCAGAGTGTCAAACTATTCGAATAGCCGCGTCCGCATTTATGGATAGTTGGAGTGGCCATACTGTTCCCCTGTCAGATGTTTTCAAAATGACTTATGAAATGAATTGATATTTTGACTTGACCAAAACACATTGTGACATGAAATTCAAGTTCCCCCTTAGGTGTTATAAAACTTCAACTAGCTTTCTTGATTCTGAACTTAGTAGAGGTAAATCTGGCTTTTTGCAAAACAACCCTAGAGCTTAGTGTCCTAATACAAAAACCCCCTTCACTTGTTAGTATTAGTTTGCGAGTACTAAAGAGTACTCATGGCTTTGTCCCTGGCTATTCCCGTGGCCAGACTATGAAGAGGAGTACCAGGATGATGGACCCCAGGAAGGTTACAACAACTAGGATCATCTCCCATCGTCAACATTGCCTGTGACCCCGAAGATGGAGCTTCGCCTACGCTACCTTTATTATTATGTATTTCCGCTGCTTGGTTTTTATTAAGAACTGGATCATGAGATCCTTATTTGTGTAAGACCTTATGTATGGTTTGTACTGGATGATGTACTGTGGTATCCAAATCTGATATGTCTCGCAAAAATGGTAATCCTGGGATTGCGATGTATGGCATAAAAGGCATCTGGGATTAAACATCCGGGTGTTGACAATTACTACTAAAAAAGAATGACTTAAGCATCTTCCTTAGGTCCTACTTAACTTAGGACAAATTTTATGCTCTTTATGCAACTTCTAAGAAGTTCTGGTTAACTATGTCAACCAACACCAGTTGTGGACAAGATACCAACTGTGGATCAAATACCAGCTGCGGATATTTACCAGATGCGATCTATCCTAGGGTATATGTATTACCCTATGGTTTCCGATATACCTCTGGCATTCTCTCTGAATTGTCAGAGCTTGAATACCATTTTGGTTTCAAAGCTACTTATTTGTATTTATTCATGATACTTCCATGAACTTGCATATTTACTCCATTAGATATTAGCAAAATTACCTATTTTGATTAAAATTTAAGTTCATCACTTCTTGTTGCTGACTAATAATGATCTAAGCTTGATCCATCCTCCAAATTGAGTTGATAATCGTTACACTTGGCTTCATTCTTCATGTAAGTCTTAATTTTGGTCTTTGAAATTCGTCACTCCCTTACTCTATCTAGGTATATAACATCAAGTAGTGACTAGATGTTGCAACATGCATTTGCACTCCAAGTCAAACTTCATGTACAGATCTAGTTAATCAAGAAGATCCAAGAAAAACAAATAAATCCAAATGGGGTACATATAACACACAATATTCTAAGCCCAGAATATAGTAATTGAGTATAATATCTCTAGAATTCAGGCCTAGTTGTGTAGTATATGACACCTCCTCATATAGGTTTACATTGTTATACTTAGCACATAAAGTCAACTAACCTTTATCTCAATATTTACCCAAATTGCTCAAGTGCAACGGGATAATATTAAGCAAAGTGGTCTCAATTTGGTTATGACTAACCTTTGGTTTCACCTTTGGAATTATTAACTATGTTCAACCTTTCTTTATTAGCCAACTAACCTCACATGATCTCTCCAAACGACTAATCAGATTCTATTTGTTAACTTAAACCAAAGATTATTAGAAATTTTTAGTACCCATGACTTCTATCATAACTCTACTATGTAATTTTCATACTTCTACTCCGAGATAATTCACTAAGTACTTGTCATACTTACACTTACATCATGGTATCGGAGCTAATCTCACCATGATCTCATTATGCTTTCCCACTTTATCATGATTTAAAAGCTAATCTCACCATGATGACTTTACTTCTCACAGTATGATCATTGATCTTTGACATAATTTCACAACTTCATGTAGCATTCCTAAATGAATACCACATGATTACTAGCCAATACAACTATACATACTCTAATGGTCTTCATTATGTTGTCTTTGGTTATCAACTAACCCTAAGATTCCACTGTATTACATGAATTCTAGGGTTGGGATACCCCATTAAGACTACTTCAATTGATGTCTTACACTTTCCTACAGTATCTTGGTGGTTTATGTCTCCCTCAGAAGACACTAAAGAGCACTATACTTGAGAAAAGATAAAATAATTACTGTAACATCCCAAAAATATTAAACTAGAATCATCCAACTCTAATCACCAAATTTAGAGTTAACAAAAACTTTTCTAATTAAAAATATGAAAGCATTCATATGTGTCTGTATTGAAATTTGGATTCTTTTGAATTGCCATGATTATGTGTTTCTTCGCTTTTAAAATGATTCTTAGGTGAAATAAACATCATCTAAACAATCCCCAAACTTTTCCCAAAGACAAACAAATCAAAACAAACAAATTAAGTGAATGGTCACTTTAGGAAATTTAACTCCCATGCCTACTTTGGCTATCTCTAACTTTCAGAACTTAACAGAAACATTTATGGATCTTTCCACCCCTTGATAGTACTCATAACAAGGTATCAAGGCCCACCTTGTGATCATCCAGAAACACTCAAATGCATAGTTTAAATAACAGTTTAAAATTGAATCTACTTCATATGGGAAGATCCCACTTTTTCAAAAACCACTCAACCCAACTCAATTTTCAAAACCCAAGCATCCACAGACTCACCAGCACATGCCTAGCACACCCACCAAAAATCTTTTCAAAATTCAAAACTTGAGTTCATGCGGCCATTTTATCAAACACCTTGTAGATGCAAATCAAACAAATCCTAAACACTATAGTGTGCAGTGATTATGGCCTAACTTGTTCCCTCTCTGGACACCACTAGCCTTAGTAGATCATCTAACAACCTTAACTAATCTCTAGCACCACTGTAAGCTGGCCATTTTCATCAATTGTGAGCAGGCCGCATGCACCATTGTCACCCCAGTGTAGACAACAAGCTAGGAGAAGAACTAGCCGTTCCAACCTTGTCTGGGAGCAATCTAGCACCCCACCGCCACTCCCTGTCCCGCCGCCAGCGATGCCAGCCCCTGGACCACACGCACAAACCATGCCAAGCCGCTCTGCAACGATGCCAAGAACACGCCCCGTGCGCCACGCTCGACAGACGACCATAGACTGCGCGCCACCCTCGCCGCGTGCACGCATGATCACCACCGTCCCAGGAGACCACCAGACATGCCCATTTAACCGCTCGTGCCCCGTAGCCACTGCTCGTCGTCGAAGACGCCGCCTCTGCCGCACAGAGCACCACGCGTTCCCGACCGTTTGCCACCGCCCCTACATGCGCATTAAAGCCCTAGAGCATCGCCAGGAGACCACCGATCGATCGCCACCCTCGGTCATGCCTCTAGTTGCCTGTAGCCGTGTCGCCACCGTCGCCTTCCCATCCCGTTCGGTCTCTCCGTCGAGCCTATAAAAGGAGGCCACCCCCAGTCGATTTCTTCACACCATCTCCCCTCACCTCACTAATCGTTCCACCCCTTAGCTGGAGCAAGGCGAGCAGCACATCACCGGAATTGCACCGGAGCAGGCCGCCTTTGGAGAAGAAGGGCGCTGTCGATTTCGTCCACCCTAGGAGGAGCTACCGGTACCAGGAGGTTCGTCGTCGCCGACTTTGTCGTTCGCCCGCATCGCCGACCTTCGCCTGGGCCCCGGTGAGCCCCCGATGACCCCCACCTACCGCGTTAGGTTTCTGTCTCGCCGGCGCCGCCCGACGTGGACGATGAGTAGCAGCCGTTCGATTAGACTTAGATCGTGCGGATGAGATTGCCCCGTACTGCTTCGGGTTTAAAGAGTCGCTGACCAATAGACCCCCCCCTGTCAGTTGCGCCCCGCGCCGCGGAGTGACACAGGGCCGGCCCATTAGGAATTCCCGCGCAGCCCAGTCTTTTGAATTTAACTTTTTGCATTTTAATTCAAACATAGTTCTGTAACTAGTTTCAAAAATCAACCCAGCTCGATTCAGTGAACCAAATTGAATGAAACCAATTTTGCTAGAAAGGTATTGAAATTCTTAATCCAAGCCCGTTGGATTCAAATCATTTGGATCGGCAGATCACCATTGGTAAAAATAACAATTCAGAAGCTTTTCTGCATTCAAACATTTTTCAAATTTCAACCATAATAGCTTTTGAGTTGATTCCAGCTCTCAAAAATCACATTTGATCATACCTTTCAGAATATATAAAAACATATGAGTTTACTTACAGAAATAATGTTCAAGTAATAAAATAATGCCACATAGGCATTTCTAGTCACTTTATTTAATTAAAATAAAAGGTTAAACCTTATTAAATTGTGACACCACTTTAAATCACATTCCCATGTACTGAAATATGTGGTGATGATATGTGTCAACATGATCCTATGTTTGGTTTGGAGAATATTAAATCTTAAGTAGTTTTTCAATGAGTAGAAATTACTTTTCTCAAATGAAAATAAATAAAACAAATGCTAAGCTTGTAATATAGGTGATGATGCTAGATCATCTATATGACCCTTTTGTGTGATGATTGAAAGTAGTTAAGTATTGTTTGGTGATTGTGTACCTCATATTTATTTATAGACGCTAGTAGCGACCAAGGATACGAGGAGGAAGGAGGATACTACGAAGAAGAAGCCGAGGAGAACTTCAACCACTGCTCTGCACAAGGCAAGCCTAATACTACTAGTTGATTGCGCAAGCTAATAGTTGCAACTTAGTAAGCTTATACTGATAATGATGCAAGCCTTACTAATCAAGTTAACCTAAGGAAGCTAATACTTGCTTGTTACCATGCCAACTATATGCCTTAAGCATATGTGATCATACCCACTTGATAACTCCAATCCTAGTTTTACTTGCAAGCTTTCTAATTTATTTCTTTATCGAAGGTTTTCTCTTAGTGACTTGTAGATACTAGAAAGATAATTGAAGGTTGCATAAAGAGCATTAAATTTGGCCTAAGCTAGATAATCTTGATGTCATCCTAAGACATGAGATTGTACTTAGTTGAAACTCCACTTGTTTACCACCCCTCATTAGTACTCACTCCCAATTGTAGATGCTAGTGCTAAGCATAAAACTTGATAAACTTTAGATGGGAATACTTGGTGAAAATGGTTATGAAAACCTTGGAATGATGGATCATTCTATTGAGATGTTTTGACATGTGTTTTCGAACACTAGATGATTTTGATGATGAAAATGTTGAGGCATGAGCCTTAGCCCTTTATAAAACTGATGGTTGTCTGGATGCGATACCATTCCAACCACAATACCCGAAAATTGGGTAGGGCTTGACCGGAAACTTATATACCTAAGTATTGGTTTCCTCACGGCCAAGGTTTGAGCTGAGGCTACCTTGTGAAGATTTTCCACCTGTGCAGTACCCAAGATGACAATTGGTCATGGTTGGGAGGCCAAACTCACGGGAGAGGTACCTATACTAGGGCGTGTAATTGAAAGGTTAGGATTGATTATCCGCATACTGAGTATGGTGAATTCAGGATTTGTTCTTGACAGATGTATCGGTTGTGGTGAAAGTGTACAATCTCTGCAGAGTGTCAAACTATTCGAATAGCCGCGTCCGCGGTTACGGACAGTTGGAGTGGCCATACTGTTCCCCCGTCAGATGTTTTCAAAATGACTTATGAAATGAATTGAGACTTTGACTGGACCACAACAGAGTTGTGATATGCAATACAAGTTCCCACTTAGGTGTTATAAAACTTCAACTAGCTTTCTTCGTTTCTAAACTTATTAGAGGTAAATATGGCTTTTTGCAAAACAACCCTAGAGCTTAGTGTCCTACTACAAAATCCCCCTTCGCTTGTTAGTATTAGTTTGCGAGTACTTAAAGAGTAATCATGGCTTTGTCCCTGGCTATTCCCATGGCCACACTATGAAGAGGAGTACCAGGAGGATGGACCCCAGGAAGGTTACGACAACTAGGATCATCTCCCATCGTCAGCATTGCATGTGAACCCGAAGATGGAGCTTCGCCTACGCTACCGTTATTATTATGTATTTCCGCTGCTTGAGTTGTATTAAGAACTGGATCATGAGATCATTATATGTGTAAGACCTTATATATGGTTTGTAATGGATGATGTATTGTGGTATCCAAATATGTTATGTCTCACAAAAATGGTAATCATGGGATTGTGATGTATGGCATAACAGGCATCTGGGATAAAAAATCCGGGTGTTGACAATTACTACTAAAAAGGAACGACTTAAGCATCTGCCTTAGGTGTGACAAGGGTATCCTCAAGTGGATACTCATCATAAGTCATATCAATATTTGGTTTATATGAGATGGCTCCTATAGTCACTATCCAACCTACAGATCTTCCTAAAAGGTTTTCAATCCTAAGGTCAAAGGAAATGCTCTGATACCAACTGCGATGACCCAGCGTACCACTGCATGATGTAGTACACTATAGTCGTAGACATAATACCAATGAAACACGGTTCACTAGTATTACATCCCTCAGAGTGATACAACAGAAACACAGCAGGTTCAAGACATGACTATAGGTTACAACTCAACTCTTTACACAACATCCATAGAACACTCTAGGTTAAAGAGAGAGAAAGAAACTTCTTACAAAGAAGAATCAGGAATAAATAACTCATAGCTACCAACTTATAAAACTAGTAACTAAACTACTGGGCTTGCATTGCTGCTATTGTAATGCTCTACAGAAATAGGTTCTATGGCTAGAGATTCTATTCTTATCTAATCAGCAACTTCGTCTTCACTTGAGTTGATGTATATGTTGACTTTCTTGACTTCATTGAATAGATTTAGCTTTTGATGATGATTCCTGGAGCATGATTTAATGTAGTCATCGTCTGTACTAGCTTTAGAACCTAGAAAGGGTTAAGAAGATACTTTGAGTATGAGCGTACTCAGCAAGTTCACTAGAAAAGGCGTGTTTGATGCACTATAACTACAGCCACAGACCATAGGTCATAGGCAATGCAAGTTTTCATAAACATTTCTTTAAAGGTTGCTTTTATTCTGAAAAGCTATGTCCGTCAGCCTTCACGGATTTACCAGAACCTTCATTGGGTTCCTTTCCCGCCGCGTTCGCAACTCCTTCCCGGAACGGGGAGTAACAAGTTATAGTTCTTACAAGATGCAGAGGTGCGTCACTTAACCCATGAGAGACCTTAGGTTTTGTTGCACGGCCGAGAGTTTGTCCCCATTCAAAATTCCTTGGTTTGAGGCCCAACCTAAGATCCAAGCCAATCACTGCCTTCTCCGCGACCCCGCATGTCTCCTTGGTGTACACCATGCCCACCTATTGAATTACGACAATGCTTTGTACAGACCGTTCAGATGCCGGAACTATCGTGGGACGTTGAGGGCTCCCACCCATATGCTGCATATCCTCTACGAATTACCAATTAATATGCACGCTACGAGTGATAACATCCACGACCCGCACATCCGGCTCCATGCGAGAGGGAAAATATACAGCTGACTTCTCTGTCCCATTCCAAATCTCATGGTCAACGCGTAATATACGGCGCAAGAATCACTGGCGACATTGGTTGTTGAGTCCTAGATAATATGTTCCTTTACCACCGAAACTCTTATAGTAGGTTATTACCTCGTGGTAAATAACGTATAATCACATTATTATAAAAATAGTGTTTTCCGACCTTTTTCAAATGCAGGTGATGACAATACTGGATTTGCAAAATACTTTACAAAAAATAATCAAAGGACATGAGCAAGTGTGAATTTGCCTTTTGTGATTGCAATATTATGCACTCACGGTCTCCAAGATGACATAAGATCCAATATCTGAAATCTGCATCATTGGTCCGGAAAGAACTAATGTTTAAAGAAGCAATATGAGGTTATGCATAAGTAATGTTATGCATTTTTGTAAAGCTCCCAAATTGAATCCCCAATACATTGAGTGAAGTGAATTCAAGTGATTCTTTTCAGAGTTGGTTTATCTTCAAATTTTACTTTACAAGTAATGGCCTTCATAAGGAACCTAAGTGTTAACAATCCAAAATATGTAAGTAAAGTATAAGATGATGTGATTATGGTGAATTGTCCCGTGGTGACTATGATAAAAGTCCTTGAGATTTAGTTGTTAAGAGTTGAAGAACTTATTATAAGATTGTTATTTGAAGTGGAAAAAAGAATAACATTTGAAGAAAAGATTTTCTTTATAATGTTTAAGCAATCTTCATTGTTAATAGAATGTGATAAATGCCTTCTGGTATTTGATTAATTAGTTTGGACTTGAGATGCATCATGTTTTAATTGAAATAGACTAAAGTTAACTATAAAAACATAAGTGATTTATTAGACCTGATGTTTATAAGCTTTGAGACTAAAATTAACTTTAAAAGGGTAAGTGAACTTAAGATGTAATATGTTTTAATTATTCCCAAGTTTTAGATTTATGATAGGTATAACTAAGATGTGGAATTATTCACTTTCTATTTAAGTGAATAATTAGATTAAATTTGTTTTACTATTATGAAAGGAATATGTATTTATTTAATGGAATCATAATTAGATGGTCTTAGTAATTTGTTTAAAATTTAATGTTATGTTAATAGTGGTTAAGATATAATGATTATTCACCATATTATATAAATGGGTGATACCCAATGTTTATTTAAAAGGATTCTTAATAAGATTTTTAAAAGAATATTTTAAAGTTAAAAGTTATACTTAAATTTGATTATGAATTCAAGTTATGGGTTTGGAATTAGTACGAAGACACTAATTGCTCAAGGTTTTCTAAGAATTGTGATTATTTCTTACTTAAGAATTGTTTTTAAAGAATTCACAAATTAGCTATTAGGTAAGGATTTATTATCTAAAATATTAAATACTTTCCTAATAATATATTTAATATATTTCTAGTGTAAAATATTTATTCAAGACCTTAAAAATGAATTTTATTTATTTTTAAGTATTATCTCTATTTTTATAAAATTCATCAAATAAGTGTCTTGAAATATTTTCTTTATGTTTTATTGGTAAAACTCTAAGTTATTATTTTTATAAAATAATAGAGTTATTTTGATACACAAAAATGATTTTTTATTTATTTTTTAGGGTTTTTGTTTTATTTTATAAGATTTCATTTAAGATTTAATGGTGTTAATAATTATTTTACTTTATTTTTATTTTAAACAAATAAAGTTATATTTTTATTAGGTAGATATTATTTTTGTGAACATTTTGATATACTATATGTATTTTTAGGATTTTTATTTATTTTTCTACAACTAATATTATATTGACGCTATCTTGGTAATTATTATCTCCTTTTTCTTTTTATTTATTTTCTTGATATCATTTTACCTTGGTCCCACCAGTCAGTCTCGCCCATGGTTGGGCTAGACCAACCCGATCGGTGGACCAAGCCAGTCAAACCGACCCACTCGGTCTAGTGCGTCCTCCTCCTCGCTCGAATCCCTCTCTCTCTCTTTGGGTGACCCCTTCGTGCCGCCGCCGCTGTTCCTTGATCCTGGCCGGATCCGGCCACCACGGCCGCCATCGTGGTGTGAAATGATGCTGCATCAATGGCCCCAGCTCGATTTGATGCTCGAGCTCTCTCCTTGCCGCGCTTCCCTCTCTAATGGCTAGGGTTTGCGCAGTTGCCGAGGATGTGGTGCTCCGACGCTCCTCTGGCGTCGCCCTGGTGCCTTGGTTAGGATATGGTGCCTTCTTCCTCACTGTGATCCCTATGAACGCAGCTTGGCGCGGGTTGCAGCGCCCTCTGGGTGCTCCCCTTGCCGCCGTGTTCATCCTCGACGCCGGCGACTGCTTCCTCTTCACACTCTAGCGAGGACCATGGGTAAGTTTTCCCCCTTTCACTCTCTAGTCTTCTTTACTCGAACTGATCTCCCTCTGATGTTGCTTCTGTTTTCGGGAACCAACCTCAGTTAGGGTTGTTACTCTATTGTAGATATTGTATGAATTTATGGCTTGTTGGGTGGAGGTTGGCCATGTCTAACTTCAATAATAAAACATCTCTATACGTTAGAGCCAATACCAATACTCTAACTAGGCTTGTTTTTTTACTTATATGTATGTGGCATTCATGTTGTTACTTTTGCTGTTATCTGAATGTCGTGGTGGTGGCACGGCAGATGCCATGGGTAGGCTAAAGTATGGGGCGAATGGATGCTAGAGGGATATGGGGAGGGAAGATGTAATTAATTCTACACACAAATGACTAACATATAGATCTTTATTTCTCCTTTCTTGGACTACAAGTGCTCCTTGAGGTGTATGCAGGAAGAGATGATGAACTTTTACCAGCCTACCGGTATAGAATGAGCCGATGCCCCCTCAAGGGTCCAAGCTTCCCCTTATAAAGGGGTGTCTTGGCTTTTCTAGGGATGACGTGGCAAGCATATTCGAGGAATATGCTTGTCCCAATATAGTAACTCGGCGAGCTCCTTTCTGTGTCCCCCTTCTAATGACGGCAAAGTTCCAGAGAGCTCCACCTGCATGCCTCGGGTTCTAGGACTGTCACCTCCGTGACCTCCTTCTGCTCTTCTGATGCTCCGCGTTTTGTCCTTTGCGCTTGGCTCTGTTCAGAGTCTTCCTAGCCCGAGGCTAGGGTTTGACTTTAGGTTCCTCCTTCTCCTGCAAGCTTCATGTTATTCGGCCCTGCCTCGCTTAACTCGGCTCGGCGTTCACATGCATTATGGCTTATTCGGACTTGCCCGGCCGACTTAACTCGTACGTCAACCGAGTAACGTTCAACCCCTCTTGTAAATGTCATGGACATGCTCATCTCGGCCGAGCTTTACATGATTCGGCCGATATAAATAGTAACTCGGCATAAGACCGAGGAAACTCCTTTTGGCTTCCCCCGTCTCGACCCTATCTGGGGTCACCTCCCCAACATTAGTCCCCGAAGCTGGTGTGGTCTCGTCCGTACCTCGGCCGGGCCACATCAGTTTCCCAATATTCATCTCTCCCCATTTCCGAGTTACTTTCTCCTATTCGAGGTATCCATGTAGCTTCTTGAGTATGCCTCATCCTACGTGTAACACTCATCATTATTTCTCTAGTTTTTTGTTCCTCTACAGTTCTCGCTGAACACGCTACAGTGATTAATGCGCCTGTCGCGTCGGCACTGCGACGCCTCGCGCACCGCATCGGTCAGGAGGCCTGATCGCCTCCTGCGTCGTGTGGTCGTCGGTGTGGCTCCACTCAGCCATGAGCGGTTACGCCGCATCCATGATCTACACGGTTAGTACCTGCACGCACGATCCCACTATCGCCAAGGCCACGCGGTTATAAAGAGGGTCACGGGGCTGGAGGATTTACTTTCCTCCTTCGCTCACCGTTGCCCTTCTTCCTCCTTTCGCCCTTGCGCCTGTCCGTGCTTCTGCGGCCGCGCGCTCGTCGAAATCTTCGACGGCGAGGCCCTAATTCCTCTGCTCCGTCGACCTCGTCCTCGTACGCTTGCTCCGGCGCCATCGCCGGTGAGTTTCTCTGTGGTCTTATTGCCTAGATTTTTCTCTAGACGCGTCTGCCGCTCTCTAGGTTCCCCGCGGCGGTTCCTTTTCTGCTCCACCGCTGTTTTCGCCTAGAACCACGACGGGGCCTTGCACCTCTAGGCTTTGCTCCGCCGCTAGTTCCTCTTCCGTGGACTCTTCCGGTGACCCTATGTCAAGCTTCGTTAGCGGCGCGCTCATCGAGGATGACGATGCAGCGTCTGGTCCAGAGCGGGGCTCCTAGCAAGGTTCCACCGTTACCAGCCGAGAGGTTGAGTGGTTAATTAGAACTCGCCGGATTCCTGCCGAGGTAGCCTTCGCTTACCCGGCAGCGAATCATCTCCCATTCTTAACGAAGGTGAGTACGTTGTTTTTATGTCCCATTTCGCTCGCGGGTTTGGTCTTCCCCTTAGCGATTTTGCTAGGGAATTCCTCGATTACTTCGGCCTGCAGCCGCATCATCATCCGGCTAATGCCATCGCTTCTCTATCCGCTTTTATCTCGACCTCGGAAGGATACTTCGGCCTCTGGCCATCTGTGCATGTATGGTCCAAGTTCTTCCAGATCCGATCCAATGTCGTTCCAGACAAATCCCTTCATCCTTCCGAGAAATTGCTTACCCAGTGTGGAGCCGCGTCCATCACACCTCGGAGGAAATCTGAGTTTCCTCGCGTTGCTGGTCTCGAGTCATGCAAGAAATGGCATAGATCGTTTTTCTATGTCAAGAATTCTAGGGAGGAAGACAAGATTCGGCTCCCTGCTTTCTCCATCAGCCCCCTTCCAAGAAGAACTGGACTTATAATCCCAGGAAGAGCCCTGCTCTGGCCGAGGCCTTTGAGATTCGGCTGAAGGAGCTGATCCGCGCCGGGTTACGTGGCGAGGATCTGATGACCACCTTCGTCAGCAGCCGGATCTGCCCTTTTCAGCAACGCACGCACAAGATTTGCTATATGAGCGGTCTCCTTGATCCCAACCGAGTCTCAACGGTTGAGCTCGATAATTATCTTATTTTCAAGACGGAGATGACGGAGGATTGGACCTGGGGACTGAAGCCGTTCACCCGCGGGAATCCCCCTCCCGAGGTAAGTTCACGCATTTATGTTTTGCCCCCCAATTGCATTTGTGATTCCTTTTGCTAATTTCTTTTTGTCTCTTTTCTTGCAGAGATTCGCGGAGCAGAAGATTGAAGATGCCGAGGTTCTGGCCCTCCCGTGGACCACAAATCGGAACACCCCGGATAGCGGGGAGCCTGACTCGGAGGAGTTCGTTCCCAATTCGGACCTCGCTCCGGCTCGCGCCCGTGGCAAGACCTCGGCTCACGGGGAGGAAGGTGATTCGGACGACGTCCAAATTCTTGAGTCAGTCACCGAAATGCCTATCTCTTGTGCATTTCCGGCTTCTACTTCCCCAGCTAATCAGGCCGGTCAGGTGCACGACGTCGAGCCTCTCGCCTCCCAACCTCCTGCCACCTCGCGGAAGCGTGCCGCTCCAACAGGTGCCTCCGAAGCTGCTCCCAAGAAGCGAACTAAAAAGTCATACCAGCACCTTCCGAAGCGTAAAACTATGCCCGGAGTTACTGGGTACGCTCATCTTCATTTGTATTTCTTGTTTCTCTTTTTCCGTCTTTTGATTTGACTTTCTGTGCTTTTGCAGCGCTCCTCTTTCTGTTAAGCCCAGTGGTCCAAGTATGACGAGTCATACTACTCGGCTGCCTTCTCCTCCGCCTCCTGAAGATACCAGAGTTCCTAGTCCCGCCCGCGTGGACTCTCCTCCTGCTCCGAGTCAAACATTACCTCGGCAAGATGCACCCGTGGTTTCCGTTGTTGATGCCAACGTAACCCGGACAGTAGATCATCCTACCGAACCCGCTGCCCCCATCGTGAACCCCGGAGTTTCCCCCGAGACTCCTTTGGCCCGCGCAGTTTCAACCACATCTCCAACTCCAGCAGAGGATGTCACCATCTCGGCGCCCTTAGAAACTATAGTTCCTCCTGTTTCCAAGGACGCCACCCCTAGTGCCGAGTTAACAGCTCCTGCCGACGCCTCTTCTAAGGCTAAGAAGGTCGTCGTCACCAAACCTCCCTCATCTCAGAAAGGACTTGCCAGCTCTTCTCAACCTACGATTGCTGATGCGCTCCGCAAGGGGGTTTCCTCTGCTAAGACCGTTGTCACCCCAGCCGCTGATACTCAGCTCACTCTCCACAAGAGTCCCGCGGTGGCGGTGGTTACACAATGCGTACAAGGTAAAGTCCTGACTCGTATTGAGAGTGGGAACAGCCTCGGCTCCTTGGTTGAGTATGCCAATAATTGGAACGCTGCTGATCAGCTTCAGGGCAATCCAAGCAGTCAGCCATTTCAACCATCCGACATCAGCAGTCGCTTGCATCTGGCTGCCAAGATCATGCTTGACAGCGATAAGATGAACGAGGTAATTGTTTTTATTGACATTTGATTAGTTATTCGAATGATATTATATATACTCTAGTCCCCGAATATTGCAACCGAATAACTTGTTATTCGTTTGGAAGCTTTATTAGTTTTTGCCTGATTCGGATCCGTCTTAAGGAAGATCTCATATTGCCATGTGGGCTGCACTAGAAGCTTGTCACACTAGTAGAAAATAGGCCTTTCGTCCAGGCCAGTAGTCCCGGCTGTGGCTGGGGCCGGGACTAATGGCCCTAGCCGGACGGCCCGAGCCACCCAGAACCATAGGTCCTGGCCCGTTAGACCCCATTAGTCCCGGTCTGAGACACAAACCAGGATTAAAGGGACCTGGCCCAGCCGCTCGCTGCAGGCATATCAACACCCGGATTTTTAATCCCAGATCCCTGTTATGTCATACATCGCAATCCCAGGATTACCATTTTTGCGAGACATAACAGATTTGGATATCACAGTACATCATCCATTACAAACCATACATAAGGTCTTACACAAATAAGGATCTCATGATCCAGTTCTTAATACAACTCAAGGAGCGGAATAACGTAAAGATAATGATAGCGTAGGTGAAACTCCATCTTCGGGGTCACAGGCAATACTGACGATGGGAGATGATCCTAGTTGTCGTAACCTTCCTTCGGTCCGCCATCCTGGTACTCCTCTTCATAGTCTGGCCATGGGAATAGCCAGGGACAAAGCCATGAGTACTCTTTAAGTACTCGCAAACTAATACTAATAAGTGAAGAGGGTTTTTGTAGTAGGATACTAAGTCTAGGGTTGTTTTGCAAAAAGCCAGATTTACCTCTACTAACTTCAGAAGCAAAGAAAACTAGTTGAATGTTTTATAACAACTAAGTGGGAAGTTGAATTTCATATCACAACTCTGTTGTGGTCATGTCAAAGTCATAAATCATTTCATAAGTCATTTTGAAAACATCTGACGGGGGAACAGTATGGCCACTCCAACTGTCCATAACCGCGGACGCGGCTATTCGAATAGTTTGACACTCTGCAGAGATTGTACACTTTCACCACAACATTCGATACATCCGTCAGGAACAATCCTGAATTCACCATAGCCAGTATGCGGATAATCAATCCTAACCTTTCAATTACACGCCCTAGAATAGGCACCTCTTATGTGAGTTTGGCCTCCCAACCATGACCAACTATCATCTTGGGTACTGCACAGGTGGAAAATCTTCATAAGGTAGCCTCAGCTTAGACCTTGGCCGCAAGTGAACCCATACTAAGGTATATAAATTTCCAGTCAAGCCCTACCCAATTTTCGGGTATTGTGGTTGTACGGTAAAATTGGAATGGTGTTGCATCCAGACAACCATCAGTTTTATAATGGGCTAAGGCTCATGCCTCAACATTTTCATCATCAAACATCATCTAGTGTTGAAGAACACATGTCAAAACATTTCAATAGAATGACTCATCATTCTAAGGTTTTCATAACCATTTTCACTGAGTATTCCCATCTAAAGTTGATCAAGTTTTATGCTTATCACTAGCATCTACAAGTGGGGGTAAAGACTAATGAGGGGTAGTAAATAAGTGGGGATTAGCTAAGTTCAATCTCATTCCCTAGGATGACATCAAGATTATCTAACTTAGGCCAAATTTTATGCTCTTTATGCTACCATCAATTATCTTTCTAGAATCTAAAAGTCACTTAGGTAAACTCTAAGAAAAAGCCTTGATAAATAAAATAAAGTATTAAGCTTGCAAGTAAAGATAGGATTGGGTATCAAGTGGGTATGATCACATATGCTTAAGGCATATAGTTGACATAGTAACAAGCAAGTAGTAGCTTGCATATGTAGGGTATCTTGCAAGTGTTAGCTTGCATAATTGCAAGTATAAGCTTGCTAAATTCCACTAGTAGTATTAGGCTTGCCTTGTGCAGAGCAGTGGTTGAAGTTCTCCTCGACTTCTTCCTCGTAGTATCCTCCTTCCTCCTCGTATCCTTGGTCGGTACTAGCGTCTATAATTAAATACGAGGTACACAATCACCAAACAATAATTAACTATTTCTAAACATCACACAAAACGTTCACACTAGATCATCTATCCTCATCACTATCATTACAAGATGAAAGAACTTGTCTTATTTATTTTATTTTGAGAACAGTAATTTCTACTCATTGAAAAACTACTTAAGATTTAATATTCTCCAACTCAAACATGGGATCATGTTGACACATGTCATCACCACATATTTCAGTATATGGGAATGTAATTTAAAGTGGTGTCCCAAATTAATAAGGTTTAACCTTTTTATTTTAATTAAATAAAATGACTAGAAATGCCTTTGTGGCATTCTTTTATTACTTGAACATTATTTGTGCAAGTAAACCCATATGTTTTCATATATTCTGAAAGGTATGATCAAATGTGATTTCTGAGAGTTGGAATCCACTCAAAAGATCTTATGGTTGAATTTTGAAAAATGTTTGAATGCAGAAAAGCTTCTGCCTTGTTATTTTTACCATGGTTGATCTATAACTCCAAATGGTTTGAATCCAACGGGCTTGGATTAAGCATTTCAGTACCTTTCTAACAAAATTGGTTTCATGCATTTTGGTTCAGTGAGTCGAGCTGGGTTGATTTTTGAATCTATGTACAGAATTGTGTTCGAAATTAAATGAATAAAACTAAATTTGAATTGTTGGGTCGCGTGGGAGGGTTAACTGGGCAGGCCCACTACGCACCGCGCACGCGCGGGCTGGTTAAGTGGCTGTCTCCATGCGTTAGTGAGACGGGCAGGGACGAAGCGGTACGGGGCAATGTGGACCATGGGATCTAGTTCTAATCGAACGACTCTGGTTCATCATCCACGTCGGGCATCGCCGGCGAGACAGAACCCTAGCGCAGCAGGTGGGGGTCATGGGAGGCTCACCAGGGCTCAGGCGGTGGTCGGCGACGGGGCTGAATGACGAAGTCGACGACGGCGGTTCTCCTGCTACCGATAGCTTCTCCTGGGCGGCTCCAATCGACGGCCACCTTCTTCTCCAGCAGCGGTGGGCTCTGGCCAAATTCTGGTGTTGCACTGCTCGCCTTGCTCCGGGAGTGAGGTGGGGTGGTTCCGAGGGAGAGGGAAGTGAACTGGTATGAAGAAAATGAGCGGTGGAGGCCTCTATTTATAGTGGCTGAAGGGGACCAATGAGCGCGATGAGCTCATCGTGGTCGACGGCACAGAGTGCTACTGGCATGGGCGACGGTAGGGGCGGTGCTGTGCTCCCTGGCGAAGCTCAACGGCGTGTTGGCGAGGCGTGCGACAGTGCTGATCGGTCGGAATGCGTCGATACTCTAGGCGGGTCCGACGGCGATTTTAATGGCGCACGGGTGCTCCTGGTCGCGCGGCGGCGAACAGGCATGTCTGCGGGGTTGCTGGGGTGGTGGTGATCACGCACGCACGCGGCAAGGGCGGCGCGCGGTCTGTGGGTGCTGGTCGGGCGTGGCGCACTGGCGCGCTCTTGGCTCGCACGCAGAGAGGTTTGGCATGGTCTTGTCGTGTGGTCCAGGGGCTGGCAGTGCTCGGGGCTGGGACAGGGAGTGGCGGTGGACGGTGGAGTGCCTGCTAGACATGCTTGCTAGGCTTGGTGTTGCTCATAGCTTGCTGTTGACAATGGGGTGGCAAGGTGAGGCTCGGCATGCTTGCCATTAATGGCATGGTCTGGTTTACAGTGAGCTAGAAGGGTTAAAAAAGTTAGATGATCTACTGAGGGTGTAGAGTGAGCTAGATAGTGAGCAAGTTAGGACGAAATTTTCTGCACACTATAGTGTTTGATGTTTGTTTGATTTGTATTTGCAAGGTGTTTCATAAAATGGCCGCAAGAACTTTGAATTTGAATTTTGGATTCAAACTTGGTGGGTTTTCTAGGCACATACTAGGGAGTATTTGGTTAGTTGGATTACTCAAGGGGTACTGGTTTGGTTGGGTTTTGAAAATGTGTGATCTTCACATATGATAAAGGTTAAATTTTGAAAAGTGGGCTTTGATTCACTTTTACTTGGTCTTGCAAGGGGTGAAAAGAATTGGAAAAGTTTCTGTTCGAAATCTTGGACTAGAAACACTCAAAGCCATTATCAATTTAAAAATGCATTAACTATTTTTTTTGCATAATTTTGAATCCCACTAAACTTTCAACATGAATAGTTCTTGAATTTGAATAATTAATCCAAATCCATTTTTTAATAAGCTTTAGTCCCGGTTGTATCCACTAACAGGGACTAAATATATTTCCCGCCATTTCTCACCACTTCCCGCCATGTTTTCCCGCCCTTTTCTCTGAACCGAGCTTTTAGTCCTGGTTGTAGCCACTAACAGGGACTAAAGATATTTCCCATCATTTCCCACCGCTTCCCACCATGTTTTCCCGCCCTTTCCATCTATATATAGGCCGAGCGTGCCATGGTTATGCACACATCCACACCTTCCTCTCTCACAGAAATGGACAGCGCCTACTGGGCTATTCTGACCCTCGAGGAGACTGAGGCACTGTGCGCCTCAAGCTACCCTTGCTCACCAGGCTACTGGCCGCCTGCCGGCTGGATGCTGAGCGCTGGAGGGGTTCCTGTCCCTCCTGTGCCTCAAGGCTCCGCCCGACAGGCGGCCATCACGAACCACTTCTACGACGAGCTCACGTCGGAGAAGCGGATGGATCCCCAGTGGGATCCCGACAACTACGACACCTGGAATGTCTTCTTCGCTAACCGGCGGGAAAGGGAGCTCGCCAGGTACGAGGGTGATGGCCCGCCCCCGGTGAACCACAACGAAGCCGTCTGCCGTCTATGGTGGGAGAACCATACTATCATCAGCGTGATGCGCTACACCGCTAGGGGAGACCATCCTCGCCTGCGATGCCCACAAGTCCACCCGCCATAGAGCCACAACAAGGACCCTCCTCCGCCCGGCGTTAGCGGCATTGTATTCTAGGAGAGCCCTCCCCCTCCCGCCGTGAATCTGAGGCCGGAGCGGCAGGTGCACCCGGTATATGCCATGGCTGGGTTGAGGATCCCCGGAGTGGCAGGTGACGATGACGATGACGGAGAAGACCCTGAAGCTGCGTACTATAGGACTAGGCATGATTATGACTAAAGGTGGCGGCTTTAGTCCCGTGTGTTAGATAGTCCCGCTTTGTCCCTTTTTTGATATTAATAAATGTATTGAGTGTTAGTCCCGGTTTGTGGCTGGATCGGGACTAAAGGGGGCCTTTAGTCCCGATTCCATAGTCTCAGTTTTAAAATATTAATAAATGTCTTGAGTGTTAGTCATGTTATGTGGTTGGACCAGGACTAAAGGGGGCCGTTAGTTCCGATTCATACTACGAAACTATGAAGATGTTGTCCCGATTCATACTTACCATGAAGATCTGATCTCCAAACACGTGTGGTCACATATTAGGGAGTACCTCTATGACCAGTTTCTTGGAGATGCCAATGGACTAGGCTCTGGCGGCATCTCCCTGAAACTGGCTGTAATGGTGTCCCTGCTTTCGCACACCATCTTGCAGCTGGTAACTTATCTAACTAGATCAATACGTCTGAGAGCTAACTAGCTAGTTTCACATATTAGGGAGTGCCTCTATGGCCAGCTTGTTGGAGATACCGGAGGACTGGGCTCCGGTGGCATCTCCCACAAGTTGGCCATACTGGTGTCCCTTCTCTCGCAAACCATCGATCTTGGAGATGCCTCAAACTGGCTGGAGGACTGGCCTATTTACAGTACAAGCATGTCGGCATAGTGTTGACACTCACGACATAATGTCGACACTCACCCCTATTATTAGCGCTCACTCGTGTTTTATCCCGGTTAGTGACTCCAACCGGACTAAAGGTTCATCTTTAGTCCCGGTTGGCGACACCATTCGGGACAAGGTACAAGCCGCACAACATAATGTCGACACTCACCCCTATCATTATTGCTGCCTGGCCCATACTGTCGCAATCCCTTCAGTCGCGGTTGGTTTCTCCAACCGGGACTAAAGATGAACCCTCTATTTATAGGCCTTTTCCTCTATTTATAGGCTGCCCGATCCAGCCTGCCGCCCTTTCCCTCTATTTATAGTGCGACCGTCATGGCCACCCACACATACACACATTCCTCTCCGCCTACATGTCGTCGTGTCAGGGAAGAGGACGAGCACGTCTGTGTCGGGGAGGGGGACGAGCACGTTCGTCGCTATATGGCTGTGTTGGACACCAGGGTCGATGATACCTGGCAGATTCTTCAGGGATCTCACCCGATCTATGCTCGTGTGATGGTTCCGTCTCGTTGGGTTTTCACCTCCTGCGGCTTAGGCACTAGGAGTCGTCATCTATTTTGATTGAGCAAGATGACCAATGTTGCATGCATGTGGATCTGGGTAAAATGTTTGACTCACAATATGATAACATAAAAGGTTTAATATATTATATAGATCACTAACATCCCTATCTAGTGTTGTTGTTTTCTTCTGCGCCATAGCCATGGAGAATCTTCATCATTTAACAGGAGTCTTGGGTCAGTTTTCACTTTGAAGGGTGGGATTTGATGAAACTTATAATCTACCTGAAAGAACTATCTGGCGCTTTGGCTCATCGAACGATGTATTATTTTTCTGATTTCTTTTTCTCGGTTTCATAGACATGTCCTTCACATAGAAAACCTGAGCCACATCGTTGGCTAGGACGAATGGTTCGTCCATGTACGCAAGATTGTTGAGATCCACTGTTGTCAAGCCATACTTTTCGTCTACATGTACCCCTCCTGTCATCTTGACCCATTTGCACCGAAACAAAGGGACCTTAAAAGTAGGTCCATACTCAAGTTCCCATATCTCCTGTATATACCCATAATATGTGTCCTTCTGGCCATGGTCATATGTTGCATCAAAGCGGACACGACTGTTTTGGTTGGTGCTCTTTTTATCTTGGAGATCGGGTAAAATGTATTACCATTTATCTCGTACCCCTGGAAAGTACATATAGTCGAAGATGGTAACCGTGCCAACAAGTACAGCTGATCTTCAATAGTGTTGTTATTCATGAGATGTTTCTGCAACCAACTGCCGAAAGTGTCCTCGTGTTCCACTTTAATCGAGGAGTCAGGCTTCCCCGGGTTTTCCCAGCGTACAATAATCTTTTGTTTCTCGATATACGGAGGCACCAAGGTGGAATTGTGTAGAACTGTGTAGTGTGCTTTATTGAAAGAATCCCTGTCCATACATACCATTGTTTTCCTTTCTAGTGTGCCTTTTCCAGTCATCCTCCCCTCATACCGAGATTCAGGAACACCAATCAACTTAAGGTCAGGAAGAAAGTCAACACAAAACTCAATGACCTCCTCTTTTCCATAGCCCTTGGAGATGCTTCCTTCTGTCCTAGCACGGTTATGAACATATTTCTTTAAGACTCCTATGAACATTTCGAAGGGGAAAATATTGTGTAGAAACACAGGACCGAGAATTCTAATCTCTTCGACAAGGTGAACTAGGAGGTGCGTCATAATATTGAAAAATATGGAGGGTATAACAACTCGAAGCTGACCAGACATTGGACCACATCAATCTATAACCCTGATATACTTTCTGGATCGATTATCTTCTGAGAAATTGCATTGAGGAATTCACATACCTTCACAATGGCCAGCCGAACATTTTCCGGTAGAATCCCCCTCAATGCAACCGGAAGCAATTACGTCATAAGCACATGGCATTCATGGGACTTTAGGTTTTGGAGTTTTTTCTCTTTCATATTTACTATTCCCTTTATGTTATACGAGAAGCCAGACGGGAACTTGATACTGAAAAGGACTTCAAAAAAATTTCCTCCTCTTTCTTTGTAAGAGCATAGCTGGCAGGCCCTTGAAACTGCCATGGATGCTTGTCGTCTCGTCCTTTATGACGTTGCTGGTCCTCCCGTGCTTCCGGTGTATCTTTTGACTTCCCATACAAGACCAAGAATCCTAGAATAATGACACAAAGATTCTTCGTCATGTGCATCACGTCTATTGCACAATGGACCTCATGGACTTTCCAATAGGGTACCTCCAAAATATAGATTTCTTCTTCCACATGGGTGTGCGTCCGTCGGCGTCTTTCAGAACTGGTTGTCCTCCGGGACCCTTTCTAGATATTATAATTAATTCCTTGACCATACCAAATAAATCAGCACCAGTACGGCGGAGGGGAGGCTTCTTCCGGTGATCTGCCTCGCCATCAAAATGCTTGTCTTTTTTCCTGGGCGAAAGAAAACAACGATTTTATGGGTACACATTCTTCCTAGATTTATGCAGATATATACTTTCAGTCTCATCTAAACAGTGTGTACATGCATTATATCCCTTGTTCGTTTGTCCTGAGATGTTACTAAGATCAGGCCAATCATTGATGGCTACAAACAGCAACGCTCGTAGGTCGAATGGCTCCTGTTTGTGCGCATCCCACACACGTAAATCTGGTTCGGCCTACAACTATAAAAGTTCATAAACTAATGGACTTAGGTACACATCAATGTCGTTGCCGGGTTGCTTCGGGCTTGCATGAGCACTGGCATCATAATGAACTTCCGATTCATGCACAACCAAGGAGGTAGGTTGTAGATACACAGAGTGACGGGCCAGGTGCTATGACTGCAGCTCTGTCTCCAAAAGGATTCATGTCATCTATACTTAGACCAAACCATAAGTTTCTTGCGTCACCAGCAAAGTCCGGAAAGTCTCTCTCGATTTTTCTCCACCGTCGACCATCAGTGGGGTGCCTCAACATCCCGTCTTTCTTACGTTCTTCCATGTGACATCGCAACAACTTGGCATGCTCTTTGTTTCTAAACAAACGTTTCAACCGTGGCATTATAGGAGCATACCACATGATACGTGAGAATGTACGCGCGTGATACGTGTCGACAAACGCACTAGCTTATTGTTGAAATAAGCTTCACGCGCCAGAAATGACATACAGTATCAGCTGTATATGCGCATGCAGGTGATAATAAGTACTACATGTACACGCCACATAACTGTACTGATGAACCAAGGATACTTCGTTACAATAATTATTCATACAACTAGAGTGTGTACTTTGATCACTTAGGTACGTAGGTACAAAGATTCCAAGAAAATCCAAGGAGTTGCTGATGCGGCCCGTCCTATGGACATCTTCCCTATATCATCTTCACCAAGTCCTCTAATTGGATCTATATCATCTTCACCAAGTCCTCTAATTGGATCGATAACTAGAGCTCCAGCTAAGCTTCTTCATAATAAGGTTAATTCGTTTCTCTCATAGTGTGACTTAGACTCGCCTTTAAATGGCCTGCAACTTTATTTCCATACTTTGTGCATCCTCAGGAAATGGCGACGCTAGGTTCCGAAGGGCTAGTATTCATTCTGGAGTGTGGTACTAATTTTCCCAAATCATTGCTTTTTTTGCTAAAAAGAATTCACTGTTTGACCAAAAAATTGCTATTTTGTCAAAACTATTGTTATTCACCCGAATACCAAGAAAGACCCCTGTCGCCGCCATTTTCCTAAACTATGAGCCCCATGAAGAATAGCCAAGAGAATGAACCAAGCGATTATAACAAGAAGTCCCATATCAATCCAACGATAGAACCGGCGAACTAGAACCTACGCTGGAGTCGCCATGACAAACGGGCGCTAGACTCGGTGAGCCGGAACCGCGACCGAAATTGCCTCCCCAATCTGGCGCCAGACCCGTCGGGAAACCCCCCTGATTCGGCGCGCCACCGAAACCAGCACCAGAACCCCAAGTCGGCTAAGGCAGAAACGAACCGGCGCCGGCGAAAAGTTTTGGCGACAAACCGTATGTCATAGAAATTGTCGCCGAAACTACCTGAAGTCAAGTCAACCTATGGGCTTGTCCCATATACACTAGTAGAGACATGGCCTCTAGTCCCGGGCCGTAAGGGCCTTTAGTCCCGGTTTTTGAACCGGGACTAGAGGCCTAACACTAGTCCCAGCCCAGTTACCAACCGGGACTATTGGGTGCCCACGTGGCTGCCCCTGCGTGCTAAGGGTGCACACCCACTAGTCCCGGTTGGTGCCACGGACCGGGACTAGTGGGTCTCTGCCGCTGCAGCATTCTGTGCATTTTCTCTGTCGCAGCAGAACATTACCTTGGACTAGTGATTTCTCTGCCGCGGCAGCATTTTGTACCCTTTCTCTGCCGCGGCAGAGAATTCATTTTGTATTGTTTTATTATTTATTTTTCATTTCAAAATGGTTTTTGAATATTTGTACTCCACCACATATCGTACACGTTCTTGCATATATATAAGATAACTTGTATTATGAAATCAAGCATACAAATATATACAATTTACATAGTTACATGGAGATCACAGAATACCGGGACTAGAGCACAAAATAGTTCGATTACATGGAGATCAGAAGCGCCTATTCACACTAAATTCTCCGGCATCGTCTATGATCTCTTTGAAAATAAATCCCGCCAGCTCCTCTGCAATTTCTAGTATGCGTTGCTCTGGTAGTAGTTTATCCTGCATTCTCTCGAACTATATATAAGAAAAAGGAGATCAATATGATTATCAATCATGATAATAAAATGTGATGGCAATAAAATGATGGTGTGAATGCATTGCTTACGTCGACTATATAATCGTTGTGTTCGGTGGTAAACATGCGAATGAACTAGAATCCACATAGATTCGACCCCGTGGCTGCCTCGCGCACTTTACGAGAATAGAATTCAATCAAAATAATAATCTAGAGCATCATTATTGTATTGAAACTAGAAGTAAAGAGATGCACGGACATATCACATGCTACTTACCGAGACCGCCTTAAACGTCAGCTTCTCACTAAATACACCCGTAACCTCGCGTTTGAACCGGATCCAAACCCTGCCCGACGAAGAAAATGAATGAATGAGTTATTCATTACCTGATATCTCAGGAAATCAACGAAAGAGACCGATATAGCGCGAAACTTACTTCTGTAGCATGTCCTGCATGCTGTGGAAATCTTCCAGGTTTCTCTTTGATGGGTCCATGACATCAACTCTTCCCTTATCAAGTTGAATGTCTAGCAGAACCCAGTGGAAGCTGCAAACATTTATATATACATCAGTAACTCATCAGTTACACTTATTAGCATCGGCTAATCAAAAGTGAATGTGTATAACAGAGTAAGACCCTCACCTGAAATTGTAAGGAAACAGTGTTGTCAGAGAAATTTTGCTCCAGTAGAAACCTCAGAAGGTTTTCCTCCGTCTCCTCAGAAGGTTATATGCACTTTATCTGGGTCAATGAACCCGATATTATAGATTCTTTTTCTTTTACATTCCAGCATCTTCATTCTGCATAATAAGGATAATTACATGTTCTGAACTGAACAACTAAAAAACTGAACATGTAGACAATGAATTCAACAACTTACAGACAATAGCAGCTGAGGATGGATTTGTCTAGGGCATCGAGATGGTATAACTGGAACAGTTCTAGAAACTCAATATGGACCTCTTCGGGTCTGAGGTAGTACTCATGTGGGACATTGGCTACGATAAATATTTTCCCCTGCTTTATGACCGTCGAGTACCATTGATGGAGATTCCGCATTTGTGTTGGCAGTTCTCTCAGCCTCTCTTTGTTAATCAAAACCTCACCTGCGACATATTTAGGGGCTAGTGGCATCTTGGGTAGATGCTCGAGTTGGGGGCCTAACAGTTCATCAAGTGTAATTTCCATGCTGGCCGCCAACTCCGCAGCTATTGACATATCAACTGCATGTTGTGCGAGTAGTGGAACGTTTTGTGAAACCACCTTGAGGGGTGCGATCGTTTGTTTTGCCTGTTGTCCGAGAAGGGGAACGACTGATTTTTTACTGATTGTATTTTTGGTCCCGCTTGGACCTATGCTTGCTGATTTTTTACCGCTTGCACTTGATTTGCTCTTCGCCACTTCTTTATGAAGTGTGCGTAGATATTCATATGGCTTATGGTGCAACTCATATTGTGATGGTGTGTTCAGAAAATCAAGTGCATATGCCTTTTGCTTCTCGGTGTATACCGGAGCGGGCTCGGGTTTCTTCTTCTCAAAATGCGAAGCCACTTCAACCTTTGATATCGCTGCAGATTCCGTATCAGTACGATCGTAAGGTCTGATGGGAAGATTCTGATGAGGTGTTGGGAGGGGCGACATTTTCCGTTTTGGGCTGCCGCGTCCTTTAGTACTCACTGACGGATCACGCTTCTGCTTATTGTCCTTAGCGGGCGGCGAAGACTGCTGAGCCTGCGATGGAGATCGATATGGACTCGGGATGTGGTGGTCGTAGTCATCATGGGGTGGGTTTCTTGGAGGTGATGGAGGTGGAGGTGAAGGAGACCTGCGATGACTCGGAGGCGGTAGTGTTATCCTTGGAGCGGAGCCTGGAAACCGTATGTTGTTCTTTTCCCAGAGAATGATCCCACCAAGTACTTCTCCCAGTGTGATCTCACCTTCAGGTCCAGGGATGTCAAGCTCCATTGACTCCCACTCCTTTACGATTTGATCCACCCCGACTTTAGCATAGCCAGGTGGAATCTCACGGCCATGCCAACATGCGTCAGGCGGACAAGGCAAAGCCGATCTAACTGCCACCTTCACAAATACGTTCTTCAATTTTTTATGGAGCTCACAAGGTATCTGCTCCTTAATTCCATCCACGGGGTAGTCGGGGCCGCCATCTATATAGGATGCATCGTTAGAAGGGACCTCCGATTCAGAGATGCTGCTTCTCGGCTGAGATGGGTTGGCGGTAATATCGAGTGGAGGATCTTGCTCCAAGCGCGCTATTCCTCTAAGTTTGTCGATTTGCTGCTGCTGCTTGTCAAGTCTTCCTAGCAGCTGCTTGAACTTGTCTGCCTCCTCCTCCTGTCGTTTCTTTGCTCTTGCTCGGCTTCTATATGTACCTTGGTCCTTAGGAAACCCAGTCTCCCACGTGAAACTCCCGTCAAGGCCTCGTACTCGTCCTGTATGTTCGCGATTCCCGAGGACCAAGGTCAGCAAGTCTTTCTCTCTATCGGGATGAAACTGTTTTATTCCATCTTTAATATCTTTGACCACTTTTAGGCAAGCAGTCCTGGGTACCTTTATCCCGTCACTACAAAAAAGGTCCCCTGTAAGTTCCTCATATGTACTCCCATGCCCAAGGAACCAATTTCTTGCCCTCAAATCCCATTCTTCGCGAATTGGTTCTGGAATGATCCCTTTATTATGAAGCTCTTTCTCTTTTGCATCCGACTTAGGCATGGCAGACGCGTATTCCCCTAGCCCCAAGTTATGGTGATATTTCTTCTTCGCAGCATTTATCTTGTTTTTTCTGTCTTTTCCTCTACAACTCCTAACCCCCTATACAGCACAAATGCATCCCAATAAGACTGCTGCTTTGCTAGATAGCCTTCGAATAATGGGGTTTTCTTGTCCTTCTGATATTGTTGCCATAATGACTTCTTCTAGTTCTTGAATAGTTCGGCCATCTTCTTTAGTGCGAACTGCTTGACTTTCTTTCTCATTTCAGCAGTCTCGTCCTCAGTGTCACATTCTGGCAGCTTGAAATGTCCCATTAGGTCATTAAAAAGTTCCTCTTTGAACCTATCATCGTTATACACATCACTCCATTCCGCTTCTTTGGGCTTATTCCACTCCCGAACAGTGATCGGGGTGCGATCTCTAGCAACAACTCCGCATTGTTGTACAAATTGTTGTTTTGTTTTCTTTGGTTCCGCCATCTCCTCAAACCTCTGTAATTTCATAAACAGTACCCTGGGGCAACTTTTTGGCTGGGCCGCGCTTGGTTTTCTTGCTCGTTGTAGAGGCCTAATAGAAGAAACATTCGTTAACATAATATATATACAACTAGGTACATCTAGTGACGATTATTGGACATCATATATATATACCTCGTCGGTCTGCGTTACACGTCCATGGGCTTCTTCCTCTTGTCTGTTGATCTCCTCTCCCTCACCGGATGATTTCAGATACCTCGAGGGAGTTCACTCATCGGCATCGTGAATCATATCCTCGAGCAAGTGTTCCGAATATAGATCTCTGCGGACTGGACTTGGTGGATCCATAGTTCCTGCAAAATGCACACAATATTTATTTGAACTTAACAAAATAAAACCTAAAACCTAAACCCGGAGGTGCGATGGCGGTGGCCGATGATGGTGGCCGTGGGAGAGGTGGGCGACTAAGCGGCTTCCCGTGAGAACCACCACCCTAACCCTAACTCTGGTCACCACCCCTAAACCCTAAACCCGGAGGTGCAGTGGTGGTGGCTGGTGATGGTGGCCGCAGGAGATGCGGGCGAATAAGTGGCTTCCCGCCAGAACCACCAACCTAACCCTAACTCCGATCACCACCCTAAACCCTAAACCCGAGGTGCGGTGGCGGTGGCCGGTGATGGTGGTCGTGGGAGAGGCGGGCGACTAAGCCCTATTATAAACATAACTTACAATATTATAAATATCATACCCTAAAAATAATAAACTAATAATAAACTAAATACACTATATACATACACTATATACACTAATCCTAATCCTAAACTACATACACTATATATCCTAATCCTAAACTACATACATTATATACACTATATACACAAAAAAAAGAACATACACTATGTACTAATCCTAATCCTGAACTACATATACACTATATACACTACTCACCTAATAAACTATATACACTACTCACCTAATACACTATATACACTAACCCTAATAAACTATATACAATTAAACTAAAAAATTAATCCTAAATAAAAAATCCTAACTAATCCTAATTAATCCCAACCCTAACAGTACTACTCACCGGTGGTGGTGGCGGTTGGCGGTGGCGGTTGCGGCGGCCGTCGTGGCGCTGGCGGCAGGCGCGGGCGCGGTAGGCGGTGTCATCGGGCGTGGGCGCTTCGTCATAGTGGAGGCGGTGGCGCGGCCGAACTAAATCGGGGGGCGCGCGGGGCGCGGCAGCACTGGTGCGGGCGCTGGTGCGGGCGCGGGAGCGGGGCGCGGCGGTGGGCGGCAGAGAGAGGGGTTGTCTACGGCGGTTCTCACGGCGGCAGCCTTGTGGCGTCGTCAGCGTTCCTGGATCCACTTCTCCCGGTGCATGGAACGCACCGGGGGAGAAGGCCTCCTTTTATACCCCCCCCTTTAGTCCCGGTCCGGTGGCACCAGCCGGGACTAAAGGCGGGTCTCTAGTCCCGGATGGTGCCACAGACCGGGACTAAAGGGGGGGCATTTCGTTTCGCGCGCTGGGGCCAGACCTTTAGTCCCGGCTGGTAAACTGGGCCGGGACTAAAGGCCCAAATTTGCGCGCGCTGGGACAAAAACCCCAGCGCATGTGTTTTTTTTTCAAATTTTCGAAAATATCATTTAAAACATTTAAATTATACTTTTTTGCATATTTTTGAATTTGACAAAACTTTCAACACGAAAAGTTCTTAAATTTGAATAATTAATCCAAATCCATTTTCTGTTTTATCAAATAATTATTTTAAATAGTCAAATTATTAACAATTTTGCCATTATCAATATAAAAATGCATTAACTATTAGTTTTTGCATATTTTTGAATCTCACTAAACTTTCAACATGAAAAGTTCTTGAATTTGAATAATTAATCCAAATCCATATTTGTTTTATCAAATAAATATTTTAAATAGTCAAATTATTAAACATTTTTCCATTATCAATTTAAAAATGCATTAACTATTATTTATTGCATATTTTTGAATTTGACAAAACTTTCACATTGAAAAGTTCTTGAATTTGAATAATTAATTCAAATCCATTTTCTTTTTTATCAAATAATTATTTTAAATAGTCAAATTATTAACCATGTTTTCATTATCAATTTAAAAATGCATTAACTATTATTTTTTGCATACTTTTGAATATCACTAAACTTTCAACATGAAAAGTTCTTGAATTTGAATAATTAATCCAAATCAATTTTGTGAATAAGCTTTAGTCCCGGTTGTAACCACTAATAGGGACTAAAGTTTTTTCCGCCATTTCTCACCGCTTCCCGCCAAGTTTTCCCGCCCTTTCCATCTATATATAGGCCGACCGCGCCATGGCTATGCACGCATCCACACCTTCATCTCTCATAGAAATGGACAGTGCCTAATGGGACATTCTGACCCTCGAGGAGACGGAGGCGTTGTGCGCCTCAAGCTACCCTTGCCCACCAGGCTACTAGCCGCCCGCCGGCTGGATGATGAGCGCTGGAGGTGTTCCTGTCCCTCCTGTGCCTCAAGGCTCCGCCCGACAGGCGGCCATCACAAACCACTTCTACCACGAGCTCACGCCGGAGCAGCGGATGGATCCCCAGTGGGATCCCGACAACTACGACACCTGGAATTCCTTCTTCGCTAACCGGCAGGAAAGGGAGCTCGCCAGCTATAATGGTGATGGCCTGCCCCTCGTGAACCACAACGAAGTCGGCCGCCATCTGTCGTGGGTGAACCGTACTATCATCGGCGTGATGCTCTACATCGCCGGGGGAGACCATCCTTGCCTGCGGTGCCCACAAGTACACCCGCCTGTCGTGAATCTGTGGCCGGAGTGGCAGGTTCCCCCAGTATATGCCATGGCTAGGCTCAAGATCCCTGGAGTGGCAGGTGACGATGACGATGATGATGATGACGATGACGAAAAAGACCCTTAAGTTGTGTACTGTAGGACTACGCATGATTATAACTAAAGGGGGTGCTTTAGTCCTGAGTGTTAGCTAGTCCCGGTTTGTCCCCGTTTTTAATATTAATAAATGTATTGAGTGTTAGTCCCGGTTTGTGGCTGGGCCGGGACTAAAGGCGGAATTTACTCCCGATTCCATAGTCTCAGTTCTTAAATATTAATAAATGTCTTGAGTGTTAGTCTTGTTTTATGGTTGGACTGGGACTAAAGTGGGAACTTTAGTTCCGATTCGTACTACGACTTTCCCAAACTATGAAGATGTTGTCCCGATTCGTACTTACCACGAAGATCTGATCTCCAAACACGTGCGATCACATATTAGGGAGTGCATCTATGACCAGTTTCTTGGAGATGCCGGAGGTCTGGGCTCCGGTGGCAATCCCTGAAACTGGCCGTAGTGGTGTCCCTGCTCTCCAAGACCATCTTGTAGCTTGTAACATCTCTAACTAGATCAATATGCCTAGGAGCTAACTTTATTTCACATATTAGGGAGTGCCTCTATGACCAGTTTCTTGGAGATGCCGGAGGATTGGGCTCCGGCGGCATCTCCGTGAACTGGCAGTAGTGGTGTCCCTGCTCTCAAAAGCCATCGATCTTGGAGATGCCTCAAACTGGCTGGAGGACTAGCCTATTTATAATACAAGCAGCTCGGCAGAGTGTCGACACTCACAACATATTGTTGACACTCACCCCTATTATTAGTGCTCACTCGTGTTTTGTCCCGGTTGGTGTCTCCAACCAGGACTAAAGGTTCATCCAATCGGGACTAAAGGTTCAACCCCTATTATTAGTGCATCCTGGCCCAGCCTGCCGCAATCCCTCCAGTCGCGGGTGGTTTATCCAACCGGTAATAAAGGTTCAACCCCAATTATTAGTGCATCCTGTCCCAGCCTGCCGCAATCCCTCCAGTCGCGGGTGGTTTCTCCAACCGGGACTAAAGGTTCAACCCCTATTATTAGTGCAGCCTGGCCTAGCATGCCGCAATCCCTCCATTCGCAGGTGGTTTCTCTAACCGGGACTAAAGGTTCAACCCCTATTATTGGTGCTGCCTGGCCCATCCTACAACAATCCCTTCAGTCGCGGTTGGTTCCTCCAACCGGGACTAAAGGTCCAACCCCTATTATTGGTGCTGCTTGGCCCAGTCTGCCCTGCCCTTTGCCTCTATTTATAGTGCGGACGTCATGGCCATGGAGATTTTTTATCATTTAACAATATGATTACGTAAAAGGTTTAATCATATTACATCAACATCCCTATCTAGTGTTGTTGTTTTCTTCTGCGTCGTAGCCATGGAGAATATTCATCATTTAACAGGAGGCTTGGGTCATTTTTCACTTTGAAGGGCGAGATTTCATTGAACTTATTATAATCTTCTGACATATCCATCTTGTCATCCACTCTCACGATGTTTCTTTTCCCTGAAAGAACTATGTGGCGCTTTGGCTCATCAGACGATGTATTCTTTTGATGATTTCTTTTTCTCGGTTTCGTAGACATACTAAAAGAATACATCGTCCGATGAGCCAAAGCTGCACATAGTTCTTTCAGGGAAAAGAAACATCGTGGGAGTGGATGACAAGACAGGTATGTCGGAAGATTATAATAAGTTTAATGAAATCCCGCGCTTCAAAGTGAAAACTGGCCCAAGCCTCCTGTTAAATGATGAAGATTCTCCATGGCTACGGGGCAGAAGAAAACCACAACAGTAGATAGGGATGTTGGTGATCTATGTAATAAATTAAACCTTTTATATAATATCATATTGTGAGTCAAACATTTTACCCAGATCCACATGCATACAACATTGTTCATTTTGAATCTAATACATCTTTCTCTATCAAACTGGACGACAACTCTCGGTGCCTGAGACGCGGTAGGTGAAAACCCAAAGAGACGGAACCATCACACGATCATAGCTCGGGTGAGATCCCTGAAGAATATGCTAGTTATCGTCGATCATGGTGTCCAACGCAGCCATATAGCGACGGACATGCTCGTCCTCCTCCCTAACACGACGTTGTGCCACAACCTCGGTGGCCGACTCCCTCTGCACCCTTCCTGGAGCAGGCGACCTCTACCAAAGAATCTTCGGGTCGACGACGACACATGGATTCCTCACCAAGCTACGCGTCCCGTAAGGTCGCACCATCCAGTGCCAGCCCGGTGTAACCCAGTCTCGGACATGCCCGGCGGAACCCAGTACTCCATCGTTGCCACCGAGTCGACTACTAGGATGTGGGATCGGCATCCTAAAGTAGGCGGCAAGGAATGTGTGTATGTGTGGGTGGCCAAGTCGGTCGCCCTATAAATAGAGGGTAATGGTGGGAAGGCTGGGTCAGGCAGCCTATAAATAGAGGGAAAGGTCTATAAATAGAGGGAAAGGGTTCATATTTAGTCCCGGTTGGAGAAACCAACCGCGACTAAAGGGGTTGCGGCGGGCTGGGCCAGGCAGCACTAATGATAGGGGTGAGTGTCGACATTATGTCGTGTGGCTTCTACCTTGTCCTGAATGGTGTCTCTACCGGGACAAAACATGAGTCAGCACTAATAATAGGGGTGAGTGTCGACATTATGTCGTGAGTGTCGACACTATGCCGAGCTGCTTGTACTATAAATAGCCATCCTTGTGAGTCTAGTCCTCCAGCCAGTTTGAGGCATCTCCAAGATGGTTTGCGAGAACAGGGACACCGCTATGGCCAGCTTGAGGGAGATTCCGCTGGAGCCCAGGCCTCCGGCAACTCCAACAAGATGGCCATAGAGGCACTCCCTATTATGTGAAATTAGTTAGCTCCTAGGTATATTGATCTAGTTAGAGAAGTTACAAGCTGCAAGGTGGTTTGCGAGAGCAGGGACACCACTACGGCCAGTTTCAGGGAGATGCCATCGGAGCCTAGTCCTCCAGCATCTCCAAGAAACTAGTCATAGAGGCACTCCCTAATATGTGAAATTAGTTAGCTCCCAAGCGTATTGATCTAGTTAGAGAAGTTACAAGGTAAAAGATGGTGTGCGAGAGCAGGGACACTACTACGTCTAGTTTTAGGGAGATGTTGCAGAGCCCAGTCCTCCAACATCTCCAAGAAACTGGTCATAGAGGCACTCCCTAATATGTGAGCACGCGTGTTTGGAGATCATATCTTAATGGTAAGTACGAATCTGGAAAACATCTTCATAGTTCAGGAAAGTTGTTCTACGAATCGGGACTAAAGGCCCCCCTTTATTCCCGGTCTAGCCACAAAACGGGACTAACAGACTCAAGATGGTTTGCGGACAACACTATGCAGTCTCGGTCCAGCCACAAACCTTGTCTAACACTCAATACATTTATTAATTAAAAAACCGAGACTACAGAATTGGGACTAATGACCCCCCTTAGTCATGCTCATATATAGCCCTATAGTACTCAACTTCAGAGTTGTCTTCGTCTTTGTCATCGTCGTCATCATCATGGTCGTTGTTAGGCGCATGTGGCTGGATCCTTAGCCTAGCCATGGCATATTGTGGCGGCACCTGCCACTCCGGCCTCGGATTCATGATATGTGGGGGATGGGGCTCCCGGATGACGATGCCGCTACACCCGCGACCTTTAGTGCGGTGACCCAGCATACCACTGCATGATGTAGCACTATACTTGAGAAAAGATAAAATAACTACTCCTAAAAAGAATGACTTAAGCATCTGACTTAGGTGTGACAAGGTTATCCTCAAGTGGATACTCATCAAGAGTCATAAGAATACTTAGTTTAGATAAGATGGCTCGTACAGTCACTATCGAACCTACAGATCTTCCTAAATGGTTTTTAATCCTAAGGTCAAAGCATATGCTCTGATACCAACTGCGGTGACCCAGCATACCACTTCATGATTTAGTACACTATAGTCGTTGACATAACACCAATGAAACACCGTTCACTAGTATTACATCCCTCAGAGTGGTACAACAGAAACACAGCAGGTCCAAGACATGACTATAGGTTACAGCTCAACTCTTTACACAAGACCCAGAGAACACTCTAGTTTAAAGAGAGAGAAAGAAACTTCTTACAAAGAAGAATCAAAAATAAGCAACTCAAAAACTATCTTACTATTAAGACCAGTATTTAAACTCATTGTCTGGCTATTGCAATACACTACAGAAATAGGTTCTATGGCTAGAGATTATATTCCTATCTAATCAGTAACATCGTCTTCACTTGAGTTGATGTATATGTTGACTTCCTTGAATTCATTGAAGAGCTCGAGCTTTTGATGATGATTCCTAGAGCATAACTTGATGTAGACGTCGCCTGTACTAGCTTTAGAACCTAGAAAGGGTTAAGAAGATACTTTGAGTACGAGCGTACTCAGCAAGTTCACTAGAAAAGGAGTGTTTGATGCACTATATCTACAGCCACAGACCGTAGGTCATAGGCAATGCAAGTTTTCGTAAACATTTCTTCAAAGGTTTCTTTTATTCTGAAAAGCTATGTCCGTCAGCCTTCACGGGTTTACCAAAACTTTCATGGAGTTCCTTTCCCGCCGCGTTCGCAGCTCCTTCCCGGAATAGGGAGTAACAAGTTATAGTTCTTACACTCTGCAGAGGTGCGTTACTTTACCCATGAGAGATCTTAGCTTTGTTGCACATCCGGGCCGCAAACCTGTTCACACTTCCTTGGTGAGAGGCCTAGACTAAGACCCAAGCCAATCACTGCCTTCTCCGCGACCCCACCTGTCTCCTTGGTGTACACGAGCCCACCAATTGAATTACGGCAATTGGCACTACAGACCGTTCAGATGCCGGAACTATCGTGGGACGTTGAGGGCTCCCACCCATATGTTATATATCCTCTACGAATTACCATATAATATGCACGCTACGAGCGATAACAGCCACGACCCGCACATCCGGCTCCATGCGAGAGGGAAAAGATACAGCTGACTTCTTCGTCCCATTCCAAATCTCATGGTCAACGCGTAATATATGGCGCAAGAATCACTAGCGACATTGGTTGTTATGTCCTAGATAATATGTTCCTTTACCACCGAAACTTTTATAGTAGGTTATTACCTCATGGTAAATAACCTATAATTATATTATTATAAAAATAGTGTTTTCTGACCTTTTTCAAATGTAGGTGATGTCAATACTGGATTTGCAAAATACTTTATAGAAAATAATCAAAGGACATGAGCAAGTGTGAACTTGTCTTTTGTGATTGCAAGATTATACACTCACGGTCTTCGAGACAATATAAGATCCAATATTTGAAATCAGCATCATTGGTCCGGTAAAGACTAATGTTTAAAGAAGCAATATGATCTTATGCATAAGTAATGTGATGCACTTTATAAACGTGAATCCCGGAGATAACGTTGTTCTAGGGTTCAGATACTGGAAATGGTTTCTTTAGAATGTGTTGTCCTTTTAGATAAGTTTCACACTTGTTCTTTTTATTAGGGCTTGTGAATGTGTGTGAAACAATATGTAATTATACTATCATACAACAGTAAGATACAAAGTTGTGGAATGCTATTCAAATATTACTTATATAAGAATTGCCTTATCTTTAAATCTTGCTTTACAAGTATAGGCATTTATAAGGAACTTTAAGTATTAACAATCCTAAGTATATAAGTAAAATATAAAGTAATGTGATTATTATTAATTGTCATTTGTTGTTTGAAGTGGCAAAAAGAATAACATTTGAAGAAAATATTACTTAACAAAACAGAAGCATTTAAACTTTTAAGTTAACCTTATGAGGTGTTCTTTCTAATTATAGTCTTTAAGTAAGAAAGAATTACTCCAGTTGAATAATGACACCATTAGTTTTTGAGACTTATCTATCTTGCTTTTTAAGTTGGTTAGTTTGGTATTGAGATACTTTATAACTTAATTATAATAGAACAAAGTTAACTATAAACTATATAATAAAGTTTTTAGCATTATACTTAAAACTTTGCAGACTAAATTTAACTTTAAGGATGTAGATAGACTTAGGGTGTATTACTTATGATGGAATGAAGAAGTTAAGCGTGCTGATGGTGGACTAGTGCTAGGATGGGTGACCAGATGGGAAGTTTGACCGTAAGTATGATTTGAACTAAGATTAAGTATAATTAGTGTTTAAAATGAGAGATGTGGGAGATTAACAAGTCAAATAATTCAAAGGTTTAAGAAAAAATTGAAAAAAAAAATCAAATTTTTTTTTGGAAAAAAATAAAAATAAACCTTTAGTCCCGGTTCGTATTACGAACCGGGACTAAAGGTCCTGCCCCCCTCGCACGGAGCAGCGGCCACGTGTGCACCCATTTGTCCCGGTTGGTGGGGCAACCGGGACTAAAGGTTCGGGCTTTAGTCTCGATTGCCCCGTCCCGGTTGGGCAACTGGGACTAATGCCCCTTACCAACGAGGACCAATGGGTCGTTTTCTACTAGTGGGAGCTCGCCAGGTACGATGGTGATGGCCTGCCCCTCGTGAACCACAACGAAGCCGGCCGCCATCTGTGGTGGGCGAACCGTACTATCATCGGCGTGATGCTCTACATCGCCGGGGGAGACCATCCTCGCCTGCGGTTCCCACAAGTACAACCGCCTGTCATGAATCCGTGGACGGAGTGGCAGGTTCCCCCGGTATATGCCATGGCTAGGCTCAGGATCCCTGGAGTGGCAGGTGACGATGACGACGATGATGATGATGACGATGACGAAAAAGACCCTAAAGCTGTGTACTGTAGGACTAGGCATGATTCTGACTAAAGGGGGTGCTTTAGTCCTGAGAGTTAGCTAGTCCCGGTTTGTCCCCGTTTTTAATATTAATAAATATATTGAGTGTTAGTCCCGGTTTGTGGCTGGGCCGGGACTAAAGGCGGACATTACTCCCGATTCCATAGTCTCAGTTCTTAAATATTAATAAATGTCTTGAGTGTTAGTCTTGTTTTATGGTTGGACCGGGATTAAGGGGGAACTTTAGTTCCGATTCGTACTATGACTTTCCCAAACTATGAAGATGTTGTCCCGATTCGTACTTACCACGAAGATATGATATCCAAACGCGTGCGATCACATATTAGGGAGTGCCTCTATGACCAGTTTCTTGGAGATGCCGGAGGTCTGGGCTCCGGTGGCAATCCCTGAAACTGGCCGTAGTGGTGTCCCTGCTCTCCAAGACCATCTTGTAGCTTGTAGCTTCTCTAACTAGATCAATATGCCTAGGAGCTAACTTAATTTCACATATTAGGGAGTGCCTCTATGACCAGTTTATTGGAGATGCCGGAGGACTGGGCTCCGACGGCATCTCCGTGAAACTGGCAGTAGTGGTGTCCCTGCTCTCGAAAGCCATCGATCTTGGAGATGCCTCAAACTAGCTGGAGGACTAGCATATTTATAGTACAAGCAGCTCGGCAGAGTGTCGACACTCACAACATATTGTCGACACTCACCCCTATTATTAGTGCTCACTCGTGTTTTGTCCCGGTTGGACTAAAGGTTCATCCAATCAGGACTAAAGGTTCAACCCCTATTATTAGTGCATCCTGGCCCAGCCTGCCGCAATCTCTCCAGTCGCATGTGGTTTCTCCAACCGGGACTAAAGGTTCAACCCCAATTATTAGTGCATCCTGGCCCAGACTGCCGCAATCCCTCCAGTCTCGGGTGGTTTCTCCAACTAGGACTAAAGGTTCAACCCCTATTATTAGTGCAGCCTGTCCTAGCCTGCCGCAATCCCTCCAGTCGCAGGTGGTTTCTCCAACCGGGACTAAAGGTCCAACCCCTATTATTGGTGCTGCCTGGCCCAGCCTACCGCAATCCCTTCAGTCGCGGTTGGTTTCTCCAACCGGGACGAAAGGTTCAACCCCTATTATTGGTGCTGCTTGGCCTAGTCTGCCCTGCCCTGCCCTTTCCCTCTATTTATAGTGCGGACGTCATGGCCATGAAGATTTTTTATCATTTAACAATATGATTACGTAAAAGGTTTAATCATATTACACCAACATCCCTATCTAGTGTTGTTGTTTTCTTCTGCGTCGTAGCCATGGAGAATATTCATCATTTAACAGGAGGCTTGGGTCATTTTTCACTTTGAAGGGCGAGATTTCATTAAACAGATTATAATCTTCTGACATATCTGTCTTGTCATCCACTCTCACGATGTTTCTTTTCCCTGAAAGAACTATGTGGCGCTTTGGCTCATCGTACGATGTATTCTTTTGATGATTTCTTTTTCTCGGTTTCGTAGACATGTCCTTCACATAGAAAACCTGAGACACGTCGTTGGCTAGGACGAATGGTTCATCCATGTACGCAAGACTGTTGAGATCCACTGTTGTCATGCCATATTTTTCGTCTACATGTACCCCTCCTCCTGTCATCCTGACCCATTTTCACTGAAACAAAGGGACCTTAAAAGTAGGTCCATACTAAAGTTCCCATATCTCCTCTATGTACCCATAATATGTGTCCTTCTGCCCATTGTCATCTGTTGCATCAAATTGGACACCACTGTTTTGGTTGTTGCTCTTTTTATCTTGGGTGATCGTGTCAAATGTATTACCATTTATCTCGTACCCTTGGAAAGTACATATAGTCGAAGATGGTAACCGTGCCAACAAGTACAGCTGATCTTCAACAGTGTTGTTATTCATGACATGCTTCTGCAACCAACTGCCGAAAGTGTCCTCATGTTCCACTTTAATCGAGGATTTAGGCATCCCCGGGTTTTCCGAGCGTACAATAATCTTGTGTTTCTCGATATACGGAGCCACCAAGGTGGAATTGTGTAGAACTGTGTAGTGTTCTTTATTGAAAGAATCCCTGTCCATACATACCATTGTTTTTCTTCCTAGTGTGCCTTTTCCAGTCAGCCTCCCCTCATACCGAGATTTAGGAACACCAATCGGCTTAAGGTCAGGAAGAAAGTCAACACAAAACTCAATGACCTCCTCTGTTCTATAGACCTTGGAGATGCTTCCTTCTAGCCTAGCATGGTTATGAACATATTTCTTTAAGACTCCCATGAACCTTTCGAAGGGGAACATATTGTGTAAAAACATAGGACCGATAATTCTAATCTCTTCGACTAGGTGAACTAGGAGGTGCGTCATAATATTGAAGAAATATGGAGGGTACAACAACTCGAAGCTGACCATAAATTGGACCACATCAATCTGTAACCCTGATAGACTTTCTTGATCGATTACCTTCTAAGAAATTGCATTGAGGAATGCACATACCTTCACAATGGCCAGCCGAACATTTTCCGGTAGAATCCCTCTCAATGCAACCAGAAGAAATTGTGTCGTAAGCATGTGGCAGTCATGGGACTTTAGGTTTTGGAATTTTTTATCTTTCATATTTACTATTCCCTTTATGTTAGATGAGAATCCATACGGGACCTTGATACTGAAAAGGACTTCAAAACAGATTTCATTCTCTTCCTTGGTAAGAGCATAGCTGGCAGGCCCTTGAAACTGCCCTGGATGATTGCCGTATCATCCTTTATGACGTTGCTGGTCCTCCCATGCTTCCGGTCTATCTTTTTACTTCCCATATAATCCCAAGAAGCCTAGAATATTCACGCTAAGATTCTTCGTCAGGTGCATCACGTCGATTGCAGAGCAGACCTCATGGACTTCCCAATAGGGTAGCTCCCAAAATATAGATTTCTTCTTCCACATGGGTGCGTGTCCGTCGGCGTCTTTCGGAATAGGTTATCCTCCGGGACCCTTCCCAAATATTACATTTAAATCCTTGACCATACCAAATACATCAGCACCAGTACGGGGGCAGGCTTCTTCCGGTGATCTGCCTCGCCATCGAAATGCTTGCCTTTTTTCCTTAAGGGGTGTCTGGGCGGAAGAAAACGATGATTGTACGGGTACACATTCTTCCTAGATTTATCCAGATATATACTTTTAGTCTCATCTAAACAATATATGCATGCATTATATCCCTTGTTTGTTTGTCCTGAGATGTTACTAAGAGCAGGCCAATCATTGATGGTTTCGAACATCAACGCTCGTAGGTCGAATGGCTCCTGTTTGTGCTCATCCCACACACGTAAACCTGGTTCGGCCCACAACAATAAAAGTTCATCAACTAATGTTCTTAGGTACATATCAATGTTGTTGCCGGGTTGCTTCCGGCCTTGGATGAGCACTGACATCATAATGAACTTCCGCTTCATGCACAATCAAGGAGGAAGGTTGAAGATACATAGAGTGACGGGCCAGGTGCTATGACTGCAGCTCTGCCCCCCAAAAGGATTCATGCCATCTGTACTTAGACCAAACCATAAGTTTCTTGCGTCACCATCAAAGTCCGGGAAGTCTCTCTCGATTTTTCTCCACTGTCGACTATCAGCGGAGTTCATCAACATCCCGTCTTTCTTACGTTCTTCCATGTGCCATCGTAACAACTTGGAATGCTCTTTGTTTCTGAACAAACTTTTCAATCATGGTATTATAGGAGCATACCACATCACCTGGGAAGGAACCCTCTTCCTGGGTGGCTCGCCATCAACATCATCAGGGACATCTTTTCTCATCTTATACCGCAATGTAGTGCATACCGATAATTTATCCAAATTCTCGTACAGACCAGCTTCTTTTCTTCGTATGTACTGGTGGGAAATTCGTTATTTCTTGGAAGCAACCTCTTCATGAGTACCAGCAACTTCTCAAATCCCGAGTCAGTCACACCAGTCTCTGCCTTCCACTTCAGTAATTCCAGTGTGCTACCCAGCTTCTTTTGTCCAGCTTCACATGTTGGGTACAACAATTTGTTGTGGTCCTGTAACATCTGCTCAAACTATAACCTCTTCTTTTCGGTGTCGCAGTCTCGCTTTGCATCAGAAATGACCCGACCAAGATCATTAGCCGGCCGGTCTGGTTCTCGTTCTTCACCTCCTTCTTCTTTATTGTCTTCCATTGCGGTATCAGCGTATTCAGGGAACATAGATCGGTAGTTGTCATCATTGCACGATGGTCTAAACGACATAATAGTTGCTAACCTTTTATTACGCTTGGAAACAAAATGAGAAAACTTAAGTGTGGCTCGGGCACCTCATATCATGTCTGTCTTGTGTGACCTAAACTCGCATCACTCTAATGGACATTTCACCGAACACCTCTAGTGCATATGTATGAACAAGGAAAAAATAGCACAACAACACTCTCTCCCAACAGGAAAAAAACTGTTGAGAGGGGGAGGGGGCTATTCGTATATATAGGGCCAGACCACTAGTCCCTGTTGGTGATACAAACCGGGACTAAAGGGGGGGGGCATTTCGTTTCGCGTGCTGGGGCCAGACCTTTAGTCCCGGCTGGTAAACTAGGCCGGGACTAAAGGCCCAAATTTGCGCGCGCTGGGACAAAAACCCCAGCGCGTGTGCTTTTTTTTCAAATTTACGAAAATATCATTTAAAACATTTAAATTATACTTTTTTGCATATTTTTGAATTTGACAAAACTTTCAACATGAAAAGTTCTTAAATTTGAATAATTAATCCAAATCAATTTTCTGTTTTATCAAATAATTATTTTAAATAGTTAAATTATTAACAATTTTGCCATTATCAATTTAAAAATGCATTAACTATTATTTTTTTCATATTTTTGAATCTCACTAAACTTTCAACATGAAAAGTTCTTGAATTTGAATAATTAATCCAAATCCATGTTTGTTTTATCAAATAATTATTTTAAATAGTCAAATTATTAAACATTTTTCCATTATCAATTTAAAAATGCATTAACTATTATTTTTTGCATATTTTTGAATTTGACAAAACTTTCACATTGAAAAGTTCTTGAATTTGAATAATTAATTCAAATCCATTTTCTGTTTTATCAAATAATTATTTTAAATAGTCAAATTATTAACCATGTTTTCATTATCAATTTAAAAATGCATTAACTATTATTTTTTGCATACTTTTGAATATCACTAAACTTTCAACATGAAAAGTTCTTGAATTTGAATAATTAATCCAAATCAATTTTGTGAATAAGCTTTAGTCCCGGTTGTAACCACTAATAGGGACTAAAGTTTTTTCCGCCATTTCTCACCGCTTCCAGCCAAGTTTTCCCGCCCTTTCCATCTATATATAGGCCGACCGCGCCATGGCTATGCACGCATCCACACCTTCATCTCTCATAGAAATGGACAGTGCCTACTGGGACATTCTGACCCTCGAGGAGACGGAGGTGTTGTGCGCCTCAAGATACCCTTGCCCACCAGGCTACCAGCCGCCCGCCGGCTGGATGATGAGCGCTGGAGGTGTTCCTGTCCCTCCTGTGCCTCAAGGCTCTGCCCGACAGGCGGCCATCACAAACCACTTCTACCACGAGCTCACGCCGGAGCAGCGGATGGATCCCCAGTGGGATCCCGACAACTACGACACCTGGAATTCCTTCTTTGCTAACCGGCAGGAAAGGGAGCTCGCCAGCTACAATGGTGATGGCCTGCCCCTCGTGAACCACAACGAAGTCGGCCGCCATATGTGGTGGGTGAACCGTACTATCATCGGCGTGATGCTCTACATCGCCGGGGGAGACCATCCTTGCTTGCGGTGCCCACAAGTACACCCGCCTGTCGTGAATCTGTGGCCGGAGTGGCAGGTTCCCCCAGTATATGCCATGGCTAGGCTCAAGATCCCTGGAGTGGCAGGTGACGATGACGATGATGATGATGACGATGACGAAAAAGACCCTGAAGCTGTGTACTGTAGGACTACGCATGATTATGACTAAAGGGGGTGCTTTAGTCCTGAGTGTTAGCTAGTCCCGGTTTGTCCCCGTTTTTAATATTAATAAATGTATTGAGTGTTAGTCCCGGTTTGTGGCTGGGCCAGGACTAAAGGCGGACTTTACTCCCGATTCCATAGTCTCAGTTCTTAAATATTAATAAATGTCTTGAGTGTTAGTCTTGTTTTATGGTTGGACTGGGACTAAAGTGGGAACTTTAGTTCCGATTCGCACTACGACTTTCCCAAACTATGAAGATGTTGTCCCGATTCGTACTTACCACGAAGATCTGATCTCCAAACATGTGTGATCACATATTAGGGAGTGCATCTATGACCAGTTTCTTGGAGATGCCGGAGGTCTGGGCTCCGGTGGCAATCCCTGAAACTGGTCGTAGTGGTGTCCCTGCTCTCCAAGACCATCTTGTAGCTTGTAACATCTCTAACTAGATCAATATGCCTAGGAGCTAACTTTATTTCACATATTAGGGAGTGCCTCTATGACCAGTTTCTTGGAGATGCCGGAGGACTGGGCTCCGGCGGCATCTCCATGAACTGGCAGTAGTGGTGTCCCTGCTCTCAAAAGCCATCGATCTTGGAGATGCCTCAAACTGGCTGGAGGACTAGCCTATTTATAATACAAGCAGCTCGGCAGAGTGTCAACACTCACAACATATTGTTGACACTCACCCCTATTATTAATGCTCACTCGTGTTTTGTCCCGGTTGGTGTCTCCAACCAGGACTAAAGGTTCATCCAATCAGGACTAAAGGTTCAACCCCTATTATTAGTGCATCCTGGCCCAGCCTGCCGCAATCCCTCCATTCGCGGGTGGTTTATCCAACCGGTACTAAAGGTTCAACCCCAATTATTAGTGCATCCTGTCCCAGCCTGCCGCAATCCCTCCAGTCGCGGGTGGTTTCTCCAACCGGGACTAAAGGTTCAACCCCTATAATTAGTGCAGTCTGGCCTAGCCTGCCGCAATCCCTCCAGTCGCAGGTGGTTTCTCTAACCGGGACTAAAGGTTCAACCCCTATTATTGGTGCTGCCTGGCCCATCCTACAACAATCCCTTCAGTCGCGGTTGGTTCCTCCAACCGGGACTAAAGGTCCAACCCCTATTATTGGTGCTGCTTGGCCCAGTCTGCCCTGCCCTTTTCCTCTATTTATAGTGCAGACGTCATGGCCATGGAGATTTTTTATCATTTAACAATATGATTACGTAAAAGGTTTAATCATATTACATCAACATCCCTATCTAGTGTTGTTGTTTTCTTCTGCGTCGTAGCCATGGAGAATATTCATCATTTAACAGGAGGCTTGGGTCATTTTTCACTTTGAAGGGCGAGATTTCATTGAACTTATTATAATCTTCTGACATATCCGTCTTGTCATCCACTCTCACGATGTTTCTTTTCCCTGAAAGAACTATGTGGCGCTTTGGCTCATCGGACGATGTATTCTTTTGATGATTTCTTTTTCTCGGTTTCGTAGACATACTAAAAGAATACATCGTCCGATGAGCCAAAGCTGCACATAGTTCTTTCAGGGAAAAGAAACATCGTGGGAGTGGATGACAAGACAGGTATGTCGGAAGATTATAATAAGTTTAATGAAATCCCGCCCTTCAAAGTGAAAACTGGCCCAAGCCTCCTATTAAATGATGAAGATTCTCCATGGCTACGGGGCAGAAGAAAACCACAACAGTAGATAGGGATGTTGGTGATCTATGTAATAAATTAAACCTTTTATATAATATCATATTGTGAGTCAAACATTTTACCCAGATCCACATGCATACAACATTGTTCATTTTGAATCTAATACATCTTTCTCTATCAAACTGGACGACAACTCTCGGTGCCTGAGACGCGGTAGGTGAAAACCCAAAGAGACGGAACCATCACACGAGCATAGCTCGGGTGAGATCCCTGAAGAATATGCTAGGTATCGTCGATCATGGTCTCCAACGCAGCCATATAGCGACGGACATGCTCGTCCTCCTCCCTAACACGACGTTGTGCCACAACCTCGGTGGCCGACTCCCTCTGCACCCTTCCTGGAGCAGGCGACCTCTACCAAAGAATCTTCGGGTCGACGACGACACCTGGATTCCTCACCAAGCTACGCGTCCCGTAAGGTCGCACCATCCAGTGCCAGCCCGGTGTAGCCCAGTCTCGGACATGCCCGGCGGAACCCAGTACTCCATCGTTGCCACCGAGTCGACTACTAGGATGTGGGATCGGCATCCTAAAGTAGGCGGCAAGGAATGTGTGTATGTGTGGGTGGCCAAGTCGGTCGCCCTATAAATAGAGGGTAATGGTGGGAAGGCTGGGTCAGGCAGCCTATAAATAGAGGGAAAGGTCTATAAATAGAGGGAAAGGGTTCATATTTAGTCCCGGTTGGAGAAACCAACCGCGACTAAAGGGGTTGCGGCGGGCTGGGCCAGGCAGCACTAATGATAGGGGTGAGTGTCGACATTATGTCGTGCAGCTTCTACCTTGTCCTGAATGGTGTCTCTACCGGGACAAAACATGAGTCAGCACTAATAATAGGGGTGAGTGTCGACATTATGTCGTGAGTGTCGACACTATGCCGAGCTGCTTGTACTATAAATAACCATCCTTGTGAGTCTAGTCCTCCAGCCAGTTTGAGGCATCTCCAAGATGGTTTGCGAGAACAGGGACACCGCTATGGCCAGCTTGAGGGAGATTCCGCTGGAGCCCAGGCCTCCGGCAACTCCAACAAGATGGCCATAGAGGCACTCCCTATTATGTGAAATTAGTTAGCTCCTAGGTATATTGATCTAGTTAGAGAAGTTACAAGCTGTAAGATGGTTTGCGAGAGCAGGGACACCACTACGGCCTGTTTCAGGGAGATGCCGTCGGAGCCTAGTCCTCCAGCATCTCCAAGAAACTAGTCATAGAGGCACTCCCTAATATGTGAAATTGGTTAGCTCCCAAGCGTATTGATCTAGTTAGAGAAGTTACAAGGTAAAAGATGGTGTGCGAGAGCAGGGACACTACTACGTCTAGTTTTAGGGAGATGTTGCAGAGCCCAGTCCTCCGACATCTCCAAGAAACTGGTCATAGAGGCACTCCCTAATATGTGAGCACGCGCGTTTGGAGATCATATCTTAATGGTAAGTACGAATCTGGAAAACATCTTCATAGTTCAGGAAAGTTGTTCTACGAATCGGGACTAAAGGCCCCCCTTTATTCCCGGTCTAGCCACAAAACGGGACTAACAGACTCAAGATGGTTTGCGGACAACACTATGCAGTCTCGGTCCAGCCACAAACCTTGTCTAACACTCAATACATTTATTAATTAAAAAACCGAGACTACGGAATTGGGACTAATGACCCCCCTTAGTCATGCTCATATATAGCCCTATAGTACTCAACTTCAGGGTTGTCTTCGTCTTTGTCATCGTCGTCATCATCATGGTCGTTGCTAGGCGCATGTGGCTGGATCCTCAGCCTAGCCATGGCATATTGTGGCGGCACCTGCCACTCCGGCCTCGGATTCATGATATGTGGGGGAGGGGGCTCCCGGATGACGATGCCGCTACACCCGCGACCTTTAGTGCGGTGACCCAGCATACCACTTCATGATGTAGCCCTATACTTGAGAAAAGAGAAAACAACTACTCCTAAAAAGAATGACTTAAGCATCTGACTTAGGTGTGACAAGGTTATCCTCAAGTGGATACTCATCAAGAGTCATAAGAATACTTAGTTTAGATAAGATGGCTCGTACAGTCACTATCGAACCTACAGATCTTCCTAAATGGTTTTTAATCCTAAGGTCAAAGCATATGCTCTGATACCAACTGCGGTGAACCAGCATACCACTTCATGATTTAGTACACTATAGTCGTTGACATAACACCAATGAAACACCGTTCACTAGTATTACATCCCTCAGAGTGGTACAACAGAAACACAGCAGGTCCAAGACATGACTATAGGTTACAGCTCAACTCTTTACACAAGACCCAGAGAACACTCTAGTTTAAAGAGAGAGAAAGAAACTTCTTACAAAGAAGAATCAGAAATAAGCAACTCAAAAACTATCTTACTATTAAGACCAGTATTTAAACTCATTGTCTGGCTATTGCAATACACTACAGAAATAGGTTCTATGGCTAGAGATTATATTCATATCTAATCAGTAACATCGTCTTCACTTGAGTTGATGTATATGTTGACTTCCTTGAATTCATTGAAGAGCTCGAGCTTTTGATGATGATTCCTAGAGCATAACTTGATGTAGACGTCGCCTGTACTAGCTTTAGAACCTAGAAAGGGTTAAGAAGATACTTTGAGTACGAGCGTACTCAGCAAGTTCACTAGAAAAGGAGTGTTTGATGCACTATATCTACATCCACAGACCGTAGGTCATAGGCAATGCAAGTTTTCGTAAACATTTCTTCAAAGGTTTCTTTTATTCTGAAAAGCTATGTCTGTCAGCCTTCACGGGTTTACCAAAACTTTCATGGAGTTCCTTTCCCGCCGCGTTCGCAGCTCCTTCCCGGAATAGGGAGTAACAAGTTATAGTTCTTACACTTTGCAGAGGTGCGTTACTTTACCCATGAGAGATCTTAGCTTTGTTGCACATCCGGGCCGCAAACCTGTTCACACTTCCTTGGTGAGAGGCCCAGACTAAGACCCAAGCCAATCACTGCCTTCTCCGCGACCCCGCATGTCTCCTTGGTGTACGCGAGCCCACCTATTGAATTACGGCAATTGGCACTACAGACCGTTCAGATGCCGGAACTATCGTGGGACGTTGAGGGCTCCCACCCATATGTTATATATCCTCTATGAATTACCATATAATATGCACGCTACGAGCGATAACAGCCACGACCCGCACATCCGGCTCCATGCGAGAGGGAAAAGATACAGCTGACTTCTTCGTCCCATTCCAAATCTCATGGTCAACGCATAATATATGGCGCAAGAATCACTAGCGACATTGGTTGTTATGTCCTAGATAATATGTTCCTTTACCACCGAAATTTTATAGTTGGTTATTACCTCATGGTAAATAACCTATAATTATATTATTATAAAAATAGTGTTTTCTGACCTTTTTCAAATGCAGGTGATGTCAATACTGGATTTGCAAAATACTTTATAGAAAATAATCAAAGGACATGAGCAAGTGTGAACTTGCCTTTTGTGATTGCAAGATTATACACTCACGGTCTTCGAGACAATATAAGATCCAATATTTGAAATCAGCATCATTGGTCCAGTAAAGACTAATGTTTAAAGAAGCAATATGATCTTATGCATAAGTAATGTGATGCACTTTATAAACGTGAATCCCGGAGATAACGTTGTTCTAGGGTTCAGATACTGGAAATGGTTTCTTTAGAATGTGTTGTCCTTTTAGATAAGTTTCACACTTGTTCTTTTTATTAGGGCTTGTGAATGTGTGTGAAACAATATGTAATTATACTATCATACAACAGTAAGATACAAAGTTGTGGAATGCTATTCAAATATTACTTATGTAAGAATTGCCTTATCTTTAAATATTGCTTTACAAGTATAGGCATTTATAAGGAACTTTAAGTATTAACAATCCTAAGTATATAAGTAAAATATAAAGTAATGTGATTATTATTAATTGTCATTTGTTGTTTGAAGTGGCAAAAATAATAACATTTGAAGAAAATCTTACTTAACAAAACAGAAGCATTTAAACTTTTAAGTTAACCTTATGAGGTGTTCTTTCTAATTATAGTCTTTAAGTAAGAAAGAATTACTCCAGTTGAATAATGACACCATTAGTTTTTGAGACTTATCTATCTTGCTTTTTAAGTTGGTTAGTTTGGTATTGAGATACTTTATAACTTAATTATAATAGAACAAAGTTAACTATAAAGTATATAATAAAGTTTTTAGCATTATACTTAAAAATTTGCAGACTAAATTTAACTTTAAGGATGTAGATAGACTTAGGGTGTATTACTTATGATGGAATGAAGAAGTTAAGCGTGCTGATGGTGGAGTAGTGCTAGGATGGGTGACCGGATGGGAAGTTTGACCGTAAGTATGATTTGAACTAAGATTAAGTATAATTAGTGTTTAAAATGAGAGATGTGGGAGATTAACAAGTCAAATAATTCAAAGGTTTAAGAAAAAATTGAAAAAAAAATCAATTTTTTTGTTGGAAAAAAATAAAAATAAACCTTTAGTCCCGGTTCGTATTACGAACCGGGACTAAAGGTCCTGCCCCCCTCGCACGGAGCAGTTGCCACGTGTGCACCCTTTTGTCCCGGTTGGTGGGGCAACCGGGACTAAAGGTTCGGGCTTTAGTCCCGATTGCCCCGTCCCGGTTGGGCAACCGGGACTAATGCCCCTTACCAACCGGGACCAATGGGTCGTTTTCTACTAGTGGGAGCTCGCCAGGTACGATGGTGATGGCCTGCCCCTCGTGAACCACAACGAAGCCGGCCGCCATCTGTGGTGGGCGAACCGTACTATCATCGGCGTGATGCTCTACATCGCCGGGGGAGACCATCCTCGCCTGCGGTTCCCACAAGTACAACCGCCTGTCGTGAATCCGTGGCCGGAGTGGCAGGTTCCCCCGGTATATGCCATGGCTAGGCTCAGGATCCCTGGAGTGGCAGGTGACGATGACGACGATGATGATGATGACGATGACGAAAAAGACCCTGAAGCTGTGTACTGTAGGACTAGGCATGATTATGACTAAAGGGGGTGCTTTAGTCCTGAGTGTTAGCTAGTCCCGGTTTGTCCCCGTTTTTAATATTAATAAATATATTGAGTGTTAGTCCCGGTTTGTGGCTGGGCCGGGACTAAAGGCGGACTTTACTCCCGATTCCATAGTCTCAGTTCTTAAATATTAATAAATGTCTTGAGTGTTAGTCTTGTTTTATGGTTGGACCGGGATTAAGGGGGAACTTTAGTTCCGATTCGTACTACGACTTTCCCAAACTAAGAAGATGTTGTCCCGATTCGTACTTACCACGAAGATCTGATATCCAAACACGTGCGATCACATATTAGGGAGTGCCTCTATGACCAGTTTCTTGGAGATGCCGGAGGTCTGGGCTCCGGTGGCAATCCCTGAAACTGGCCGTAGTGGTGTCCCTGCTCTCCAAGACCATCTTGTAGCTTGTAGCTTCTCTAACTAGATCAATATGCCTAGGAGCTAACTTAATTTCACATATTAGGCAGTGCCTCTATGACCAGTTTATTGGAGATGCCGGAGGACTGGGCTCCGGCGTCATCTCCGTGAAACTGGCAGTAGTGGTGTCCCTGCTCTCGAAAGCCATCGATCTTGGAGATGCCTCAAACTAGCTGGAGGACTAGCATATTTATAGTACAAGTAGCTCGGCAGAGTGTCGACACTCACAACATATTGTCGACACTCACCCCTATTATTAGTGCTCACTCGTGTTTTGTCCCGGTTGGACTAAAGGTTCATCCAATCAAGACTAAAGGTTAAACCCCTATTATTAGTGCATCCTGGCCCAGCCTGCCGCAATCCCTCCAGTCGCAGGTGGTTTCTCCAACCGGGACTAAAGGTTCAACCCCAATTATTAGTGCATCCTGGCCCAGACTGCCGCAATCCCTCCAGTCTCGGGTGGTTTCTCCAACTAGGACTAAAGGTTCAACCCCTATTATTAGTGCAGCCTGTCCTAGCCTGCCGCAATCCCTCCAGTCGCAGGTGGTTTCTCCAACCGGGACTAAAGGTCCAACCCCTATTATTGGTGCTGCCTGGCCCAGCCTACCGCAATCCCTTCAGTCGCGGTTGGTTTCTCCAACCGGGACGAAAGGTTCAACCCCTATTATTGGTGCTGCTTGGCCTAGTCTGCCCTGCCCTGCCCTTTCCCTCTATTTATAGTGCGGACGTCATGGCCATGAAGATTTTTTATCATTTAACAATATGATTACGTAAAAGGTTTAATCATATTACACCAACATCCCTATCTAGTGTTGTTGTTTTCTTCTGCGTCGTAGCCATGGAGAATATTCATCATTTAACAGGAGGCTTGGGTCATTTTTCACTTTGAAGGGCGAGATTTCATTAAACTGATTATAATCTTCTGACATATCTGTCTTGTCATCCACTCTCACGATGTTTCTTTTCCCTGAAAGAACTATGTGGCGCTTTGGCTCATCGGACGATGTATTCTTTTGATGATTTCTTTTTCTCGGTTTCGTAGACATGTCCTTCACATAGAAAACCTGAGCCACGTCGTTGGCTAGGACGAATGGTTCATCCATGTATGCAAGACTGTTGAGATCCACTGTTGTCATGCCATATTTTTCGTCTACATGTACCCGTCCTCCTGTCATCCTGACCCATTTTCACTGAAACAAAGGGACCTTAAAAGTAGGTCCATACTAAAGTTCCCATATCTCCTCTATGTACCCATAATATGTGTCCTTCTGCCCATTGTCATCTGTTGCATCAAATTGGACACCACTGTTTTGGTTGTTGCTCTTTTTATCTTGGGTGATCGTGTCAAATGTATTACCATTTATCTCGTACCCTTGAAAAGTACATATAGTCGAAGATGGTAACCGTGCCAACAAGTACAGCTGATCTTCAACAGTGTTGTTATTCATGACATGCTTCTGCAACCAACTGCCGAAAGTGTCCTCATGTTCCACTTTAATCGAGGATTTAGGCATCCCCGGGTTTTCCGAGCGTACAATAATCTTGTGTTTCTCGATATACGGATCCACCAAGGTGGAATTGTGTAGAACTGTGTAGTGTGCTTTATTGAAAGAATCCCTGTCCATACATACCATTGTTTTTCTTCCTAGTGTGCCTTTTCCAGTCAGCCTCCCCTCATACCAAGATTTAGGAACACCAATCGGCTTAAGGTCAGGAAGAAAGTCAACACAAAACTCAATGACCTCCTCTGTTCTATAGACCTTGGAGATGCTTCCTTCTAGCCTAGCATGGTTATGAACATATTTCTTTAAGACTCCCATGAACCTTTCGAAGGGGAACATATTGTGTAAAAACATAGGACCGATAATTCTAATCTCTTCGACTATGTGAACTAGGAGGTGCGTCATAATATTGAAGAAATATGGAGGGTACAACAACTCGAAGCTGACCATAAATTGGACCACATCAATCTGTAACCCTGATAGACTTTCTTGATCGATTACCTTCTAAGAAATTGCATTGAGGAATGCACATACCTTCACAATGGCCAGCCGAACATTTTCCGGTAGAGTCCCTCTCAATGCAACCAGAAGAAATTGTGTCATAAGCATGTGGCAGTCATGGGACTTTAGGTTTTGGAATTTTTTATCTTTCATATTTACTATTCCCTTTATGTTAGACGAGAATCCATACGGGACCTTGATACTGAAAAGGACTTCAAAAAAGATTTCATTCTCTTCCTAGGTAAGAGCATAGCTGGCAGGCCCTTGAAACTGCCTTGGATGATTGTCGTATCATCCTTTATGACGTTGCTGGTCCTCCCATGCTTCCGGTCTATCTTTTTACTTCCCATATAATCCCAAGAAGCCTAGAATATTCACGCTAAGATTCTTCGTCAGGTGCATCACGTCGATTGCAGAGCGGACCTCATGGACTTCCCAATAGGGTAGCTCCCAAAATATAGATTTCTTCTTCCACATGGGTGCGTGTCCGTCGGCGTCTTTCGGAATAGGTTATCCTCCGGGACCCTTCCCAAATATTACATTTAAATCCTTGACCATACCAAATACATCAGCACCAGTACGGGGGCAGGCTTCTTCCGGTGATCTGCCTCGCCATCGAAATGCTTGCCTTTTTCCTTAAGGGGTGTCTGGGCGGAAGAAAACGATGATTGTACGGGTACACATTCTTCCTAGATTTATCCAGATATATACTTTTAGTCTCATCTAAACAATATGTGCATGCATTATATCCCTTGTTTGTCTGTCCTGAGATGTTACTAAGAGCAGGCCAATCATTGATGGTTTCGAACATCAACGCTCGTAGGTCGAATGGCTCCTGTTTGTGCTCATCCCACACACGTAAACCTGGTTCGGCCCACAACAATAAAAGTTCATCAACTAATGTTCTTAGGTACATATCAATGTCGTTGCCGGGTTGCTTCCGGCCTTGGATGAGCACTGACATCATAATGAACTTCCGCTTCATGCACAATCAAGGACGAAGGTTGAAGATACATAGAGTGATGGGCCAGGTGCTATGACTGCAGCTCTGCCTCCCAAAAGGATTCATGCCATCTGTACTTAGACCAAACCATAAGTTTCTTGCGTCACCATCAAAGTCCGGGAAGTCTCTCTCGATTTTTCTCCACTGTCGACTATCAGCGGAGTTCATCAACATCCCGTCTTTCTTACGTTCTTCCATGTGCCATCGTAACAACTTGGAATGCTCTTTGTTTCTGAACAAACGTTTCAATCATGGTATTATAGGAGCATACCACATCACCTTGGAAGGAACCCTCTTCCTGGGTGGCTCGCCATCAACATCATCAGGGACATCTTTTCTCATCTTATACCGCAATGTAGTGCATACCGGGAATTTATCCAAATTCTCGTACAGACCAGCTTCTTTGCTTCGTATGTACGGGCGGGAAATTCGTTATTTCTTGGAAGCAACCTCTTCATGAGTACCAGCAACTTCTCAAATCCCGATTCAGTCACACCAGTCTCTGCCTTCCACTTCAGTAATTCCAGTGTGCTACCCAGCTTCTTTTGTCCATCTTCACATGTTGGGTACAACAATTTGTTGTGGTCCTGTAACATCTGCTCAAACTGCAACCTCTTCTTTTCGGTGTCGCAGTCTCGCTTTGCATCAGAAATGACCCGACCAAGATCATTAGCCGGCCGGTCTGGTTCTCGTTCTTCACCTCCTTCTTCTTTATTGTCTTCCATTGCGGTATCAGCGTATTCAGGGAACATAGATCGGTATTTGTCATCATTGCACGATGGTCTAAACGACAAAATAGTTGCTAACCTTTTATTACGCTTGGAAACAAAATGAGAAAACTTAAGTGTGGCTCGGGCACCTCATATCATGTATGTCTTGTGTGACCTAAACTCGCATCACTCTAATGGACATTTCACCGAACACCTCTAGTGCATATGTATGAACAAGGAAAAAATAGCACAACAACACTCTCTCCCAACAGGAAAAAAACTGTTGAGAGGGGGAGGGGGCTATTCGTATATATAGGGCCAGACCACTAGTCCCTGTTGGTGATACAAACCGGGACTAAAGGGGGGGGGGGCCATTTCGTTTCGCGCGCTGGGGCTAGACCTTTAGTCCCGGCTGGTAAACTGGGCCGGGACTAAAGGCCCAAATTTGCGCGCGCTGGGACAAAAACCCCAGCGTGTGTGCTTTTTTTTCAAATTTACGAAAATATCATTTAAAACATTTAAATTATACTTTTTTGCATATTTTTGAATTTGACAAAACTTTCAACATGAAAAGTTCTTAAATTTGAATAATGAATCCAAATCAATTTTCTGTTTTATCAAATAATTATTTTAAATAGTCAAATTATTAACAATTTTGCCATTATCAATTTAAAAATGCATTAACTATTATTTTTTGCATATTTTTGAATCTCACTAAACTTTCAACATGAAAAGTTCTTGAATTTGAATAATTAATCCAAATCCATGTTTGTTTTATCAAATAATTATTTTAAATAGTCAAATTATTAAACATTTTTCCATTATCAATTTAAAAATGCATTAACTATTATTTTTTGCATATTTTTGAATTTGACAAAACTTTCACATTGAAAAGTTCTTGAATTTGAATAATTAATTCAAATCCATTTTCTGTTTTATCAAATAATTATTTTAAATAGTCAAATTATTAACCATGTTTTCATTATCAATTTAAAAATGCATTAACTATTATTTTTTGCATACTTTTGAATATCACTAAACTTTCAACATGAAAAGTTCTTGAATTTGAATAATTAATCCAAATCAATTTTGTCAAGAAGCTTTAGTCCGGGTTGTAACCGTTAATAGGGACTAAAGTTTTTTCCGCCATTTCTCACCGCTTCCCGCCAAGTTTTCCCGCCCTTTCCATCTATATATAGGCCGACCGCGCCATGGCTATGCACGCATCCACACCTTCATCTCTCATAGAAATGAACAGTGCCTATTGGGACATTCTGACCCTCGAGGAGACGGAGGCGTTGTGCGCCTCAAGCTACCCTTGCCCACCAGGCTACCAGTCGCCCGCCGGCTGGATGATGAGCGCTGGAGGTGTTCCTGTCCCTCATGTGCCTCAAGGCTCTGCCCGACAGGCGGCCATCACAAACCACTTCTACCACGAGCTCACGCCGGAGCAGCGGATGGATCCCCAGTGGGATCCCGACAACTACGACACCTGGAATTCCTTCTTCGCTAACCGGCAGGAAAGGGAGCTCGCCAGCTACAATGGTGATGGCCTGCCCCTCGTGAACCACAACGAAGTCGGCTGCCATCTGTGGTGGGTGAACCGTACTATCATCGGCGTGATGCTCTACATCGCCGGGGGAGACCATCCTTGCCTGCGGTGCCCACAAGTACACCCGCCTATCGTGAATCTGTGGCCGGAGTGGCAGGTTCCCCCAGTATATGCCATGGCTAGGCTCAAGATCCCTGGAGTGGCAGGTGACGATGACGATGATGATGATGATGATAACGATGACGAAAAAGACCCTGAATCTGTGTACTTTAGGACTACGCATGATTATGACTAAAGGGGGTGCTTTAGTCCTGAGTGTTAGCTAGTCCCGGTTTGTCCCCGTTTTTAATATTAATAAATGTATTGAGTGTTAGTCCCGGTTTGTGGCTGGGACGGGACTAAAGGCGGACTTTACTCCCGATTCCATAGTCTCAGTTCTTAAATATTAATAAATGTCTTGAGTGTTAGTCTTGTTTTATGGTTGGACTGGGACTAAAGTGGGAACTTTAGTTCCGATTCATACTACGACTTTCCCAAACTATGAACATGTTGTCCCGATTCGTACTTACCACGAAGATCTGATCTCCAAACATGTGCGATCACATATTAGGGAGTGCATCTATGACCAGTTTCTTGGAGATGCCGGAGGTCTGGGCTCCGGTGGCAATCCCTGAAACTGGCCGTAGTGGTGTCCCTGCTCTCCAAGACCATCTTGTAGCTTGTAACATCTCTAACTATATCAATATGCCTAGGAGCTAACTTTATTTTACATATTAGGGAGTGCCTCTATGACCAGTTTCTTGGAGATGCCGGAGGACTGGGCTCCGGCGGCATCTCCGTGAACTGGCAGTAGTGGTGTCCCTGCTCTCAAAAGCCATCGATCTTGGAGATGCCTCAAACTGGCTGGAGGACTAGCCTATTTATAATACAAGCAGCTCGGCAGAGTGTCGACACTCACAACATATTGTTGACACTCACCCCTATTATTATTGCTCACTCATGTTTTGTCCCGGTTGGTGTCTCCAACCAGGACTAAAGGTTCATCCAATCGGGACTAAAGGTTCAACCCCTATTATTAGTGCATCCTGGCCCAGCCTGCCGCAATCCCTCCAGTCGCGGGTGGTTTATCCAACCGGTACTAAAGGTTCAACCCCAATTATTAGTGCATCCTGTCCCAGCCTGCCGCAATCCCTCCAGTCGCGGGTGGTTTCTCCAACCAGGACTAAAGGTTCAACCCCTATTATTAGTGCAGCCTGGCCTAGCCTGCCGCAATCCCTCCAGTCGCAGGTGGTTTCTATAACCGGGACTAAAGGTTCAACCCCTATTATTGGTGCTGCCTGGCCCATCCTACAACAATCCCTTCAGTCGCGGTTGGTTCCTCCAACCGGGACTAAAGGTCCAACCCCTATTATTGGTGCTGCTTGGCCCAGTCTGCCCTGCCCTTTGCCTCTATTTATAGTGCGGACGTCATGGCCATGGAGATTTTTTATCATTTAACAATATGATTACGTAAAAGGTTTAATCATATTACATCAACATCCCTATCTAGTGTTGTTGTTTTCTTCTGCGTCGTAGCCATGGAGAATATTCATCATTTAACAGGAGGCTTGGGTCATTTTTCACTTTGAAGGGCGAGATTTCATTGAACTTATTATAATCTTCTGACATATCCGTCTTGTCATCCACTCTCACGATGTTTCTTTTCCCTGAAAGAACTATGTGGCGCTTTGGCTCATCGGACGATGTATTCTTTTGATGATTTCTTTTTCTCGGTTTCGTAGACATACTAAAAGAATACATCGTCCGATGAGCCAAAGCTGCACATAGTTCTTTCAGGGAAAAGAAACATCGTGGGAGTGGATGACAAGACAGGTATGTCGGAAGATTATAATAAGTTTAATGAAATCCCGCCCTTCAAAGTGAAAACTGGCCCAAGCCTCCTATTAAATGATGAAGATTCTCCATGGCTACGGGGCAGAAGAAAACCACAACAGTAGATAGGGATGTTGGTGATCTATGTAATAAATTAAACCTTTTATATAATATCATATTGTGAGTCAAACATTTTACCCAGATCCACATGCATACAACATTGTTCATTTTGAATCTAATACATCTTTCTCTATCAAACTGGACGACAACTCTCGGTGCCTGAGACGCGGTAGGTGAAAACCCAAAGAGACGGAACCATCACACGAGCATAGCTCGGGTGAGATCCCTGAAGAATATGCTAGGTATCGTCGATCATGGTGTCCAACGCAGCCATATAGCGACGGACATGCTCGTCCTCCTCCCTAACACGACGTTGTGCCACAACCTCGGTGGCCGACTCCCTCTGCACCCTTCCTGGAGCAGGCGACCTCTACCAAAGAATCTTCGGGTCGACGACGACACCTGGATTCCTCACCAAGCTACGCGTCTCGTAAGGTCGCACCATCCAGTGCCAGCCCGGTGTAACCCAGTCTCGGACATGCCCGGCGGAACCCAGTACTCCATCGTTGCCACCGAGTCGACTACTAGGATGTGGGATCGGCATCCTAAAGTAGGCGGCAAGGAATGTGTGTATGTGTGGGTGGCCAAGTCGGTCACCCTATAAATAGAGGGTAATGGTGGGAAGGCTGGGTCAGGCAGCCTATAAATAGAGGGAAAGGTCTATAAATAGAGGGAAAGGGTTCATATTTAGTCCCGGTTGGAGAAACCAACCGCGACTAAAGGGGTTGCGGCGGGCTGGGCCAGGCAGCACTAATGATAGGGGTGAGTGTCGACATTATGTCGTGCGGCTTCTACCTTGTCCTGAATGGTGTCTCTACCGGGACAAAACATGAGTCAGCACTAATAATAGGGGTGAGTGTCGACATTATGTCGTGAGTGTCGACACTATGCCGAGCTGCTTGTACTATAAATAGCCATCCTTGTGAGTCTAGTCCTCCAGCCAGTTTGAGGCATCTCCAAGATGGTTTGCGAGAACAGGGACACCGCTATGGCCAGCTTGAGGGAGATTCCGCTGGAGCCCAGGCCTCCGGCAACTCCAACAAGATGGCCATAGAGGCACTCCCTATTATGTGAAATTAGTTAGCTCCTAGGTATATTGATCTAGTTAGAGAAGTTACAAGCTGCAAGATGGTTTGCGAGAGCAGGGACACCACTACGGCCAGTTTCAGGGAGATGCCGTCGGAGCCTAGTCCTCCAGCATCTCCAAGAAACTAGTCATAGAGGCACTCCCTAATATGTGAAATTAGTTAGCTCCCAAGCGTATTGATCTAGTTAGAGAAGTTACAAGGTAAAAGATGGTGTGCGAGAGCAGGGACACTACTACGTCTAGTTTTAGGGAGATGTTGCAGAGCCCAGTCCTCTGACATCTCCAAGAAACTGGTCATAGAGGCACTCCCTAATATGTGAGCACGCGCGTTTGGAGATCATATCTTAATGGTAAGTACGAATCTGGAAAACATCTTCATAGTTCAGGAAAGTTGTTCTACGAATCGGGACTAAAGGCCCCCCTTTATTCCCGGTCTAGCCACAAAACGGGACTAACAGACTCAAGATGGTTTGCGGACAACACTATGCAGTCTCGGTCCAGCCACAAACCTTGTCTAACACTCAATACATTTATTAATTAAAAAACTAAGACTACGGAATTGGGACTAATGACTCCCCTTAGTCATGCTCATATATAGCCCTATAGTACTCAACTTCAGGGTTGTCTTCTTCTTTGTCATCGTCGTCATCATCATGGTCGTTGCTAGGCGCATGTGGCTGGATCCTCAGCCTAGCCATGGCATATTGTGGCGGCACCTGCCACTCCGGCCTCGGATTCATGATATGTGGGGGAGGGGGCTCCCGGATGACGATGCCGCTACACCCGCGACCTTTAGTGCGGTGACCCAGCATACCACTGCATGATGTAGCCCTATACTTGAGAAAAGATAAAATAACTACTCCTAAAAAGAATGACTTAAGCATCTGACTTAGGTGTGACAAGGTTATCCTCAAGTGGATACTCATCAAGAGTCATAAGAATACTTAGTTTAGATAAGATCGCTCGTACAGTCACTATCGAACCTACAGATCTTCCTAAATGGTTTTTAATCCTAAGGTCAAAGCATATGCTCTGATACCAACTGCGGTGACCCAGCATACCACTTCATGATTTAGTACACTATAGTCGTTGACATAACACCAATGAAACACCGTTCACTAGTATTACATCCCTCAGAGTGGTACAACAGAAACACAGCAGGTCCAAGACATGACTATAGGTTATAGCTCAACTCTTTACACAAGACCCAGAGAACACTCTAGTTTAAAGAGAGAGAAAGAAACTTCTTACAAAGAAGAATCAGAAATAAGCAACTCAAAAACTATCTTACTATTAAGACCAGTATTTTAACTCATTGTCTGGCTATTGCAATACACTACAGAAATAGGTTCTATGGCTAGAGATTATATTCCTATCTAATCAGTAACATTGTCTTCACTTGAGTTGATGTATATGTTGACTTCCTTGAATTCATTGAAGAGCTCGAGCTTTTGATGATGATTACTAGAGCATAACTTGATGTAGACGTCGCCTGTACTAGCTTTAGAACCTAGAAAGGGTTAAGAAGATACTTTGAGTACGAGCGTACTCAGCAAGTTCACTAGAAAAGGAGTGTTTGATGCACTATATCTACAGCCACAGACCGTAGGTCATAGGCAATGCAAGTTTTCGTAAACATTTCTTCAAAGGTTTCTTTTATTCTGAAAAGCTATGTCCGTCAGCCTTCACGGGTTTACCAAAACTTTCATGGAGTTCCTTTCCCGCCGTGTTCGCAGCTCCTTCCCGGAATAGGGAGTAACAAGTTATAGTTCTTACACTCTGCAGAGGTGCGTTACTTTACCCATGAGAGATCTTAGCTTTGTTGCACATCCGGGCCGCAAACCTGTTCACACTTCCTTGGTGAGAGGCCCAGACTAAGACCCAAGCCAATCACTGCCTTCTCCGCGACCCCGCATGTCTCCTTGGTGTACACGAGCCCACCTATTGAATTACGGCAATTGGCACTACAGACCGTTCAGATGCCGGAACTATCGTGGTACGTTGAGGGCTCCCACCCATATGTTATATATCCTCTACGAATTACCATATAATATGCACGCTACGAGCGATAACAGCCACGACCCGCACATCCGGCTCCATGCGAGAGGGAAAAGATACAGCTGACTTCTTCGTCCCATTCCAAATCTCATGGTCAACGCGTAATATATGGCGCAAGAATCACTAGCGACATTGGTTGTTATGTCCTAGATAATATGTTCCTTTACCACCAAAACTTTTATAGTAGGTTATTACCTCATGGTAAATAACCTATAATTATATTATTATAAAAATAGTGTTTTCTGACCTTTTTCAAATGCAGGTGATGTCAATACTGGATTTGCAAAATACTTTATAGAAAATAATCAAAGGACATGAGCAAGTGTGAACTTGCCTTTTGTGATTGCAAGATTATACACTCACGGTCTTCGAGACAATATAAGATCCAATATTTGAAATCAGCATCATTGGTCCGGTAAAGACTAATGTTTAAAGAAGCAATATGATCTTATGCATAAGTAATGTGATGCACTTTATAAACGTGAATCCCGGAGATAACGTTGTTCTAGGGTTCAGATACTGGAAATGGTTTCTTTAGAATGTGTTGTCCTTTTAGATAAGTTTCACACTTGTTCTTTTTATTAGGGCTTGTGAATGTGTGTGAAACAATATGTAATTATACTATCATACAACACTAAGATACAAAGTTGTGGAATGCTATTCAAATATTACTTATATAAGAATTGCCTTATCTTTAAATCTTGCTTTACAAGTATAGGCATTTATAAGGAACTTTAAGTATTAACAATCCTAAGTATATAAGTAAAATATAAAGTAATGTTATTATTATTAATTGTCATTGTTGTTTGAAGTGGCAAAAATAATAACATTTGAAGAAAATCATACTTAAAAAAACAGAAGCATTTAAACTTTTAAGTTAACCTTATGAGGTGTTCTTTCTAATTATAGTCTTTAAGTAAGAAAGAATTACTCCAGTTGAATAATGACACCATTAGTTTTTGAGACTTATCTATCTTGCTTTTTAAGTTGGTTAGTTTGGTATTGAGATACTTTATAACTTAATTATAATAGAACAAAGTTAACTATAAAGTATATAATAAAGTTTTTAGCATTATACTTAAAACTTTGCAGACTAAATTTAACTTTAAGGATGTAGATAGACTTAGGGTGTATTACTTATGATACTTGTATCTTGTTCAGTTTATATTGTTTCCCTAGAGTTACTTAAGAATGGCATTACTTCTATTTGAGTAGTGGTTTCCTAACATTATAATGGAATAGAATCATTTTCCTTTTTATAGATGAATGGTTATAGTTTGTAATTAAGGAAGTAACATTACTTAACTACTTATGGATTCAATATAGTGTTTTGGTTTGTTTATAACTTGTAGTGGAAATATTGGAGTAGGTTTTATTTCACTACAAGATTATTCTTGGAGATTTTTATAATAGATAAGGATCCTTTTATAAAATAATCTATATTTATGGTTGAAGGATAATTTAATAAACTTGTATTTAAAATGTGTTAAACCATTTTGACATCACACTATAAATATTTAAGACTAATACTATTTATTAGAATCAATTGGCTAATTTTTAGAATTATTAGAAAATTTTATTTACCTTTATATGAATTATTAATTAAGGAAATAGGTTTAATTTCAAGTTGTTAAAGTTTTTAAATTTTTATTTAACTCAAAAGTGGAATATTATATTTTTAGCATATAGGTATTATTTTTGTGATCATTTTGGTATATTACACTAATTTTTGTGATTCAAAAATAATAAGATATGATTTCTATAATACTTATTACTTTATAAATACTTAATAAATAACAAATATTTAATTAAGTGGAATAATATGCATGATTATAGTTTTAAATTATAATTCTTATTTTTCTAAGTTTTTGGTATTTTATTTATATTTTTAACATTTACTGTTATTAAAATATAAATTATCAAAGTTTTATAACTTGGAAAATATTTATTAAATAATAATCATTTAATAACTAACATAATAATTTTTTATAATAGTTTTAAGTTGTAGATTTTATTTTTCCAAACATTTTCATATATTACACATATTTTTCTACATTATAAAATAGAAGTTATTGAATTTATAAGGTTTAATCATCATAGGAATTTTTAGTTAAATAACTAAATGTGTTTATTAGGTAATGCTAATGTCATCATGAAGTGAAGGGTTTTTTCTCACCAGAGCTAATCCTACCCCAGTCACTGACTGGTGGGGCCTATGCCATGTCATTTCTATGTTTTTTTTATTACAGAAAACATTATCACAAATTCTAAAATAATAAAAACATGAATATGACATCAGCGTGATGTCACGCTGATGTCACTCGCGTCTGATCCTCTCTGGTTGATGATCAATCACTGATGATCAAGCCAGTGATTGAATGCACGCGCGGAGTTGTACTTAGGCTTATTGGAAAGAGGGAGATGCGTGGAGTCTAATAGTGGCGGCGCCGCTCGATTTAGGTCGCCGGAACAGTGGTGGCGACAGTGGCTAACGGTGAAGGAGACAAACGCTCGTCGGGGAAGAAAACGAGGAAGCAAGTAGGAATTTGAGAGGGTGTGTGAGCACCGGTAGCTCACCATGAAGATGTAGGGCGCGACGGCGTGACTGGAGGAAGTCTGTGGTGGCGGCGATTGACGATGAATGACAGCGTCTGGCGGTGGATCTGAGGTGTCAATTTGCTCTACAGAGAGCTCCCCAGCCACCATGAGTAGGGGCAAACGACGGAGAAGATCATGGTGCATCTGATAGACACCTCCGCGAACCGAGAGGAGGTCAGAGATGGCAAGGATCTTGGACACCTGTGGCTAGGGTTTGCTGGCCGGAGCTCAAAAGGAAGAAGGAGAAGCGAAATGGCATGCTAGGGTTTTCTCGACGACGTCCAGGGCTTTTTGTAGTCAGCCGAGAGAGGTGGCGCAGATCTTGACACGGCCGGCAACAGGGTGGCCGCCAACGAGCTGCTTCGCTGCATCGTGAGGTCGCCGGTGTCGCAAGGAAGACGACACAGATAGAAGGTCGAAGGGGTACAGGCCAGTGCCGGGCCGCACTTGGGCCAGATGGGCTGCATTTGGCTACTCGTGAGCGACGAGTAAGAGAGAGGGTAAATGGACCATGGGCCAAGAGCTTATTCCTCTATTTTTTTCTCTCAGTTTGTTTTTCTCTTTCGATTTCTATTATCTATTTTCTTTTCTAACCTTTTTATTTAAGCAATAATTTTGATTTATCTTTATGGGATTCCTTTGCTAATACTTGCAGCAATGATAAATGGTATTTAAAATCATTTTGTGAGTTTTTATTATATAGTGCTATAGTTACTTTATTTTATTTATATATATACTTTTCCTATTATTATTTATAAGGGCTTTTGATATGCATTTAATTGAACTAATATCCATGAACTTATTATAGAATGCATTACTATTAACTCATGAGATTTGATTCTCATTAACTCATAATATTAAGGAAATTTTTATATGTGATCCTTTATTATTATTTGATACATAATATCCTAAGGATTTAAAATGATTAATATTACTCCCATGAATCTAGGGAATAACAAGGTATATATATTTTATTATAACTAACAAAAGAGTTAGGGTTCGAATTGTAAATGCTTACCCTAGGGTTTAAGATTCTTAATTTACTTAGATTCTTATGTTGATGTGAATAAAGATTAATGGCTAAATGAATTGTCTTCATGTGTTTGATCTTTAATGATATCCCCTTTTAAAATACAAAGTTATTTTCTGGAACGTCTTATGGAAAAGAATTTATAAAGATAACTTCTAAGCACATATGGTTATGATATTTGGAAATGACAGAGATGTGCTACTTCAATAATTCTTATAAACCATTGTGGAAACAAGATGATAGATCAATCAGATAAAATGGATTTTATGTTTCGTTAAAGATTTAGGGTTTAGGGTTTTATCCAGAATTCCAATCTTCCATACTTCAATAATTCTTGACTTCTACTTAAAGAATTCCTTTCCTAGATATACTACTTCTTCCTATCCATCGTCATGTGTTAACATGATGAACTTTACTTCACAAAAATATTCTTATCCACCTTTTATTGTTCTAAATCCACTTATAAATCCAATGAGCTTGACCCCAAAGATTTTCATAATCTTCACCTATCCAGACTTGGTTATATCAACTATTCTGCTGCTGATAATCTCTCATCCAACGAGTGGTTACTTCTAACTACATCCATACTCTTCCTTAATCATCCACCACTAATATTACTCCAGTAGTTGTATATATCAAACTTTACTTCACCCCAAGTGTTAGTATTTCCTAAGATGAAACTACTAATTCTATAATCCAATGTTTCTCTAGCATCATCTTAATCATACTATCTTGTCTCTACTTAACTCCGGTATCTAGCATTCCAACCTCACATTACATTAATGTGACTTGTAATGACTAATCTATGATAATACATCTATACTAGGGTTTAAATCATGTTCTACACACCAATGTCACTTATACAGGATATAAGCATTCAATCTTGGTGAGTAAGGCATGATCATTATAAGCCTTTGATCCTTTATGGTTTAGTTTTCTTTTTGGCTAATCAAGGCTTCATTAATACAACATTACAGTTGTATTGAAATTATCTTCTTAGTATCTCTATTGGATTAAGGGATGCTATTCATGGACTATGCTTACTTAATCCAATACTCCTTGGTATCTATCTCCAGGATTCAACCTTGTAATCCTCTTTGTTACTGAAAGAACATTTCATAATACCTAGTGTTTTGTGTGTTAGATAACAATATCAAGGATGATTTAATGTGTGTTGAAGTGTTGCAGCTCTCTCTAAGGATAAAAGGAAAAGGATTATGCCTTTGGGGGCGGATAATACGCCCCCACCAGGGGCGGATAATCCGCCCCACCCTTTTCCCAGATAGGCGCAAGCCCCAGAGAGGGGGCGGAGTTTCGGCCGGATTTTCCGGCCCCGTCGGATAATCCGCCCCTCATGTTCACTGCCAAGGCGCAAGCCCTAGAGAGAGGGCAGAGTTTCGGCCGGACTTTCCGTCCATGCCGGATAATCCGCCCTTGGAGGGGGCCGGATAATCCGCCCTCCCCCCCCAAGGTCTTCGTCAAGTTCTGCAGGCGCCAGCCCCAGAGAGGGGGCGGATTTTCTCCCCGGAATATCCGCCCTGGGGACGGAATTTTCCCAGGGGGCGGATAGTCCGCCCCCAAACTTGTTCAATGGCCAGATCTAGGAAGGGGGTATTTAAGCCAGCCTTCCCCCTCCTGCCAAATCTCTTGGTTCATTCGAAAAAGTCAAGATATGATCTATAACCTTCATCCAAGAGAGCTCCACCTAGATCCACCTAAAGGCCCCGTCCCTTGGGGACTCGAAGGATGAGAACTCGATCTTCATCATCAGCAATCAAGCACTTCACCTCCTCTCCATTCACTTGGAGAATCATCGATCTAGTATATCTTGCAAATACCTAGATCCTTGTTTTGTTTATATTGATAAGCCTTGTTCTTGTGACAGCTTGTTGTCATCTCGGGAGCCCCCAATTCAGTTGTGGGTGTGTGCCCCGGTAGCGTTGTAAAGGCACCGGTTCCCGCCTCGAAGGGTACCAATAGTGGACAAGGTGGATCAGGGCCTTTCATGGCAAGATCAATCAGAGAATAGGTTGAGGCCTATCGTGGCGTGGTGGTCATAGAACCGCCCACCCCTCCAACGCAGATGTACTTCCCTTAACAAGGAAGGAACTGCGGTAAAAAAATCCCTGTGTCTCCGTGTGCTCCACTACGGTTTCCTCGCTCCACTCTTTACGTGCTTAGTAGCTAGGATTTCATATAGGGAAATTCTCGTAGTTACAAATCTAGAGAATTTACTTTGTGTCAAGCCTAAAATTGAAAAAGAACTAAAAATTGGGTAGCACCTATTCACCCCCCTCTAGGTGCCCATACGATCCATTTCAATTGGTATCAGAGCCCCGGCTCTTATTTCGGGCTTAACCGCCTAAGACAAGTATGGGTTTCAAGGTAGATGGGAGTGATGCTCCGGAGGTAGTCACCATGAACGATCTCAAGACATTGGAAACAACCTTGGTGAGTTCAATGGAGGCTAATATGGAATAGATGCGTCAATTGATAATGCGTCTCTCCACATCCGCAGCATCAACTATATCTATCTTTGAGGCTACCACTCCGCAATCCAAGGAAACGGCTAAAACCGATTCCAAAGATAACGAAGTGGTTGGTGATGACACTAGCAAGATCTCCTCCTCGAAAAAGGATAGTGGTAAGGATGGATACAATGAGATTTATCATGTGTATTCTCCTGATCCACCTATCACTCACCCACATATACATAATAGGGGTGATCCACCCAAACTTTCAGCATCTACTTTTACTCAATGGCAATTTTTGATGAAGTCTCATGTGTGCAGTTCCTCCATTGAGTTGTGGAAAATCATCGAAAATGGTCTTCATGTTGGAAACCCCAACAATCTCACAAGAAGAGAAGTTTTCGATAGCCAATTCAACGCTACAGCTCTACACATGATACAGCTTGGTGTGGGTGACAAGATATGCCACACATTCAGCATCTTAGTACAGCTAAGGAAGCTTGGGATGCTCTCACCGAGATCTTAATCGGAAATGAAAGTATGAGAAGGAATAGAGATGATGCTTTGAGCAACGACGCTGAAGGATTTTATATGTTGGATGGAGAAAACCACGAGGACATGTATAGGAGGCTCAAGGCAATAGACACAACTTTCAGAAACCATGGTGCCACTCATGTTGATGATGCATGGATCAAGCGCAAGTATGTCAGTGCTCTTATGCCATTTGAGCCCACAGATTTGAAAAGTCTCCAAGGTAGGCATAACTACCACCTCATGACATCCAATGAGGTAATGCAAGAAATGGCTGCTTTCAAAGTGGCTGCCAAGAATGCTGAAGATGCTCGTGCGCGAGCTATGGGGATGCAAAAGGGGGTCAACATGGCCTTGAAGACTAGTGTCATTGATGATGATGAATATGCCATAGAAGGTATGGACTGTCCCGAGGATATAAAAAGGATCCATGGACAATACCTGGCTCTTTATGCTAGAAACTTTTGGAAAGATCCGGCCAAGGCTAAAGCTGAACTAGAACGCAAGAGTGGAGCCTATGGAAGAATGGAAAATGGTCCCAAGCTGAGAACATGTTTCAACTGTGGTGACCGGCTTCACTTTGTAGCTGAGTGTCCATATCAATGTAGGGAAGATAATGGAGGAAGACTTATTTTCAAAGACAAGTCAAAGGCTCCACGCAAGAAACAGTTTGTAAATAAGAATGCTTCCTTCAAGAAGCAACCAAAGATTGTTCTAGTGGCTCAAGAAGAATATTCTTCGGGAAGTGAAGATGAGGACAAGGATGATTGTTCTCAGGAGGTGGCTGCAATAGCCACCACATATATAACAACATCTCTCTTCGACTCTCCGAACGAAAACATCATCAATAATAATGCTACTTGTCTCATGGCAAGAAGCTCCAAGGTAACTTCTTCTAACTCTTCTTTTCCTAAGACTATGATTGACATGGATGATCCTACTAGTCTTAAGGTTAAAGAAGACATTATTGCTTTGGATTATTTCTATACTAACTTGCAAGGTGAGAACAAAATACGTTTTGAAACTCTTATGGATCAATTGGCCCAAAATGAAGCTCTCCTCGAAGAAAAGGGCAGAATTGAAAGGGAGGATGCAATGGAAATTGCATCCTTAAAAAATGCTGTAGAAGAAGAAGAAGAGGCTCGGGTTTCTCTTGAAGAGAGGCTTGAATCCATTAAGGAGTCACATGAAGAAATAGTGGCTAAACTGGTTAAGGAACGTGACAATGCAGCCACCAAAGCAAAGAAGTTAAAGAATGAAAAGATTGACTTTGGGGCTGCTCATGTTAGACTCTCCGAAGAATTGGAGAAACTTGACATCGGTCACAAGGCGTTGAAAAGCGATTTATCCATTCTCAATGAGTCACATGATCAAATCCAAATTCGATTGGCCAAGTATGATGTTCCTAGAACATCCAATTCAACATATAGTCACAAGCAAAATGCTAGTGTGGAAGAACAATTTGTCAAGGACATCACTCCCAATGATAAGGGTGTTCTTGATGAAGTTCTTGGCAAGCAAAGGTCAAATCATGGTAAATAGGGACTTGGATATGTCAACAAGTCCAAGAAAAATAAAAACAAGAAGAACAAGACCAAGAATGTTCAATCAAAGACAAGCACCACTGAGAAGAATGTCACCAAAGTAAAAACTAACAATATTGGTTTTGCAGGGTCTCACAATCCTAATTATGAACTCTTTTGTGATGATTATGGTGATGTTTATGCTTATTATGTCGGTCCCTTTGATGAATACATTGATTGGTCTATTTGGGTTCCAAAGACCCTTGTTACTAACATGAAAGGACCCATTGAAAAATGGGTACATAAAACCAAGAAGTAATTCTCTTGCAGGGCTATGCTTACGGTGGATCATCACGGAGATGCATCCAAATCATGATAATATTACAGTCTCCTACGGTGATAAGTCTAAATCTCAGGTATTGGGTCTTGTCAAGGTTGTGGTTTCCACGATATCTCTCTCATGGATGTCATGCTTGTTGAGACCCTCGGTTACAACCTTCTTTCTGTTCGTGCCCTTGGTAAGATGGGTTTTGCTATTTTTATCGATGATGATTTGGTGGTACTCTTGTGGAGCAAGTATATAAAGGTCGATTTTGTTGGGTACGTCGAAAATGACCTATATGTGGTGGACTTTTCGTGGAAAACCACTTCGGGTCTGATGTGCCTTTTCGTAAAGGCTGACGTGGGCTGGTTATGGCATCGCCGTTTAGCCCATGTCAACATGAGAACTTTCCAAAGTCTCCACAAGGGTGGCCACATCCTTGGACTAAAAGACAATGTCTCCTTTGCCAAAGATCGTGTTTGCAGGGCTTGTGTTGAAGGCAAAATGCATGACTCTCCCCACAAGAGGAAGACTATTGTGTCTTCAAAGAGGATCTTGGAATTACTTCATGTGGATTTATTTGTTCCTCCTTCTCATGCAAGTCTTGGTGGGAAGAAATATTGCTTGGTCATTGTCGATGATTACTCAAGGTATACATGGGTTTATTTCATCAGGCTAAGGAGTGAGACTCAAAAAACGGTCATTGACTTTGCCAATGAAGTTCAACGTCAACACAATGTTCCTATACTGGCAATAAGAAGTGAAAACGGCTCCGAATTCAAGAACTACACTTTGAATGAGTTTCTTAGCGAAGAGGGGATTAGACATCAATATTCCGTTGCGTACACCCCTCAACAAAATGGTGTAGCCGAGAGGAAGAAACAGACTTTGATGCATATGGCAAGATCAATGTTGGCTGAATTCAAGTCTCCTTATAATTTTTGGGCTGAAGCCATATCCACAGCTTGTCACTCATCGAACCGGCTGTACCTCAAAAAGATTTTGGACAAGACTCCATATGAAATACTTACCGGTAACAAGCCTAACATCTCATACTTCAGGGTATTCGGGTGTAAGTGTTTTTTCTTATGAAAGGTGTCCGCTTGTCTAAATTTGAGTCCAAGGCTTTAGAAGGTATTTTTGTTGGTTACGGTGCCGAATCCCACACTTATAGAGTCTACAACAAGCTCACTGTGATTGTTGTAGAATCTTGTAGTGTGGAGTTCGATGAAAATAACGGCTCCCATGTAGGGCAAGTTGATGTTTGTGATGCAGATGTTGAAATACCCCAAGATGCCATAAGAATAATAAGCGTGGGATTTTTCTGCCCCATTGAGGAACCCCTTGTGGCGGATCGGGAAGGACAATGCTCCACTCAAGTGGAGCCCTCATCTACACAATATCAATAAGCTCCTACTATTGGAGAAAACTCTGCACCGACACCGCAACCTACTGAAGAACATCTGTCTCCTGAACAAAATGGTAGTCCCAGGCCGGACTATCCGCCCCCTCCAAGGGGCGGACAATCCGCCCCTGGCACTCCAACTTGTCCCAGGGGATCCGAAGAAGAAGACAACAGCCAAGAAGACTCCAGGCCGGATTCTCCGGCCACCGAGGGCGGATTATCCGGCTCTGGATCTCCCATCTCTTTTAGGCATTCTCAGGAAGAAGAAACTGGTACCTCATCTCCCAGGCCGGATAGTCCGGCCCCACCAGGGGTCAGATTATCCGCCCCTGAAGAACAAGTTCAGCAGCAAGCTCCTGATGTCAACTCAGATCAAGATCAAGGGCAAGGGACTGGTCAAGACAAGGATACAAATATTGAATCAACTCCTTCTAGAAACAATAAGGACATTGAGGCTCGTCGCAAGGCTCGTGCTGATCGGAACCTTGAACTAAGGGGTCACACTCTTGACAAGGTTGTTGGTGATCTACGAAGAAGGGTGTCTACTCGACGAGAACTTGCAAGCTTCTTTGATCATCAAGCTCACAGTTCCATGGTTGAACCGAAGAAGGTCTTTGATGCTCTTGAAGATCCCAATTGGTTGTTGCAATGCATGAAGAATTAAATAACTTCGAGCGCAACAAAGTTTGGAAGCTCGTAGAGAAACCCAAGGATTGCCGCAATGTTATCGGCACCAAGCGGATTTTCAAGAACAAACAAGATGAAAATGGAATTGTTGTGAGGAATATAGCAAGACTCGTGGCTCAAGGATTGTCTCAAGTGGAAGGAATTGATTTTGGCGAGACTTATGCTCCTGTGGCTCGTCTTGAGTCCATCTGTATCCTTCTTGCCTATGCCTCTCATCATAATTTTAAATTACAGCTAACGGATGTTAAGAGTGCGTTTCTTAATGGTCCACTACATGAGTTGGTATGCGTCAAGCATCCCCCGGGTTTTGAGGACCCCAAATTTCTGAACCATGTTTACAAACTCGAGAAGGCGCTCTATGGCCTTAAACAAGCCCCACGTGCGTGGTATGAGAACCTTAAAGAGCTTTTGTTAGATCGTGGATTCGAAGTTGGGCAAATCGATCCCACCCTTTTACTAAGAAGGTTAATGGGGAGCTTTTCGTATGCCAACTTTATGTAGATGACATTATTTTTGGCTCTACTAACCAAGCTTTTAACGATGAATTTTCAAAGCTTATGACTGACAGGTTTGAGATGTCGATGATGGGTGAATTGAGGTTCTTTATTGGATTCGAGATCAAACAACTCAGAGAGGGAACCTTTATTAATCAAGCTAAGTATATTCAAGACATGCTCAAGAGGTTCAAGATGACGGATCTCAATGGAGTTGCTACTCCAATGCAAACAAAGTGTCATCTTGAGCTCAATCCCAAGGGTAAATATGCGGACCAAAAGGTATACCGATCCATGATCGGCTCTCTCCTTTACCTTTGCGCATCTAGGCCCGATATCGTGTTAAGTGCAGGAGTGTGTGCAAGGTACCAAGCCGCTCCTAAAGAAAGCCACTTAGTGGCAGTCAAACGAATCTTCAGATATTTGCTTCATTCCCCAAATTTTGGTTTATGGTATCCCAAGGGTTCAAGTTTCTCTCTATGTGGTTACACTGATTCATATTGGGCTGGTGACAAAGATGATAGAAAATCAACTTCTGGTGCATGTCAATTCTTGGGCAGGTCTCTAGTGTGTTGGTATTCAAAGAAACAGAATTGTATTTCACTCTCAACCGCCGAAGCTGAATGTGTTGCTTATGCAAGTGCCTGTACACAGTTATTATGGATGAGGCAAACTTTAAAGGAATATGGTGTAAATTGTGACAAAGTGCCTCTATTATGTGACAATGAAAGTGCTATGAAAATTGCTTACAATGTCGTCAAGCATACAAGAACAAAACATATTGAGATTCACAACCATTTCATTCGGGATCATGTTGCTCGTGGCGATATTGCACTATCGTTTGTGAGCACGAAGAACCAACTTGCTGATATTTTCACGAAGCCACTTGATGAAGCAAGATTTTTTTATTTGAGGAATGAGCTAAATATCATAGATTTAAGGAGCTTGGCTTGACTACCCTTGCACACTCACTTTCCCTTTTTCATGTCATTGGTTTAGATGCGGGCATAGACATAGGGGGAGTGTGGTCCTAATTGATTGGGCTAACCCTCCCCCCATAATTGATCTGCCTTTTAAAGGCTCGGCCAGGGAGGCCAGGCTCAAACAGAGCAGCCAGCCCTCCCCCAACCCTACCTCAGCCCCCAGCCGCCGTTGGAGCCTCCGCCCCTCCCGGAGTCGATTTGACCACCGGATTCTCCGGGCCCTCCCCGGATCTTCTTCACCTCGCCTCCGGGTATCTTCTCCTCCGCGATTTTCCTCCAATGAGTGAGGGTAACTCCCTCATCTCTCTCCTTTTGTATGGGATGCATTTTTTGGTGGAAATCTCGTTGTAGAAGATCCTTGGTGATTTCCTTGCTTGCTAGATTCAGTAGTATTGCAACCCTAGTCCCCGATCTGTTTTGCTATAGTAAATCTGGGCCGTTCCAAAAAAAATATGTGGGGGGCGGATTATCCGCCCCTGCCAAGGAAGGATAATCCGGCCTGGAGATTTAACAGCTGGTCTGGTTTGATCTTGTTTCCTGCAATGCAAATCTTTGGCGTATGGATTGCTTTTCTACTATTTCTACAATTTCTCCTAGATTTTTGTGTGTGCTTATCTCCATGCTATCCCTCTGATGCTTTTCACAGGTGGTTCCAAGCCTACCAAGACCTTCTCTAGTCGTTCCCATGCCCGTTATCTCAAGCCCACTGCAGAAGGGAAGTTCATTGACGAAACCGAAGTTAGCAGAGCAGCAAGAGAGACTGAACGGATGGCAAAGGCAGGAAAGAAATCAAAGAGGACTGCATCTCGCAAGGGCAAACAGTCTCGGCCCAACTACAAGGCTATGGACAGTATTCAGTATGCCTCCATTCGCCAGACCGATTACTATGATGAGGCTGACAGTGATGGTCCCCCAGAGGACTCTATGTTTTGGAATGCCCACTTTCGGGATATTCATGATGATGACGAGGTTTAATCTCGTCAATGCCCATTGTTACGGACTTGGGTTTTGGAGAAGATGGGGATGCTGGAGATCGTGGCACAGTTAATAGACAAGCAACCAGGGGACACGAGATTTACCCAGGTTCAGGCCCCCGGAGGGAAAACCCTACTCCTGCTTGTCTGCTCTTGATTACGGCGGAATCGAAGGTTACAGGGTGTGCATATTCGATCTGGCGTGGAGGTGTGTGCGAATGTATGAGTCGAGAGATCTAGGACGTACCCTCCTAGCCTTTATATAGATTTAGGCAGGTCCCGGGCATAGTCCTAGTCGGTTACAAGTTCTAGGGTTTTACCCCTTTGAATTTCCTATCTATGCTAGTCTTGCTTTCCAAGGATCCGAAGGCGTCATGGGCCTTGGCCACCCGAAAATCATCGTGGGACAGCGTATATCTGCTGTGGGCCTTCCTTGGGCTGGACCAGGTATGCTGAAGTCACGTACCCGTAGGGTATAACCATGTCAGTAGCCCCCGAGTGATCAGTCGAATCGTAGATTCGGCTGAGGACTCTTCCATCTTTCGGGTGCAACTATGCATTAATAATATAAGTGTGTGTGTGGGGATTGTTGATGCGTGTGCCTGACTCACCCGACGGATCAGGGTCAGTTAACTGTCTTAGGACGAAGCAGCACGATCTTCTTCAAGTTCGAGTCCCTTTACTCGAACCTGGAACATATGCTGGCGTAATTCGACTCAAGCCGCGGATGACTTACAAGAGTGGAATTCCAGTGTTTTTAATTGATGTACCCAACGCGTCCGTCAGGATTTTTCATCACGCCCGTTGGCATGGATTTATACTAGCAGAGCGCAGTCGTGTACGTTGCCAGGCCATCAGATGATATCTGCAGGTCTTATCTTTGCATCGCAGACGCAGCATCCGAACATTTGTCACCACGGAGGTGCTTCGGGTGGCCAAGGAGGTTGTCGCTCACTCAGCGTTTTGTTGGGGCAGAGTTGCCAAAAAGTTTTTGCGTGCTGATCCGAAAGATCGCAGTCGAAGATTTCATAGGGTGCGCGACCAGCGCTCCCTATGGGAGTAGCCCCCGAGTGTCTGTTCGAGTCGTAGACTCGAGCAGAGACTTTAGTTAAAGCATTGTTTAGTTGTTAAGTCCGTAGGACACGAAAATTTTCGGATGCTTAAATTCCTCCTCCCTATGGGAGTAGCCCCCGAGTCCTTAGTGGAGTCATAGACTCAACGTAGGACTCAAAGAAATACTTTGTCTTTATTCATCTTCCGGGTGCGCGGCTAGCGCTCCTGATAGGAGTAGCCCCCGAGTATTTAGTCGAATCGAAGATTCGAGTGAGTACTCTTAGATGTGGAGCCGAAGAAAGTGCTAGTATAGCTTTTGATGACATCCGTGCTTACGATCGATGACCTCAAGCGTCTGCTACGTCAGAGATGACTTGACTGGACGAACGTGGGTCCCACTTGCTGACTTTGAATTGACCGGTCACGCGCGGCGTGGAGATAATTACGGCGTCTCCTCGATTTCCGCGCGTAGTGGACGGCGTGGTAACGACGGTTCGTTGTGGTGTTGACATGTGTACGGCCAGATCTGCCGTTGGCGTTAGGTCTTCTGGATGAACGGCTGCCATGCGTCGTCTTCGCTGTTATAATCATTGAGGGGAACTGTGGTTTGTTTTCACCGCACCAGTTCTTATGTTTCACTGCCTCCTTGCGCTCGAGCGATTCTTGCTTCGCGCTGGGATTTCCTTCCACATTTCCGTCGTCCTTTGTACGTTTTCACCGCCGGCGCCGCCGTAGCGTGATGGGGAAACCAAAGAAGTCTTCATCTGCGGTTGGGACCAGTGCCGCCGGAGGAAAGAAGGGCACCGCCGCTGCTCGCGTCACCGATGGTGGCTGGCGGCGATCAGAGACGCGGGAGAGCGATCTCCGCAAGCTGCGCGAGCGGGGCCTGATCCCGCAAGATACGGAGGCCGTCAAACTACCCGGCAATGAGGTAATCCCCCGCCCCCCATCTGGGTACCGGGTTATGTTTCTCGCCTTCGTTTTGCGTGGGTTTTCGTATCCAGTCCATGACTTCCTTCGTGGACTGCTCTTCTTCTATGGGATTCAGCTGCATCATCTGTCTCCCAATTCTCTTCTCCACATTGCTTGTTTTATCACTTTTTGCGAGTGCTGGCTTGGCATTGAGCCGCACTTTGGCCTCTTCCGGAAGCTCTATTCCGTCAAGTGGCAATCTGGTTCGGATGGTGTGTATCCCATTGGGGGTTTCATCATCTCTCTTATTCCCAATCTGCTCTTCTTTTCCTTTTCCATGTCCGAATCTGTCCAGTACTGTCGGAGGCGATGGTTTTATATCCGCGACTCCGTAGTGCCTGGGCAAGATTTTGTCTTGTTCCCTTTGACCCCTCCCAAATGATTGAGCGAAAAAGGTCTTGGAAAAACCAAATCTTGGACGGTGAGGTGGAGGAGATAGAGGCCCTCTACCGTCGGGTGGAGGATCTCCAGCTAATTCCAGAGAAGGAGGTGAACGGTGTGGACATCATCCGGACGTTTCTTGAGCGTCGGGTGCAGCCTCTCCAAGCGAGGACGCACCCGATGTTTCTTTATTCTGGGCGCCGCAATCCGACGAGGGTTTCGAGTGAGAAAATCTCCGAGGGGGATCTTGACAGGGCTCTTCGCGTGCTGTTGAAGTTCAAGGCCGGAGAAGAAATCCCAGGGAAGTCGCTGACTCCTCCCTTTTCTTCGACGTTGGTCGTACCGAAGGTGTAGATTTGTGCACGTAGTGCTCCCCCCCTTTTTTTATCGGCTGTGTATTTGTTTCCTTTGTTTGCTAACAAAATTCCTTCTGATCTTGCAGAGCTTCAAAGTTCCGGGCATGGTACCACCGTTGCCCGAAAGGTATCCGAACGCCCCTGATAATGAAGTGGTTGATTCCGTGTCCGAGCTACCGTCGGCGCGGTCTCCAGCGGAGGATGCCGATGAGTCGAGTGAGGACCATACGCGAAAACGTTCACGGAGCTCCAGCGAGTCTTCGGATGCCTCGACTCCTCCGACTCCCAGAAACCCTCTGGGCCTTGAGCGTCATGATGATGGTCATGGAGGCTCTTCCTCTCCCATTCCTGCCATTCCTGTGTGGGATGTAGCGCCGCACCCGCCAGCGAAGCGGAAGAAGGAAGAAAAGAAGGAGGAGAAGAAGGAAGAGAAGAAGAAGGAGAAGAGAGCCCGAAGGTCTCTTCCTGTCTTTGACCTGAGCTCACTGGGCTCGTAAGTTTCTTGCTGTACTTTTGTCCTTTTTCCTTCGTTATTGTTGTGCTTGTGCTGATTAGTTCATATGCAGGCATTCCTCCCGTGATTCCTCCAGTGGTGGCGCGCGAGAGATGATGGGGGAGTTGAAGATTGCGTCTCCTCCCCCTCAGACGGTGGCAACTTCGGGTGGTGCGCCTCCGGATCCTCCGTTGCAGGAGGTGCAGGTGGTTGCGCCTCAGAATTTCGCAGGCGGTCCTTCGGAGTCACCATCAGAGCATGTAAGTTTGCTGCTTCATATCACGGGGGGAGCCCCCGAGTATCTTCGAGTGCGAATTTTGTTTTTACTCCTTTGTGTTGGGCGCAGCCCCCAAGTCCTTTTCTTACTGCTATCTTTTTCTTCAGCCTTTTGTGCAGGAGGCCAAGCGACTGGTGCAGGAGCGCTTGGCGCTGGAAGCGAAACTTCGGCAGCTTCAAGGTACCTGTCTGCCTCTTGACGCCTTTCTTATGTATCCTGCTTCTGTTGTTTGACACTTGCTTGTGTTAAATGCAGAGGAGCATAAAGATTCCCTCCGTGAGGTCGATGCTCTCAAAAAGAGTCTTGGTCAATCGGAGCAGAAGGCCGGAGCCGCTGTTGGCGCGAAAGAGCGCCTCGAGCTAGAGCTGACTTAGGCAGACGAAGCAAAAGAGCGTCTGCAGCAGGAGGCCGCAGATCGTGAGGAGTAGCTGGCCACCGTTGCGGCTGCTCGTGAAAAGGAGGTGGCAACGAAGCTCATGGCTGCTGCCAAAGCTATTTCGGGTGAGTGCTAGTTTTGTACTTGTTTGTTTTTCTTCGGGTCTTCTTCTATGCGCATTTTCTTCATTTTGTCCTTCTTGTGTTTTGTCTCAGATGCCGCATGCATCGAGTTCGACCGCGGTGCTCTGGAGCACGGGAGTGCTCTAGATGATGCCACTGTGGCGGTCGAAGACCGCTGCAGCACCGTCGTCTACTCCCTCGCCAAGGCGAAAGAAGTCCTTGGTCGTTTCTACAAGGAGCTTGTCCCGAAGGGCGCAGCCCTTGACGATGTGGATGCTCTGGCGGAGGCTCTGTCAGCCGAAGCGCCTGCGGCGTACAAACTCAAGCAGAAGGGTATCGGCGCGTCCGTCGGGCTGGCGATGGCCATGGTGGCTGGAGCGGAGCTGGATCTGCCCCAGATCACTTCTCGGATGCCGACGGCTGCGGATGGATCCGAGGTAGCCTTTGCTACCTATTCTGCGTGCTGCAAGCGATATGGGCCCAAGCTCATTGATTTGTTGTCCGAGTACGCGCTGCGGCAGCAGGGCGAGGCCAAAGCTAGGTAGTCTGGCTCTGAGGCAACTCAGTGCCCCGCATCTTAGGCGTAGTAGACGTAGGGTAGTTTGTAGTCTACTTTTGTTGTAAATATCTTGAAGAAAAAACCATCCTTGTGCCACGTAGTGGCCTTATATGTTTAATGAATTCTTCTGAGTTTTGCTCTATCTTTGTCTGAAATGTGTTTGTCCCTTTCTTGTCCTGCTGCTTTAGGTTCCTTCGGGTGCTGACCCTGTAGAGGCTCCATCCGCAATGCCGTTGCGACCATCCTTGGATGATTCCTCGCAGCTCACTTTCCTTCGGGATCGTGTGCGTAGTCGGGAGAGGGAGTTGCTCGGGTTACGTGGTCATGCCGACGTTTGGAAGTCCAAGGCTGATCGTGGTGTAGCCAGAGAGGAGTACTTGATGGCGGAGTTGGTCCGGCTGTGCGAGCAACTGCAATGTAAGTTGTTCTTTGGTCGAGCTGTAGCTCTGTTCTTCGGATGAGCCTGCTGGCCTTACTCTTATGTTATCTGATTGTTGCAGGTGCAAATCTTGCTCCAAGGGAAGAAAAAGTGTGTGTCGCTGTTCGGGTCAATTGCTTGACTCAACAGGACATGGAGGCCGGCGGCTTCTTCTGGATGGATCGTGATTGCGCCATAGCCCTGGCGACGGTGCAGGATCGTGTTCATCAAGTTTCACGGGTGCTCCGCCAGGTGCAGACATCGCTTTCATCGGTGTTGCACGTCATGTTCCCTTTGGATGCCGTGCCGACAAGCCTTGCGGGTCTTCTGTCAAAATTTCGGAACGTAAGCAATGTCAAGGAGTTGGTCCGGCAGCAGCTTGTCATAGGAGTGAAAGTTGCGTTGTCTCTTGTGAGGCTGCACCGGCCTGACGTGGATTTGGCTGCCGTGGCTGCTGGGCCACCTCTTCGCCTTGATGGTGGCGAGTGGGACATGCGTCCGCATTATGCGGCTGTAAGGCAGTATGCCGAACAGATTGTAGATTTGTTTGAGCAGCGTGCCCAGGTTATTCTTCAACATAGGTAGTACCTGTAAAAAGAGAGAGATGTAAAATTTGTATATTTCGGCTGGGCGTGTTGTGCCCTTTATTGTAAAGGTTTGTTTGTATGTGAGCACGCAGTGCTTTAATTGGATACGTGTCCTTTTCGTTTGCCTGACGTTGTCAGCTACTTAGGTGTACACGTTTGGCCCTCAGTCGATGAAATCGTGAGGTGGGGGGAGCCCCCGAGTGCGTTTGTAGCATATAGTATAGTTGCAGAAAATAGTGAAACGAAGTTTTGGGGCGAGACACTTAGCTTTATTTATATCGTAATGAAGGAGATACATTGTTCGGCTGAGTAGCCTTGGCTGGAAGCCTTATTGAAAGTAAAAGAAGGGGGTAGGTTGCTATGGATAGAATCGTCGTAGGTGCGAGATATTCCATGGGTTGGAGTATGCGACTCCGGACTCCACGTGCTTGAGGCGATAGGCGCCACCTGGGATGACTTCGGTGATGACGTAAGGTCCTTCCCATGGCGACCCGAATTTATTCGCTCGCTTTTGCTTGAGTCACAAGACGAGGTCTCCTTCGACGAAGGACCTTGGGCGCAGCCGGCGGCTGTGGTAGTTGCGGAGACTCTGCTGGTACACCGCTGATCGAGCTGCTGCTATATCCCGTGCTTCGTCGAGTGTATCGACAGCGTCTTCGAGTGCGACCGTGGATTCAGCTTCACTGTAGGCGACGACCCGTGGGGCCTGGTGGCGTACTTCGGCTGGTAGCACGGCTTCGGCTCCGTGTACCATGAAGAACGGTGTGTAGCCGGTGGAGCTGTTTGGTGTAGTTCGTAAGCTCCACAGGACGGAGGGTAGCTCCTTCGTCCGATTTCCAGCTTTGTGTTCGAGTGAGCTCATGAGGCGCTTCTTGATGCCGGCTCCGATTAGGCCGTCGGCCTTTTCCACTTGTCCGTTCGTTTGCGGGTGTGCCACTGAGGCATATGTGATGTTGATCCCAAGGCCTTCGCAGAAGTCCTGGAATTCTTCGGAGATGAAGTTCGATCCGTTGTCGGTGATGATGCTGTGTGGTATGCCGAACCTGTAGACAATGGACTCGAAGAACTTGACGGCAGTTTTGCCTTTCTGGTTGGTGACCGGCATGGCATCGATCCACTTGGTGAATTTGTCGACTGCAACCAAGAGGAAGACGTGTCCTCCTTTCGAGGATTTTGGCAGTTTGCCGATCATGTCGAGGCCCCATTGAGAGGAAGGCCAAGCTATAGGTATGGGCCTGAGCTCAGACCCGGGTGCGTGCGGTTTGTCGGCGAACCGTTGGCATCAGTTGCATCTTCGGACGATCTCCTTTGCGTCGCTCATGGCCGTTGGCCAGTAGAATCCTGCTCATAGAGCTTTGGCGACAAGGGAGCGACTGCCTGCATGGTGGCCGCAGATGCCTTCGTGGATGTCTTGGAGTATGGCCTTGCCGTCGTCGATGGTGACGCACCGTTGAAGTACGCCCGTGATGCTCCGCTTGTACAGCTCGCCGTTGATGATGGTGAAGGCTTTTGACCGGCGAGATATGCTCTGCTTCTTCGGGTGATCCCTTGGGGAATTTACGCTTGATGGATGGCACACAGATTTGTTCGAGGAACACACCTAGTGGCACCTTTGCGCAGGTGGAGCCGATGTTGGCGAGTCTATTGGCTTCCTCGTTGCTCTCTCTTCCAACGTGCCGAAGTTCGCAGCCGTCGAATTCTCCTTCGAGTGCGTTGTAGAGCGCACGGTACGCGATCATGTTTTCGGCGTGTGCGTCACACTCATTCATCGTCTGCTGGACGACGAGGTTGGAGTCACCGTAGATGACCAGCCGCGTTGCGCCGCATATCTTTGCCATCCTCATGCCATGGATGAGGGCTTCGTATTCGGATTCGTTGTTGGAGGCCCTAAATTTCATCCGAAGAACGTACTTCATCTTGTCACCCTGTGGGAAGGTCAGTATGACCCCTGCCCCTGCTCCGGCTTCGCGCTTGGAGCCGTCAAAATGCATTGTCCAGGACTGCGACATGTCTGGGGTGTCTGGAAGCTGCAGCTCCATCCAGTGTACCAGGAGGTCCGGAAGGACTTGAGATTTGATTACGTGTCGCTTCTCGTAGACGATGTCCAAGGGTGATAGTTCGATGCCCCACAGGGCTACCCGTCCCGTGGCCTCTGGATTATTCAGTATGCTGTTTAGGGGTGCTTCGTTTACGACCATCACTTGGTGCTCCTGGAAGTAATGGCTCAGCCGTCGAGTCGTCATGAATACGCCGTAGGATAGCTTCTGGTAGTGAGGGTACCTCTGCTTTGTTGGTGTCAGTACCTCGCTGAGGTAGTAAATTGGGCGCTGGACCCCGTGGGTCTTGCCTTCTTCGGGTCGTTCGACCACGAGTACGGTGCTGACCACCTGATGTGTGGCTGCTATGTACAGCAGCAAGGGCTCGCGCTCATTTGGTGTGACCAAAACGGGCGAGGTGGAGAGGAGCCGTTTGAGGCTTTCGAATGCGTCGTTGGCTTCTGGCGTCCACTCGAACTTGTCTGCTTTATGCAGCAGCTGGTAGAATGGTAGGGCCTTCTCGCCCATACGGCTGATGAACCTGCTTAGCGCCGCTACTCGTCCTGCGAGCTGCTGGACACCCTTGAGGTTTTTCGGCTTCTCCATCGTCATGATGGCTTTGATTTTCTTCGGGTTCGCCTTGATCCCTCGTTGAGAGATGAAGTACCCTAGCAGCTGACCTGATGGGACGCCGAAGGCGCATTTTTCGGGGTTGAGCTTGATCCTGTAGCGATCAAGGTTGTCGAACGTCTCGCGGAGATCTTCGATAAGTGTCCTTGCCTCCTTGGTTTTTATTACTATGTCATCGACATAAACTTGGACGTTGCGACCAATCTGGTCCTTGAGGCTGGCCTGTATGCATCGCTGGTACGTGGCACCCGCGTTTTTTAGCCCGAAGGGCATTGTGCTGTAATAGAATACTCCGAACGATGTAATAAACATCGTTTTCTCCTGGTCTTCGACCTTGAGCCAAATCTGGTTATAGCCTGAGTAGGCATCGAGGAAGGAGAGTTTCTCGCAACCTGCAGTCAAATCGATAATCTGGTCGATCCATGGAAGAGGGAAGTGGTCCTTTGGGCAGTGCTTATTTAGTGACGTGAAGTCCACGCACATCCGCAGAATGTCCGTGTCCTTCTTCGGGATCATAACTGTGTTTGCAAGCCACTCGCTTTCTTTGATTTCCCTGATGAAGTCTGTAGCGAGTAGTCTATTGATTTCCTTGCCGATGGCTTCGGCTCGTGGCTCCGACAATCTTCGGATGGACTGCTTGACTGGCTTGGTGTCTGGAAAGACATTGAGTGCATGCTCGGCGAATTCCCTGGGAACTTCTGGCATGTCCGCAGGACACCAGGCGAAGATTTCCCAGCGCTCACGGAGGAATTCGACGAGCGCGTCTTCCTATGAGGTGCTGAGGTCACTGGCGATCAAGACCGTCTTGGAGGCATCCGTCGTATGGACCTGTACTTTCTTGGTGTTGACGGTGGAGTCGAAGGACATGTCAGGTGCGTTCTGCCTTGTGACTGGGGGTAGCCCATTGTCCGTCACCTCGCGGAGCCTTACAAGCTCATCTTGCATGCCGAAAGACTGGGAGATTTTGTTGAAATCCCTGTCGCATTGGTCCGATCGGGTGAAGCTCCCATGGACTGTGATGACGCCCCTTGGTCCTGGCATCTTGAGTAGTAGGTATGTGTAGTGTGGGACGGCCAGGAACCTTGCGAATGCTACACGCCCCAGGATGGCGTGGTATTGTGACGGCCAGTCCACCACTTCGAATTCAAGTCGCTCCTGCCGAAAGTTGTCCGGATTTCTGAATATGACGTCGAGTCCTATTTTGCCCAGGGGGAATATGCCCTTTCTTGGTACAATTCCATGGAACGTCGTGTCTGATTGTTCCAAGCTGCATTGCGGGATCCGCATAGCTGCCAGGGTGCTTGCGAACATTAGGTTGATGCCGCTGCCACCGTCCATGAAGACGCGGCTCATCTCGAAGCCTCCGATCTGCTCCTCCAGCACCAGGGCAGCATGACCTGGGCGAGGGATCTGGCAAGGGTGATCCGCGCGAGTGAACGTGATACAGGACTCCGATCCGCTGAGGTACTCAGGGATTGCAGGTGGAGTTGCCACGGCCAAGTTGATTTGTCGGGTGATTTTCTTCTGTACCCTGTTTGTGGGTCGTCCCTTCTGGATCATATTTAGTGCTCCCTTTGGTGGGGGGTATACGACCCCGGCGTTGTTTTGCGCTGGTGCGACTGGTTGGTTTGGGCCTCCAATAGGTGGCGGAGGAGGAGCTTCGTGTGCTATTTCTCCTGGCGCGGGTGCGTTTCCGAACGCAGGGATTGGTGCGTGTTGCTTCATCTGCGCCATGCTTTCGCTGAGTTTCTGGAACTCGCGGCAGTCCTTGAGCATGTGACTAGCTTTCTTTTTGCCATCTTGCTTGTCGATGTAGAAGTGGATGGTGCATGGACCCGAAAGTTTTTCGAATGCTGAGGGTCCGTTGTCACGGTCGCGGCGTTGCCACGACTGTGTTGGTCGTCCGTTGTCGCGGAGATTTCCTCCGCGGTATCCTCCGTTGTTGCGGCTGTTGTCGTTGCGGCGGTCGGCGTAGCCGGCCGCGACCATGTCGGGTCCGTCGCGGTCTTCGTAGACACCCGATCTCCTCTTGCTGCGGCGTTCTCGCCTTCGGCCGTAGTCATCCTCTTCATCTGATTGCGCTCGCTGGATGCAATCTTCGCCGTCTGCCCAACTGTTGGCAATTTCCATGAGGTGGTCGAGTGTCTTGGGCTTGACACGCCCAAGTTCTTCCTTGAAATCTTGGCATTTGACGCCGTCTCTGAAGGCGTCGATGGCCCTCTCCTCGGAGATATGCGCTGTAGATTTCTTGGTGGTAGACCAGCGTAATATGTACGAGCGAATAGATTCCCCCGTTCTCTGAGTGCAGGCTCGCAATCCTTCGATTGAGGCGGGCCTCTTGCTAGTGCCCTTGAAATTTAGGATGAAGCTGTAAGCTAGATCCTCCCAACTTCGGATGGATCCTGATGATAGGCTGCTGAGCCAGACCCGCGCCGCGCCTGTCAGCTGCAGCTGGAGGCATTGCATGGCGGTTTCTTTGTTACCGCCGTGCAGCTTGACGGATGACAGATGATTGCTGAGCCAAGATTTTGGATCTTGCGTGCCGTTGAACTTCGGAGTATCCGAAGGAAGCTTGAAATTGCGTGGCATCTGTGTTCGCCGAACAGATCTGCTGAAGCATCGAGCTCCATAGAGTTCTCCTTCATCTTCATCCATCTCGGACTCAGACGAGCATGCGCGTTTGGCTCACGCTTTGTCGATTTTGCGCTGTGTAAGCGCGTTTCTGGCGTCGTAGTCGCGTTTTATGGCGATGCGAGCTCTTCTTCCTTCGAGGAAGGTCGTGCTCCTCCTCCTGTTCGGATGAGGGGGTGGGGCTACGGTCGCGTCTGACCGGAGCTTTCTTCTTCGGCTCCGCGGGAGCGTCTTCGTGGAGCGCAGCTCCGACGAGTCCGAGTCCGGTGAGTGCGGACTTATGCATGGCTCTTTTCGGGTCCCCTTCCGGAGGTTGGTGGGCAACGAGATACGCAGTGGCTGCCAGGATCGCAGCCTGCGGTGTCTTCGGGATGATGTTGCCGTCGGCATCCATATCCATGAACGACGTGTGGAGAGTTCGGGTCACATCACGGCGTTCCTTGGGATCCATGTTCTCCACCCGCGAGCGATGCTTGTTTCCCTGATTTCCATTCGTGCTCGAGCCGGGTGCCATGGCGGAGAGCGCAGATCGTCGCGCGCTGGACTCGGAGGCTGCTTGCTTGTGTTTATCGAGTGTCTCCTGCATCTTGACTTGCTTCTTGTGCTCCTCTATGAGGAGATAGTGGTACGCCATCAGTAGGTCGCGTGGTGAATCCACAGGCAGGACTATGTCGCCTGCGACGGCACGGCGTGCCTGGACCCATCCTTCTTGGCTAAGTTGGATGACGTGGCCGTTGTTTTCCCCTTCGGGTGGGGGGGATTGGCTTCTTCTGTTCCCGCCGTTTCCGTCGTTTCCGTCCTGCGGATTGGGGTTCGTGTTGGGCGGCAGGTTAGGCGTTTGTTGATCCTGGATGACCGCGGCGCATAGGTAGCGCTCGTAGATCGGTTTGGTGCTGCCGCAACTATCAGATCCGGAACCGTAGGTCCCTTCATCCGAAGGTGGATCGCACAGATCAGAGTTGTAGCTGCTGCTGCTGTAGAACTCATCTGTCGATGGTGACGTGCGTAGCACGGGGTGTGGAGCCCACGAGGCGGGCCTGATTGATGGCAAGGGCACCCGCTCGGGAAGGCAGAGGGTGCCAGTTTGTCCCACCTGGAAGCAGAAGCTCCCGAACAAAATTTCGAGTCCGTCGCCTACGGGCTCGAAATCTTTGATGGTGGCCGGAGAGTGGGCGGTGAAGTCGAAAGTCCCGAAGAGAAGGTGATTCTCCATTGCCGCGGAGTTGTAGATTGGTCGGGTCGGAACCGTCACGATCGCACAATCAGCAGCCCCGATTCCCACAGACGGCGCCAATTGACGAGGTTTAATCTCGTCAATGCCCATTGTTACGGACTTGGGTTTTGGAGAAGATGGGGATGCTGGAGATCGTGGCATGGTTAACAGACAAGCAACCAGGGGACACGAGATTTACCCAGGTTCAGGCCCCCGGAGGGAAAACCCTACTCCTGCTTGTCTGCTCTTGATTACGGCGGAACCGAAGGTTACAGGGTGCGCAGATTTGATCTGGCGTGGAGGTGTGTGCGAAAGTATGAGTCGAGAGATCTAGGACATACCCTCCTAGCCTTTATATAGATTTAGGCAGGTCCCGGGCATAGTCCTAGTCGGTTACAAGTTCTAGGGTTTTACCCCTTTGAATTTCCTATCTATGCTAGTCTTGCTTTCCAAGGATCCGAAGGCGTCATGGGCCTTGGCCACCCGAAAATCGTTGTGGGCCAGCGTATATCTGCTGTGGTCCTTCCTTGGGCTGGACCAGGTATGCTGAAGTCACGTACCCATAGGGTATAACCATGTCAGATGATGTGTATGCCACTCTCAGGCTTCGCCCCATGCATCCCATCAATTTGCCTGAGGCTCAATCCAAGGCAAGGCTCCTTGAGGCATTGGATGTGACCAACAAGATGGGGCTTCACGACCTTATGACTCTTCAATGCAACTATGATTCCTCCGTGGTGAGGTAGTTTTTCTCGACACTTGTGATTTGCGGTGATGAGCGCCGCACTATGAAGTGGATGACCGGGACTACAATGATTCAGTCGGACTTCCGCATTTTGGGCAGGTTCTTGGGTAAGCTTTCCATGGCCGTGACACTCCTTCTGGCCATCGAATCATTTCTCCTCTGAATCCATCCAAGGAAACTGTGCTCGCCCCTTGTCTTACTTTTGATGGTATTGCTGGTTCTTTCGCTGGACTCTCTCCCTTGTATGCCTCCCTGGTTGGCATATTTAGGGACAACATCTCTCCTAGTGGTGGCAACAATGACAAGATCCGTGGCCACCTGGTTCCTCTCCTTGCTTTTGCTCACGAGAGTGCCACTAATTCTGGTTCAGCCACAGGTTACAAACTGGATGTCATGGACTACATATATGATGAGATGACGGATGTTATGATCAACAGGCTCTCTATCCCATATGATCCTTTCATTATGATGCTCATCAAGCATATGTTGCCTCATGAGGACTTTGGCACTGATTTGGATGGGGTTCACAAGCCCAAGAAAATCTACAACAAGGCTCAGAAGACCCATCATCCTTCCACTGCCCCTGAGTCCTTCATGCATGATGCACGGGCTAGTGGTCGTCGTTCCACGGTGTCCCTAATGGCACGTGAGGTTAAACAACTCACTTGGTTCCAGTGGCACATCCTTTGCATGGGAATTGACACTCACAAGGGCCAGTATGAGGCGTACTGGAGGGATCATGAGAGGGATCACACTCAGCAGCTAATTCTTCACCATGTCTCAGGTGCCACTGGCCATCCACCACCTCCCACTGCTCCGGAACCGTATGCTCAGTGGAACACTTCAGGGATCAACTATGGTGAGCTTGAGAGTTGTCTCTTTCCTCCACCTCCGAGGGCACCCACTCCTCCAGCTGATGATGATGATGATGAGTATGATGAAGAGGAAGGGTACGGGGATGACTACGACGAGGATGAGGAGGCGTGATCTTTAGGTGCGTTAGCATCGCTCTTCTTCCTTTTTGGCGTTTTGATGCCAAAGGGGGAGAAGTAGTTCTATTAGGTCTCGTGGATTTGCAAGGGTCGGGAACAAGCACTTTTCTTTCCGTCGTTTTATTTGCTTGCTTGTGTTCTTTTTAGCGTGAACTTATTTGCTATTTGTGCTTGGACTATGTAAGACTATGTCGTGCTCTACTATGTTTGGTTTGCTGAAATCCCGGATTTATATTGCGGGTCTACTCTCATGGAATTCTGGATTTATCTATGGAGCCTTTGTGATGGCATATGTAATCATGGGATTATCTAGTGTATGCATCAATAATGTGGGATGTGCTTGGAGTCTAACAATCCCATTATTTTCTTTGGCTATAATCACATCCCGGTGGTATGACCTTGTTTCCTAACACACCTTGTTTCAGTTATCTTTTGCTATGAAAGTTGTGTTCTCTCTAGTGTGTGTATTTGTATTCAAATGCAAACGGTAAATATGCACACATCTAGGGGAGATTCTTTCATTTTTGTTAAGGTGGCATTAGCCGGTTTCATTGCAAATCCTAGTATTGTCATCTAACACCAAAAAGCGGGAGATTGAAAGCACATTTCATAATCCCTAGTGTTTTGTGCGTTAGATAACAATATCAAGGATGATTTAATGTGTGTTAAAGTGTTGCAGCTCTCACTAAGGATAAAAGGAAAAGGATTATGCCTTTGGGGGGCGGATAATCCGCCCCACCCTTTTCCCAGATAGGCGCAAGCCCTAGAGAGGGGGTAGAGTTTCGGACGGATATTCCGGCCCCGCCGGATAATCCGCCCCTCATGTTCACTGCCAAGCCACAAGCCCCAGAGAGGGGGCGGAGCTTCGGCCGGACTTTCCGACCACGCCGGATAATCCGCCCCCCCCCCAAGGTCTTCATCAAGTTCTGCAGGCGCCAACCCCAGAGAGGGGGCGGATTTTCTCCCCGGAATATCCGCCCTGGGGACGGAGTTTTACCAGGGTCGGATAGTCCGCCCCTAGTGGGGGGCAGATAATCTGCCCCCAAAATTTTGGCCACATCTGGGCAGGGGGTATTTAATCCATCCTTCCCCCCTCCTGCCAGATCTCTTAGTTCATTCGAAAAAGTCAAGATCTGATCTGCAACCTTCATCCAAGAGATTTCCACCTATATCCACCCAAAGGCCCCGTCCCTTGGGGAACCGAAGGAGGATAACTCGATCTTCATCATCAGCAATCAAGGGCTTCACCTCCTCTCCATTCACTTGGAGAATCACCAATCTACTATTTCTTTCAAATACCTAGATCCTTGTTTTGTTTATATTGATAAACCTTGTTCTTGTGACAGCTTGTTTTCATCTCGGGAGCCCCCAATTCAGTTGTGGGTGTGTGCCCCGGTAGCGGTGTAAAGGCACCGGTTCCCGCCTTGAAGGGTATCAATAGTGGAGCAGGTGGATCAGTCCTTTCGTGGCGAGATCCATCGGAGAATAGGGTGAGGCCTATCGTGGCGTGGTGGTCTTAGAACCGCCCACCCCTCCAAAGCAGATGTACTTCCCTTAACAAGGAAGGAACTGCGGTAAAACAAATCCCTGTGTCTCCTTGTGCTCCACTACGGTTTCCTCGCTCCTCTCTTTACGTGCTTAGTAGCTAGGATTGCATATAGTGAAATTCTCATAGTTACATATCTAGAGAATTTACTTTGTTTCAAGCCTAAAATTGGAAAATAACTAAAAATTAGGTAGCACCTATTCACCCCCCCCCTCTAGGTGCCCATAAGATCCATTTCAGTTACCACATATATCTTTTTTTTTCAAATAACTCTCTATCCATTCAGGAGCGAGTTAACTTTATCAATAATCCTATTGATTTAATTCTCTTCCAACACTTCCATCCTATAGATGATATTTAAATCTAGCATTACCACCTATCTCTTCTTACTTCTTTCTCTAAAGGTTTTAGAGTGGATGCTATGATAAGGACAAGAGTTGATAGGTCAAGAATTGATAGATGAAGAATTGGTGAATCAATAGTTGATTACTCAACATTGATGAACAACAGATATTGAGATAGGATTCCATAAGGATTGACATGGAAAGAAATATATATGGTGAATGATCTTGACTTGGTTTCTTTCCTACTCAAACTCACTAAAGAGTTAAGGTTAGGTATTACCGTGATACTCATGGTATAAGTAGATGAGATTAAGATAGATCATGATTTAGTTGTTACCTTCTTATTTCTTAAGTTATATTTGTAACTTGGTTATTCATGAGTTGTTGTAATGAATATTATGATATGATCACCTAAGGATCAAATATAAATCGTTAAATAATGTATTAGGTTTTAACTTTTATTACAATTGATCCACCCTTAGATCAAATCTCCCTTACCCAAAATAAGGTTTTAGAAAAGGTCATATTGAAACTTATCACAGTCAACTTGATGATCTACTTAAATTCCATAAAGTTGAGAGAAGCTTCAATCACTTTGACAAGTTTTGTTCAAAAGCCCAAAGATTATTCGGATTTTCTATGCATGAATGCAATGCACACATCTGTGTTTAGCTTATTTCTAAGCTCTAATGCTGGGATGATACATTTACCACCGCCACCCTTCTTATGGCTTTGTGGCAGTTGCGGGTACCGCAGGCGAGGATGGTTTCCCCGGGCGATGTAGCGTATCACGCCGATGATAGTCCGGTTCGACCACAACAGGCGGCGGCCTTCTTCGATGTGCCTCACCGGTGGAGGGCCATCACCCTCATATTTGGCGAGCTCCCTTTCCTGCCGGTTAGCAAAGAAGGCATTCCAGGTGTCATAGTTGTCGGGATCACAATGGGGATCCATCCGTTCTTCCAGCATGAGCTCATGGTAGAAGTGGTTCGTGATGTCCGCCTGGCATGCAGAACCTTGAGGGACATGAGGGACTAGAACCCCTCCAGCGCTCAGCATCCAGCCGGCGGGCCGCCGGTAGCCCGGCTGGCAAGGGTAGCTGGAGGCGCACAACGCCTCGATCTCCTCGAGGGTCAGAATGGCCCAGTAGGAGCTGTCCATTGTTCTGAGAGAGGAAGGTGTGGATGTGTGCATAACCATGGCGCGGTCGGCCTATATGTAGATGGAAAGGGCGGGAAAACATGGCGGCAAGCGGTGGGAAATGGAGGAAATATATTTAGTCCCGGTTGGTGACTACAACCGGGACTGAAAGCTCGGTTTAGAGGGAAAGGGCGGGAAAACTTGGCGGGAAGCGGTGGGAAATGACGGGAAATATCTTTAGTCCCTGTTAGTGGCTACAACCGGGACTAAAGCTTATTCCAAAAATGGATTTCGATTACTTATTCAAATTTAAGCACTTTTCATTTTGAAAATTTAGTGCGTTTAAAAATATGCAAAATATAATTAATGCATTTTTAAATTGATAATGGAAAAATGGTTTGTATTGGACTAGTTAAAATAATTATTTTACAAAACAGAACATGGATTTGGATTAGTTATTCAAATTGGAGCTCTTTTCATTTTGAAAGTTTAGTGAGATTCAAAAATATGCAAAATATAATTAATGCATTTTTAAATTGATAATGGCAAAATGGTTAATATTGGACTAGTTAAAATAATTATTTTATAAAACATATCATTGATTTGGATTACTTATTCAAATTTAAGCAGTTTTCATTTTGAAAGTTTAGTGAGATTTAAAAAATATGCAAAATATAATAGTTAATGCATTTTTAAATTGATAATGGAAAAATGGTTAATAATTTGACTATTTAAAATAATTATTTTATAAAACATAAAATGGATTTGGATTACTTATTCAAATTCAAGAACTTCTCATGTTGAAAGTTTTCTCAAATTCATAAGTATGCAAAAAATGTATAAATTTAATGTTTTAAACGATATATTCAAAAATTTGAAAAAAAGTGTAGCATGCGCTGGTTTTGGCCCAGCGCGCGCAAATTTAGGCCTTTAGTCCCGACCCAAATAACTAGTCGGGACTAAAGGTTTTGGCCAATCGTGCGCAGCCGAAAAGTCCCCTCCCGCCTCTTGACCTGGTGCGTGGCACCAGCCGGGACTAGAGGCCCCCCTTTAGTCCCGGCTGGTGCCATGCACCGGGACTTCAGGGGGGGTATAAAAAGGGGCCTCCACCCCCGGTGATTCCCACGCACTAGGTGACGAGGTTTGATCTCGTCAATGCCCATTGTTATGGACTTGGGTTTTGGAGAAGATGGGGATGTTGGAGATCGTGGAACGGTTAACAGACAAGCAACGCAGGGACACGAGGTTTACCCAGGTTCAGGCTCCCGGAGGGAAAACCCTACCCCTGCTTGTCTGCTCTTCATTACAGCGGAACTGAGGATTACAGGGGTGCGCAGATGCAATCTGGCGTGAGGTGCGTATGCGGTGAGTTGAGGCCCTCCTCGCCGTGCCCTCCTAGCCTTTATATAGATAGGCTGGTCCCGGGCGTAGGTCGAGTCGGTTACAGATTCGGGTTTGTCCCCTTTGATATTCTATCTATTCTAGTCTTGTTCTTCAAGGATCCGAAGGCGTCATGAGATTGGGCCACTCGAAATCTCCAGAGGCCGCGTATCTTGTCATGGGCCTTCCTTGGGCTGGACTAGGTATGTCAATGTTGTGTACCCGTGGGGTATAACCATGTCAGTAGCCCCCGAGTGTTCAGTCGAATCGTAGATTTGGCTGAGGACTGTTCAATCTTTCGGGTGCAATTGGACCTGTTTTTTAAGAGAAAATGATTTTGTTCATAGGGATTGTTAATGCGTGTGCCTGACTCTCCCGATGGATTAGGGCCAGTTAACTGTCATAGGACAAAACAACATGATCTTCTTCAGAGTCGAGTCCCTAGACTCGAATCCAGAATGAACGCTGGCGTAATTCGACTCATGTTGTTGAGGTCTTATTGGAGTCGAATCCCAGTGATTTTCAAGTGATGTGATTTTTTGTCGTGCCTATTGACACGATATTTTAGTAGCAGAGCGCAGTCAGGTGCGTTACCAGGCCATCAGATGATATCTGTAGGTCTTATCCTTGCGTCGCAGACACATCATCCGAAATGTTATCACTGCGGAGGTGTTTCGGGTGACCAAGGAGAATTCTTCTCACTTAGCGTTGGTTTGGGCAAGGTTGCCAGAAAGATTTTGTTGTATTTTGATCCGAAGGATTGCAGTCGAATAATTCATAGGGTGCACGGCCAGCGCTCCCTATGGGAGTTGCCCTCGAGTGTCTGTTCGACTCGTAGACTCGAGCAAAGACTTTAGTTCTGTTATTTTTAGCTTAAGGTCCGAAGGACACTATTTTTCGGATACTTAACCAATCCTCCCTATGGGAGTAGCCCCCGAGTCCTTATTGGAGTCGTAGACTCGACGTGGGACTCGAAGATAGTTGAGAAGTGCAGTACCTTAATCATGTCTCAGGTGCGCGGCCAACGCTACTGATAGGAGTAGCCCCCGAGTAGCTGCTTGAATCGTAGATTCAAGTGAGTACTTGATCGTCAGCCGAAAATTTCCAGCCATTGCTAGCTTAGTCTTGATGACGTTAGTGGTGACGATTGGTTATCTCAAACGTCTGAGGCGGCAGAGAAGACGCGACGGGACGATCGTGGGTGCCACGGCCTGATTTGAAGTTGACTAGTCACGAACGTGGCGAGAATTACGGTGTCTCCTCAGTTTTCGTGTGTAGTGGACGGCATGCTGCCGACGGTTCGTTGTTGTGCTGACACGTGTAGGGTTGGATCTTGCTTGCGCGCTAGGGCTTCTGGATCAACGGCTCGTGTTTGTCATCTTTGTCCTTTAATACCATTGGTAAATAGTGATTTCGTTTTACCCTTTGCCATTTACTTTCTTGCCATTGTCTCCATTTTCACGAGCACTGCCTCTCTCGCCCTGCGCACTGGAAGTTCTCCGTTCGTTTCCCTCTTCTTTTCTTTGAATGCACCGCCGCCCTCGACGCCGCACAATGGGGAAGTCGAAGAAGACCATTGTCGGAGCAGGCTCGAGCGCCGCAGCCAGCGGCAAGAAGGTCGCGACCACTGCCCGCGCCACTGAAGGCGGGTGGAAGCGCACAGAGATGCGCGACGGAGATTTGCGCAAGCTGCGCGATTCTGGGATGATTCCCCAGAACAAGGAGGACTCCATCCTTCCAGGCGACGAGGTAATGCCGCGCCCACCCGAAGGGTTTCGGCTCATGTTTTACGCCTTTATCATCCGCGGCCTCTCTCTTCATGTTCACGATTTTCTTCATAGACTCCTTCTATTTTATGGGATTCAGCTACATCATTTGTCTCCCAATTCTCTCCTCCATATCGCCTGCTTCATCACCCTCTGCGATTGTTGGCTCGGTATCGAGCCGCACTTTGGCCTTTTCCAGAAGCTCTATTCCGTGAAGAGGCAGTCTGGCACCGGCGGAGTCTATCCACTCGGCAGCTGCATCATCTCTATTTGATCTTCCATTCTTTTTTTCTCCTTTTAGATGTGCGAGTCCGTCCAGTACTAGCAAAAGAAGTGGTTTTACATCCGCGACGCCAAGGTGGACGGACAATATTTTGGCCTTTCTCCTTTCGACTCCTCCCAGATAATCGTCATGAACCTGGAAGAATCACATCTTGGAGGGCGAGGTGGCGAAGGTGGTGGAGCTCTACCATTGTGTGGAGGACGAGGTCCTCATCCGAGGAGTTGTCCAAGGGTGATCTCGATAGAGCCCTTCGGCCTCTGTTGAAGAAAAGGCCGATGAGGACCTCTCGGGGAAGTCCTTGACCGCCCCCTTCAGTTCTACGAATGCAGTCCCTCAGGTGGATATTTGTGCCATGCGCGTTGCGCCTTTTTTCGAGTGCTATTTGCTTATGATTAGTGTTACTAATCATGCTCTTTTGACGTCTTTGGTTTGTAGGATCTCAAGGTAGCTGGGATGATGCCCCCGCTGCCTGAGAAATTTTTGGTTGTGCTGGACAATGAAGTTGTGGATTCTGAGTCCGAACTTCCTCCGGCGCAATCTCCGACCTTGGAAGCCCCCGAGCCGAGCGAGGGGCGGACCCGAAAGCGCTCCTGGGGCGACTCTTCAGATGCGTCTACTCCGCCGACTCCTAGACGTCCGTCTTTCCTGGAGCAGCATGGCGAGGATGGCGTCGTAGCCGCAGGCCAAGAAGAGGAAGGAGAAGGCGGCTTTCGTCTTCAACTTGTCAGACATCGAGGAAGGAGAAGGCGGCCGCCGTCACAGTGTGCTGATAATTTGCTGTGTGCTTGCAGCAACTCTTTAGAGGAGTCCCTTGACGGGGACACTCAAGAAGTTATGGGGGAGTCGAAGCAGACGGCTCCTCCCCATCAGGTGGTGGCCGACTCTGAGGATGATGACCCGAATTTCTCCAAGGGAGGAGCTCGGGCAGTCGTCGCTCAGAAGACTACATGCGGAACTTCGGAGTCCCCTCCTGAGCATGTAAGTATTTTCTATTTCGTCTCTTGGAGGGAGCCCCCGAGCCCTTTTCGGGTGATCTGTTGGCTGTTTTTGCTCTTTCTAATGGTTTCCTTTGTCTCTATTTCTTTTGCAGCCCTTTGTGCACAGCGCCAACCTCCTAATCCAGCATCACCTAGCGATGGAGGCTAGCTTGCAGCATCTTTGAGGTGCGTAGTGTAGTCACCCTTTTGTAGTTCGTCCATTTCATGGGTTTTGATAATACTGATAAGGTGGTTTCTTGATGTTGCAGATGAAAACAATGCGGCTCTCTGACGGCTGGATGTTCTCGAGAAGAGCCTTGGTCGAGCAGAGAAGAAGGTTGTAGATGCTGCGCAGGCGAAGGAGCTCTTATAGAAGGAGGTTACTGATGCTAGCGAAGCCAGGGAGCGCCTATAGAAGGAGGCTTCTGATCGCGAGGAGCAGCTCGCTGCTGGGGCGGCTGCTCGCGAGAAGGAGATGGCTGATAGGCTTATGGTTGTAGCCAAAGCCTTCTCTGGAGAGTATCCTTTCACTTGTTTTGGGTCTCGTGTTTTTCGATTGCGTCTTTTCTTGCTCTTATTTGGTTACATTTCTTCTTTTATTCAGACGCTTAGGGCATCACGTTTGATCGTGGGGTGCTGGAGCATGGAGATGCTCTAGCCGATGCCACCGCAGCGGTCGAAGAATGTTGCGGCACTACTGCTGGCTCCTTGGCAAAGGACAAGGAAGTTCTTCGGCGTTTCTACATGGAGGTCGTCCCCAACGGCACTGCCCTTGAGGATGTCGACGCCATTGCGGATGCTCTGTCGGAGGACGCTCCGGCGGCGTATAAGTGCAAGCAGAAGGGCATCGGCACCTCCATAGGGTTGGCGATGGCATCCTGAGCGAAGATGGACCTACCGCACATAACCACCCAGATGTCGACGGCTGCAGATGGCTCGGAGTAAGCGTCTGCCCTCTTTGCATCTCGTTTTAAGCGTTATGGGCCGAAACTTATTGATCTGCTGGTGGAGTATGCAGCAAAAGAAGCAGGAGGAGGCCAAGAGCAGGCAGTCTGGCTCTGAGGCCACTCCGGATGTGGGTGCCCAGGCTCAAGCGTTGTAGCTAGGATAGTTTATCCTTTTTCTTTGGTCATGTAATCTTTTGATGATGAACAAACTCAACTTATGCAACGAAATGGCCTTGATGTATATCAATTATGTATCGAGTTGTTGCCAGAGGTACTTGTGATATTCATGTCTTCAATTTTTTGTCTCTAGGGTCCTTCGGGTGAGGTTCCATTGTCACTCTGAATGCTCCTCAGCCGTGACCATCCTTGGATGATGCGTCGCAGCTGGCGTTTCTTCTCTACCGTATCCGCAGCCTGGAGAAGGATATCCTTGGCATTCGAGGCCACACAGATGTGTGGAAATCCAAGGCTGAGCGAGCCACTGCGAGGGAGGAGTTTTTGAAGGGGGAGTTGCGATAGATGAGCGAGCAATTGCGATGTGAGTCTTCATGAACTAGTTGTTCTTTTTGGATGCACCTTGTTTGTGTGTCATATTATTCTGTGCTTGCTACAGGTGTCAATCTCATTCTGAGGGAAGAGAAGGAGCGCATTGCGGTTCGGATTAATTGCCTAACCCAACAGGACTTAGAGGCTGGCGGCTTCTTCTGGATGGACAGTGATCGGGCCGTCATCCTTGCGACGATGCAAGATCACGTGCACTAGGTTTCTCGGGTGCTGAAAAAGGAGAGGACTTCCCTGTCATCCATCTTGTTCGTCATGTTCCCCCTAGATGAGGCACCTTCCACCCTTTGGGGTCTTTTTTTTCGATGTTTCGAGACGTGGGACATGTTAGGGAGTTGGTGCGACATCAGCTGGTTGCTGGGGTGGAAGCTGCTCTTTCACTTTTTCGGCTGCATCGTTGCAATGTCGATCTTGCGGAGGTGGCGACTGGCCGCCCATTTGACCAGATGGTAGTCTTTGGGATATGCGCCCGCATTATATGGCTGTGAGGCAGTATGCTAGCAACACCAGTGTGACGTTTCCTTCCTCCTACTGGTTCGACAACCTCGGTTTCTTACTGAGGGAAAACTTGCTGCTGTGCTGCTTCACACCTTGCTCTTGGGGTTTCCCGACGAAGAGCTCCCACTTGGAATGGCGCTGCATCATAGGTATATATATATGATGTCCGATGATCACTAGATGTCCGGATTAGCTATATGTACCGAGTTGTATATATGTTATATTGACGAATGTTTCTTCTCTTAGGCCTCCACATCGAGCAAAAAATCCATGCGCGGCCCAACCAAAAAGTTGGATGCCCGTACTGTTTTTGAAATTACGGACGTCTCATCATAGGGCGAACCATTGGAACCAAAAAAAGGCAAAACAATTATTTATACAACAATGCGGAGTTGTTGCTAGAGATCGCGTCCCGATCACTGTTCGAGGGTGGAATAAGCCCGAAGAGGCGGAATGGAGGAGTGATATATATATCGACGATAGGTACAAAGAGGAACTTTCTAATGACCTCATGGCACATTTCAAGCTGCCAGAATGTGAGACTGATACCGAGATGGCTGCATTAAGGAAGGCTGTCAAGCAGTTTGCTCTTAAGATGGCCAAACTATTCAAGAAGTAGAAGAAATCATTATGGCTAAAGTATCCGAAGGACAAGAAAAATCCAAAATTCGAAGGCTATCTCGCGAAGCAGCAGCATTACTGGGATGCATTTGTGGAGTATAGGAAGTCAGGAGTTGCAGAGGAAAAGTCAGAAAAAACAAGATAAATGTTGCGAAGAAGAAATATCATCATAACATGGGGCCAGAGGGCTACGTGGCTGCCATGCCTAATTGAGATGCAAAAGAGAAAGAGCCTAATGCTAAAGGTATCATTCTAGAACCAATTCATGAATAATGGGATTTTAGGGCAAGAAATTGGTTCCTTGGGCATGAGAGTAAGTATGACGAACTTACAAGGGACCTTGTTTGTAGTGACGGGATAAAGGTACCTAGGTGTGCATTGCTAAAAGTGGTGCAAGAGATTAAAGATGGGATAAAAAAGTTCCATCCCGATAGAGAGAAAGACTTGCTGACCTTGGTCCTCGGGAATCCCGAACACGGAGGACGAGTCCGAGGCCTTGACTCTAGTTTCACGTGGGAGACTGGGTTTCCTAAGGACCAAGGTACTTATAGAAGCCGGGCAAGAGAAAAGAAGCGACGTGAGGAGGAGGGGGGGGACAAGTTCAACCAGCTGCTAGCAAGACTTGACAAGCAGCAACTTAGAGGAATAGCAAGCTTGCAAGATCCTCCACTCGATATTACCGCCAACCCATCTCAGCGGAGAAGAAGCATGGCCGAATCGGAGGTCCCGTCAGATGATGCACTCTATACAGATGGTGGTCCCGGCTACCCCGTGGATGGAATTAAGGAGCATATATCTTGTGAATAACATCATAAGTGTAAGAATATATCTGTGAAGGTGGCAGTCGGATCTGCTTTACCTTGTCCGTCTGACGCACGTTGGCATGGCCGTGAGATTCCACCTGGCTATGCTAAGGTCGGTGTGGATCATATCGTAAAGGAGTGGGAGTCAATGGAGTTGGACATCCCTGGACCTGAAGGAGAGAGCACGCTTGGAGAAGTACTAGGTGGTATCATTGGGACATCAAGTTTCCAGGCTCGGCCACAAGGCCAACACCGCCTCCGAGTCGTCGCAGGTTTCCTTCACGTCCATCACCTCCATGAAGCCCACCCCATGATGACGACCACTGCCACATCACGAGTCCATATCAATCTTCGCCGCAAGTTCAACAGTCTTCGCCGCCCGCTAAGGATAATAAGAGGAAGCGTGCTCCGTCAGTGAGTACTAAAAGACGCGGCAACCCAAAACGTAAAATGTTGCCCCTCCCAATAGTGCCTCATAAGAATCTTCTCATCAGACCTTATGATCGTACTTATGCGTAAACTACAGCGATAGCAAAGGCCGAAGTGGCGGCGCATTTTGAGAAGAAGAAACCCGAGCCTCCTCCGGTATACACCAAGAAGCAAAAGGCATATGCAATTGATTTTCTGAATACAAAATCACAATATGAGTTGTACCATAAGCCAGATGACTATCTACGCACACTTCAGAAAGAAGCGACGAAGAGCAAATCAAGTGCAAGCGGTAAAAATCAGCAAGTACACGTACAAGCGGGAGCAAAACAGCAATGATTAAAAAATCAGACGTTCCGCTTCTCGGAAAATAGGCCAAACAAACGATCGCACCCCTCAAGGTGTTTTCATAAAATGTTCCCCAGCCACTAGATATGGATGCAGCTGCGGAGTTGGCGTCCAGTATGAAAATCAGTATTGTTAAACTGTTAGGCTCCCAAGACGACCTTCTACCCAAGGCTATTGTAGTTCGTAGATATGTCGAAGGTGAGGATTTCATCAGCAAAAGGAGGCTAAAAGAACTGCCAACATAAATATGGAATCTCCATCAATGGTACTTGACGGTCATAAAGCAAGGGAGATAAATGCTCATAGCCAAAGTCCTACGTGAGTACTATTTCAGACCCGAAGAGATCCATATTGACTTTTTAGAACTGTTCCAGATATACCATCTCGACACCCTGGACAAATCTATCCTCAGCTGCTATTGTTTGTAAGTTGTTGAATTCATTGTCTCCATGTTCAGTTTTTCAGTTCTTCAGTTCATTACATGTAATTATCCTCATTATATCCTTTTGTACACTATTATTATGCAGAATGAAGACCCTGGAATGTAAAAGAATAAGAATCTATAATGTTGGGTTCATTGACCCAGATAAAGTGCATATAACCATGCTAACGTCAAAACCCGAGGAGACGGAGGAAACCACTCTAAGGTTTCTAATGTAGCAAAATTTCTCTGACCACATACCGTTTCCTTACAATTTCAAGTGAGGGTCTTACTCTGTTGTACACATTCACTTCTGATTAGTCGATGCCAAGTGTAATTGATGAGTTACTGATGTATATATAAATGTTTGCAGCTTCCACTAGGTTCTGCTTGACATTCAACTTGATAAGGGAAGATTTGATGTCATCGACCCATCAAAGAGAAACCTGGAAGATTTCCGCAGCATGCAGGACAGGTATCGGTCTCTTTCGTTGTTTTCCTGAGATATCAGGTAATGAATAACTCATTCATTCATTTTCTTCGCCGGGCAGGGTTTGGATCCGTTTCAAGCGCGAGGTTACGAGTGTATTTAGTCAGAAGCTAACGTTTAAGGCGGCCATGGTAAGTAGCACGTGATATGTCTGTGCATCTTTTTACTTCTAGTTTCAATACAATAATGATGCCAGATTATTATTTTGATTGAATTCTATTCTCATAAAGTGCGCGAGGCAGCCACAGGGGTTAAATCTATGTGGATTCTATGTTTGGAAGTTCATTCGCAGGTTTACCACCGAGCACAATGATTATGAGTCGACGTAAGCAATGCATTCACACCATCATTTTATTGCCGTCACTTTTTGTTATCATGATTGATATTCATATTGATCTTCTTTTTCTTATATAGTTCGAGAGAATGCGCGATCAACTCGTACCAGAGCAACGCGTACTAGGAATTGCGGAGGAGCCGGCGGTATTTATTTTCAAAGAGATTGTAGACGATGCCGGAGAATTTAGTGTGAATAGGCGCTACTGATCTCCATACAAACGGGCTCTAGTCCCGGTAATTGTGATCTCCATGTAACTGTTAAAATTGTATATATTTGTTTGCTCGATATTGTAATACAAGTTATCTTATATATGCACTAACGTCTACGATATGTTGTGGCATAGAAATATTTAAAAAATATGTTGAAATGAAAAAGAAATAAATAAAACAATACAAAATGAATGTCTGCTGCGCCAGAGAAAGGGCACAAAATACTGTCGCGGCAGAGAACCCCTAGTCCGAGGGAATGCTCTGCCACGGCAGAGAAAGGGCACAAAATGCTGCCGCGGCAGAGAACCACTAGTCTCGGTTCTTAACATCAACCGGGACAACTGGGGGTGCACCAGCAGCGCGCCGCGACGGCCACGGGGACATCCATTAGTCCCGGCTGATGACTGGGCCGGGACTAGTGGTTGGACCTTTAATCCCGCTTTGTTAGTCTTGGTTCTGAAACCGGGACTAGAGGCCCTTACGGTCCGGGACTAGAGGCCATGTTTCCACTAGTGAATATAAATCTAAAGACGATTGATTAAGTCTAATGATCTGACTATAAGACTATAACTTCATTTTAACATTGCTGGCTTGGTCGTATAAGTGTGAGTAACCTGAAGAAGCTTTATGATGACTATCTTAGAGCAACTCTAACAGATGCCACCAAATAGGGCATGCTGCATTTAATGTGCCAAATGGGATATTTTATAAAAAGATACACATATATCAATTACGGCGCTCACTACAGGAATACTGCAAGCACTAGAACAATGTCCCCCATACCCAGCAGATTTTTGGGGCGGCACAAGCGAAAATTAACTGCAAAAGTTGGATGCGCGGCGAATGGGCAATCACGGCACCACTTTGTCGTGACTGCCGATAATATGCCGTGGTACCCATGGTAGCGACGGATTTTGGTGCCGCGGTACATGACCGGGGAAGGCGGCGGTTTTTTGCGTCCCGCTTGGCCAACAGAGGCATTCCCAAAATCCGCTGTCCATTTCAAGTGCTATTAATTATTGATGCCCACTGGAGAATGGTCAATCAATGCCCTCTGACTGGTTAGGCTTGTGTAGCTGAGAGGTGCGGACCACCACTGGTATGGGCTCTATGAACAAATTCGGTCCATGTTATTGGACGCACGTGTTATACAGCTCATAAAGCAAACACTACATCTAACTAACAGCCCTCCCTGTTTCATATATAATACATAGAGTCCTTAGTCCCCACTCTCTCAACTCCTCTCTCCGTACGGCGCCTCACCCCCTCTCTTGACAAGGAAAACCCGAGATCTAAACATAGTCATTTCCAAAAATATTCTAAAATCTCATCAACTCCCATCTCTACTATTGTCGGCCCTTCCAAATGTGGTGATGCCTCACAAGCACCGGCTACGTGCTGGAGTCGTCCTAGCCTAAGGTTCATTCTCAATCAGTTTGATGTTGCATTGTTCAGAGGAACCTTAATATGTAATTACCAATCAAATTATGGACTCCTTGTTATCTTAAAGTTAGATGCACCTATACTATATAGTATATACTATGATTATCTTCCATTGTATTTGATGAAGCATTAACAGACTACCCCTTTCTGAAGGCAACAGATTTACAGTCCAAAGGTAGTAGTGATGATACTAAAGCTCTTTATTATTCCGAATAGGAGATATTAGATACTACTCAACTGATTTCCAGTGCCAGGTCCATCTGGATGATTGCGACACAGTCTTCCTCTCTACTTCTGCTTCAAGCAAATAAGGTCCACAGCCTTGCACTGCCAAGGGAAACAAATCTGCGCAAGTAGTGTCACTGCATCGGTAAGCAGTATGTTAGCGGAATTGCAATCTCAGCATAAACAAATACAGTACTTAATCAGATGGATGACTAGTGTAATAAGAAAAAACCTCGTGACACTTGTACTGCCATGCATGTTTCTGCCTTCCCATGTTGGTAGTACGAAGCCACGGAAACTAATCAGTGAGGCCATCTTGCTTGCATATCTAGCCAGCCTTGTATAGCATCGCCCATCAAGGAGCAAGTCAATCAGCTGTGCAAAACAAATCGGCTTCTCATACTAGCATATCTAGTTTGAGCCCTTGTTTAGCTCGTGCTAGCTTACGTCCCTCCCATTGGAAACCAAACTGCGAGACAAGGTCGGACGCCAATCGCATGCATGCATGAGTCTTCTTTTACCATGAATGATCCTCCTTTAATATTCGCGTCGGATAACGTTCGTTGGTGCAACTCTACTCGACCGCTTGTCCATGTTTGCGTGATAGCCGCTGAGGATCCCATCTGATAAGGCAGCCATCCAGCAAACCCAACGCCATAACACATCTTGCCGTCCTCATGCTATCATCACAAACAAGGGCTGAAGATCGAATCTAGAACGCCCTCTCTCCATGCCAATATTTATGTCGGCGGTGTGAAGCTAGGGATCATTGCTGCGTCACAGAGGCTGCGAAGCGTCAAACGGGGCCCATTGTGTCAAACAGCGTGTCAAACGGGATTAGGTAGTTACATAACTATGAATTTTTCATTAAATCCTAACCATAAATTCTAGATCCAACTATCAAAATTAATTGGGATGATGTGGATCAATGTAATGGCTCTATAATATGACACCACGCAAAGGTTTTACATTTTTTGGATCATTTTTTATTTATTTTATGTCCGTTTCAAACTATAGTCAAAACGGCGGGCATGAAGATTCTTAGCTCAGGAATGAGCCTCGCTAAACTTTTAGTAGATCTCTGATGAAATAGCATATTGTGAGCCTTAAAATAAATTTGAAAAACAGTTGGACCATTGTAACACATTGTAACAGCCGGTATACCCATAGAGGGACCGCTATACCTACGCGTCCAGGATTTTGCAAAGTGTTATCATACACATGTGAAGAAGATCACACCAGGGAGCTAGATATTGCATGTATGGACCTTTCACCATAATTGGACATATAACCTAGGTCCACATGTAGGTTCTCGTGAAATTTCGGTACTCCGGCGGTCCTTTTGTAGAGAAATCCTAGGTATTAGGACCCACAAGTCTACCCCTGTAGCTTTCTCCGTACGAGGGTTGATGTCAACACCCAGATTTTTAATCCCAGATGTCTGTTATGCCATATATCGCAATCCCAGAATTACCTTTTTTTGGGATATAACAGATTGGATATCACAGTACATCATCCATTACAAACCATACATAAGGTCTTACACAAATAAGGATCTCATGATCCAGTTCTTAATACAACTCAAGCCAGGGATAAAGCCATGAGTACTCCTTAAGTACTCGCAAACTAATACTAATAAGTGAAGTGGTTTTGAGTAGGATACTAAGCTCTAGGTTGTTTTGAAAAAAGCCAGACTTACCTTAACTAAGTTCAGAAGCAAACAAAGCTAAATGAACGTTTTATAACACCTAAGTGGGAACTTGAATTTCATGTCACAACTCTGTTGTGGTCAAGTCAAAGTCATAAATCATTTCATAAGTCATTTTGAAAATATCTGACGGTAGAACAGTATGGCCACTCTAACTGTCCACAACCGTAGACTCGGCTATTCGAATAGATTGACACTCTACAGAGATTGTACACTTTCACCACAACATTCGATACATCCGTCAGGAACAATGCTGAATTCACCATACTCAATATGCGGATAATGAATCTTAACATTTCAATTACACGCCCTAGTATAGGAACCTCTCCTATGAGTTTGGCCTCCTAACCATGACCAACTGTCATCTTGGAAACTGCACATGTGGACAATCTTCACAAGGTAGCCTCATCTCAAACCTTGGCCGCAAGGGAACCCATACTAAGGTATATAAATTTCCAGTCAAGACCTACCCAAATTTCGGATATTGTGGTTGTATGGTAAAATTGGAATGGTATCGCATCCAGACAACCATCAGTTTTATAAAGGGCTAAGGCTCATGCCTTAACATTTTCATCATCAAAACCATCTGGTGTTCAAGAACACATGGCAAAACATTTCAGTAGAATGACTCATCAGTCTAAGGTTTTCATAACCATTTTAACCAAGTATTCCGAACTAAAGTTGATCAAGTTTTATGCTTAGCACTAGCATTACAAGTGGGGGTAAGTACTAATGAGGGGTGGTAATCAAGTTTATCTTATCTAAGTTCAATCCCATGCCTCAGGATGACATCAAGATTATCTAACTTAGGTCAAGTTTTATGATCTTTATGCTACCTTTAAATATCTTTCTAAAATCTACAAGTCACTAAATAAACTCTAATAGAAAGCTTTGATAATAAAATACTAAGCTTGCAAGTAAACCTCGGATTGGGTATAATCCAAATGATATAACCAAGCATGCTTAATGCATTACATAGGCTCTCTAATTTTCATAATTGCAAGTGTTAGCTTGCATAATTGCAAGTATAAGCTTGCCTTGTGCAGAGAAGTGGTTGAAGTTTTCCTCGGCTTCTTCCTCGTAGTATCTTCCTTCCTCCTCATATCCTTGGTCGGTACTAGCGTCTATAGATAAATATGAGGTACACAATCACCACACAATTCTTAACTACTCTATTTAGCACACAAAGGGTCACACTAGATGATATAGCATCATCACTATTATCACAAAGGTTAAAGCACTTGTCTTATTAATTTTATTTTGGAAAATTAATTTCTACTCATTGAAAAACTACGTAAGATTTAATATTCTCCAACTAAAACATGGGATCATGCTGACAGATGTCATCACCACATATTTCATCACCACATAATGTGATTGAAACTAAATGAATAAATCTAAGTTTGGATTGCTGGGTCGCGCGGGATGCTAACTGGGCCGGCCCACGGGGCATAGTGCACTCGCGGGTGGGTTTAAGTGAACGACCCCACCAGTCAGTGAGACCGAGGGGTGCGAAGCGGTATGGGGGGATGTGGACCGCACGATCTAAATCTAATCGAACGGCTGAGGTTCATCGTCCACGTCGAGCAACGCCGGCGGGACAAAACCCTAGCGCGGCAAGTGGGGGTCGACAGGGGCTCACCTGGGCTCCGGAGATGGTCGGCGATGGGGGCGAACGACGAATTCGACGACGACGATCCTCCTGGTACCGACAGCTCCTCTTGGGGTGGCTCCAATCGACGGCGCCTCTCCTCCTCTGCAGCGACGAACTCTGGTGAAATTCTAGCCACCTGGTGCTCGCCTTGCTCCAGGAGTGAGTGGGTGTGGTCAGTGAGAGGTGGGGAGTGAGATAGTTTGCTCAAATCGAACGGGGGTGGCCTCCTTTTATAGTGCCTAAAGGGGACCGACGGGCACGGGTGGAGCTCGTCGTGGTCGTCGGCACAGCGTGCTAATGGCATGGGATACAATAGGGGACGGTGCGTTGCCTCCTGAGCTTAACGGCTTGATGGCGCAGCGTGGGGCGGTGAGTAACGGTCGGAACTCTGCGACGCTCTGAATGGGTCCGACTGCAACTTTAATGGCGCACAACGCCCATGGTCCGCGCGGCGGCGAACGGGGTTGTCTGGCGGGGTGCTGGGGTGCTGGCGATCACGCATGCAAGCGGCAAGGTAGGCGCGCGGTCTATGGCTCGTGTCACTGATGGCGCTCTGGCGCGCTCTCGGCATGCATGCAGAGAAGCTGGGCGCGAGCTTGCTGTGTGGTCCAGGGGCTAGGAAGGCTCGAGCGTTGGACAGGGGTGGCGGTGGATAGTGGTTAGTGCTGCAGACAAGGTTGGCGGGCCTAGAGCTTCTCCTAGCTCGATGGCGACATGGGGGTGGCAAGGGTGCTCTCGGCATGGTCACCATTGATGGCTATGCATGCTCACAGTGATGCTAAGGCTAGTTAGATTAGTTTGATCATCTACTGAGAGTGTAGAGTAAGCTAGAGAGGGGACAAGGTTGGCCAAAATTACTACTACCAATAGTGTTTGATGTTTGCTTCTTTGCTGATCACAAGGTGTTTGATGAAATTGCCGAAAGAAATTCAAATTTGAATTTTGGATTCAAACTTGGTGGGTTTGCTAGGTACATACTAGGGAGTCTTGGGTTAGTTGGATTGGTCAAGGGGCACTTGTTTGATTGGGTTTTGAAAATGTGTGATCTTCACATATGTTAAAGATTCAATTTTGAATTGTGATTTGAATGTGGTTGCCAAATGTTTCTGCAAGTTCAAAAGGTGGGCTTTGATTCACTTTTACTTGGTCTTGCAAGGGGTGAAAAGAAATGGAAAAGTTTCTATTTGAAATCATGGACTAGAAACACTCAAGGTGACCTAGTGAGCAAGATTGGCAAAAATGACCATTTGCCTTATTTGATTTGTTTTTGCTTTTCTCTTGATTTGTTTCTTCTTGGAAATGTTTCAGATGATGTTATTTTCATCTTTAAACCATTCCTTGCTATTTAGTTTAATCACACAAGTCCATTCATGCATTCATATAATCATCACATACACACATGCATTCATTTGGTTTTTATTTAATCAAAGTTTTTGTTAACCCTAATTTTAGTGATTAGAATTTGAGAATCATGGTCAAGATTTTTGGGATGTTACAAACCTTCCCTCCTTAAACAAAATCTCGTCCTGAGATTTGAAAAGGAAGAAAAAATATTACCTAGGATTTAAAGAGATCGGGAAACTCCGTCCTGATGTGATGTTCTCGCTCCCAGGTAGCTTCTTCTTCAGTGTGGTTGCTCTACTGAATCTTGAGAAACTTGATGCTTCGGGTTCTGGTGGTTCTGAAAGATTCTTCCAAAATACGGATGGGTACTTCAAGATACGTCAGGTCATCGTTGATCTCTATGATGCCGTGATCAATGTTCTTGAAAACTTCGGTCTTCTCCAGATCTTCAAGGCATTTGCGAAGTAACGAGATATGGAACACATTGTGCACTGCTGACATCTCCTCTGGCAGTTCCAATTGATACGATACTTCTCCTCGATGATTCAGAATCTTGAAGGGTTCGATATATCTAGGGGCTAACTTTCATTTGAGCTGGAAACGCTGCATTACCTTCAAAGGCGACACTTTGAGATACAAAAAATCTCCGATATTGAAAGCGAGGTCTCGACGTCTCTTGTCGGCGTAACTCTTCTGTCTTGACTGGGCGGTCTTGAGGTGCTCACGAATCTTGTGAACTTTCTCTTCTGCTTCTCGTAGGATGTCGAGTTCGAAAATCGGACTCTCTCGTACTTCCGACAAATTCAAAGGGGTACGACACTTCCTTCCATACATGAACTCAAATGGGGCCATTTGCAAACTAGCTTGATAACTGTTGTTGTATGGAAATTCTGCGAAGGGCAGACAGTCTTACGGTTTAGATCCATACTCTAGCACACAGGCTCTCAACATATCTTCAAGTATTTGATTTACTCGCTCCGTTTGTCCATCTGTCTGAGGGTGATACGCTGTGCTGAAATCTAATCGGGTTCCTAATCCTTCTTGGACTTTCTTCCAGAATCTCGAGGTAATTCCTCGATCTAATACAATGTTTTTGGGGACTCCATGCAAACTGACGATTCTAGCGATGTATAACTCCGCTAGCTTCTAACTCTGGTAATTGGTCTTGACTGGTAAGAAATGGGAAACTTTGGACAATCTGACAACTATGACCCAAATAGAGTCATTTCCCCTAATAGAAGTAGGTGATCCGGTGATAAAGTCCATTCCGACGGAATCCCACTTCCATTCCGGAATCTGTAATGGTTGCAACAGTCCCGCGGGTCTTTGATGTCCCTCCTTAACTCTTTGACAAATATCGCACTTGGCGATGTAGCTTCCGATTTCTCTCTTCATCTTATGCCACCAAAATTGCTCCTTCAAATCCTGATACATCTTCATTCCTCCGGGGTGGATAGAATAAAGAGTATCACGGGCCTCTTTCCAAATATCCTGCTTCAATTATGAGTCTGCTGGTACACAGAGACGTCCTTTGTACCACAGAACTCCTTCTTCATCCTCGGTAAATCCGGGTACTTTGCCTATACTGATACGACGTTTGATTCCGTCGATACTAGCATTCCTTTCTGTGCCTCCTTGATCTGAGTGATCAAAGTGGGTTGAAGTTCTATGCTAGACAAAAATCCTTCATTTACTAATTCCATTCTGAAATCTTCCATCTCTTTGTGCAAACTTGGTTGCTCCTTCAGAATCATGGAGTTCAAGCGGCACGGCAATCTTCTAAGGGCATCTGCTACGACATTGGCTTTACCGAGGTGATAGTGAATGTCCAGATCATAGTACTTGATTAGCTCAATCCCATCTTCTCTGCCTCATATTCAGCTCCTTCTGAGTGAATATATACTTCAGGCTTTTGTGATCCGAATAAATCTCACAACGATTTCCCATAAGATAATGCCTCCATGTCTTTAGGGCTAGAACTACGGCTGCTAGTTCAAGGTCATGGGTTGGATAATTTTGTTCATGCTGCTTCAGCTATCGGGATAGATAAGATATAACTTTGCCTTCTTGCATCAACACACATCCGAGACCGATCTTGGATGTGTCACAATATACATCAAAGCGCTTCGTGATATCCGGCATGATCAAGATGGGGGCTGAAATCAATCTCATCTTGAGTTCCTGAAAACTCGCTTCACATTTGTCCGTCCATTCAAACTTCTTGTCCTTCTTCAGCAATTTGGTCATGGGTCTAGCGATACACGAGAAGCCTTCTACGAACTTGCGGTAGTATCCCGCTAATCCGAGAAATGCATGAACTTGGGTTTGGGTGGTTGGGGCTTGCCAATCTTCAACAACTTTCACCTTTGCAGGATCAACGGCAATTCCTCCGGCTGATACGATATGTCCGAGGAATCCTACCTCATGCAACCAGAATTCACATTTGCTAAACTTGGCATACAGCTGTGCTCTCTAAGGTTCCAAGGATAGTCCTTAGGTGTAGCTCATGTTCTTCTTCTGATTTGGAATAAACCAGAATGTCATCGATGAAAACAACGACAAAATTATCCCGGAAGTCCATAAAAATCTTATTCATGAGGTTCATGAAATAAGCGGGGCATTGGTTAATCCAAAAGACATGACTGTGTACTCATACAGTCCATACCTGGTGGTAAAAGCAGTCTTTGGAATATTCTCTGTGCGAATCTTGAGTTGATGATAGCCAGTTCCAAGATCAATCTTAGAAAACACTTTGGCACCGGTCAACTGGTCAAACAGGTCTTCTATCTTGGGCAACGGTACTTGTTCTTGATGGTGACATCATTCAACTTCAGATAATCCGTACATAAACGGTTACGTCCATCTTTCTTGTCGACAAATAAAACAGGTGATATCCATGGTGACGCACTTGGTTAGATCAATCCTATTTCCAACATGGCATCTAGCAGGGGCGGAGCTGGTGTACAACCATTGGGTTCAGGTGACCCCAATGAAATTGCTAAATTCTTCACTAACTTGGCCGATGTCATTGCTAATTTTGTGGAAGATTACACTAATTGATGGAGCTGACCCCAATGGTTTGATGTTCCAGATTCGCCACTCGCATCTAGTTGCTTCTTCAGTTCCACTAGTTTAGACGGGTTCATACTATATGGTCTCTGGGAAATGAGTCTGGTTCCAGGGATTAGTTCAATGATAAACTCGATATCCCGATCTAGGGGCATACCGGGCAGAACATCAGGAAATACATCGGGGTATTCATAGACTATCCGGACTTGGTCAATGGTTGGCTGGGCTATACTCTTGTTGCACTTGAACTAACAGGGCAAGGTTTCAGATATATGCTCGACTAATATTCCGGCTGTACTGGTCATTATTATGGCTTTCTGGGCACAGTCAATTAATCCTTTATGTTTGGACATCCAATCCATTTCCAGTACTACTTCCAAACCTTTAGTTCTGAGTACTATTAGATTAGCATAAGAATCTATGCCATGGATTCGGTTAGGTACGGCTTTGCAAATTTGTCTAGCTTTGGTGGTTGAACCAGGTATTTGAACTATCATAACATGCTTCAATTTGGTGGGTTGAATCTTACTAGTGCATGCAAATTCTTCAGTAACAAACGAGTGCGATGCTCCAGAATCAAACAACACTCTTGCAAGTACCGAGTTAATAGAAAACATACCCAGCATGACATTGGGTGCTTCTTGGTCTTCTTGAGCATGCATGAGAAAGAGACGGCCGTTGCGGTTGAGTGAGTTCCCTGGGGCAAAGGTGCTTCCAGGATGCACACGATGTTGCTGCTGAGCTGGGGCATTTGCATTGGGGTTTGTGGCAATCTTCTTGGGGCACTCATTGGAATAGTGACCTTTGGTTCCACATTCATAACAAGTCACTTGCGACTTGTCCTTTGTTGCAATAGGCACAACATTGCTTCCAGTCCTCGGGGCAGTGTTGGTGTTGGTGGCGACATTGTTGTTGTTGAACTTAGGCGGGGCACTATTGAAATTCCTGGGGTTGCCGGGGTTGTTGTGATTTCCCCCGGGCCTTGGATTTCCACGGTTGGGATAGGTCGGACAGTTCATCGGGGGTCTGTTGGTTCTTGTGGCAAATCCTGGAGATGGGTTGGGGCGATACTTCGGTGTATGGTTGGTTCCTGGTTGATTCATCATGCAACGCTTGCGGTTCTCATTGGCTTGGTTGATCTTGCCTTCCATCTGAATAGCAGAGTCAACTAAGGCTTCAATATCAGCAAAGGGGATATTGACTAACACCATCTACATCTCATCGTGCAAACCGTTCAGGAATCTCTCCTTCTTCTTGGCTTCAGTATCTATCTCATCTGGTGCATACCTAGCCAATGACAAGAATTTGTCACGATACTCAACTATTGTCATCCTGCCTTGCTTCAGTTCTATGAATTAATCTCTCATCCTCAGTTCCGTGAATTCATCTCTCATCCTCTTGATCAAACCCGGTGGCACATGGGTTCTGCTGAACTTGAGTTTGACCTCTTCCCAGGTCATCATCTGTCCTACAATCATCGCGCGAACGCTGTTCCACCATGATCTTGCATCTCCGGCCAGGTAGTGGGTAGCAAACAACACTTTCTCATTAGCTTCCACTCCTGCAACTTCCAGATTGTTCTCCATGGTTTGCAGCCAATCATCTGTATCTAGGGGCTCTTCTGACTTAGTGAAAATGGGTGGATTGGTGTTCTAGAAATTCTTGAGCTTAGATCCATGGTTGTCCTGATTTCCATGGCCTTGATTGTTGTTGTCCATCTGGGCGATGTGCTGAAGGGTGGCTCAGTTGGCTTGACGTTCGAATCTTTCGGCTTCGTGGTTAGAAACCAACATTTGCAAGATTTGCAACATTGGGTCCGGGGATGAACTGCTTCCTCCGCGAGGCATCTGAAGGTTGAGAGAGAACATGAGAAAAGAGGGAAATTTCTAAGGTTCGGGGTTTTGTGTTTGAAAAGTTTGACTTAGATTTTTCTAGCAACTTGCTTTTCATTCATTCATAGCACACGATACAAACACACACTACAACAATGGAAAACAGATGGTTTTAAGAACCATTCTGGGAAACTACGATACAGTGGGACCGAATACAACTCACTAACGCTGGTGCTCAAGTGATACTACTCCTCAGAGTCAGGGTCCTCGTCATCCTCATAATCATCATCGATGAAGGCGAAGACATCCTCATTGGTGAAGAAGTCCATGGCCTGATCCTCTAGAAAGTCATTATCATCGCTGAGATAGGAGTAGGGGTCTCCACGAAGGTCTTCCCTTGCATTCTCCATCTCTTCCAACTGCATATCTCTCTCGTGTATGGTCTCCTCCAAACTCGTGATCCAGTGGCGAAGACGGGCAATGATGCGCTCCTTCTTGTCGAGCTGACGGTGACGAGACTTGCGATCCTTCACTAGCATGGAAATGGTCTGATCCTTCTTGGTGGCTATGGCGTACTTGTGGTTGGCGTAGGATCGGACATTTTCTAACTCCTTCTAAAGTTCATACATCATGAAGCTGAGGTGGTCCAATTGACTATTCAGCTCGTGGTGGTATGGGGCCTCCAGTGGCTGTCCCATAACATCAAGCCTTGGTTAGAACTCAAAGCGGGTACCCTTGATCTGATTGATACTCTGCCCACACAGACGGGCAAGAGGTTCCTGCATGGCCCTGGCAAGTCCATCGAGCCAGTTGTTCTCTATCAAGGTGAACTGAATTCCCTCTGAGGTGGGGGCTTCAATCTTTCCCTAGAGACTTGCAATAACTAGCCACTTTCAAATCCTCTCCTTCCTGATCATTGAGCTGAGCTCCAAAGAACTCGGGGTGCGGACACTCCAGAAGTTCCAAAAGCTGGCCCAAGTCATGCTCAAAGATGAGGTCTCCTCCAAGTCACGCTCCCGGATTTTTAATCCCAGATGCTTGTTATGTCATACATCACAATCCCAGGATTACCATTTTTGCGAGACATAACAGATTGGATATCACAGTACATCATCCATTACAAACCATACATAAGGTCTTACACAAATAAGGATCTCATGATCCAGTCTTAATATAATTCAAGCAGCGAAATAATGTAATAATAATGGTAGCATGGGTGAAGCTCCATCTTCATGGTCACAGGCAATGCTGACGATGGGAGATGATCCTAGTTGTCGTAACCTTCCTATTGTCCGTCTTCCTGATTCTCCTCTTCATAGTCTGGCCATGGGAATAGCCAGGGACAAAGCCATGAGTACTCCTTAAGTACTCGCAAACTAATATTAACAAGTGAAGTGGTTTTGAGTAGGATACTAACCTCTAGGTTGTTTTGCAAAAATCTAGATTTACCTTAACTAAGTTCAGAAGCAAAGAAAGCTAAATGAACATTTTATAACACCTAAGTGGGAACTTGAATTTCATGTCACAACTCTGTTGTGGTCAAGTCAAAGTCATAAATCATTTCATAAGTCATTTTGAAAACATCTGACGATAGAACAATATGTCCACTCCAACTGTCCATAACCACGGAAACGGCTATTCGAATAGTTTGACACTCTGCAAAGATTGTACACTTTCACCACAACATTCGATACATCCATCAGGAACAATCCTGAATTCACCATACTCAGTATGCGGATAATCAATCCTAACCTTTCAATTACACGCCCTAGTATAGGCACCTCTCCTGTGAGTTTGGCCTCCCAACCATGACCAACTGTCATCTTGGGAACGGCCCAGGTGGACAATCTTCACAAGGTAGCCTCAGCTCAAACCTTGGCCTCAAGGGAACCATACTAAGGTATATAAATTTCCAGTCAAGGCCTACCCAAATTTCGGGTATTGTGGTTGTACCATAAAATTGGAATGGTATCCATCCAGACAACCATCAGTTTTATAAAGGGCTAAGGCTCATGCCTTAACATTTTCATCATCAACATAATCTGGTGTTCAAGAACACATGGCAAAACATTTCAGTAGAATGACTCATCATTCTAAGGTTTTCATACCCATTTTCACCAAGTATTCCCATCTAAAGTTGATCAAGTTTTATTCTTAGCACTAGCATCTACAAGTGGGGGTAAGTACTAATGAGGGGTGGTAATAAAGTGTATTTTATCTAAGTTCAATATCATGCCTCAGGATGACATCAAGATTATCTAACTTAGGTAAAGTTTTATGCTCTTTTTTCTACCTTTAAATATCTTTCTAAAATCTACAAGTCACTAAATAAACTCTAATAGAAAGCTTTGATAATAAAGTAATAAGCTTGCAAGTAAAACTAGTGTTGGGTATAATCCAAATGATATAACCAAGTATGCTTAATGTATTGCATAGGCTCTCTAATTTTCATAGTTGCAAGTGTTAGCTTGCATAATTGCAAGTATAAGATTGCCTTGTGCAGAGCAGTGGTTGAAGTTTTCCTCGGCTTCTTCCTCGTAGTATCCTCCTTCCTCCTCGTATCCTTGGTCGGTACTAGCGTCTATAGATAAATACGAGGTACACAATCACCACACAATTCTTAACTACTCTATTTAGCACACAAAGGGTCACACTAGATGATCTAGCATCATCACTATTATCACAAAGATTAAAGCACTTGTCTTATTTATTTTATTTTGGAAAAGTAATTTTTACTCATTGAAGAACTACTTAAGATTTAATATTCTCCAACTAAAACATGCGATCATGTTGACACATGTCATCACCACATATTTCAGTACTTGATAATGTGATTTAAAGTGGTATCACAATTTAATAAAGTTTAACATTTTTTCTTTTAATTGATTAAAGTGACTAGAAATGCTTATGAGGCATACTTTTATTACTTGATCATTATTTCTGCAAGTAAACGTATATATTTTTATATATTCTGAAAGATAGGGTTAAATGTGATTTTTGAGAGTTGGAATCAACTCAAACGCTTTCATGGTTGAATTTTGAAAAATGTTTGAATGTAGAAAAGCTTTTGCCTTGTTATTTTTTACCATGGGTGATCTACAACTCCAATTGTTTTGAATCCAACATGCTTGGATTAAGCACTCCAGTACATTTCTAAAAAAAATTAGTTTCATGCATTTTGGTTTAGTGAATCGAGTTGGGTTGATTTTTGAATCTAGGTACATAACTGATTTTGAAACTAAATGAATAAACCTAAGTTTGAATTGCTGGGTCGCGCGGGATGCTAACTGGGCCGGCCCACGGGGCACAGCGCACTCGCGGGTGGGTTTAAGTGAACGACCCCACCAGTCAGTGAGACCGAGGGGTGCGAAGCGGTATGGGGGGATGTAGACCGCACGATCTAAATCTAATCGAACGGCTGAGGTTCATCGTCCGCGTCGGGCAACGCCGGCGGGACAGAACCCTTGCGTGGCAAGTGGGGGTTGACGGGGGCTCACCGAGGATCCGGCGATGGTCAGCGATGGGGGCGAACGACGAACTCGACGACGGTGATCCTCCTGGTACTGGCAGCTCCTCCTGAGGCGGCTCCAATCGACGACGCCTCTCCTCCTCTGCAGCGGCGAACTCTGGTGAAATTCCGGCCACCAGGTGCTCGTATTGCTCCGGGAGTGAGTGGGTGTGATCAGTGAGAGGTGGGGAGTGAAATGGTGTGCTCAAATCGAACGGGGGTGGCCTCCTTTTATAGTGCCTGAAAGGGACCGACGGGCGCGGGTGGAGCTTGTCGTGGTCGTTGGCACAACGTGCTAATGGCATGGGCGACGATAGGGGACGGTCCGTTGCCTCCTGGCGAAGCTCAAAGTCTTGATGGCGCGGCGTGGGGAGGTGAGTAATGGTCGGAACACTCCGACGCTCTGAATTGGTCCGACGGCAAGTTTAATGGTTTACATCTCCCATGGTCCGCGCGGCAGCGAACGGGGTTGTCTGGCGGGGTGCTGGGGTGCTGGCGATCACGCACGCAAGAGGCGAGGGCGGCGCGCGGTCTGTGGGCTCGTGTCGCTGGTGGCGCTCTGGTGCGCTCTCGGCACGCACGCAGAGAAGCTGGGCGCGAGCTTGTTGTGTGGTCCAGGGGTTGGCAAGGCTCGAGCGTTGGACAGGGGGTGGCGGTGGACGGTGGTTAGTGCTCCAGACAAGGTTGGCGGGGCTAGAGCTTCTCCTAGCTCGCTGGCGACATGGGGGTGGCAAGGATGCTCTCGGCATGGTCACCATTGATGGCTATGCATGCCCACAATGATGCTAAGGCTAGTTATATTAGTTTGATCATCTACTGAGAGTGTAGAGTAAGCTAGAGAGGGGACAAGGTTGGCTAAAATTACTACTACTAATAGTGTTTGATGTTTGCTTCTTTGCTGATCACAAGGTATTTGATGAAATGGCTGAAAGAAATTCAAATTTGAATTTTGGATTCAAACTTGGTGGGTTTGCTAGGTACATACTAGGGAGTCTTGGGTTAGTTGGATTGGTCAAGGGGCACTGGTTTGATTGGGTTTTGAAAATGTGTGATCTTCACATATGTTAAAGATTTAATTTTGAATTGTGATTTGAATGTGGTTGCCAAATGTTTCTGCAAGTTGGAATGGTGGGATTTGATTCAATTTTACTTGGTCTTGCAAGGGATGAAAATAAATGGAAAAGTTTCTGTTTGAAATCTTGGACTAGAAACACTCAAAGTGACCTAGTGAGCAAGATTGGCAAAAATGACCATCTGCCTTATTTGATTTGTTTTTTATTTTTTATTGATTTGTTTCTTCTTGGAAATGTTTTAGATGATGTTATTTTCATCTTTAAACCATTCCTTGCTATTTAGGTTAATCACACAAGTCCATTCATGCATCCATATAATCATCACATACACACATGCATTCATTTGGTTTTTATTTAATCAAAGTTTTTGTTAACCCTAATTTTAGTGATTAGAATTTGATAATCATGATCAAGGTTTTTGGGATGTTACAGTTGAACAATATACTTTTCTTTTTGTTTAGATTTGTGCATGTATACAAGGGCTACACCCAAGTTTTTGAGATCCCTGCGCTCCGGTGGTCATTTTCTAGCGACACGAATTGCAAGGTCATTTTGTGTAGATGGAGACCGCTATTCGGAGTGTACGAATCCATACAATCGGTGAAAAAAATAAGCACATTAATATTATTGACACTAATAAATAAAGGAGTATAAATAAATGGCTAAATTAAATTGAAAAATAAAAAAGTCATTGTCACAGTCTGGCCTGCCTAATACCTTCACGAAGGCCGTAATGGGGGTTGTCCCTATGCCGAGGGCCCCCTTCGGCCCATTAGGGCTACGACGAGGGCCAGGCTAGTGAGCTGGCCTGGGAAGGGGTCTACGCCTAGAGCCCCAATATTTGGCCATCAGCGTAGGAACCCAGCCCTCCCGAATGCGACAAGAATAGCCATCAAAACTTCAGTATGTTACACGCAATGCCATTGGTTTTCAATGAAGCATTAAAATGTATTTATAGATGATGATGATGATCCCTAACAACTATCCTACCAAGGACAGTTGGCTCTCTTCGGTGCGTCAAAAGTTAGCTTTTTTATAAATTTGGATGCATGACAAACTTTAGTGAGAAGAAAGAAAATTGAGTTAAATACACTACCGATCCATGTACTCCCTCCGTTTTAAAATATAACACACTAAAACAAGTCTAGATTCATTTTCTTCACAAATCTAAAACATCTTATATTTTGAAACAGAGGGAGTACTTGTTAAGCTTGTTCGATTTAGTCCTTATACTCGGAATTTGCTGAATTTTGTCCATGTACTTGTGAATTGGGGTTGATTTAGTCATAATCAATGTTTCACGTCGAAATTGCGCTGACGCGGATGCCACATGGAGGCGTGTCCCACTTGAAGGAGTTAAGATGAACTGAAAATTTACAGTTAGCCCCTCCCGTGTTACCCCGATACAATTAGTTAACCTTCCGTTGTAAATATGTAGCTCCACCTTCTGATCCAGCGACCACAGTCTCTGTCACTGCCCCTCGCATCCACCATCATAGAGACCTTCCTTTTGTTCTCCCTCAAATAGAACTCTCTCGGCTAAAAGGATTTGCGACAGCATGGGGCGCCCTGCATAATGGAACTGATGGGGAAGGTCTAAGTCCAAATTTCTAGCAGTGAAAAAAACATTCTACATGTGGGAGGGTGTTCCAGGATTCGGGTTTATGTAGCGTCTGAATCAGCGCGATTCCGATGCCAAACATGGGTTAGAGACTAAATCAAGCCAAATTCATAAGTATATGGGCAAATTCAGCAAATTTCTAGTACGAGGACTAAATCGAGTTAGTCCGACAAGTACATGACTGTCTGTGTATTTAACTCAAAGCAAATATATATATTTCCGTGCTGGGGAGCACGCTGAGCCCATGCATGCCATATGGTCATGCTACATTCACACGTGTTGTACCAGATTGTTATGTTTGACACGCTACTAACTCTAATTCCAGATCCTTAGGAGTATAGTTCCTTTTGTTTTTAGCAGGACACGTAGCTAGACTCAGGACGGCGTAAGGGAGTGGCTGGATGCTCATCGATAGCTCCTCTTCCTTATCCATGCGCCTGGATGCGTCCGTGTGCGACACTACATTTCCCTTCATATACCTCGCTCCGCCCTTCCCCTCTCCTGGCAGGGGCCAATACAACTGCCGGTATTCACTTCCACGCTGGAGAAGAAGGCAGAGACGATTAGATAATCGAGGGTATGGACGAGATGAGGGTGGCGGTTGTTGGCGGCGGCGTGAGCGGCCTGGCGGCGGCGCACGAGCTGGTATGCAGGAACGGAGGCGGCGGAGGTAGTCCGCGTGTCATGGTGTATGAGGCGGAGGAGAGTCTGGGCGGGCATGCCAGGACCACCCAAGTCGACGGCGTCCACCTCGACCTCGGCTTCATGGTCTTCAACCGGGTACACCTCCTCCTCCTCTTTTTCTCGTCGCCATTCTCATCATTCCACGTTACCCATGTACGGACCAGACTGACATATATGCCATAAATACATTATTACACACTCGCGAGTAACGGCCGCCTGTTTCCTGATCGATCAATCATCGGTTTGCTCATTGCTTAATTATATAAGATATTTTAGCTTTGTGTAAACTATAAGATATTTTGATTCACATTGATAGAGTACATCCTTGCCTCCATCTTTCCCAAATTTTCTGAAACTTCAAAATATCATTCTTACAAACTTCAAAAAATAAGTAAATGTAAGATACTCGTAAATGTAAGATACTCCCTCCGTCCCGGTTTAAAGGGCCTACGCGTATATCTAGATCGTTTATTTGACCAATAAAATATAAATTATTTAACATAACTATTATACCATTAGAAAGTATAACATCTAAATTTTCTAATAATATAATTTTTATGTTAAATAATTAATATTTTGTTGATCAAATTAATAAGCTAGATATAATCCTTTAAACCACGCAGAGAAAGTACCTTTTCTTTCGGGTAACTAATTAGTTAATCTTGACACCCAGTGAAACGTACTACTACCTTCGGTCCACTTTATTCCGCATGAACATAGTTTAAAAACAACTTTAAATTTTAATTTTAGTTAATAAATTTTACATATTATATTCATCAAAATTATACCATCGGATTTATTTTCAAAATAAATTTTCAATGATATATTTTTTTTATGATATATTGTATATTTTATTGGTCAAAATTAATGGTTAAATTTTATTAAACTACGTGTGTACCTATGAAGTACCATCATAATTGTGGCCCACCCTCTCTCTCTCTGTCTCTCTCCAAGACGAGACGCACGTGGTTCTCTGTCAACATCTCTCAGTCCCAGTTCCTATTGGCTTGCTTAAGCTTGCTCTCTTTTTTCTTGTCTCGTCTCCGTCGCCCAATAATGGAGGTCCTGCTTCCAACTAATTGGACTAACCAATGGTCGACCTCTGTCTGTCTGTCACCTTGAGTATGAACCTTTTTCCTCATCTGCATGCTTTTTTTCCACCCTTCGTCGATCAAGAATAAACCTGTTTCATAAAAACAATTATATATATCATGCTGCCGGACAAGAATTTGGACAACCTGTGCAGGAGGGGGTAATTTATTCAGCACCTCAACACCTGTGTGCTCGGATTTTGAAAATTTTGTAAACTGTACTCTTGAGTTTAAAAAATCATAATTTTTCCCTTGGATACCCTACGCATGCGCTGTTTTTTTTTTGAAATGGGGTTTGCCCCGGACTATGCATCGATTGATGCATGCGGCCTTTCTATTGCTTTATTAGATAGTCATTACAACTCAAGGATCACGGAAGTTTGAAATATGTATCAACCACTCAAAAATCGAAAGAAAAAATAAGCAAAGTTGATCCATCAGGCAGTAATTCTAGAAACAGGCCGTCAACTGCATTGTTGGAATAAGTCCCATGCAACCGTCTCCATACGGTTGCACCCAAAATCTATGGCCCGGCGCTGCTGCTCTGGCTGAAGAAAAGACCACATACGAATCCAGTGCGTAGTACGTGAGATAACCTGCAAGAAAGTAGTTTTTGAAGATTTGTTAAACACAAAGTCATTACGCGTGGACCAAATCGCCCAAAGTAAAGCACACGCACCCACTCGGATTTGTACTTTAACGTCTTTACTAACCCCTTGTAACCATGTACTGAACAAGTTTGTGATGCTGGTCGGGGAAGCAATATTGAAAGAGATATGAACTATACGCCACATAATTTTAGCAAGAGGGCAGTGGATAAATAAATGTTCAATTGTCTCATTATCATTACAGAAGCAACACTTCTCACACCCTTGCCAATTGCGCTTCTTAAGATTATCTTTTGTACGAATGACTTTGCGGTATAGGAACCACATGAAAATTTTGATTTTCAATGGGACATTTATCTTCCAGATGTATTTTCTAAGAAAAGGCGTATGACCATTCATATGGTCTAAATACAAAGATTTTACTGTAAATTATTTTGTATTTGTTAATTTTCATTGAAATACATCCTCATGTTCATTAATAGTAATATGCATTAACATTTCCACTAAATGCAGCCATCTAGTCCACCTGCTACCCGTTGTTAGAGTATATATTTGTATATTGTAGTTTCCCCGTGTGTTAGGGGGTTTCCTGTATATTTGCACCTGTACATGTACTATATATTGTGGTCTTTGGCCCTCTGGTAATACAACAAGTCTATTATCCTAACATGGTATCAGAGCCTAAGGTCTCGAGTCCGAGTCCTGGCTTTCGTAATTTATCCTAAAATTGTTGTTGACCCCTCTGTGTCCACGTATAGGCCTCTTGAGTCATACGTGAGTTTCGCGCGTCATCGCTCTCTTCCGGTTGCACGTGCTGACTTCTTCCCGTTACACGTGAGAGGGGGTGTTGAAGTGTATAAGTGGATTGCACTAGCCCTTTCCATCAGTTCGGACTTTTGGTTGCATTGGCTAGTGCATGAAGCTTGACATGGTATCAGAGCTGTAAGGTAGCTCCTCTCCTCGCAGCCGCCGCCGCCGCCCGCCCCGGCTTCCTGCCGCCGCGCCCGGCTGTCGCCGCTGCCTCTCCCTTGCCTCCTGCGAGCTTGCCCCGTCCTCCCCGGTCGCTGTCGCCCGTCCGATCCGCCCCGGCCGCCGCCCGACCGCCCTGCCCGCCCGCCGGCCTCTCGCCGTCCGCCGCCCGGCCGCCGCCGCCTCCCGGCCGCTTCCCGGCCATCGTTCGGCCGCCGCCGCCGCCCGGCCTGTCGACCCCTTCCGCCGCGGCGGTTGCTGCGTGTTGCGGATCTGATCTGATTTTCGTCAAAAAAAGCAACAAAAAAAGAGCAAAAAAATGTCTTTCTCGTCGGGCTATCTTGCGATTCCTAGCTGCCCGGTGATTTTTGATGGCGCGAATTATCCTGATTTCGCTGCCTTTATGCGCGTCCACATGCGCGGTATTCGTCTTTAGGGTGTGCTTTCTGGCGAGGTCTCCTGTCCGCCGCGCCCCGCTGCTCCTACGTCACCTATTGCCCTTGCCCCCGATGCTCCTCAGGATCTGACTGACTACACTCAGTGGATAGATGAGAATGCTCGTGCTGCTGATGTTCCCACTTCCAGTGTTCTGTCTCAGTATGCTGCTGAGTTCATGGGTCTTCCCACTGCTGCTGCTCAGTGGGCTTTTCTTCGTTAGCGCTATCAGCCGTCTAGGGATGCTCTTTACATGTCTGTGGTTCGCCAGGAACATGCTCTTCGACAAGGTGGCTCTACTGTTGGTGAGTTCTATACTCAGAGTGCTACTATTTGGCGCCAGCTTGATTCTCTTCATACAGCTGTGTGTGTCACCTATCCCTGTTGTCTGACTGTGCGCACGGATCTGGAGTTTCAGCGCTTTTTTAAGTTCTTGTCGCGGCTCCGTAAGGAGTTTGAGCCGCGCCGTGCCCAGCTGCTTGCCCGTGGTCGTGTTCCACTCTCTGAGGTACTGTCTGAGCTTCGTGCTGAGGAGACTCGTCTTCGTGGTGCTAGTCTTCTTGAGGTTTCCTCCGTACTTGCTGCTCATGGTCCTCCTGTGTCGTCGGCTTCGTTGCGGTCTCCAGTACCGCCGATACTCTCTACTCCTCCGGTCCAGGGCCAGAGTCAGCCTCAGCAACCTTGTGGTATGACAGCACATCTTCGTCCTCCCTGTGCCTACTGTGGCAAGCCTGGCCACGATGTCTCTAGCTGCTGGAGGAGAGATCCTATCTTACGTCAGCAGTACCATGCTCGTAGGCAGGCTGGTTCTTCAGGATCTTCTGCTGTTGCACTGTCTGATCAGGACATTCTTCATGGTCTACTCGCTGCTACAGCTCTTCCTCATCGGGTACTTCTGGTTCTGTGCCTAGCTCTTCTGGCACCGCGCGACCACCACCTTCTACACAGTCAGGTATGTCATCCCCGTGGTATCTGGATTCTGGAGCTTCTTTTCATATGACTTCTGTGTCCTCTATTCTTTCTGCTCTTCGCTCTCTTATTTCTCTTGTCCGTGTTATCACGGCTGATGGTACCTCTCTTCCTGTTTCTAGTCGAGGCACCCTTTCTACTTCATCTTTCTCTGTTCCTGACGTTTCTCATGTTCCTAGTCTTAAGAACCTTTTCTCAGCTAGTCAGCTTACTGATTCTGGTTGTCGTGTCATTCTTGACGCTGATTCTTGTGCGGTTCTGGACCGCCGTACCCAGGCCCTGGTTGGAGCTGGTCCTCGCAGTCTTGAGTCTCCGGGGCTATGGGAGTTAGATTGGCTTCGCGTTCCATCCACTAACACTTCATCTACTAGTTCTTCTGCGGTTGCTGCTTATGTCACTAGCTCTTTTCAGCAGTGGCATCATCGGCTGGGTCACCTTTGTGGCTCCCGTTTATCGTCCTTAGTTCGTCGTGGTCTTATGGGGTCTGTCTCAGGAGATGTGTTTTTACATTCGTGTCAGGGTTGTAGGTTAGGCAAACAGATTTAGCTTCCCTATCCTATTAGTGTGTCTGTATCTCAGCGACCTTTTGATTTAGTTCATTCAGATGGTTTGGGTCGGGCTCCCTTTGCTTCCAAAGGGGTCCATCGATACTATATTTTATTCATTGATGATTTTTCATGGTACACCTGGTTGTTTTTTATGTGCTCTCGCAGTGAGGTGCTCTCTATTTATCAGCGTTTTGTGGTCATGGTTCGTACTCAGTATTCCACGCCTATTCTTGTGTTTCGTGCTGATTCTGCAGGAGAGTATATCTCCCAGCACTTGCCTGGTGTCCTTGCTGAGCAGGGCACCCTCGCTCACTTCTCGTGTCCCGGCGCCCATGCTCAAAATTGTGTCTTCGAGCGTAAGCATCGTCATATTCTTGAAACTACTCATGCTATGATGATTGCTTCCTCTCTTCCTCCGCATTTCTGGGCTGAGGCTGTCGCTACGTCGACTTACCTCATTAACATTCAGCCTTCTGCTGCCCTTCAAGGTGGTATTCCTCTCGAGCGTGTCTCTGGTAGCTCTCCAGACTATTCGACTCTTCGTTTATTTGGTTGCGTTTGCTATGTCCTTCTACCTCCTCGCGAACGCACCAAACTGACCGCTCAGCCTGTTGAGTGTGTTTTTCTCGGATACAGTGATGAACATAAGGGCTATCGCTATTGGGACCCCGTTGGTCGTCGGATGCGCATCTCTCGTGATGTCACGTTTGATGAGATGCGTCCCTTCTATCCTCTCCCCACCTCTGGTACTTACCCGGTGGATGATATCTCTTTTCTTCTTTTTCCTGATGCACCTCCTGCTGTCCCTTCTTCTCCACCTCTTACTTCTGATGCCCCCCTTCGATTTCGGCGCCATCCTCTCCTTCGTCTAGTTCCCCTAGTTCTCGTCGTTCTCCCTAGTTTCTTCTCCACCTCGTTCTACGGCTTCGAACCCTTCCTCTGATGTTCCTTCTTCCTCTTCTTCTGATGAGTCATCCTCCGCCGATGAGCTTCCCTCTTCACGGCCTGTTCGTCAGCGTCGTGCTCCAGACCGTTACTATCCTAGTCAGTATGGTCTCTCTGTCGTCTCCGAGCTGACTTCTTATCGGGATGTCGAGCGTCATCCTGAATGGCAGCTTGCCATGACTGAGGAGATCGCTGCGCTTGAGCGCATTGGCACCTGGGATCTTGTTTCTCCCCCTCCTGGTGTTCGTCCTATCACGTGTAAGTGGGTCTATAAAATTAAGACCCGATTTGATGGATCTCTTGAGCGCTATAAAGCGCGTCTTGTGGCTCGTGGCTTTCAGCAGGAGCACGGCCGTGACTATGATGAGACTTTTGCCCCTGTGGCTCATATGACCACTGTGCATACTTTTCTTGCTGTTGCTTCTGTTCGACGCTGGTCTGTGTCCCATCTTGATGTTCAGAACGCTTTTCTTAATGGCGAGTTGAGTGAGGAGGTTTACATGCAGCCTCCTCCTGGGTATTCTGTTCCCGATGGTATGGTTTGTCGTCTTCGACGTTCCCTTTATGGCCTAAAACAGGCCCCTCATGCCTGGTTTGAGCGCTTTGACTCTGTGGTGACTGCTACTGGTTTCTCTCCTAGTTTTCATGATACAGCGCTATTTGTCAAGGCTCGTCTTCGTGATCAGTTTCTTATGACTGATCTTGGTCCTCTTCGCTATTTTCTTGGGATTGAGGTCTCCTCCACTTCTGATGGCTTTTCTATCTCTCAGGAAAAGTATATCCAGGATCATCTTGCTCGTGCTTCTCTTGGGGATGAGCACACTGTTGAGACTCCTATGGAACTTAATGTTAAGCTTCGTCCTACTGATGGTGATCCTCTCCCTGATCCCACGCGTTATCGCCATCTTGTTGAGAGTCTTGTTTATCATGCTATCACTCATCCTGATATCTCTTATCCTGTTCATATTCTGAGTCAGTTTGTCTACGCTCCTACCACCGTTCACTACAGTCATCTCCTCCGTGTCCTTCGTTATCTTCGTGGCACGATCACTCGTCGCCTTTTCTTTCCTAGTTCCAGCTCTCTCCAGCTCCAGTGCTACTCGGATGCTACGTGGGCGAGTGATCCTACGGATCATCGTTCACTTTCTGCTTACTGTTTGTTTCTTGGTGGTTCGCTTGTTGCTTGGAATACGAAGAAACATGTAGCGGTTTCCCGTTCGAGTGTTGAGGCTGATCTGCAGGCTATGGATTTGTTGATTGCCGAGGTGACCTGGTTACGGTGGTTGCTTGCAGATTTTGGGGTCCCTGTTATGACACCCACTCCACTCTTGTCTGACAGTACATGTGCTATCAGTATTGCACGTGATCCGGTCAAGCATGAGCTGACCAAGCATATTGGTGTTGATGCTTTTTATACACGTGCTCAGGTGCAGGATCAGGTTGTTGCGCTTCATTATGTGCCTTCAGGTCTGCAGTTGGCGGATTTCTTTACAAAGGCACAAACTCGAGCTCAGCATGACTTCTTACTCTCCAAACTCAGTGTTGTGGATCCACCATGAGTTTGAGGGGGGGGGGTGTTAGAGTATATATTTGTATATTGTAGTTTCCCCGTGTGTTAAGGGGTTTCCTGTATATTTGTGCCTGTACATGTACTATATATTGTGGCCTTTGGCCCTCTGGTAATACAACAAGTCTATTACCCTAACACCCGTAAGAGCGGGTCTAAATTGGGTATTTAAAGGTGAGTTAGATAGGATGTCAGCCACTGTGACTTCTTTCCATTGAACAATGCTATATAGCGACGGGTATTGGATTGCAAGAGAGGTATCTCCTAACAAGGTGTCTTCCCAGAATCGAGTTATTTCACCATTTCCAATTACAAATTGACCTCCGTTGAAGAAGTCTTCTTTAACTTTCCTCAATCCTTTCCAAAAGGGTGAATCTGAAGGACGTACTTTAGCTTGAGACGGACTTTTAGTCTATAAGTATTTGTTATGGATTAACTCATGCCAAACCCCCTCCCCATCCAGGATCTTGAACAACCACTTACTCAAAAGACATCTATTTTTCAATTCTAGTACCTCAATACAAAGTCCTCCTTCTTATTTTGGTCTACAAATAATGTCCCACTTAGTAAGCCTATATTTACGTTTATGGTCATTACTTTGCCAGAAGAATCTTGATCGATAAAAGTCCAGCCTCTTTCGTACCCCTTTGGGTATTTCAAAGAAGGAAAGCAGTAACATGGGAAGGCTTGTTAAAACGGAATTAATGAGAACTAGCCGATCTCCATAGGAGAGCATTTTCCCTATCCAACTAGCTAGTTTTCGTTCGAATCTATCCTCTATGGGCTTCCACTCACTATTCCTCAATTTGCGAAAATGTATGGGTATTCCAAGATATCTAAATGGGAATGAACCTATTTCATACCGGGATAGAATACGATAATGATCCTCTTCACTTTTATCCATCCCGAAACAAAACAGTTCGCTCTTGTGATAATTAATTTTCAAACCCGATAGTTGCTCAAACACGGTTAGGATCAATTTCATATTCATTGCCTTTTCATGATTATGTTCCATGAAAATTATTGTATCATCTGCATATTGTAGTATAGAAACACCCCCCTCCACTAGGTGAGGGATGAGCCCACCTACAAGACTCGCATTTTTAGCTCTCCCAATTAGAACTGCCAGAATATCAGCTACAATGTTGAATAAGATAGGGGACAAAGGATCCCCCTGTCTCAAACCTTTTTGCGTTTGAAAATAGTGTCCAATATCATCATTCACTTTAATGCCCACGCTCCCTTTTGTTATAAAATGTTCGACCCAATTACACCATTTTGGATGAAAGCCTTTCATACGCAACACTTGTTGCAGAAAAGACCATTTCACCTTATCGTATGCCTTTTCAAAATCCAATTTTAAAATTATTCCATCCAATTTTTTCGCATATAACTCGTGAATTGTCTCGTGTAACACTAATACCCCTTCCAAGATATGACGTCCAGGCATGAATGCAGTTTGTGTCGGTCGCACCACTTTATGTGCAATCTCCGTAAGCCTATTTGTCCCGACCTTTATAAATATTTTGAAGCTTACATTTAATAGACAAATGGGTCTATATTTTTGGATTTGTAATGCATTATCCTTTTTAGGAAGCAAAATAATCGTCCCAAAGTTGAGATGGAAAAGAGGTAACTCCCCGTGATCAAATTTGTCAAACATGGCCAACAAATCTTTTTTAATCAGCTCCCAGAAAACTTGATAGAATTCCGCAGGGAAGCCATCAGCCCCCGGCGCTTTGTTCTTTTCCATTTGTAGAATAGCTTCATGATTTTCCTTCTCTGTGAAGTTATTAGTTAAAATGCTATTTTCATGATCGGATAATTGTGGAATATCTTGCATTTCCGATTCTACAAGTGAAAAGTAGTTCGGTTCATCTGGCCCGAATAGCTTTTTATAGAAATTTGAAATATAATTTTTTTATGTTTTCTTGACCCATGATGGTACCCTCATTTTGCTCTAGTTGAAAAATCAATTTTCTTCTATGTTACCCATTTGCAACCAAATGAAAATATTGTGTGTTATTTCCACTCTCTTGGATGTGCTTCACTTTTTCCCTTTGGGCCCACTTAGTTTCCTCTTCTCTACACATTTTGGCTAGTGTTTCATCCGCCTCTTTCAAATCCTTCCTTTCTGCGTCTGACAGAGGAGTGATCTCGCCTTTCAGATCCAATGTTTCTATGATTTCGAGTAGCTTTTGTTTATCTATTCTATAGGTCCCACTTTGATTTTTAGCCCAACCACGTAAGAATTGTCTTAAATGTCTGATTTTATTTTGCCAAATGTCTAGAGAAGTGTCCCCGGTGTCCTGTTTAATCCATTCAGCTGCAACCAAGTCATAGAAACCTTCCTGTTTTAACCACAAAAGTTCAAACGAGAAATGAGCCTTATTCCCTAGGTGATCCTGTTCACCCGAGTCTAAAAAAGGAGGCGTGTGGTCAGACCCTGCTCTGGGTAGGGATCTAACACATACTAGAGAATATTTCTGTTCCCATGAGATACTCGACAATACTTTGTCCAATTTTTCATACGTGGGCGTCTCTCTGCGATTTGCCCACGTGAATTGTCTACCAGACAAAGCAATCTCTCTGAGATTAAGGCTCTCAATAATAACATTAAACATAAATTCCCATCTCGCGTTGAAATTATCATTATTCTTTTCTTCTTTCCTTCGAATAAGATTAAAATCCCCACCAACTAATATAGGCAAGTTAACATCCTCACAGACTCTAACAAGTTCGGACAGAAATTCTGTTTTCTGTGCGTCTTGAGCAGCTCCATATACAGAAACTAAACACCACTCAAAGTTGTCTAACTTATTTGACAATTTAATGCATCTATCCCCAGCAATGACACTCTTAAAAGTCACGTTTTGTATATTAATTCCTATCAACATACCTCCTGATCTACCAATAGGAGGAAGGAAATACCAGTTAATGTCGCATCCTCCTGCTAGGTGCGACAGAAACGGAGCCGCGAAGTTATCTCTGCGAGTTTCTGAAATTGCGAAAAAAGCTTGTGTTCTTTGAATGTTTCCCTGACAAAAATGTGCTTCGAAGTATCCGCAAAGCCCGCACTATTCCAAAACACTCCTTTCATTGTTCTAATTTTTTTATTTTTTAACCGTGCACTCTTTCTAATTGTGGCATTAATCACATCCGTCTTTTTATTATTTTTCATGCACCTAACGTTTGTTGAACCAAACCCCTCTTGGTCTTTGGTCAAAAACTGCTCCTCAAATAAAAGGTCGTCACTTAAACTCGAGGCTACGTTCAGTACAAGACTAGATGGACCTTCTTGATCCTTTCTAGCTTTCTCTTCATTTTTCTGGAGCATTATAAGAGTTCTTTGTAGGTCTAATCTTTTATTTTCTTAGTGGATATTTCAATTTGACTCGAAGAGCACCCTAGCGACACACCTAACATAGCAGTTTTAGACAGAATACATTCAGCAGATAATGCAGACAAAGAGTACTTCTTAACAAAATTGATACATGGGTAAGAAGAAGGAGAATCATCCTTAGCTTGTGTGCGCTCCTGCTTAGTGAAATTAGCATCAGGCTGGGCTTTAATTCGTTCACTTGATCGTATACCTCCACCCGCTGAGAATGAAATCCCCCCGAAAGCAACAACATCCTTTTGAGAATATCTTCCTCCTAGAAAAATTCCCATACCTTGGCCGTCTGAATTTTTGGTTGGTGTCTTGATAGGTGACCGCGGTGATCTGTTCACCAAGTAGCCAGGGTCAATCGCTGTCGGCCTCAAGTACAAAGACTCGCTTGGTTGAGAATCTGTTGACAACCGTGAGCACAAAGGCGATCCTGAATCAGAGATATCCCACTTGGAACTGTCAGCACTCTTTCCCGCCATGTCTGTCGTGGCAGAGAAAGAGGCATTAAGCATGTCTACAGTAGACTGAGATGCTGCCACAGTAGCGAGGTCTGTAGTGGCAAGAACCTCCTCGGACTGATTATCAGAAGCAGTTAACAATTGCTTGTCCACGTCCACACCATTCAACATGTTCTCCATTGAGATTGCGGCCGCGAGAACGAACTTATCAGTAGAGTCCGCTGTGGTAGACACCTCCCTATGAGAAGCTGGAGGAGTCGATGATGCTAGCCTCTCCACTTCCTCATCTTCCTCCACCATCTGATACCACAATCGACGAGGTTCAGAAGCCGCTTTAGAAGCGCGCATGATCTGATCCCTAGGAGAGCACATAGAAAGATCAATTGACCCAAACTGAATCTCCACTTCATCCATAGGTTTACTGCCCTTATCAGCACCTTGTACTGATTTTTGGCTAGAGGGCGTTGATTGTTGCGACTTCGCAAAAGGATCAGCAGGAGCTCCTCTGTCATTCATAGCATCTTCAGGGCCCTCATCTTTACTCTGATCATCATCCTTCTTTTCCCCTTTGACAGTGTCATATTCCCTCAATAACTCATCTAGCCCTTCAACACTAATTTCCATAGTATATCCTTTTCCTTCGTAGCTATGGTCAGCTCTGACCGGGATTGCAATAGGATCCACCACAGAAATCTTCTGGCGAACCACACCATGCTCCCTGGTGTAGTGCATGTCAACATCTAAAGTTTTGCCAAAAAGAGATCCTAGAGCAAACAATGCTAAATAATCCCTCCACTGACTTTCCAGACAACCTTTGATTCTCACCCAAACCTCTGTAAAATCCCACGAATCAAGATCCTTTGTTGCCCACTACTCAAAGTGCAAAGTATAATTAGTATCCTCTATTGGTATATTCCTGATTTTGCAAAGTCTAGTTAAATCTAGTTGGTTGGATAGACTACTTTGAACAGATTATCAGGTAGAGTTTGAATATCCCACTGACTATTTCCTTGGCACCAGCCAATCCAACTCCTGTACTACCTGAGCCGCGGACATCGATCCACCTTCCACCTTGATAGATCCTATTTTCCCACTCTCACGCATCTCTTTTAAACCCGGTGTCCGAGGTATGTCAAAGAATAGTAGCGAGGACATGCGCTGTATATTTCACTGAAGTTTCGGTGAAAAGGGCCTTATACTCTGAGCTGGAACAAAAAACTTGTGCTCTATATAGTAACTAGGAAATATGACGATATTCGAATAATTGGTTAAAAGTACCACTGAAGATCACACCGTAAATAGTGTAATTTTGTCCAAAGTTACTACAGAAGATAGTAATGCAATTTTTCTAGGACAAAAGAGGCGGCAGATTGTGGAATTATTGTCGTAGAATAATAAAGTACAACAAATTGAATTACTGCTGAAAATGTATGGCTCAAAAATTACTCTGGCTTGAAAACTTACCAGACGGTAGTTATCATATGGAAATTACGGCTGACAAAGTGTGACAAAAAATTAATGAAACAATGTGAAAGAAACCTAGGAAAATGCTTTAGTGAAATACGGTTAGAGAATATTCACAAGTGAGGAGGTACCATGGGGTAACCATCGGCAGAAAATTACGGTTAGAAAGTTGTGTCGAGAAATTACACTCAAGTAGTAAAAGAAGGAGCTAAAAATATATTTTCATAGACGCTAGCCTAACTACCATTGAAAAATAACGTCCGAGAAGATGCATACAGGAATTACGTTAAGTAGTTGGAAAATGAGCTAAAAAATAATACCGTAGACATAGGGTAATTACTGTGGGTAAATTATGCCAGGAAGGTGAGTCAAAAAAACTTGTCAAAGTGATTGAAGCTTCTCTTAACTTGATGGAATTGAAGTAGATCATCAAGTTGACTGCGATAAGTTTCAATATGACCTTTGTTAAAACCTTATTTTGGGTAAAGGTGATTTGATCTAAGGGTAGATCAAATGTAATAAAATAAACCACAACACAATATTTAATGATTAATATCATAAACTTGAGGGATCATATCATAGTAGTCATTACACAACCCAAGAATACCAAGCTATGAATATAATTCAAGTGACAAGAATGTAATAACTAACTCTTGACCTATTATTTCATTGTCTATTCTTACCATGGGGATCATGGTAATACTTCACCCTAACTCTTCGGTTATATTGAGTAGGAAAGAAACCAAGTCAAGATCATTCATCATATAAATTTCTTTCCATATCAATCCTTATGGAGTCCTATCTCAATATCTGTTGTTCACCAATGTTGAGTAATCAACTATTGATTCACCAATTCTTAATCTATCAATTCTTGATCTACCAACCCTTGTCTTTATTATAGCATTCACCTCAGTCCTTAAGAGAAAGAAGTAAGAGGAGGTAAGTGGTAATGCTAGTTTTAGATATCATCTATGGGATGGGAGTGATTGGAGGGAATCAAATCAATATGGTTACAAAGAATATTACAAGGATTAATTCTAAAGATAAGTTACCAGGAGTAATCCTATTGAATAAAGTAGGAATAGTAAATGAATAATCTCTCTTAGTCATATAGATACACTGAGAAGATAATTATAATACAACTGTAGTGTTGTATTGATGAAGGCCTTGATTAGCCAACTGGAAACCTAAGCCATAAATGATCAAAGTATTCTAATGATCATGTTTTAGTCACCAAGATTGAATGCTTATATCATGTATAAGTGACATTGGTGGATAGAAATGATTGAACCCTAGTATAGATATGTTATTCTAGGTTAGCCATGCTAAGTAACCATGATATGATGTGAAGTTTGAATATAAGATATTGGAGTTAAGTAGATATAAGATAGTATGATTAAGTTGAAGCTAGAGTAGCATGGAGTTATTGAAATAGTGTATTTCTCTTAAAAAGATAGTAAGCTGTTGAGGAAAGTAGAATTTGATATATATACATCCATTGGAGTAATTAGTGACGGATGATTAAGGAAGAGTATGAATGGAGTTAGAAGTAACTACTTGTTGAATTGGATATTATTAGTAGTAGAGTAGTTGATATAACCAAGTAAAGATATGCGAAGATTATGAAAGGCTTCAGTGACAAGCTTCTGATATTTTTAAGAGAGATTACAAAGTAATCTGAGGAGTAAGAAGGTGATTATTCAAGTGGAATTAGAATCAGAAGAAGTACTCTAGAGATGAGAGTTATTTTTATGAGAATATCATATAGAGATTTAGTGTCAAGCTCATTAGAGAATTTAGGAGGAGAAATTATTGATAAGAATATTCTTGTGAAGTAAAGCTCATCATGTTAGCACATGATGATGGATATGAAGAAGTAGTATATCTAGGAAAGGAATTCCTTAATCAGAAGTCCAGAATTATAAATTATGGGAGATAGGAATTCTTGGTAAACACTAAACCCTAAATCTTTAACCAAACATAGTATCTATTTCATCTGATTGATCTATCATCTTAATTTCACAATTCTTCATAGGAATATTTTCCTATAGCAAATCACTTAAGCACATCTTTGTCATTTACAACTATCATGATCACATGTGCTTAGGAACTATCTTAATTAATTCTTCCTCATAAGTCATTCTAGAAAATAACCTTATTATTTTAAAAAGGTGATATCAATAATGATCACAAACATAAAGACAATATGTGTTAACCATTAATTTTTATTCATATTAATAAAAAGATATAAATATATTAAGAACCCTAAACCCTAGGGTAAGTATTTACAATTCAAACCCTAACTTCTATGTTAATTATAATAAAATATATACATTGTTATTTCCTAGATTCATGAGAATAATATTAACCATATTAATTCCCTAGAACTTTATGTATCATATAGTAATGAAGGATCACCATATAAAAGTTTCCTTGAAAACTATAAATTAGTTAGAACCAAGTCTCATGAATCAATAATAACATATCCTTCAATAAGGTCTAGTTTATTTAAAACAAATTTATAATCAAGGTCCCTCAAAATATATTAAAGAGAAAAAGATCTATTAAGAGAAACTAAAGAAATTATAACATGGTATAATAAAAGATCATTATATGATTCTAAATACACCTCATTACTGTTGCAAACAATTAGCAAGTAATGCAAAATTCAATTCTGAAAATAAAACAGGAAATAGAAAATGGTAAAGAAAAATAAAAGGAACATAACTGAGTTGTTTCTGGCCCGTGGCCCATTTTCCCTCTTACTTATCTGTCTCCCACCAGCAGCCGTAGCAGCCCATCCAGAAAGCTTTGCTGCAGACCGAGTTGGCCCATGCGCGACCCAGCGTCAACCCGTACCAGTTCGTCGTCGTCTTCCTCGACATAACAAGCAACTCTCTGGAGGCTTCACCGTCACTCGATGCCAATCAACAATGTCAGCGAAATTGGACTGTTGTGATGCTCGCTGCCACCCTGGACCTCCCTGATAAGATCAGCCACACTCTCCTCTATACATCCATACCGATCTTATCCTCTCTCTCGCTCTCTAGAGCAAATCCCCGTCCTCCCACCGAGAACCCTAGATCGGAGGTGAGATGGTGCCGTCGATTCTGTGCTCGCCTCGGCCAGATGAGATCACGGTGGAGACCGTCGTGCTCCTCTTGTTCTTTTGCCCCAACACACACTAGCCGGGGAGGCGCTGTTCAGTACAATTGCACCCTCGGTTCCCGACGATGTTCGTCGATCTCACCGTCGTCTCCAACCTCGCCTCACTTCACCGGCCACACCATCGCGTTCCCGGTGAGTTACTGAACACGTTAGTGCCGTTATTTTTCTTGATTGCTTCCGGAATCATCACCACCACGATCATCTGTAACTGCCACCGCGGTACCTCGTCGCCGGTCATCCTCTGGTGACCATATATTAGCGGCGCCACCGCTATTCGCCTCCCCGAAGTGCACTGGTTCGAACCATAGTCTTCACATTCGCTAGAAGTCACTAGATCTTAGCCGTCTGTGTGTCACCGGCGAGGTGACGTCATTGTGATGTCGTACTCACATCATCCTTGACACATTCAACGTGTTTACCCGGTCCTTTCCTATGTAGCATCCGACCTGGCCTTGGTCCCATCCGTCATTGTCTCTAAGTAGAAACAAGTCCAGTAACAAAGACATTATTTAAGCTGGGTATGCCATGTGGCCATTGGCCCACTAGTCAGTGACTAGGGTAGAATAAGCTTCGGTTCAAAAAGTATTTCTGTTGAGGAAATAGATAAAACATAATAAGATCAAATATAAACATTTCCTGAAATGTAATAAAATGATTAAAACTTATAAAATCAATAACTTTTGTTTTATAATGCAGAAAAATATGTGTAATATATGAAAATGTTTAGAAAAATAAAATATACAACTTAAAACTATTATCAAACATTATTATGCCGACAATTTAAATAATTATTATTGAATAAAGATTTTATAAGTAATAAAATTTAGATAATTCATATTATAATATTGGTAAATGTTAAAAATATAAATAAAATACCAAACATCTTATAAAAATAAGAACTATAATTTAAAACTATAATCAGGCATTATTATTTCACCTAATTAAATATTTGTTATTCATTAAGTATTTATAAAATAATAAATATTATAAAAATCATATCTTATTATTTATAAATCACAAAAATAAATATAATATACCAAAATGATCACAAAAATAAAACCTACATCTTAAAAATATAATATTCCACTTTTGAGGTAAATAAAAATTTAAACACTTTAATAACATGAATTTAAACCTATTTCCTTAGTTAATAATTCATATAAGGGTAAATAAAAATTGCTAAATATTTATTAAATTAGCCAATTGAGTCTAATCAATAGTATTAGTCCTAAATATTGATATTATGAAGTCAAAATGGTTTAACACATTTTTAATACAATTTTATTGAATTATCCTTCAACTATAAGTGTAGATCATGTTCCAAAAAAGGTTCTTATCAATTATAAAATCTTCAAGAGTGATGTTTTCAACCAAATAAAACATTTTGCCATTGTTGCACGCACAACTTTATAATGGACTAAATCCAAAGATATTTCATTAGTAGTAAATAATATGGTTTACTTATTCACAAACCATAAACACACCCTTATATGGAGATAAATCCTTTTATACATTTATAATGATAGGAAACCACTACTCAAATAAAAGTAATACCATTCCTAGTTAACTTTAAAGGAACCGTATGAAGTGAACAAAGTACAATTATCATAAGCAACATACCTTAAATCACATTACTTTATACATACCTTAAAGGAACCGTATGTCTTTAAAGTTAACTTTAGTCTACAATACTTTAAATACTATGCAAATAACTTTGTTATGTGTTTTATAGTTTACTTTGGTCTGTTTCAATTAAGACCTAGTGCATCTCAATAACAAACTAACCAAGTTAAAAACCAAGATATATAAGTATCAAATACTAATGATGTCATTATTCAAATGGAGTAATTCTTTCTTACTCAAGGACTATAACTGGTAAGAAAACCTAATAATGTTAACTTAAAGTAAAATACTTTTTCTTAGTTAAATAAAGAAATCTTTTCTTCAAAAGTTATTTGTTTTGCCACTTCAGTCAACATATGACATTTAATAATAATCACATTACTTTATACATTACTTGTATACTTCGGATTGATAACACTTAAGTCCTTTATAAGTGACACTACTTGTAAAGTAAAAATTTGAAGATAAACAATTATAGTATAAGAAGTATTGAGTAACATTTCACATTTGTGTGTATCTCATTGTTTGATGATATTGTAATTACATGTTGTTTCACACACACTCACAAGCCTTAATAAGAAGCACAAGTGTGAAACTTATCTAAAAGGATAACACATTCTAAAGAAACCATTTCCAGTTTCCAAACCCTAGATCAACGTTATCCCTGGGATTCGAGTTTATCAACTTTCATTACATTACTTATGCATAAAAGCATCTTGCTTCTTTAAACATTAGTCCTTACCAGACAAATGATGCTGATTTCAGATATTGGATCTTTTATATTGTCTTGAAGACCATGAGTGCATAATCTTGCAATCACAAAAGGCAAGTTCACACTTGCTCATGTCCTTTGATTATTTTGTGTAAAGTATTTTGCAAATCCAGTGTTGTCATCACCTACATCTGAAAAAGGTCAGAAAACACTATTTTCATAATAATATGATTATAGGTTATTTACCATAAGGTGATAACCTACTACGAAAGTTCCAGTGGTAAAGGAACATATTATCTAGGACTTAACAACCAATGTCTCCAGTGATTCTTGCGCCGTATATTACGTGTTGACCATGAGATTTGGAATGGGACGGAGAAGTCAGCTGTATCTTCTTACTCTCACATGTAGCCGGATGTGCAGGTCGTGGCTGTTATCACTCATCGCGTGCATATTAATTGGTAATTCGTAGAGAATATGCAGCATATGGGTGGGAACCCTCATCGTCCCCCGATAGTTCTGGCATCTAACGGTCTATACAAATCATTGCCGTAATTCAATGGGTGGGCATGGTGTACACCAAGGAGGCATGTGAGGTCCCGAAGGGGGCAGTGATTTGCTTGGATCATAGGTTGGGCCTCAAACCAAGGAAGTTTGAATAGGGACATACTCCCGGCCGTGCAACAAAACCTAAGGTCTCTCATGGATAAAGTGACGCACCTCTGCAGAGTGTAAGAACTGTAACTTATTACTCCCTGTTCCGGGAAGGAGCTACGAACGCGGCGGGAAAGGAACTCCATGAATGTTCTGGTAAACCCGTGAAGGCTGACAGACATATCTTTTCAGAATAAAAGCAATCTTTGAAGAAATGTTTACAAAAACCTGCATTGCCTATGACCTATGGTCTGTGGACGTAGATATAGTGCATCAAACACTCCTTTTCTACTGAACTTGCTGAGTACGCTCGTACTCAACGTATCTTCTTAACCCTTGCTAGATTCTAAAGCCAATACAGATGACGTCTACATCAACTTCTACTCGAAGAAGTCTTCATCAATAGTTCAATTCTTCAATGAAGTCAAGAAAGTCATCATATACATCAATTCAAGTGAAGGCAAAGTTACTAATTAGTTAGGAATATAATCTCTAGCCATAGAACCTATTTCTGTAGTGTATTGCAATAGCTGCAATGCCAGACCAATAGTTCATATACTAGTCTTATTAGTATGATAGTTTCTGAGTTGTTTCTTTCTGATTCTTCTCTGTAATAAGTTTCTTTCTCTCTCTTTAACCTAGAGTTTTCTCTGGATCTTTTGTAAAGAGTCGATTTGTAACCTATAGTCATGTCTTGGACCTGTTGTGTTTCTGTTGTACCACTCTGAGGGATGTAATACTAGTGAACGGTGTTTTATTGATGTTATGTAAACGACTATAGTGTACTACATCATAAAGTGATATGCTGGGCCACCGAAACCGACGTGGCGTGTCTTGATTGGCTAAAATTACTGTCATCTACAGAACACACTGGTGGTGACGTGGGTGACTGTGGTGGCTTAAAACCAACCACCATTAATATATACTATCTATTCATCGTTGACGGACAAAAAAGATGAAACGGTAACAATATTGTCGCACAAAAACAAATTGTCAAACACCGACGTGGCGCGTCTTCATTGGCTAAAATTACCGTCATCTTCAGTCACTCCGGTGGTGACGTCGGTGATTGTGGTTGTTTAAAACCAACCCTCCCTAAAATATAATATATATTCATCATTGACGGGCAAAAAAGATAAAACGGTAACAATATTGTCATGCAAAAAGAAATTGTCTCCATGTGTCTCTAAAATCGCGAAGAAATCAAGCTTATGATCACTTATAGTTTCATAAAAAAATATGTTTTGGTGTTTCTTTAAATCCTTCACCATTTCCAAAACTCCCTTTCATGTAGACACAAAAAAGGATCAATTTCTCTTTCATGTACAAATATTTAATCCTAGTTTATTTTCTAACAAACGGTCTAATAATATATGAAAAGTTACTTGTACTTGCTTGGTTCCAAATTAATTAGCGCAACTATGTTTAGGAACACATGTACCTAGACATGAATTAGTGTGTTCATGACAAAGCTGCTTCAATTAATTTGGTACAGAAAAAGTAACATTATTCAAATGAAAGCAATAGATTTATTCTGGTTATGTTAGAATTTATAATACATCCACTTCAAAGTAACAGTAAAGTTGCATATGGGAGTTTATCTCGATGTAAAAATGCATTTATATTATTAATTGTTTAAGATGCTTAGTTTTTATTAAATCTCATGTTCTATTAGTGTGACTGAATTTCTACAAACAAATCGGTAGTTTATAAAACGAAAAATGAACTTGTATCATGATTCATTGCTGCTATGGCGGCAAATATCCAACAGAATTCGATACGTGGGTAGAGTTGCTAAAGCTAGTGTTTACCAAATGAGCAAAATACTGACCTTGCATGAAACTCGATTCACAACTGTCCTTGCATCAAACTTCACCAACGTGGCAGGTGACATATCCAAACATGGTGGAATGGTTCGAAGAGCTTGGTGTGGAGATGGAGACATCTGACATCACTACACTAGTAGAAAACGACCCATTGGTCCCGGTTGGTAAGGGGCATTAGTCCCGGTTGCCCAACCGGGACGGGGCAATCGGGACTAAAGCCCGAACCTTTAGTCCCGGTTGCCCCACCAACCGGGACAAAAGGGTGCACACGTGGCCGCTGCTCCGTGCGAGGGGGGCAGGACCTTTAGTCCCGGTTCGCGGGACTAAAGGTTTATTTTTATTTTTTTCCAAAAAAAAAATTTGATTTTTTTTTCAATTTTTTCTTAAACCTTTGAATTATTTGACTTGTTAATCTCCCACATCTCTCATTTTAAACACTAATTATATTATACTTAATCTTAGTTCAAATCATACTTACGGTCAAACTTCCCATCCGGTCACCCATCCTAGCACTACTCCACCCTCAGCACGCTTAACTTCTTCATTCCATCTCTCCCACCTGCGCGAAGGACCGTTATATCTTGTTGTCAAGACTAGTATATCAATCCTATTAACTCATATCGATATGTGACACGTTTTTATTTTTTGAAATTAAGAACAACTATTTATAGTAAACAACAATAAATAATTAATAATAATATTTTATTATAATGAAAGTAAAAACTAATTAAATTAATATTTTATTCATTTTTGCCATTTATTCATTTAATATGACATAAACAATATCTTCAAATCTGTAAATCAAAATTTAACAAATAATATATCCATTATTATCAGAAAAATGCGAGGAATTCAAATATGACATAAAAAATACTAATAATTTAATTTCTGAAATAATTTTTTTTTGAATTTTAAGAATCCAAAACGGCCTAAGTATGTTGAAATCAAAGAGCTAATTTTTTCTGCACGTTTTGATAGGTTGTACTTTTTTTACATGGTATACAAAAGTTATGGCCATTTGAATTTTTATAACATTTTTTGTAAATTATGTCGAAATTTATATTTGTTAATTTTTGTAACAACTAAATCACTAAATCTTGTTAATTTTTGTAACAACTAAAAAAAATCCTCAAGCTGCGCAAACAAAAGCTTTGCTAAGCTTCAGAGCATTTGGATAACCACGGGCAACTAGCCATGGATAACATGGGATCACATGTCGCCTCGTCCTTCGCTATAAACATGTTCCCTCACACAGAAGGGGAAATTTTAAAGTTAGTGTTGTCAACAAAAAAAATCCAATAATCATCGTGGACAACGAAAATAATACTCAAACAAGAGACACTTGATTAATAGTAAAAGGAAGCAGCCATGTTGTTGCTTAGCCGCCGGGTCACCTTTTAGCATGTGAGAATTAACTAAAGCTGCCCAGCCGGCCCTAGCATCGCGTGTGAGACTTGACTAAAGCTGTCCAGCCGGCCCCACTTTCTTTAGTCCGGGTTGGTAATACGAACCGGGACTAAAGGTCACACCTTTAGTCCCGGTTGGTGATACGAACCGGGACTAAAGGGATTGACACCGGGGCACCCCTTTTAGTCCCGGTTGGTGATACGAACCGGGACTAAAGGTCCCGTTTGACCCGGGACTAAAGATTGCTGGCGTTCTAGCCGTTGGAACCGGGACTAATGCTCACATTTGTCCCGGGTCCAACTATAACCGGGATTAATGTTCCGAACTGGGATGGACGAATGACTCTTTTTCTACTAGTGCTAGTGGAAACGAGGCCTTTGGTTGAGCCTGAAAATGGGCTTTAACACCGGTTCTTCTACGAACCGGTGTTAAAGAGGGGCCCCGTACCAGCGTGGCTCGTGCAGCAAAAAGGAGCCCCCTTTAACACCGGTTCGTGGCACGAACCGGTGTTAAAGGCCCGCGCAGCCCCCCCCCCTTTAACACTGGTTCGTGGCTTAAACCGGTGTTAAGGGGGGCTATATAACACACCGCAGCCCACACCCCTCTCTTCCATTTTTTCACTCTCTCATTTTGGAGCCTAGCAAGAGGGTGTGAGGTGTGCTAGTTTGTATTTTTTCCTATGCACAAGAGGTGTTCGGTGAAATGCCCGAGTGATCAAAATAAGTTTTCTCGTTGCTCTTTCCTTCTCGGTCAAGGTCGGCAACTATCCTTTCATGTGTCATTGATGTACTATATATAAATGGTCATCTCCCTATTAATTTTTGATATATACTATATATTAATGCAGATGAACCGGCAATGGATGTACGGTGACCGACGCACTTCCGAGTACATTACGGGCCTCCAAAATTTTATCGTTGTGGCTAATGCAAACCATGGTCACAATGGTTTTATGTGTTGTCCGTGTGTTCACTGTCAGAACAAGAAAGACTACTCAAATACCAAAACCATTCACGCCCACCTGCTTCGATCCGGTTTCATGCCCAGCTATAATTGTTGGACCAAGCACGGAGAAAAAAGGGTTGTGATGGAAGACAACGAAGAAGAAGAGGATGATGACAACTATCATAATATGTATCCTGAATATGATGATACTGCAACAGGGGTAGATAATTAAGATCAAGAGGTAGCAGATGGGCCCGCTGATTATGATCTTGGTCGGGCCATTACTGATGCAAAGGAAGAATGTGAAACTGAAAAGGAGAAGAAGAAGCTGGAGCAGATGTTAAAGGATCACAAAACATTGTTGTACCCAACTTGCGAAGATGGCCACAAAAGGCTAGGTACCACACTGGATTTGCTGCAATGGAAGGCAGAAACGGTGTGACTTGACAGCGCATTTTCAAAGTTGTTGGTAAAAATGAAGAATCTTCTTCCAAGAAATAATGAGTTGCCCGACAGTACATACCAAGCAAAGAAGGTTGTCTACCCTCTAGGATTAGACGTGCAGAAAATACATGCCTGCATTAATGACTGCATCCTCTACCGCGGTGAGAAGTACGAGAATTTGGATGCATGCCCGGTATGCACTGCACTGCGGTATAAGATCAGACGAGACGATCCTGGCGATGTTGAGGGCGAGGCCCCTAGGAAGAAGGTTCCTGCCAAGGTTATGTGGTATGCTCCTATAATACCACGGTTAAAACGTCTCTTCAGAAATAAAGAGCATGCCAAGTTGTTGCGATGGCACATGGAAGACCGTAAGAAAGACGCGATGTTGAGACACCCCGCTGATGGGTCACAGTGGAGAAAAGTCGAGCGAGAGTACCCGGACTTCGCACGTGACGCAAGGAACTTAAGGTTTGGTTTAAGTACAGATGGCATGAATCCTTTTGGTGAGCAGAGCTGCAGTCACAGCACCTGGCCGGTAACTCTATGTATCTATAACCTTCCTCCTTGGTTGTGCATGAAGAGGAAGTTCATTATGATGCTAGTGCTCATCCAAGGCCCGAGGCAACCCGGCAATGACATTGATGTGTACCTCAGGCCATTAGTTGAAGAACTTTTATAGCTGTGGGCCAAACCAGGTGTACATATGTGGGATGAGCACAAAGGGGAGCCATTTGACCTACGAGCATTGCTTTTCGTAACCATCAATGATTGGCCTGCTCTTAGTAACATTTCAGGTAGATAAACAAGGGATACAATGCATGCACACACTGTTTAGATGAGATTGAAAGTGTATATTTGGATAAATGTAAGAAGGTTGTGAACCTGCATCCAGTAAGAAAGAAAGGCAATCATTTCAAACGTCTGGCAGAACCCCGGAGGAAGCCTGTCCTCCTACCGGTGAGGAGGTATTTGGTATGGTCAAGGACCTAGAAGTAATCTTTGGAAAAGGTCCTGGCAGTCTATCTATTCCGAATGACGATGCCGGAAACGCGCCCATGTGGAAGAAGCAATCTATATTTTGGGACCTACCCTATTGGAAAGTCTTAGAGGTCCGCTCTTCATTTGACGTGATGCACGTGACGAAGAATGTTTGCGTGAACCTGCTAGGCTTCCTAGGAGTGTATGGGAAGACAAAAGATACACCGGAAGCACGGTAGGACTAGCAACGTCTGAAAGACCCTAAAGAGCCTATCCATCCTGAGAACGAGAAGGGTAAACGATGCCACTTAACTCCTGCCAGCTACGCTCTTACCAAAGCAGAGAAGGAAATCTTTTTTGAATGCCTGAGCAGTATCAAGGTCCCGTCTAGCTTATCATCGAATATAAAGGGAATAATAAATATGGCAGAGAAAAAATTCCAAAATCTGAAGTCTCATGACTGCCACGTGATTATGACACAATTGCTTCCGATTGCATTGAGGGGGCTTCTACCTGAAAATGTTCGAGTACCCATTGTGAAGCTATGTGCATTCCTGAATGCAATATCTCAAATGGTAATCGATCCAGAAAGCCTACCAGGGTTACAGACAGATGTGGCCCAATGTCTTGTCAGCTTTGAGTTGGTGTTCCCACCATCCTTCTTCAATATTATGACGCATCTCCTGGTTCACCTAGTAGAAGAGATTGCCATTCTCGGTCCTGTATTTCTACACAATATGTTCCCCTTTGAGAGGTACATGAGAGTCTTAAAGAAATATGTTCATAATCGTGCTAGGCCAGAAGGAAGCATCTCCAAGGGCTATGTAACAGAGGAGGTCATTGAGATCTGTGTTGATTTTATTCCTGACCTTAAGGCGATTGGTGTTCCAGAATCACAACATGAGGGGAGACTGCGTGGAAAAGGCACCCTAGGATGTAAAGCAATGATATGTAGGGACGGGCATTCTCTCAATCAAGCACACTACACGTTTTTACAAAGATCTATCTTGGTTGCCCCGTATATCAATGAACACAAGAATTTAATACGCCTCAAACACCCGGGACAGTCTGATGAATGGATTATAAGTGAACACATGGCGAGTTTTGGCGGCTGGCTGCAAAGACTTCTCACGAATAACACCACTGTTGGGGATCAGATGTACTTGTTGGCCAGGACACCATCTTCGACTATATGTACTTTCCAAGGGTACGAGATAAATGGGAATACATTTTACACGATAGGGCAAGATAAAAAGAGCACCAACCAAAATAGTGATGTCTGCTTCGATGCAGTAGAAGACAATGGGCAAAATACCACGTATTATGGGTTCATAGAGGAGATATGAGAACTTGACTATGGACCTAATTTTAAGGTCCCCTTGTTTCGATGCAAATGGGTCAAGCTAATAGGAGGAGGGGTTGAGGTAGACAAGAAGTACGGAATAACAACAGTGGATCTCAACAATCTTATGAAGGTAGACAAGAACTTAGACGAACCATTCGTCTTAGCCAATGATGTGGCTCAGGTTTTCTATGTGAAGGACATGTCTACCAAACCGAAAAAAAGAAAAAAATAAGCAAATAGATACATCACACGATGAGCCAAAGCGTCACATAGTTCTTTCAGGGAAAATAAACATTGTGGGAGTGGAGGACAAGACAGACATGTCAGAAGATTATAATAAGTTTGATGAAATTTCACCCTTCAGAGTGAAGACTGACCCAACCATCCTGTTAAACGGTGCTAATACTCCATGGTTACGGCCGACGCGATCATAAGATTGACTATATGTATTAATTGAGCCATTTTTGGCACACATATGTATCTCAACATGGAAATCAATGTCATATTTCTTCTGTTAATAGTATATGTATTAAATGAGCCATTTTTCTTCCTGCCATTTCTTCCCGCAATTTTTCTTCCCGCCATTTTTTCCCGCCAATTCTTCCCGCCAGTTCTTCCCTCCAGTCATTTCTCACTATATATATATGTAGGGTTGGCCTCCATTGTCATTGCACATCTCTAGACTCAGATCTGCGACCTCATCACTCTTTCCCATGGCTTCCATCGTAGCACTAACCCCCAGGGAGGCGGAGGCACTTTGCGCCTCGAACTACCCCTGCCCGCCGGGGTACTGTGTCCCTGTCGGCTGGATGCTGAGCGCCGGAGGCGTGCCGGTTCCTCCTGGCCCTCTAGGTGTGGCGCGCCGGATGTCCATCACGAACCACTACTACTTCGAGCTCACGCCGGAGCAGCAGAGGAATCCCAGATGGCATCTCGACTATTTCCCTACTTGGGAAGCCTTCTTCGGGGATCAGCGTGAGAGGGCGCTCGCCAGGAAAGAGGAGGACGTCCCACCTCCTCGAAACTTCAACGAGGCCGGCCGTCGGCTATGGTGGCACGGTCGGACTCTCCAGAGTGTCATGGCCTACGACACTGCCGCTGACTCTAACCCCCGTATGTGCTACCCTCAAGTCCAGCCCACGCGTACTCAGCCTTCAAGGTTCAATTACGGCGACCCCAACGACGACAGCGATGACAGCGGCGGCGAGTACGACGACTACAGTGGCGAGTATTACAGGTGTAGGCAGGAGCATGACTGAATCACTCCAACATTCCGAAACAAGTTCGGTCGATTGTGACTTAATCTGGCCATGTATCTTAATTTTCAGTTTGTTTATGTATCTTAATTTTCAGTCGTGCTTTATGTAACTTACTGTTAGTTGCATTCTGTATTTTAATTCCAGTTCTATCTCATTCACAAAATGACCTATCTCATTCGAGGTTTCTTGGCTTTCGGGTCAAATGACCAATGTTATGGCTAGAATCAAGGCATAGTTTGTGATAATATGGCCATATTGTGCATACATGTGCATCATGGCATGGCAAACAATGTTGCAAGAGGAAGTTTTCCTTTTTGTCGCACCAAAAAGGCATTTTCCATTTTCCGGGCATAAAAAACGGACGGTTTTGTGAAGCAACCACCAAATGGCTAATTCAAAAAACCACCACCACATTTTACAAAAATACTAGACCACCTTATATAGACAATGTACCAACATGGGATCTGAAACCTTTCCGTCCACCTCTGGTGAAAAAGACAAATTCCTACTGAATCGGCAGGAAGTGGGTCAGATATGAACTACAGGTACATGATACGATGCTCATGATTTTTTACAAAAATCATTTTTAGGTTCAAAATATGCTATTTTATCAAAAATTCAATGCAAGATGAGCAAGGATTGGCCCCGAGCTAAGAATCTTCATGCCCGTTGTTCGACAAAGTTTGACGATAGTTTAAAACGGGGATAAGAAAATAAAAAAAGATCGAAACAGTGCGAAACCATTGCGTGGTGTTATATTATGTGACATAGTTAGAAGGAAAAATATCAAACTTGGTATATTGATTATGTCTCAAAAAACCTTCACAAAATGACCTATCTCATTCGAGGTTTCTTGGCTTTCGGGTCAAATGAGCAATGTTATGGCTAGAATCAAGGCATAGTTTGTGATAATGTGGCCATATTGTGCATACATGTGCATCATGGCATGGCAAACAATATTGCAAGAGGAAGTTTTCCTTTTTGTCGCACCAAAAAGGCATTTTCCATTTTCCGAGCATAAAAAACGGACGGTTTTGTGAAGCAACCACCAAATGGCTAATTCAAAAAACCACCACCACATTTTACAAAAATACTAGACCACCTTATATGGACAATGTACCAACAGGGGGATCTAAAACCTTTCCGTCCACCTCTGGTGAAAAAGACAAATTCCTGCCGAATCGGTAGGAAGTGGGTCAGATATGAACTACATGTACATGATACGATGCTCATGATTTTTTACAAAAATCATCTTTAGGTTCACAATATGCTATTTTATCAAAAATCCAATGCAAGTTGAGCGAGGCTTGGCCCCGAGCTAAGAATCTTCATGCCCGTTGTTCGACAAAGTTTGACAATACACTACAAGGAATCTGGATATATATGACCCTCCATTTTCGTCACAGAATCGTCACAATAGTCTGTTTATGACGATTCTATGACGATTTTGAGATCGTCGAAAGCTGAGCGTCGCAAATGAACTATAACGACGTTCTTTGAAAAATCGTCATAACCGTCTATGACGATATTGGATCGTCATAACCATTATGACGATCCCATATCGTCACGGGCAAACTGGCTTCGCCAGGTCATATCCTACGTGGTAGAGCCTACGTGGCACAAAATCAGCCCGGTCCATTTCAATAGTTTACATGGGCCAGGCCCAAAATTCAGTCCATTAATTTCTTCTTGACAAATCTCGTTTGCTGCTTGGGCCAAGCCCAATGTTTTGGCCTTTTTATTTACGTGGGCAGGGCCTTTTTAGCTCCAAGTTCACTTTTATTTCAATAATTTTGGTGAAATATAGCTCGCTGCTCCAGCCCAATATTTTTTGGGCCATGGCCTTTTTAGAGCCCAACTAACATTTGGTTAATTTCTAAAGTACCGGCATTAAATAATCAATATTTCAGTAAGCACATCCAAAATCACATTCGGTATATTACAATCAGAGATAATCCAGAATACATTACAATAATGGCTGTCAGTTGGGACCTTACAATAACAGACTAATGTACAGAGTTTACAACAAAATCCTGCTACTAATATGAGACCTTACAATAACAGACTAATATGAGACCTTACAAAACAGATAACGTCATACATACAAAATCCTGCTGCTAATATGAGACCTTACAATAACAGACTAGGAAGACCGAGTCTTCTTCAACATCCTCTCCTCGGCCTTTGAATTCACCTGCATGGAATAGAAACTTGCCTCTCCTTCTGAAACTACGGTTTCCATTTCTCGGCTTCAATCTCCTACAGCATGCATGCTCCTTGAGTGCCCAAAGCGAGATAGCAAGCTTGACTGGATTAATTTTGGTGCACAATGGAATATAAAGCTTGTCTAATTTATTTTAAGCGAATATTCTACAGTAGATATTTTCGATAAAGAGCATATATTAATATCATCCTACAGTAGATAGATAGGTCAAAGTGCAACAGACTTGCCAACAAAGTTTAGATTGGTCAGTAAACATCATGGTTATCACCACTGCTATTGACATGTCATAATAGTGCGTAAATAGAACCCAATGTTGAATTTGCAATTCTTGAGAGCTAGATGTGCATTAATAGCGATTAGGAACTTCACCTGTTGTTGTCGCGACTTCTGCGCCGCTGCAGGTTGCTGGTAATTGGGGTGCCCTACATAAGCTCCATAACCATACATGTTTGGGTCTTAAGATTGTGCATACCCACCACCATAAGCCTCATAAACTTGTCCATAGCCACCATAGTAACCAACAGCACCAGTACCAGCCCCCCACTGGTTGGACTCCTGCTGAGGATGAAATTATCAAAGATCATAATGTTACCCACTTTAGGTACAAAGTACAACATTTACAGGATAGAAGTTTGGTATATGAGATAACTAACCTGAGACTATTTATTCGAAGGGTTCCGTCCCCATGAAAGCCTCACATTCTTCCCACCAATTAAGGTCCCTTGCAGTATTTGAAGATCTTGCTTAGCAGAAGGCCTGAATATGCATTGACAAGAGTATCTTAGAAAAAAGTACTTGAGAAAACTTAAGGGATAAATAGTAAACTAAATAATCGAACTGTTCGCAAACTGGACAAAACCACATCTCTTCCCAACAGGTCCACAAAGGGCAATAGGGAGTAACTAAATTGGCTTAGCAAACAAGAAATAGTTAGGTCAATATACCCTACATAGTGGTATTCAAGCAGGCCCAGACATTTCATATCCCTAGATTGTAGTAAGCATACATGCAATATTAGCATAATGTACAATTCTACAGTACATAGTCAGATATGAAGGACCAACACAAACATATTCATATAGAAACCAATTACTCGAATGCACGATCTGCTAGACAAACCCACTAGTGCCCGAGACCGCCCCTGCTTAGTTACCCATATACCGAATCACAAACAGATTGAGTTTTGATTTTGAGATATCACAAACAGTAAAGTTTATAAGTTAAGCCTTTATTAAACAAATAGCACGCCTGAAACAAGTTCTTGCAGATGAAACTATACTAGCACAAACAAACTACATCTAAAACTGATTATACTTTCAAGCTTGTATCAGGCATACAAGCAAGAGCTAATGTCCAGATGAATTAACAACCCAGGAAAAAGCATGTGATCTTCCTTTCCATCAAAGAATGAAATCAATTTCAGACCATAAAGGTATACAGTCCATGCTACAAATAGGGAGCTTGTTTATTTTTACACGATACAACATAATATGTATATACTAAGGTCAAATTATCTGTGAAATCAAAGTAAATGAAGCAACAAATATGTCAATGCAAGTAGATGTATGTTCCTAGCCCACTAGAAAATATATAACTGCACTTTGTTGAATGTAAAGACTGACAAGCATTGACGAATGTAATATCAGGCATTTATCTCAAGACTGACATAGTTGAGAATGGATGTAAGTAAGGGAATGAAATTATTCTATATATAATGAAAATTAGGGGAAATCACAAGTTATTCTATATACAGTGCCTAACATATTATGAGATATATCATTTGATGTAACTCTATGCAATATCTAGGATAAATTTTATATTGCAGCATTATAATGATTACTATTCCAGATTACCATCACATTATTTACTATACAAAATTGAGCTGTCAAGACTAATGCACTGTCCGAATTAGTGGCATCCATCATTTGCAAAGATGTAAACAAATAATGAAGGCGTGCATTATCTTACAGTAATCTAGAAACAAAGGTATCAGGAAAAAGGATAAGCAACAAAGTTCATGAAATTTCTCACATTCTTGCTATATAAGAAGTGGAGCTCCCAAGTAGAGTCCATTGTTGCACAACTCAGGTTCATGATCATTTAGCCCCTCGAAGGGGGAAGATATTGCAATTTACAACACATGTTTGGTCTGTCTTGAGTGATTGCCTAAACCAAAGAAATAATAGGTTACTCCACATTGTTTATAGAACAGATAAAAACTGGAGGCAATAGCTGCACACATTAAGATCAGAGAAGAATTCCTTATCTACACACATTTAGCAAACAATGATTAATAGTAGTATCAAATCATATGAGTTTGTTTTGGAAATCACAGATCCACAATAAGTAATAACAAGAACATGATTGCTTGTATTCCCTTTCTACCTGTTTCATCATGGATACCCCATTCCCAAACATTCAGCAAGAACTAATCTAATAACCTAGAGCATCAACATACTAGTAAAATAGACAGGGCCTCAAATTTCCAGTGAGATGACCATGCTTGTTTGGTCTAGAAGGCTATGGACTCCTGGGAAGCGGATCTGATGCCCCTTGCCCTTGTCGTCCTTCCTAGGAGCAACGTGGTGTGGATACTGGGCGGGGAGAACAAAACGAGGGGAGAGGAGATGGGGTTTACCTTCGCAGCTTGCTGGATCAGCAGCTTGCTGGCGCTGTCCACCCAACCCCACCCTCGGGCCCGCCGTCGCCCGACAGTAGGGTGAGCTTCTGTGACATGGAGATCCCCTCCCCATATTTCCTCCCCTTCTTCCTCCGCCGGAACCACCGCTCCCAGATCCCATGTTGTTGCCGTCCAATCCACCACCGCCGTTCTCGGTCTCCTTGGCCGCGACTGCCGCGAGGAGGCGGGTGCTGGGGGTACCAGAGCGGAGCGAGAGGAGGGAAGGGGCACGAGGGCCATGCAGGTAGAGGAGGAAGCACTGGAAGGCAGAGATCTGCACCGAGGAGAGGGCGAGAGGCGCCAATAGTGGGATCATGGCGAGGGCTGGGGTTTTGTTAGGGGGTCAAACCATCACCGTCGCCGTCCGCCTCGGCGAGTTGTCGGCGGTGGCCATGTGGAAGAGGCTCTTGAACAGAGGACAAGAGTGGCGCAATCTAGAGTTAGGGAGGAGGGCGGCGGCAGTGTGCAGATCTCTTTGGAGAAGGAGGGGCGGCGGCGATAGGATTAGGGTTGGGGGTAGGTTTCGCTGGGAGGGCACACGCGCGGTATGTCCTATAAAAATATTTGGTGTCTGCGCGCAGGATGGTAGCATGCCAAGTCATCGATCCATGTCAAGTTCCCTCATATTAGCATCCTACCCGTCTATCTTGTTCGCATCCAACGGTCCATCTGCCTACTAATTATGACGATTTCATTTAAAGAAATTATGACGTTTTGAGCAAAATCGTCATAGTTCACTAAGGCTTTGGACCTCCCAAGTAGCTTGAGACCATCCGGTGTGGAATCTTCATAAATCTAAGACGATTTTGTAGATGGTCACTACCAAAACGTCATAAGTTGACACATTTCTTGTAGTGATAGTTTAAAACGTGGATAAAAAAATAAAAAAAGATCGAAACAGTGCGAAACCTTTGTGTGGTGTTATATTATGTGACATAGTTAGAAGGAAAAATATCAAACTTGGTATGTTGATTATGTCTCAAAGAAACCTTTACAAAATGACCTATCTCATTCGAGGTTTCTTGGCTTTCGGGTCAAATGACCAATGTTATGGCTAGAATCAAGGCATAGTTTGTGATAATGTGGCCATATTGTGCATACATGTGCATCATGGCATGGCAAACAATGTTGCAAGAGGAAGTTTTCCTTTTTGTCGCACCAAAAAGGCATTTTCAATTTTCCGAGCATAAAAACGGACGCTTTTGTGAAGCACCCACCAAATGGCTAATTCAAAAAACCACCACCACATTTTCCAAAAATACTAGACCACCTTATATGGACAATGTACCAACATGGGGATCTGAAACCTTTCCGTCCACCTCTGGTGAAAAAGACAAATTCCTACCGAATCAGTAGGAAGTGGGTCAGATATGATCTACAGGTACATGATACGATGCTCATGATTTTTTACAAAAATCATTTTTAGGTTCACACTATGCTATTTTATAAAAAATCCAATGCAAGTTGAGCGAGGTTTTGTCAGATTCCAAAATATACAAAAGATGCGGCATTTAAATATACAAACAATTCAAATGTTAATACAAAATAAAATATGGTTTTCTCTAATAAAATAGGGTTAGATTCGTTTTTATATGCTTAATATTTCTTATGTTCAAAGTTTTAGGGTTTGACTATTTTATTTTTGTTTGAATTGAATAATCAAAATTTATTTGTAAGTGTTTTAATCATTTTGAAAATTTTCATCTAAAGTAAATATACAATGTTTTTATATGAATGGATAGATATTATTTTTCTGAAAATTATGATATATTATTCATATTTTTCTGAGTTGAAATGAAAAAGATATGAGTTTTCTAAATTCTATCCTATTTTTTGAATTAAAAATGCCCTCACCCCTTTAATGCACGAAATAAATGCCCCCCTTTAACACCGGTTCCAGCCAGGAACCGGTGTTAAAGGGGGGCATTTATTTTGTTTCGCGCGCGCACACCCCCCCCTTTAACACCGGTTCCTGGCTGGAGCCGGTGTTAAACGGGGGGTGCGGGCGCGCGAAACGAATTCCCTCCCCTTTAACACCGGTTCCTGGCTGGAACCGGTGTTAAAGGGGGGTATAAAGGCACGCGCCTTCCTCTTCCTCTTCCCCCAGCCCGAGCGCAAAGAGGAGCATAGCAGAAGACGTGGCGGAGAAACAGACGCCGCCAGGCTGCCCGATCGACCACGCCTTCGCCATCCGCCGCCGCCCTCCACCGCGTCCGTGTCGTCCTCCACCTCGAAGCACGCGAGCCGGGACGACCTCCTCTGGCCGGAATCGAGCAAGAACCACCGTCGGCCTTCGCCGTTGTCACCATCGATTCATCACCGTCCGAAATCGCCTTGCCTCCCCGTCACCACCGACGCGTTCGCGGTGACCTTGCGGTCCCCCTAGACCTCCCCATCGTCTCCCTACCTCTCTAGTTTGAGCTGCCGCCATGCGTATGCAGCTGCCTCCATTGTTTGTCGTCGCCAGCCATGCTCTGGTGGTCAATCCACAGCGGCGCCGCCACTTTTTCGCTCCCCGCACTCGTTCGCTTCCAGCGCGCTCCTCATCGCAACGCGAGCCCTGGATCAGGGATTGATCGATGATTTGCAAGGTTGCCATGGATGACGTCAGCATGACGTCATGCATGTGCAATATTCTTTTCCTTTTGTTTTTATCAATTCTATAAATGAATTCTGTAATTATTCTCTGTAAATAGAAAATCCCTGATAGGTGGCCATACCTATAAGAGTTTTAATATTTTCTGTAAATATTTTCTGAAATTAATAAAAGTCTGACATGTCCTCGCCCGGTGCCGCCACTCACCGCCGACCCCGCCGGCCGACCCCGGTAGTGAATTAGTTATTAGTATTTATTAGTTAATTAGTAGTTTAGTGTTAGTATTAGTTTAGGGTTTATTTAGTTTAGGGTTATTAGGGTTTATTTAGTTTAGGGTTATTTCGTTTAGGGTTATTTATTTAGTTTAGGGTTATTTAGTGTATTTTATAGTTAGTATTAGTTTAGGGTCGTCACCTCGCTGCTCTGCAAGCGCCGCCGCTGGCCGTTGCCGTTAACGTCGCTCCGGTGACCCTTAGGTAGTGGCGCCGCCCGTTTTAGGTAGGCCGCATCACGCTGAAGCGAACCCGCTACCTCGCGCCCCCTAGGTCGCTCTCCAGCGTCGCCAGCCGCCGCTGTCTGGAGCATCCTCCGGTGAGCCACGGTCCCACGCGTTAGCCACTGTGGCTAGCCCCTCTCATATGCATCCGGGATTTCTCCGAATTAGGGTTTGGACCTCTCGGAACTCGTTTAAAATGATCAAGCATTTGTGTATTTATTTGTGTCTTTTTGTATGAATAATATGTATATTTGTGTATGAATCCAAGTCCACTTGAATGTTTACTCTCTTACTCTAGATAATATTATTGTTTTAGAAACTATGGATCCACTCAGTAGAAACCTTGAAGATGAAGAAATAATGGAGAACATGATCCACGAGGACACCTCACAATATCTGAAATTGGAGGGACATGATGACAGCTCAAGTAGTCATGGAGAAGATGACGACTCCGGTGAATGCACTTTAGTGATTACAAAGTCTGTCGAGGTATATGCATGGATTAAGCCTCTGCTGACTTGCACCGATTGATTTGTATATATGTAAATGTATTAATTAATGCTTCTTTCTTATTTTATCCCTCTGGATCGACCAGCCAGCAACAATCTTCTTCTACGAAAAAGAGCAAGCGAGGCACGAGCCATCGGTTGAAAGATCATGCAAATTTCACGATCGAAGCAGTCCGTGTTGATGGCAGGCCGATGGAGCCCAAGAAGGCCGCAGACAAATTTGTACGTCAGGCTGGAGTTCTGGTTAGGGACCAAATCCCAATCATAATTAAAAATTGGAATAAGCCAAAGAAGGGCGACGGTATCTTTATCGATGAAAGATCCAAAGAAACCCTTTGGAATTCGCTGTTGGTAAATTTCACCCTTTCGCTAGAGGAGGATGAAAACAAACCAGATATAAAGGAAAAGGTCAAAGAGTGGACTCTAAAGAAGATGGCTGACGCTTTCCGCAACTGGAAGACAAAATTAAACAAATTTGTCAAAGCTCGCGAGACTCCAGATTTCGAAGACGCATATTATGTGAAGATAAGACCTCACTGGCCCAAATTTGTGGCATACAAGGAAGGTGCTATAGCTACAAAGAGGTCAGAAACCAATACGCTAAATGTCCAGAAGAAGGAATATCACTAGAGGATGGGGTCAGGTGGCTACAAATCTCAGAGGCCTAAGTGGGAGGAAGCTGAGAAGGCCCTGCGCGCTAGAGGGATCACACCCCAGACACATGGGTGGGACCTACGTACAAAGACTTGGTTCTACGGAATCGGGGCAAGGTTGGACCCAGAAACAGGATTGTGTATCTTCCCAACCCTCCTTGCCAAACCCATCACTGAACTCATCACGGCATACAAGGAAACAGCCGCCAGGACCTTCCATCCCGACAGAGAGAATGACCAGATCACACGCGCCATCGGTAAAAAAGAACACCCTAGACATGCACGAGGCACAGGGGGTATGACGTGGAAGGATGGGTTTGCCGAGTGGGGCGACTCTTACAGATGGCATGGCAGAAAAGAAAAAGAGCGTACAGAGCGGATGACACAGATAGAACATGCACGTGTGGCGCTGCAGGCGCAAGTGAATGCACAACAGAGCCAACAAGCTACCGGCCCATCTCAGCGGCACGAAGATCCTGCATTGGAAGCTGCCGGCGGCCCAGACTCTGAACGGAAAAGCAGCGTGGCTTCCACTGAGAACATGCAGCCCATGCTTGAAATGGCGGGTACTCGATACCCGTGGATGAGATCACGGAGAGCGAACACACTGAGCTGCATGTGAGATTAATGGACTTATCCATTAAGGTGGTTGTCGGCTATGCCTTACCTCCTGTAGCTGGTGGAACTTACCACTGCCGACCGATTCCAGATGGCTATGCTATTGTCGGGGTGGATGAGGTTGTGAAGGAATATGAGGAAGCACAGCTTGGCCATGCTACAGGTGAAGGGGAAACTCAACTCAAATTTGTAGTGAAAACAACCATTCTTTGGAAAAAGGAACACATCGTGCTTCCAAATTGGAGGCCACTGGCACCCCCACCGTCTCCGCAGCGTCAGTAATCTGAGCCGCCTCCGCCATCTCCAAGTCATCAAAATACTCCCCTGTCATCTCTGGCGCTTCAGCCATCTCCTGCGCGGCAGCCATCTCCGGTGCTTCAGCCATCTCTTGCGCGGCAGCCATCTCCGGTGCGCCAGTCATCTCCTCAGCGTAAGCGAAAGAGCACTGCCACAAAGAGCATCACTAGCACTGCCACGAAGAAATCCGCAGGAAACCGTATGCCAAAGAGTTCAAGAAACTATGTCCCGCAGCCTTCCGCCAAGACATTGCCGGTTTTACCGTGGAATCGCAGCGACGAGGAGACCAATAGGATCTCGGAAGAAGAGGTCAAGAAATTCTTTGCACCTAGACGGGCCGAGCCAAAGGAGAAAATAGATCCGGTGGTGGTGGATAAGTTTTACAATAATCTTTTGAAACCTGAAAACCCACTTGTGCCGGACTACGAGCGCCAGATTTTGAAGGGGCATGCAAGGCGGAGGAAGACTGAAAGTAGCAGTCGTGTGGCACCCCAGAAAACAGTTCCCATGCTCGGAGAGCATGAAAAGCAATCATGCGCCCCGCTCCAAGTGTTCGACACACGAAACGCTCCTCCTGTAAATGATTACAAGGCAGAGCTACAAAGAAAGGCAAATGAGATAGGGATGACTTACATTGCATACTTGAACCTCATGGGAGACAACATTCCCACAGGATATGTCAACCCCATACAGCCATGGAAGTATGGGAAGAATCTCGTCAAGAAAGAGGAGCTCAAGAATCTACCAACAAAGATGCGAAAATTGCACAAGTGGTACCTTGATTTCTGCAAGACGAGAAAGGAAGAATGGATCACGGCGCATATAAGAGATTAGATTTTCTTGTGCGGAGACGACGAGATCAACTTCAACATTCAAGACTTGCATTTTCTATTCAATCAGAAGGAACTCGACAAAGCTGCCATCAGCCTTTATTGTGTGTAAGTACTATTTCTATAATTTCTATCTCATCTCATTCACTTCATTAATTGCATGAATATATATATGCTTACCATATATGTATATACTATTATGCAGGAAAAAGGTTATGGAATGCATGAAAGGAGGCCCTTTTGACATTGGGTTCGTTGACCCAAATAGAGTTCATGAAGAAGTGGTAAGAACCAAACCCGGACAAACAGAATATTACTTGCTAAGGTCTTTACTGAGACAACAAACCAAAAGGGAAATACTATTGCCTTACAACTTCTCGTGAGTACTGTTACCCTCTCTTGTACACATTCTGTTTCGGCTTACTCGATGTTAAGTGTAACTGATGATGAGTTATGCGTACGTAGGTTCCACTTTATTCTGCTAGTCATTCAACCTGACTCAGGAAAAGTCCTTGTCATGGACTCGTTACGAAAAGAAAAAGAGCTATGGGCAGACTTTAGAGAGATGCTCCAGAGGTAATTTCAATCATATTATCGCACTAGATCGGCAACTTTCGTGACAACAAGTAATTAATTACTCCTTTATCCATTTTCTTTGCCAGGCAGGGTTTGGAAAAGGTTCACGGGCAGGGCCGTGGGTGAATGGTCAGAAGAACTAAAATTTGTAGACCAAAATGCAAGTAATACTCGCTAGGTCTGCGTATCTCTTTGATTCTTCTTCCAATTCCATTATATCATGCTTTATTGATTATTATTTTGATTGAACTCTCTATTCTCGTAAAGTGCGCATATCAGGGACCTGGCAATAACTTATGTGGATACTATGTTTGCAAGTTCATTCGCAACAGGATATGTGTGACGGGCCAAGCCGCACTAGAACAACTTAGAGTAAGTAAACAAAGTACACAACATTATTTTATTATCATCAATTGTGTTGAGTTTTATTCTTATATATATTGACACCATTCTTCATATATATTTAGATCGAACGGATGCGGGAGCAACTCCTACCATTTGACCGCATACGAGCCATTCAAGAGGAATTGGCGGGGTTCGTACTTGATGAGGTCGTCACGCCTGGCGGAGAACTCTTTAGATATCCAAAAACTCTTTAGATGCTTGAACGTGTTTGTCTTGTACTTGATGCTTCAACGTTTACGGAGAATACCACACAATGACGATGTTTGTGTATAATAATAGTTGCTTAATTATTCATGTACTCGTATGTACCGACGACGATGTATGTGTATATACTGCTCCCGATCGATTTCCCCTCCCCCTCCCCGTTCCCGCCGCGTCGCAGAAATACGCCCAGAACGGGGCGGCGGCAGAACTCTGCCGCGGCAGAGATTTAAGTCGTTTTCCTGCCGCGGTAGAGATTTATGCCGTTTTCCTGCCGCGGCAGAGATTTACCTCCTTTTCCTACCGCGGCACAGAACCTTTAACACCGGTTCGTGTTAAGAACCGGTGTTAAAGGGGGGCTCTAACACCGAACCCTCAACAGCGGTTCTACAACTGCTGTTAGAGGGCCTTAGGAACCGGTGTTAAAGGCCCTTGTCTGCACTAGTGCATGTCCCTCTCTATGAGCACGCATCTCTCCGGCGGCGGCGGCGGCCGGAGGTGCGAGTGGGGCTGCCGGAACGGTCTCTCGAGCCTCCTAGCTCAGAAGAGCAACGCTCTCCGCCTGGGCTTCTGGCAGATGATCCTAGAGATGCTCAAGTTCAAGGAGGATGCGCATGAGAGAAACCTGGAGATCCTGGAGGTATCTGGATGATCGTGACTTCATGAGAGAAACCCTGACCTGGACCGGCATGAGACCCTGGGGCATTTCATCCAGACGCATCGATACTCCCAACTCTTCCAGGATGCTTACCTGATCCCAATCTGTGTGTGCATATGGTCGTGCCCGTCGCAGGGGGTCCTAGGCTTCTCTGCTTTCTTCGTGCTCTCCTTCTGCCGCAACCATCACCTTCTTCAGATCTTCGGTCGCCCCCAGTGGCTCACCGTGAAGGGTCGTTCGCATGCATATGTAAACAAGGTACTACTAACTCCAGTTCCTGTCCTACAAATGTCCTGAACAATGCAATGTAGCTGTCATCTGCAAAGGTGGAGCGTTTGATCATCCGCATATCTACATAGGTAAGTGAAGAACTGGAAAGTATGGGTTGTCGGATTGACTAGCTGCCAAGTCAAATCCGTTTCAAGTTTTGAAGGAGGTACTCTGCATGCCCATTCAATCTTTTTCTATCTTTTTACCATTTAGATCTATTGCTCTTGTTCCCAAATTATGATATTGTATGTTTCAAAGTCGTGAAGGTAGATGGTTCCGAGGAGATGAAGCAACACCTGAGGAGTTCAGAATTCTGGGAGCTTTCCAATATGTCTACAGGTAAGTAATAATTTTTCTCTGCTACAAATTTTAATTATTTTTATTACTGCCTGGCCAGCTGTTCGTCTCATCTCCAAACTGTTACCATTGCAGTGATATATACCTACATTGCGACGAAACTTTGATGCCACGGAATACATCAGCATGGAGCGCCTGGAACTTCCTGGGGACAAGGAGCAGTGGCGTCTCTGTCACCTACTGGCTAAAATTGTTACAGGTAAAACCCACATGCCAGAAATGCATGCATTAGATACACTTTGGTTAATTCTCTTTTCCACAATGATGGAAGTCTCACATCAATCATGTTCCCGTGCAAATTTTCAGAACATCAATTCTATCGGCCGGCCATTCCTAGTGACGCTGAATCCACCGCATGACCCGGATCATATCCTACTCAAATGGAACACTAGCCATCCTGTTCCGTCTGTCGCTGCTGCAATGGCTTCCCTGGAACTTCAGCAAATCCAGGGAAACAGAGGAATATGGTTCTGCGGCGCATATCAAGGTAAGTCCCTGATTTTGTCTTTCAGCATATATTATGTTCCTTCTAGATTCTACTCTGTTCCTAAATATAAGAAGTGTTTTGAAAGGCTAAAATAGCCCTACCAAAACATCTTATATTCTTAAACAGAGGTAATATTTCTGTTAGGTGTCTTATGTCCTGGATCCTACAGGTTATGGCTTCCATGAAGACGGTCTTAAGGTACTCTGTCGCTGCAATTTTACTTGTTCATTCAAATGTATATTGGCATCTTTTATTTCTGGGTTCGATTTACGGTGCATGTGTCAGCCCCTAGGAGATCTCTAGAGCTGCTAGTACTCACGCCTTGAGCACCTGGACACACGCACAAGCTCAAAGGGAGAATGAACACAAGTAGTGGGAGTGAGGGAGTCGGGAGAGTGAGGCCGAATGCTCCTTTTCATTGCGAGGTGTGCTTCGGTCCCCACCCCCTAAACTTAAGCTACATGGGCTGTCTTATTTTTTTGACCGGTCGAAACTCATATCGTGATCACGTCTATCTCTATATATGTGTACTCGTTCGAACTGGGTATAATCCACGTTCCGACCGGATGATCCCACCTCCTATTATCGCGATCTACATCTTTGTATGTCATATTTTAATTTTTTTTGTTGTTGTTATATAACTTCTGATTTTCGCTTTTCGCAGGCACATGCGTATACGTATATGGTGAGTATACGTCTAAGAGGATCATACGGAGTTCGGGTGGGTTCGTACGATCCTGTAAACAATCGGAATTGAGTTTTTATTTGTCAAAATTTGAAAGAGGGAGGGGGAGGGGGTGGGGGACCGAAGCAAAAGTGTTTCATCGCATAAACTGATACATGGACGTACTATTTATACTACTACACACTACTACCAGATGCACTAGCTAATGTGAACACTGGACTTGAAGTCTAGACACCATGCAAAATGCAACTTGACCTGCAACTATCCATGCCATCCTGACATGCTATCTTGACCTGCTGCAGCTTATCCCCTAACATTCTATCCTGACTACTGCTGCTAGCTATCCTCTTAACTAAGCTGATATTCTTGACTTAGTAGTTGTGGTAGAGTCTCACGTTCACACCCCATGTGCATGGAGTATTACCACACATCGCATGTGCATGTACTGCATGTGATACTCAGCACATATACTAATGCTACTAGCAGCTAGATTAAACAACAATTCTCCCCCTAATCTAGTTGTTGTTCACATTGACGATACCAATTTTCTCCCGCAGACTTTGGAACTGAGTGCGACTGAGAGCCTTAGTCAAGATGTCTGCTTCCTGGTCACTAGTCCCGATGAACTCCACGGATACAGAGCCCTTTTCTACGCAATCACGAATGAAGTGGTAGCGCAGATCAATGTGTTTGCTGCGATCATGAAGAACCGGGTTCTTGCACAGCGAGATCGCAGACTTGTTGTCGATGAACAATTTCACCGGCCCAGCTTCTTCGTTTAGTAGCTCGCCGAACAGATGGGCAAACCAAATTCCTTGGCACGTCGCCGTTGCTGCCGCTATGTACTCCGCCTCGCACGAAGAAGTGGAGACAACCTTCTGCTTCTAAGATTTCCAGCTTACCGGACTGTCACCGACGAAGAACAACACGCCAGAGGTGCTCTTCCTAGAGTCCACGTCGCCGGCATGATCGGAGTCCCTGAAACCGATCAGTGTATCACCGTCACCGCGGAGGTACACACACCCATGGTTTAGTGTACCGGCGATGTATAGAAGAAGATGCTTTACCGCTGCAAGGTGATCGACCGCCAGCGCCTCCATGAACCTGCTCAGGAAGCCCACGGCGAACGCAATGTCCGGGCGGGTATGAACCAGGTACCTGAGGCTGCCGATGACGCTGCGGTAGAACGTTGCGTCCATCGGCGTCTCCTTGCTCAGTTGGCATCGTGCTTCCATGGGCGTGTGCGCGGCATTGCAGCCCGCCATGCCCGCCTTGTCGAGCGCGTACGCAGCCTGTGTGATCGTGGTGCGCCCACGCTCCTGTTTTACCTCTAGGCCGAGGTAGTATCAGAGCAAGCCGAGGTCACTCATGGAGAATAACCGTTTCATCTCCTCCTTGAAACGGTGCACTTCTCGCTGCTCAGCACCGGTGATCACTAGGTCGTCGACATAGACCCCAACAATCAACAGTGTGTTCCCGGTTCCTCGTGCGTACACGCCGTGTTTCGTGACACTGCGCGTGAAGCCGAGCGAAGCTAAGCTTGCATCCAGTTTGACGTTCCACGCCCTTGGTGCTTGGCGTAACCCATACAGGGCCTTGTGGAGCTTGTAGACACCGTGTTCGTGTCCATCAGCGATGAACCCTAGTGGCTGGGATACGTAGACCTCCTCCTCGAGATCTCCGTTTAGGAACGCAGATTTAACATCCATGTGATGAACCTCCTAGCGACGGTGTGCCGCCAGAGCAAGAATGAGCAGTACAGACTCTAGCCTTGCCACTGGTGCGAAGACCTCCTCGAAGTCCACACCTTGACGTTGCACATAGCCCTTTGCGAAAAGTCGGTCCTTGTGCTTAATGATGTGCCCATGCTCGTTTTTCTTCACCTTAAACACCCATTTGAGGCCGATTGCACGGTGACCTGTAGGGAGGGAGGTGAGAGTCCAAGTATTGTTGTCGTCAATGGACTGAAGCTCGTCTAACCTCGCACGACGCCAACAGTCCTCGCGCTCCGCCTCACCAAACGATGTCGGTTCTTCTCCGGCCACAAGATGCAACACCTCGTCGTTGAAGAACTGCTCCGCTAGTTGCTGTGTACCGACAGGAGTTCCAAGGAGGTAATCGACGAGCCGGAACTGGTGTGGTGCGGTCGCGCTGTCTTGGGCGTCGAAGAGAGCCGATTGCACCGACAGAGGTGTCACGAACAGCACCTGAGTGGAGCTAGATGGGGGGATCTCAGCATCCTTCCTAGGTTTCGTTGTTGAGTGTTGTTGCCGGGCTGGAGACGGTGTGGCTGAAGGCGTTACAGCAACATGACTGTTTGCGGGAGTTGTGTCCCGGGAACGAAACGTGGTCGACGTGGCCGCATGCGTGACGTAGACGGGGTACTCTACTATGAAGGATCTGCTTGCTGGGGCCTCACCGGGCGCCTCCCAGTTCCACCGTGCCTCTTCGTCGAAGATGACATCGCGTGACACATGTAGGCGCTTGGAGACAGGATCTTACATCCTATACGCCTTAGAACTGTCTCATAGCCGATGAAGATCATGGGGGTGCTCCTGTCATCGAGCTTCTACAGGTGCGGGCGCGCCACCTTGACGTGTCCAACGCAGCCAAAGACGAGGAGGAAGCGCACGTCCGACTTCTTGCCATGCCATGCTTCATAGGGCGTCATGCCGTCAACGCTCCTCGTGAAGCACCGGTTGAGGATGAACACTGCCGTAAGTACCGCCTCTCCCCAAAATAAGTTTGTCACTCGTTTAGCCTTGAGCATGCTGCGTGCCATGCCCAACACTGTCTGGTTCCGCCGCTCGACGATGCCATCCTGTTGCGGCATGTATGGCACAGTGAGGTGACATTGCACGCCAGTCTCGGCGCAGTGCTCGTAGAAAGTGGCTGACGTGAACTCGCCGCCACGATCAGTGCGCAGCACACGCAGCTTGTGCCCGCACTCTACCTCAGCTGCCACCTGGAACTTGACAATGGCGCGTGCAGCCTCGTCTTTGGATGCCAAGAGCTCCACCCACATGTACTTGATGCGATCGTCAATCAGCAGCAAGATGTAGCGTCGGCCTCCTGGCGTCGGTGGCGTGAGCGGGCCGCACAAGTCCCTGTGTATGAGCTCAAGAGGCTTCTGGGCCCTGTAGTGTGCCTTCTGCGGGAAAGGTAGGCGCCGCAGCTTCCCGGCAAGGCACGCCTCGCACGGCTCGTCGGCATGCTCGATGTGTGGAAGACCACGCACCAAGCCTCCACGGGCCATCTTCTGCAAGCCATCGAAGTGTAGGTGCCCGAGCCACGCATGCCAGCGCCAGGCATCGGACACATGACCCATGGCGAGGCACACTGGACGTACAGGTGTGAACCGAAGTTTGTACAAGCGATTGGGCGAGCGTTGTACCCAGGGAAAAAAATTTCGTTCGGCCCAAAAATTCGTAGACCAACGAAATTCACCAAATTTCGTAAATTTCATGAATTTCGTGAATTCATTTCGTGCAAATTTGCAAAATACGAATTCAAATTTGAACAAAATTTTTAGAACAAAATAGACAACAATGATTTAATATGATGTATTAAAATAAAATCAACTCTGGTAGAATTTAAACACAAAAATAAGACCCCAAGTTCTAACAGGCATACAAAAGCGTGTATCCTAACATTTGTAAACTATGGATTCTAACAGACACAGTGGTTCCTGATTCTTGATTCCTCTTCTTGAATAGATACTTCACATACTTGACAGCAAATTGCCAAGTAGATAATTCCTCCAACAATAACCTAAGGTACAGTGGGGAAAAAATATACATGTTTTGGACTAGCTACAGCAGGAACAAAATGTATATGTTGAGATATATAAGATAACAAATAACTAACCGTGGTTAATAGTAGTGGCTATTGGGGTCCTTCCTCGGCACATTGCCTCGTTTTGAAACCCGACGTGGTATAGTCGGCGTGTTCACTTCTTGCTGCTCACCACCTCTTTCTTTGGCCGCTTCAGTATTTTCATGCGAGTACATCTCATCATCTTCATTATGTTTTTCACCAAGTGACTTGTTTTCAAGTTCAGCACCAAGATTTTCATCATCTTTGTCACTTTTAGCAAAATCCTCCTCTTCCTCCTCCCACTTCTCCTCTTCCTCCTCCTCCTCCTCCTCCTCATCCTCCTCCTCCTCCTCCTCATCATCATCATCATCATCATACTCCTCTTCATCCTCATCCTCATCTTCGGTTTGCATGACTTTCTTTCCTTTTCCTGAGATAATCTTTTTTGCAAGAACAGAGAGTTTCTTGGTCTTCCTCTTTCCCTTCCTTCCCACACGACCAAGCTTCCTCTTTATACTTTCCCGGCGTATTTCTTCAATAACAATCTGAGATGGACCGCCATCTTCATCCAAAACTGGGCTAGATTCACTCATTGAATTATTCAGCCAATCCATTATTGGGTTATCTTGCTGAAATAGTGCTGTATCATTAATTATGGAGATAGCATCAAGCTCCCTTTCCTCCCGTTCAATCTCTCTTTGCTGGATACGCAACCTCAGGTTGTAGCGCACGGTCACAAGATCATCCAGCTTCTCAAAACAAAGCCTGTTTCTTATCGTTGTGTGAATCAACGCAAACATACTCCAGTTGCGTTCACAGCCGCTGGATGACACACATTGCGACACAATCCGAAGAGCATATTTTTGCAACAGTGGAACATCTCCTCCATACAACAACCACCAAGAAGCTGTAATAAATATAAAGAGAAAATACATTGAATGGTCATTTTGTGAACAGTATCAAGCAGTAAAATAGGTTACACAATTGAAAATAACCACAACGCTAGAAAACTCTATGTTAACTCACATGCTGTCATGTTGGATGCTGCAAGACGAGCCATTGTTCCACTGAACATTCCTCTGTTAGCACGGAAGTTCAAAAACTGCTTCATTACCATCATTGCTTCTTGGCTAGATTCTGCTATCTGTGATATCACACGTGTTAACTTATCCGCGGCATCAGGAGATTGACTTCTCTTGAATTTGTAGTGGCCTTCAAGATCAAGAACATTAGCTGCAAGATATGATATTAGATATGTAATAATAATTGACAATTACCTAACTCGAAATTTATAGTCGTACTAGCACATTACCTGCATTGAGGAGTGTGTCTGTGTAAAGATGGCTAACTCTGGGAGCCACCTTACTCATGTATTTCTTAAATTCATCTGTCCCGCTACCAAAATGAGCCTCCATCATATGTATAGCATTTGTCATCCTCAACTGAAAACCAGAAGTTGTGCCATTCTTTTGCTGATCAGCATAACGTAGCATTGTATATAGTGGTTCCACACTATCAAGCACCCACTTCAGATCAGTCCACCATTTACTACTTGTCAAACAATTTTCTACATAGTCAAAGTCTGGCCCATTTCTCCATTCACTATTTCTCCAATCTGCTGACACCATCCACTCTCTAAACTTATCTTTCTTGTCAAAATAACTTTGAAGAAAAATAAAAACAGTACCAAACCTGGTGGCGTTTGGTCTGATCAACTCGCCACCTACTGTGTTCCTCATCTTCTCATGTAATCTCTTAGTGTTGTAGAAAAATCTACATATCCTTTTGGCACTAATGACCACTTCATCAACCTCTGGGAATCGAGCAATATCTTTCAACATGAGATTGATTGTATGAGCAGCACATGGCTGCCAAAAAATATGAGGATACTCGGCAATTAGAAGTTCACATGCTTTTTTATAATTGGATCCATTGTCAGTGACTATTTGCATAACCACCTTATGGCCAATCTCATCAACAACCACTTTCTTGATTTCTTCATATAAGAAAGCTGCATAGAAAATTAGCAATATAAATTAGATATCTAGATAATAAACAATGGTAGAAATGTTTTGGAAGTTCTCAATTATCAGTACTTGCATTCTGAATTTTTCCGGTTGCATTGATAGACTTGTGAAAAAGCATTTTCTCATTGCAATATACCATGAAGTTTATGACGCTCATTGAAGTTGGTCCAGTCCATGAGTCGCACATAACTGTCACACCAAATTGCTCCCAATCAACTCGGCACTCATCAATATATTGTTCCAATTCCCTACGGTTGGCAAGAAGGTACTTCCCATCAATATCAGAGCCTTTGGGGAGAGGCTGCACTACACCAAGCTCCATAGAAAGCAACAATGCTGCTCGAAAATAATAGCAATTGGCTTTACGTCCAGGAATATCATTAGCATGAAAAAAACGTGCCCAAGCTTGCCCAACCCTATCTACTTTTGTTTTGTCAAAAGCATGAGCAATCTTTGGTTGGAAGGTCACTTTCCCAATGCCAACTGAAGGTTTTTTAACACCACTAGCACGACTAGTAGTATGACTATGGCTACCAGATGCAATGTCACCATTCCTCTCCACCTCACGCCGAAGCTCCAAATCTTTCATTGCTCTTCCGATTGCTATCTGAGTTCGGGCATCACAATCACCATCTTCATTCATGTCAAAATCCCCCCGCATCTCTTGCACAAGTTCTTCTTCAATCCTGTAAGCACGCTGCTCATCTTCCTTTCTCTTTTTCATTTTTTCAAGTCGCTTCTTCCTCAATGCAGCGCGCACCTCTTTAGGAACGCTGTCACATGGTCTGATCTCCTTTCCCAAAGCCGCTAGATGATCAGTCAAGCGGGTTGCCAATCCACTTTCATATTCACGTCCACAATAAAGACATTTAAATCCTTGTCTGCCTTGGCGGACGCCATGATTCCATACATAGTTAATATCCCCAGTGTACATAAAGCCTGTGTATGACAAAATTCTATAGTCATTTGACTGTTTCTACATATATCCAATTTGGCAGCATGTACGTGAACAGAACGGAACCAATAAGCTAAGAACATCATGCTATACTATATATACGTGCGAGAAAATCTATTACATAAAAAAAAGGAGGCAAACTAGGCACCAAACTAAAATAATCGCATATATATAATGCCTAAACGTATGATAAAAAACTGGAGGTATTCACTCGATGCATGTTCTGATCCAACACATATAGAAAAAATTATGAGGTAAGGATTAAAAGAACTTAGTATCAATCCAACACATGCATTGAACTTAGTATCAATGCATCATAGTTTTACTATAACTTAATCTACTTAACATTTTTCTGCCAAAATACAAGATTAAAACGAACTGTAGCACTATTTAATCTACTTCCACCGACCGACTTGGTTTTGTCTAAATTCGGATGTATCTAAACTAAAATAAGTCTAAATACATCCGAATCTAGACAAATTTGAGTCAAGTAATTTGGGTCAGAGGGAGTACTTAATCTATTTGGCATCATGTATGTTTGCAGCACTATTTTCTACTTTCAAAATTTTACTCAAGAAGACAGAGACAACTAAGATATAATACAATACAAAATTAAAATTTACAGTGTTACTAGCAAGACATAGAAGCCACAGAACGGATCACAAGAACGAACTTGTAACTGAATAAAGAAAGATTTCACCTGTTCGGGCAGGGGGAGATTGTGTGGCTGATGCACTTGGTGTGGCTTCATGTGTGGTGGCGCCATTCATGCCAAGGCCACTATTCCTTTCACGCCTCCCATGCTGGTCACTTGGAGGAGGCCGTGGAGCCATGAGAGAGGAGCCTCACGGTGCAGGTGCAGCCAAAGGAGCTGGGGAATTTTCAATCTGAGAGAGACGATTGGAGATTGAAGACTGCGGCGGCTAGGGCATGCGGAGCTCCCAGGTGAGTATAAATACTGAATCGTGATGGTGGTGTATTGGCTATTGGGGCCTCTCACGGCCCAGGCCTGGTAGAATAGCGGTATGTTTTAAACGGGGCGTAAAAAAATCGTGGCCCAATGAAATTTACTAAATTTCGCCAAATTTCGTGAAATTTCGACGAAATTTTTTTCCCTGGTTGTACCTTCATCAGCAGGCGATTTCGCTGGTCTCGCACGCTGAGGATTCCACGACGTATGTGGATGTCATACCAGCTCTCGTCGAGTTGTCCGAGGCTCACGACGTTGCTCTTGAGCGCCGGGATAAAGAAGACCTCGGTGAAACCACGGTGATTTCCCCCGTCGATGGAAAACACAACGGTGCCACGTCCGTGGATATCCACCACTGAGCTTTCCGCGAAACGCACCTTGCCAGTGACTGAACGGTCCAACTCAGCAAAGGCATCAATGGAGCCTATCATGTGGTTCGTCGCGCCAGTGTCGAGGAACCATACTTCGCCACGTTGGTCGTCGTCGTGGGAAGGGGTGACAATGGCCCTCTCCTTGTTGAGGAACACTTGACCACCGGTGCGTGTCATGGTGTTCTCGGGGCATTCGAGCACCTCCTCGATGCACGCCATCATCAGTCTAGGGCCTTCGTCTTCCTCGGCCTGGAAAAGATTGGCAGTGGCCGGAGGTGCTGCCGGTGCCGCTTCATCCCGCTGCTTCTTGCGGCATTCACTGGCCCAATGGCCCTTTTTCCTGCAGTACCGGCAGTTATTCATGCCGATGTTGTTGTCGGAACCTTGCGTCGGCGTGGTCTGCTGCTGAGGCTGACCGCCCTTTCGCCCATTTCCAAGACGGCCATTGTTGAGGCCACCCCCTTTGCCACTTGTTCCGCCTCCCGGTGGCTATCTCTTTCGCGCCTCCCATTGTTCCCCAGTGAGTAGGAGCTGGCCGCTGGAGCTGACTCCTTGATCATCGTCCAGTCGTTCCTCAACGGCTCGGAGATGGCCAACAACCTCCTCGACAGTGAGCGTTGCTGGGTCGAGGAGTGTCTCGATGGAGAAGGCAATTTGAACGAAGCGCGTAGGGACAACAGAGAGGAATTTTCTCACAACCTTCTCTTCGTCGACCGAGTCTCCGAGACAGCTCAGAGCGGACGCGATGTTGGAGATGCGCATCGCGAACTCGTCGATCCGCTCGTTGGCCTTGAACGTGACGGTTTCGAACTCAGTTCGGAGCCGGCGCACACGCGAGTCGCGCACACGATCGTTTCCCTGGTACTGAAGGCGGATTGCCTCCCAGGCCTTTGGCGCTTCCCTTCCCCCACGAGCATGCAGTGCATCTCCGATGGGGTAGAGCGGAGCAGCGTCGCCAACGCCTGCTTGTCCTCCCTGCGAGGTACGGTCTCGTCCTCGATCGCTTCCCAGAGTGATGCCGCCTGGAGGTTCACCTCCATCACCATCGCCCAGTTGGTGCTGTTGGAGCGCGTCAACATCGGGAAGGAGAGGTTGGTGCCGCTGCCTCCTCCGGTCTCGCCGACCACTTGTTGCACGACAATCTCACCGCCATTGCGCCGCAACCTGCTGCGCCCATGGCTCAGCGATCGTCGTCGCTGCCCGGGCGAAGGTGTTGTAGATTGGCATGGCGGTGATGTGCCGTTATTGCCTCTCCCGTTGCCTTGCGACATGGTACTAACATGGCTCTGATACCAATTGTCAGCCCCTAGGAGATCTCTAGAGCTCCTAGTACTCACGCCTTGAGCACCTGGACACACGCACAAGCTCAAAGAGAGAATGAACACAAGTAGTGGGAGTGAGGGAGTCAGGAGAGTGAGGCTGAATGCTCCTTTTCATTGCATAAACTGATACATGGACGTACTATTTATACTACTACACACTACTACCAGATGCACTAGCTAATGTGAACACTGGACTTGAAGTCCAGCCACCATGCAAAATGCAACTTGACCTGCAACTATCCATACCATCCTGACATGCTATCTTGACCTGCTGCAGCTTATCCCCTGACATTCTATCCTGACTACTGCTGCTAGCTATCCTCTTAACTCAGCTGATATTCTTGACTTAGTAGTTGTGGTAGAGTCTCACGTTCACACCCCATGTGCATGGAGTATTACCACACATCACATGTGCATGTACTGGATGTGATACTCAGCACATATACTAATGCTACTAGAAGCTAGATTAAACAACAGCGTGCAGGAGTCTGCAGCTCAAAGTTTGCTTGGGCAGCAGAGCAACCTTCTTCTGAATCCAAAACATATGGTCCCATCATGGACCGAAGCTGGGGTTCGTCTTCTAGTAACACGGTTTCTCAACAAATATGTAACCATGAGAAACATCATGTGAGTCATTATGATATAAAATTCTTGCTATAGCCCCCAGACATTGGATGATAAGAAACCTCACCTATTTAGTTTTGCTTATCCCCAGCATTCTTGAACAAGGTGGTATTCTGTTCAGTTTTGGAGAAGTAGTCAAAAATTGCCTTGTAAAAACTGTCCTACGCGTTAATGACCCTCTCTTCTATTGGAAGGTTAGGTTATTATCTCTTCTCTTGAGTTTTGGTGGCTGATTTCTTGACGTTATCTCTCATGGGAACACAAAATGTGGTTTCAGGTTGCAACCGAGGCAGACCTTGGTTTCGCAGATGCATATATCAACGGTTATTTTTCTTTTGTTGATAAGAGGGAAGGACTTCTAAATCTTTTCATGGTAAACTAAATACACATTATGCTTTATTATTCTGGCATACTTTGCATCTAAACTAAGGCGCTAAGTCATATGTCTACAGATTCTCATTGCTAACAGAGATGCACAGAGGAGTAGTAATGGCGCTGCCAGTAAAAGGTACTAAGTTTAGGATCTTTGAATTTATCAACCATCATATAATTGCTTGGTTAACTGGCAGGGGTTGGTGGACACCCATGCTTTTAACAGCTGGGATCGCACCGGCAAAATATTTTTGGCGCCACATCTCAAGGAAAAATACCATCACACAGACTCGCCGAAATATTTCTCAGCACTATGATCTGGTCACTCCGAATGCATCTTCATCCTACTATCTTGATCTATGTCTAGATGTTCTCACTGACACATCACAAATTCTAAAATGTGCATGCAGAGTAATGATTTCTTTGCACTTTTTCTGGATCCAACGATGACATACTCTTGCGCAGTATTCAAGGTTCGTTAATTGTGTGATCAGTAGTAGGACTAACAACAAAGAGTGCATGAATCTTACAAATTAAGTGGCGTGAGATCTTTATAGGTGGAAGATGAAAGCTTAGAAGTAGCGAGCCTACATAAAGTCAACCTCCTAATCAAGAAGGTAATACTACTATAAATATTAACACTTGATAGGTACATGCATAGATACATACATGATCTGATAAATATGTAAAAATTTAAGGCTAAAGTGGAGAGAAATAATCATATTCTGGAAATCGGTAGCGGTTGGGGTAGCTTGGCAATGCAAGTGGTGAAGCAAACTGGATGTAAATACACAGGGATTACACTGTCTGAGGAGCAACTTAAATACGCTCAAATGGAAGTTTAAAAATCTTGTTTAGAGGTAAAGTGTGATCCTAATTATACTACCTTCAGACAAAACTATCAATATTTTTACCCAAGCGGAAAATCAATCCAGTTTAACTAGTGCTTCTCTCTGTTTTCTATTTACAACATCTATATATTGTGTTGTCAGGATCGCATAACTTTCCTGCTGTGTGACTACCGTCAAATACCGACTTGTTATAAGTATGACAGGATCATATGTTGGTAAGTAGTAATCCTGTTATGCTGATATGAATAAAGTAAATCGAAGGAGGTGTTTACCTCTTGTTGATACATGCAGTGAGATGATCGAAGGGGTTGGTCATGAATTCATGAACGATTTCTTTGGCTGCTGTGAGTCTCTCTTGGCTAAGGATGCACTACAGGAAATAAGGTATACGCCGACGGTGTTTGTATACGCCGACGGGGAAAGGTCGGGCCCGTCGGCCCACTTCCCCGGATTCGTCAGTTGGGCCAGCCGTCGGCGTACGCTTGCCGTCGGCATAGGGAGAGAAGCGCCGACGGTAGCCATCAGGGAAGAAAAACCGTCGGCGTCAAACGGAAGCCTCCTGACGGTGACCGTCGGCCTATACGGGGCCGTCGGCGTTAAGCCCTAGTTAACGGCCCACCTAACGGGGCCGTTGCACGCACAGTTACGCCGACGGTCGGACCGTCGGCCAAGTCAGTGGCACCCTATACGTCGACGGCAAAGCCGTCGGCCTAGGTTTTTTTTTCTCCAATGTCTAAAGTACTTATATTTGATATTTTTATTTATTTTCCACGCTAATTTAATGTAGATGTAATTTATAAATAAATTGGTGTTTGTAAATTAACCACACGAATCTTCGCGTATCCCACCGCACCCGCAAAGAATACGAACCGAATCTTTCGGAACCCGATGCGAAAATATAAATGTAAAATAGGAACAACAAAATACATATATAATACACAACTACAACATAATTATTGAAGATATGTCTCATTTTGTACGAACCTCGAAGAACCGAAACCTCTCTTTTGGGGAAACCGTAGAAACCCCTCTTTTTTGGGGACCCTCGGGCATCGAACCCACTATTTGGAGAAACCCTATACCGTGTGAAGGTTATCGCATGCACGCTTTTAAAGGCCAAACAATTACATTGGTATAACCTAAACAAACGAAAATTACCAAAAAAGTATATTGGTTAACCCACGATTGCATGCGATAACACATATATAAGCGTGCTGGACATGTAGGAGTAGGCTCCCGCCGCGGGTCAAACGAGGGTAGACCGGTGGAACCCTGGGCCTATCCTTGGTTTTCCATGTAGATATGACCTAAACAAACCTAAACCTCCAAGAGAGTGCGTTGTTCAACCCTCGTACGGAGAATGCTACAGGGGTAGACCCGCGGGTCCCTCGGATTAGGGTTTCGTCGGAAAAGGACCGCCCGAGTGCCGGGATGCCACGGGAACATGCGTGTGGCCCTAGCATACATGCACAAGGGTGGTGGATTTCCCCTAGACGGAAAACCTAGCTCCCGGGTGTGACCGTCCACGTTGCATGCGATAACACCTATAGAAGCGTGCTGGACATGTACGAGTAGGCTCCCGCCGCGGGTCAAACGAGGGTAGACCGGTGGAACCCTGGGCCTATCCTTGGTTTTTCATGTAGATATGACCTAAACAAACCTAAACCACCAAGAGAGTGTGTTGTTCAACCCTCGTATGGAGAATGCTACGGGGGTAGACCCGCGGGGCCCTCGGATTAGGGTTTCGTCGGAAAAGGACCGCCCGAGTGCCGGGATGCCACGGGAACATGCGTGTGGCCCTAGCATACATGCACAAGGGTGGTGGATTGCCCCTAGACGGAAAACCTAGCTCCCGGGTGTGACCGTCCACGTTGCATGCGATAACACCTATAGAAGCGTGCTGGACATGTATGAGTAGGCTCCCGCCGTGGGTCAAACGAGGGTATACCGGTGGAACCCTGGGCCTATCCTTTGTTTTCCATGTAGATATGACCTAAACAAACCTAAACCACCAAGATAGTGCATTGTTCAACCCTCGTACGGAGAATGCTACGGGGGTAGACCCGCGGGTCCCTCGGATTAGGGTTTCGTCGGAAAAGGACCGCCCGAGCGCCGGGATGCACGGGAACATGCGTGTGGCCCTAGCATACATGCATAAGGGTGGTGGATTGCCCCTAGTGGTGGAAAAAATAATCATTTTAGAATATTACATTTTTTAGAATGTAATAAAAATAATCATTTTTTATAGTTTAGCTACGTCGATGGCAAACTTGCGTAATATAACCACACAAAAAATGTAGATAGAAGTTTAATAAAAAATTAATCATTTTTTAGAATATTAATTTTTTAAAATATAATAAAAAATAACATTTTTTAGAGATGCTTTTTTTTCAGACAGTCTACGCCGGCGGCCTTGCCGTCAGCCTAGACCAGTCCGTGGGTAAGCTATAGCCGCCCACGCCTGGCTCGCTTCTTCCCTTCCACACACGCGCGTTTCCTTCTCTCTGCCTCCACCCCACGCCACCCAGCCGCCACGCGGAGCTCGCCGCCGTGCCGCCACCGCTGCTGCTCCTCCTCATCCTCCCGCTCGCCCACCCACCCCCGAGCTCCTCCTCCCCTCCTCCTCCCCTGCCTCCCTTCTCCCGCCACCAGCCCCTCCGCCTCCCCCGAGCTCCTCCTCCCCCGCCTCCCCTCCCCCGAGCTCCTCCTCCCCCGCCTCCCCTCCTCCTCCCCTGCCTCCCCTCTCCCGCCGCCGTCCCCTCCCCCTCACCGAGCTACTCCTCCTCTGACTCCCCTGCCTACCGAGCCTCCCCTCCTCACCCAAGGCCCCTCCCCCAAGCTCCTCCTCCTCGTCGGCGCCTTCCCCCTCCCCACCGGCCCCTTCCCCCTCTGCCTCCCCTCCTTCCCGCTGGCCCCTCCCCCCTCTGCTTCCCTTGCTCCCCGCAGGCCCATTCCCTCCTCTGCCTCCCCTCCTACATGTATGTTTCTAATTATTCTAGTTGTTGATTATTGTTTGTTGCTAGTTGCTAATTATTGTATGTTGCTAGTTGCTAGTTGCTAATTATTCTAGTTGCTAATTATCCTCCTATATGGAATGTTCATGTTGCTAATTAACTAGATATGAAATGTTGTTGTTCATGTTGCTAATTAACTAGATATGAAATGTTGTTGTTCATGTTGCTAATTGTTCTCATGTGTGTTGAAATGTTTTCGCTAGCTCCTGTCGCTGTCCCGAAGGTCGCTGTCCTGGAGGTCGTCTTCCCGGAGGTCGCCGTCCCAGAGGTCGCTGTCTCGAAGGTCGCCTACTTCCTCTACCGCCGAGGGTGAGCTAGAACTCCGTCTCGTCCCTCGCATTTTTTATGTTAGTAGATTCCATTTCCACGTCAAGTCGCGTCACCTAGGTGTCATATCCCGTCTGCGAGCGTTACGCGGATAAATATGCATTAGAGGTCGCATATTATGAAGCGTAACGCTTGCGGCATTTACGGGACAGTCGGCCGATGCGTAGTTGGGTACGTTCTCCATGCTCTGTCCTGGTCCGAGTCAGGATTTCGGTAGCGCCTCCCCGTTGTTCTCCGGATGCACATCCTCTTGGATTTTTGCCGAGACGTGTATCGGGAGAGCAGCGGGGAGGTGCTGCCGAAATTATGGCTTGGAACAGGGTAGAGCATGGAGAATCTACTCAATCTACGGATCCGGCGGCTGCTAGGACCCTCTATACCTATTAGAGATGTAGGTTATGCGTTTTTCTCGGTAGATAAATAGAAAATATGATGCATTTAGTTTCATGCTATTATTTGATATGAAATGCTATGTTTATTGTTTGGTTCCCAATAAAAACAGAGGATGGATGATAATGGGTGGATATACAGTGGCAGTACTAGTGTTGTTGATAGAACAGATGAGTGTACATGGAAGACTGATCTGTTAGTGAAGGAGTTAGCGCGTGGTTCAAAGGCAGGAATTCGTCCAACTTGCCCTTGCGCTCATTGCAATAAGCGTCATCGTCAGTCAAAGGAGGAAATGAAAAAACACCTTTGGAGATATGGTTATATGCGGGACTTCGTCACGACGGTTGACTTTACTCGGTACGAACGTGATAGAGGTGAGGTGATGCGGCAACGGATCAATGGCAATGAGGGCGATGGGATTAGAAATTTGCTAGATGATTTCCATGATGCCGACATGCCAGATTCGCCACCTTCACATGAACCGCTAGAACTGGAGAAACCTCGTGAACCAGAGGATCCGGAGCCAAGCGCGAAGGCCTTATATGATTTGATGGCCTCGGCTAAGAGGCCTCTGTACGAGGGTTCAAAGATTTCTCAGCTCGATGCCATCTCGCAAGCACTAGCCAAAAAGCTCCAGTACGGCAACACCCGTTCATGCTTTGAAGACCATCTGCAAACATATGGTAACATGTTGCGTGAAGGGCATTGTCTGCCTAAAACCATGTACGAAGCAAAGAAAATCCTGCGAGCGCTCAGCATGGAATACCAAAAGATAGATTGTTGTCCAAAACGTTGCCTCTTGTTTTGGAAATAGTTTGCGGATGACAATTACTGTAGCAAGTGTGGGGCCTCTAGGTATCATGAGGTGGGAGACGATGGTCAGAAGACGCAGACAAAAGTCGCCATGAAGATTCTTCGTTATCTCCCATTCATAAAAAGAATCCAGCGGCTTTACATGACCAAGGAGTCTGCCACACAGATGACGTGGCACAAGGCGGGGAAGAGATATGAGGATGAGCAAGGACGGGTAAAGATGGGACATCCATCTGATGGTAAGGCATGGAAGAACATTGATAGAGACCATCCCGATGAGGCAGGAGAGGCTCGGAATGTTAGAATTGCTATAGCAACAGATGGATTCAATCCATATAGTATGTCGACCGCCTCGTATAGTTGTTGGCCCGTGTTTTTTATGCCGCTCAATCTCCCTCCCGGAGCCCTAATGTAAAGGAAGACCATATTCCTGTCGCTGATCATTCCAGGGCCTGAATACCCGGGGAAGAATTTGAGTGTGTACATGCAACCGCTTGTGGAATATCTGAACCACTCTTGGCACCACGGGACGTTGACATACGACCGTGCATCAAAGACAAACTTCTACATGAAAGTTTGGTTCCACTATTCCATGCACGACATGCCCGGGTACGCCCTATTCTGCGGATGGTGTATAGCTGGTAAGTGGCCATGCCCAGTGTGCAGGCATCTACTTGAGTTCCTTTGGCTAAAGGCGGGTAAAAAGTATTCCGCATTTGACATGCATCGACCGTACCTCAAAGGAGACCATCCATTCAGACAAGACAAAAATAACTTCATCAAGGGCAAAGTTGTTCTTGAAGAAAAAGAGATACCAAGATTCGATGGTGCTGCTGTTGATGCCGAGTTACGCGCTCTCATGCGTACCGAGTCTGGTTTCCCACAGTTTGAGGGATATGGAAAAACGCACAACTGGATACACGAGGCAGGCATAACGAAGCTCGAGTATTACAAGGACTGCGAACTTCCCCATAACATCGATGTGATGCACACTGAAAAGAATGTCGCAGAGTCTCTCTTTTACACAATTCTGAACATTCCTGAAAAGTCAAAGGATAATGTCAAGGCTAGAGTCGATGTTGAGGAGCTATGTGATAGGAAGAGACTATGCATGCAACCTCCTGAATGCAATCGAAAAAATTGGGTCAAGCCACATGCCTACTACTGCCTTGATAGCCTCCAAAAGAAGCAGTCATTGGGGTGGCTCAAATTTGTCATGATGTTCCCAGATGGTTATTGTTCGAATATGAGCAAGGGAGTCAATTTGGCAACTAGAAAAGTCACTGGGCTCAAGAGTCACGACTATCATATATGGATTGAGCGGCTGATGCCGGTGATGGTTCGAGGGTATCTCCCTGAGCATATCTGGCGAGTGCTTGCGGAGTTGAGTCATTTCTTCCGCACACTCTGTGCCAAGCAGATATGTCCCTTGATGATTGAGAAGCTGCATGATCTAGTGTCGGAGTTGCTATGCAAGTTAGAGACGATCTTTCCGCTAGGCTTCTTTACTCCGATGTTTCATCTCATTGTGCATCTCGCGAACGAGGCACTCTTGGGTGGACCGGTGCAGTTTCGTTGGCAGTTTTGTATTGAGAGAGAGAGTTTAAGTATATTCGAACCAAATGTGGAAACAAAAATATTGAAGCATGCATAGCTGAGGCAACTCTCCTCCAAGAGATAACAGACGCCACGACAACATACTATGGCGATGATGTTCCCACTATGCATAACCAGGTCTGTCGGTACAATGTCGACGAGCCAAAGCATGACCCCAAGCTCCTCCTCTTCCAGTGTCCCGGTGGCAAGGCCGGTGGCGCAACAAGTTATACCTTGAAAAAGGAAGAGAAGGATTGCATAATGCTCTATGTGCTTATGAACATGAAGGAAGTGGTCCACGGTGAGAATGAAGAGGAGGAAGAAATCAAGTGCCCAGTTTCCTTAGGTAAAATGGTGAACAAATTCATTTGCAACTAGTAACTCGGTTTCGAGCTAATGCGTATTTTCTCCTTGTAGCCAATTCACGGATGAAATGTGGTCGGGAACGACGGATCCCGATGACGCGGAGTTGGAAACCCTTCTGAAAGTGGGTGCCCCTGGAAAGAAAAATTTCACGTCTTGGTTCTATGAAAAGGTAATTTATAACCTGTCCCTCTTACCTGGCAATCTGTGACTTGTCCCTCTTATTACACGTAACTAATGCACAATTTGTACGCAACTAGTAGGGAGCCGATCCCAACGTTGAGATGTCGGATGAGTTGAGATGTGTCTCCCAGGGTTGTAACCGTAAAGTCGAGATGTATGAGAAGTATGATGTGAATGGTTATCGATTCCATACAGAGTCTTACCAGAACCGTCGGCCAAATGCAAAAACTATAAATACCGGGGTCTTCACCAGAGGAGCCGATGACTTTGATTACTATGGAAGGTTACAAAACGTATATGGGCTGACATTCAATAATACGCCCCTAGAACTCAAGCTTGTTGTGTTCAAATGCCACTGGTTCGACCCACGCGGTGGATATAGAAGTACCCCTTCCATTGGGTTAGTTGAAGTTAGGCCTTCAACCACCTATAGTGGAGCCGATGTCTTTATTGTGGCCCACCAAGCCAAACAAGTTTATGATTTACCCTACCCATGTCAGAAAGAGGAACTCAAGGGCTGGGAAGTCGTGTTCCAGGTATCGCCACGTGGTAAGCTACCCATGCCCTCCGACGATGATTACAACAACATTGACCCTAAAACATACGAGGGAGTTTTCTATCAAGAACAAGAGAACTTTGGGGACTTTGACTTACAAGATCTTGATAACCTCGAGAACAATGCACATACTCGTGGTGAGGTAGTCACGAATATAAAGGACATTGATACGCTCACCAAGTTATATTCGGACAATGGCAACGATGAGCCTCCACCCTGCGATGAACCTCCAACTTACTTCTCACGTGATAGTGATGTTGATAGTGCTGATGAGAACCCAAGACATACACATGAGAGTGATGATGATGAGTGGTGAGAGTCTTTTATGTCTTTTATGCCTCGACTATGCTTAGTATCTTTATTATGCTTAGTATCTTTATTATGCTTAGTATTTATGTTTAATATCTTTATTATGCTTAGTATTTTTATTATGCTTGACTAAATTGTTTACCTCTTCTCAATGTAGGTGATTGACCAATATGAGCCAACGCAAGGACTCACCGTCCTCTATCCTTAAGTGGAAGCAGAAGAAGGTTACCAAAAGTGGAAGAGCACCCATTCCCAACTCGCGTTACAATGACGACAATGCGGGAGGAGGAGGAGGACGAGGTGAGGGAGGAGGAGGTGGACTTCCTCCGAGGCCAGGACGAGGTGAGGGAGGAGGCGGACTTCCCCCGAGGGCAGGACGAGGTGCAGGACGAGGTGAGGGAGGAGGCGGACTTCCCCTGAGGGCAGGACGAGGCGGAGGACGAGGCGCAGGACGAGGTGGAGGACGAGGACGAGTTGGAGTACGAGGTTTACGCCTTCTGAGTGACCTACCCTCCACTTCTGGCAACGTGGCTTCCGAGTCTGCTTACTCGGAGTCTCCTGACGAGGAGGAGGAGTCTCGAGACTTGGAGGAGGAGTCTCGAGACTTGGAGTGGGAGTCTCGATACCAGGAGGGGGGGTCTCGAGACCAGAACTTTGATTCTCGAGACCAGGAGGGGGAGTCTCGAGACACGGAGGGGAGCCCCGAGACCAGGAGTCGGGGCCGTCGACGCGGCCGAAGAAGCCAAAGATTCGTGGGGAATCGGGTGTCCCAGTGGACGAACCTGCTTCTGAGGAGGAGAAACCCATCATTACGCCTAACGGCATTGAGTAAGTGGCTATACTAATTTTGAACATGTAATTTCATTTTGGTCATAACAATTTGGCATGTACTAATGTTTTACTATTGTGCAGCAACTGGACATTTCCTCTAGGTACCCGTGCGCCTAACACCTTGGTTGGAGCTCTGATTAGGAAATTTTGGCCAGGCTTTTACACTCCCGTCCCCAACGGCGAGAGGAAGCTAGCCACCAGTTGGGCGCACTATGAGGCCGCCGAAAACTCGGGCTATGCTGGGAAAGCTTCTGAAGCCGTGATCACCAAGTTTTGGGTAAGGCAAAGTTTTCGAGTTTCGTTCATAGTTGATGACCCCACCATGCTAACTTATGACCCTCACAATATTTTGTATGTATGATTACAGAGATTCTATAGGGTGCTTCCGGAGGACCAGGAGAAGGCGGACAAGACTTTGCGGGGGGCTTGTCAGAGGTTGACACGGCAGCAGTTTTACAATCAGAAGCATACCACCACCAGTCTATACAGCTTCGAGAAGTTGAGAAAGAGGGCGCCGAAGCATTTGAATGTGAAGGCCCAACCAAAGATGACCGAGGAAGATTATGCCGGGGTAAGTAAATTATCAATCAGATTCTATGTTGTTGCTAATTGCATTATCCATTCTTCAAATGAGTATTGTTTTTTCAGTTTATGCCCACGTGGGCCGATGGTAAGGAGGACGCATGGCTGGCGTTGTCGGCGAGGTGGCGCGGGGAAGACGCCGAGTTCAACGCCTTGAGCAAGCGGAACAAGGCAAACCTTGGCTCCGGAGGGACACACTGTGCGGGAAACCGCAACTATGGTCGCTTCAAGGCCCATATGGTATACATGTATACATGGAACAATCTGTATTTATTTCCCTTCGTGATCCTACTTGATACACATCTAGAGAGGCCTTGTTCTGACTATGAAGTATGGGAAATGATGAAGAAGAAGAAGCCTGATATGTCCCAGCCTCAGCCCTCGCTTCTAGAGTTCTATGGCACTGCCAAGGAGGATGGTGCTAACTACCTCGAGGCATTCACTGGTTTTCATCTGGAGGTGGAAGATCCTAGAGAAGCGGAGACCGACGAGAGAGCGGTGGTCGTGGCGGGGCGCGGCCGGGAGCACGGCCGTTTCAAGATTCTCGCTAGGGTGATCCCGCGAAACTCCTGCTTTGAGCCTCACGCGGATCAAGGCTACCCTCACCGCCGACGACCCCGCTATCCCGCCTCGACGGCCTTCCCGAGCGAACGACGATGTAAGTTTTTCTCATTTCCATCATATTTCCGGAAATCATTCGTGAGTGGCTAAGTTGACGAGATTCATTGTTTTTGAAATTGTAGCCTGTTTTGGACGCGGCCTACAAGGCCGCTTTTGCGGAACACTTGGTGACGCTCGAGACGTGGTCCCAGACCCGAGCGGCCTACAAGCAGTGGGCAGAGTTACGCGATGATGTAAGTTTCCACCTTTATTTTTGCAAAATATGACAAGTCTCGCATTCCCTAGTTTGAATCTTTATTTCTGCAACGCCTCACATATAAACTATCTTGCAGCTTTTGGAGAGGTTTTATGGCACTGGAGAGCGAGCCACTCTACCGCCACGGCCACCTAGGCCAGGGCCGCAGCCAATCTTCCCATCAAAGGACGAATATGCTTTGACCTTCTACTCAGGGACCCCGGTAAGTTTTTTGCCAAACCGGTTGTTACAACAAACCTGTGTCTTGGTGGTTGCTAACTCTGCCTCAAACATGTAGGGACCGGGATGCTCCGGCAATACACACTTTGGTCGTCCTGATGCCTCACCGACTATCTCGCGCGCGATGACACCGGTTCATACCGGCCGTGCTTCTCCTGGTGCTTCCGGTGGTGGTGGTGGTGGTGGCGGTGGCGGTGATTCTCCTTCTTTCCATCGTGCTGAGGGTGGCAGTGCTTCTCCTTCTACCGGTGGTGGTGGTCATGACGGTACTTCTCCTTCTTCCGGTGCTGGTTCGACGGCGTCTACTTGACGTCAAGCTTCACCTTTCTTCGCGCGGGGAGACATGGGTCTCTCGAGTAGCTCTCCGGAGGTGTAGGGATGTGCATGTGTTAGGATGCACTTAGAGATGTACCTATGTGTGGATGTACTAGCTATGTTGTTTGCATGAGGATGTACCTATGTATGGATGATCCTATGTATGAATGACCTAGTTATGTTCTTTTGACGATGATGATCTTATGTTTGTGCATGTGCTGTGTCTGGAATCTGGGAATGCGGGAATATATAATTTGCAGGGAATAAGTAAAACAAAATGCAAAAAAAAAAATACCAGGTCCTAAGCCGACGGCAATGCCGTCGGCGTAGACAGTACCATATGTCACAGACAGAGTTTGCCCGACAGCAGCACCGTATGCGAGAAGCCCAGCTGGTAGAGAGGGCCGACGGCAACGCCGTCGGCGTATCCAAACGCGTAGACAGCCACAGAGTGGCACGTGGCCTCTTAGGCCGACGGCTATGCCGTCGGCGTAACCGAACGCGTAGACAGCCACAGAGTGACACGTGGCCTCTTAGGCCGACGGCATAGCCGTCGGCGTATAAATCCCCGCGCTAACGGCCGTTAGCTGCTCCAGGTGGGCCCCAGGTGGGCCTAGGCCGACGGGAATGTATACGCCGACGGTTTATTGCCATACGCCTACGGGGTACTACGCCGACGGCCCCCGTCGGGCCAGCGTACGCCGACGGGGATCAGGGCTTACGCCGACGGGCCCCAGCCGTCGGCCTATTTACTGTTTCCTGTAGTGATGGCATATTTGTCCTCCAGGTTCGTGCTAATAATTGTGAACATACATACATAGTTCCGGCTGGATTTTTAGGACAAATCATCAACCATCAAATCAACTAATAAGTCAAATTTCTCCCATATGTATTTGTGTGCGTATCTGTGCAGTTCATATCGATCCCGGAAGAACGTTATGAGGAATACAGGAGAAGCTCAGACTTCATAAAAGAATACATTTTTCCTGGGGGTTGCCTGCCTTCCTTGGCCCGGATCACGTCTGCCATGACAGCAGCATCAAGGCTCTGGTATGGTGCTTGCATACTCCATATCACTTTTGCTTGGGTGTTTTTTCAAATTTTGACAACAAAAACTCCATACCGATTCGAAGACCACACGAACCAACCCAAAGCCCGTATGGTTCTCTTAGACGTATACTCAGCATACACATATACTCATGTGACTGTGGAAGGCAAAAATCCACAGGTACATAGCAGTAGTAAAAAAATTTCAAAACGTGGCATGCAAAGACGTAGCTCGCGATAATGAGAGGTGCGGATCATCCGGTGAGAATGTGGAGTATACCCAGCTCGACCGAGCACACCTAGAGTTTCGATTGGTCAAAATAAAACTGGTCAATGCAAATACTTAAAGTTTAGGGGGGGGGGGGGTGGGGGACACCAGTTGAATCATGTGAACGAGCTAGTTACAAAATTTGGAGATGAATCACATACGCTGTTGTTGGGGCGCAGCATCGACTCATCGAGCAGGTGGAGAACATCGGGTACCACTACTATCCGAAGTTGATACGCTGGAGGGACAACTTCATGGCCAACAAGGAGTAAGCTTCCATGTCTCATCTATGTTGAATGAAATGTGAATAAATCAACAAATCTTATAACATTGTATATGTATATTATGTGCTTGTGGATTGCAGTGCGATTTTGGCCCTGGGATTTGATGAAAAGTTCATCCGTGTATGGGAGTACTATTTCATATATTGCGCTGCTGGTTTCAAGTCACGGACGCTTGGAACTTACCAGGTAATAACCATGTTCTTTACTAGGAGTACCAGATATATTTTCTCCAGCTAATGGTTACTTGCAAGGTATTAACCATGTTCTTTGCAAGGTTTTGGTAGCCAATGGTTACTTTGGGTGACCGTCGTACCCATGCCCTCCAGTAACTAGTTGTCGAGGAGGAAAATAATAATATTTTGAACAAATTTCGGATGAATTTAACTAAATTTGTATATTTACTCACCATATTCAGCAACTAGCTTTTGAGTTGACTAAGTTTAGCCGTAGTACAGAACTAGCATTCTCTTGTTACCAGTGTTACTAGCCACCATTTTTCCTAGAGGGGAACAGGCACCGACCTCTACATCAAAACTATGCACACAACTTATTCCATAGTTTCTAAAAGTTAAGGTTTACATCGAAGGGATCGCTCAAAGTGGCCACATAAATAAACCAATGAAAAAATACATTAAATCCTTTATGCATCTTACAATCTATCAGGCCTCGGCTAGTCACCCTGGTTGAATATAGCCATGCAACCGATGATTGTACCTGGTATCCAAACGTCTTGTTGCTCCACGGAAGGAGGTAGAACCACATGTGAATCCAGTATGGAAAGCTACTAGGGGAATGTGGCGCGGCGACACGTCGCGCCCGTGAGATGTTGATTGCAATGTATGGATGGTAATATCAGAAAATAGAAAGGAACACAAATTTATACCCTTTGGATAGGCAGATTGCCAAAATAATAGGCTAGCCGAATAGATTTGACGTAAATTTCTTGGGACCACAGTCAATGTCCTTTTCTTCCAAGCATGCAAATGTTCATGCAACATGTTATCAAGTAAGTACATATTCCCAATAGAAGAATTTGGAGTCTTGGAAAATGCAAGATGAAACATAATACACTCGTGAAAGCTATAGAATATATTGCTTAAAATAAGGAAGCGATGGGCTGGATTATGAAATTATATCTCATAGATAATTTATTACAAAAATTGCAGTGCCACTATTTCCTAAGTTCGGGTCAAATATGACCAGAGAAGTTTTCGAAACTTTACATTCCTAAAATTAACAACAGATTGTAACCATGAAGGATGCCAGATTTTCGTATATCTATACATGTACATTTGTAGGGAAATGAGAAATGAAGATCCAATACAGTAGAATAGCATCTGCTTTTTTTAATACAGTAGGATACACTAATCACACATCTAATACATCATCTAGCAGTTCAGCTTATCTGAAAAATTTTGCACAAACAACCAAACATATATGCCATTTAGATATGAACAAAATAAGAAATTAGCATGATTCCTTGCCAAAAAGAAGACACTTCCGCATAGCAGGAGAACTGCAAGACACATATATTTTCGATGTCAACTAAAAGTTTCAAATTGATTCTTCAGTTCTGGGCGACAAATAGGACATTTTAGATAGAAACAAATGTAGACACCATCCGAAATAAAGCTTGCTAATTATTCTTTCAAATGTGGCAATGGAACATTTTTAAAGCATAGATAAATAGTGATAACTTTGGACATGATCTTACAGCGGAGATGTTGAGTTGGTAACGGAAAAAGCTAGCATCACCTTCTCATTTTTGTATGCTCGATAGACACATACAAAAGCATCAGATTGTTGCAAACCATTCCATTGAATGGCTATAATTTTATACTTTGTGCCTAAAGGCATGATGCTTCCGAAACTTATTTCTCTACTTATAGTCAAATAATAACAATTCATAGTGCTGCTGAGAAATAACTTGTCATTGTTTTAGCATGGACCCGTCGTTTTGTTGAAATATTACATTTATCTAAACAACCAGTATAGAATAAGAGAATATGGACCTACAAAAGTATAAAGCATCATGTGTTAGAGGATACAATACTCAAAGGTTCACAGACTTATTATCACATTGACCACTATATGTTTGCTTCCTCAAAATCATTCCCACATGCCTATTAATAAGCCTGAAATTTAGCCTAGTATTTCTTAAAATGCAAGAAAACATAGATGTTGTCTGGTACTGTGCTAATTGATAGTACAATCACAACTTGCTTAGTTAGAGCTTGAAAATAACAAATTATCCCAACAGTAGTTAATCTATACATGGCCTCTTGTCTAGATATGTCAGATATCAAAAGCCTATTGTGATAGACTATCCGTTATTTGACAAAGGGTCACATGGAAGCATGATTGAAAAACAAACGAAGTACGTAGTAGAGTATACAATACATAATTATGTTTATAGCCTTCTACACAAAGAGTCCATGCTTTCACACAAAAATACGGAAGTGTGTAAATATACTGGGAAAAAGAGAGTCCTCTTTATGTTTGACAATGTTCGAACAAAACTTTCCTAAACTCTTATTGCCTACTAATAATGGGAATGGATAAAAGGGCAAACATGCGTTCAGTAATCTGCAAAGAACATTTCCCGAAACCAAACAACCTCTTATGTAGCCAATCGGAACATGCCAGTATGTAGCTTCCTTCTACCCAAAGGAAGAGAGAGAGAGAGAAGATTTGTACAACTTAATTTTTGAGCCACTACTGCGGGTGTTTGTAATAGTACATGAATCAAGTGATCACTACAATATATTTGTTTCCCGCAGAAGGTAAATATAAGACCTTTTTTCATGGGTAGGACTTTAGATACATACCAGAAAATCTGATAAGCTTCAAGGGACTGTAATTGATCAGTTTATTAAGAAATACCTCACTCTCCAATGGACAAACTAAAGTGCGGGAATTGCATACCTCAATATTGCTGAAAATATAACTCATGGCATGATAGGATGAGTTTAGGACGTAGAACATATGTGATTTTTTTTTTCAAAACCTGAAACATAGAGAAATTATAAAGTGGTCAACCTTTGATCTAGGGATTTTATATTTAGGCCTTTTCCCCTTACTCCTAATCAGAGATTTATAAGCACCTCACGAAGGCCACAATTATTTATGTTTCCGAGAACATAACCAAGGGAGGCTTACATCTGCACTGGGACATGATACAGTTAAAATATGTGCCCTGTCTGAAGAGAGGGAAGACATGGAACGTAGACTAAAGAACATAAAAAGTGGTACAAATAATTCAGTCAAAATAAAGGTACACGGAAGAATAGAATGCAATACCTGGAGATAATCATATATCATTTTTGCACATTCCTGCTCATATCTTTCCTTGATGCTATCTTGCGAACAAATCAAAGAGAAAAAACAGAGAATGGTCAGCAAATCTAGGCAGCCGTGAAGAATACTGTAAGCAAGGAGAAATATCACTAAGACGGTCTAGTAGCGACGACAAAGCTCGCCGGTCAGCAAGAGATGGGTAACATGAAATCTGTTAATTATGTTCACTATGGTAAAGCTTAGATGAACTGCAAAGAAAATTATCAGGGTCCATGCTGGGCAATAGTAAATTTCTCACAATGGTAACATGTTAAATGACTAAAGAAGGATTACAGCACTATTAGTTAACAACAATATAGTTGCCGGTAGAGAGAAAGATATAGACAAAGAATGGTGTGCTGAAAAATCTGCAACGGCCTGCTCCTTCCACTCCACGGGTCCTCACATGACATCTGCAGCGACCGTCTCCTTCAAATATCCAATGTAACCAAAGCTCCTCTCTCTATCAGACAATGAACACTACAGCAGTACAACTCCACACCATCTTTGTGCATTGTCGCTGCTCCCCGTGCACGCCCCATTGCAGCTGCTGCTTTTTCTGGTAGCTGCGTACAAAGAGAGGGAGAGAGAGAGAGAGAGAGAGAGAGAGAGAGAGAGAGAGAGGGAGAGGGAGACATGAGAAAGAGGATGTTAGCGACCCAAAGGCCAGCCCACGCTCAACCAGTGTATTTGGAGGCCCAAGGCCTCTCTCAGCCCAAAAGCCGCGACTGAAGGGAGAGGTTTGCCCAGCTTTATAAGCTGGTGTCGGTATCCTTCAACTAGCGAGGTGGGACTAAACCCCGGGCGCGTTCCACCGGACCGTCCCCAGCCGTGCCAGCCGTTCGAGTGCTGACATCCCATCCTCCTAAACAGGAGCGATGCAGATCGTCACACACCTAATAGCGGTGCGTACGCTGGCTCTGATACCAGATGTTAGCGACCCAAAGGCCAGCCCACACTCAACTAGTGTATTTGGAGGTCCAAGGCCTCTCTCATCCCAAAAGCCGCGACTAAAGGGAGAGGTTTGCCCAGCTATATAAGCTGGTGTCGGCCTCCTTCAACTAGCGAGGTGGGACTAAACTCTGGACGCATTTCACCGGACCATCCCTAGCCGTGCCACCCGTTCGAGTGCTGACATCCCATCCTCCTAAACAGGAGCGATGCAGATCGCCACACACCTAATAGCGGTGCGCACGCTGGCTCTGATACCAGATGTTAGCGACCCAAAGGCCAGCCCACGCTCAACCAGTGTATTTGGAGGCCCAAGGCCTCTCTCAGCCCAAAAGCCACGACTGAAGGGAGAGGTTTGCCCAGCTATATAAGCTGGTGTCGGTCTCCTTCAACTAGCGAGGTGGGACTAAACCCTGGGCGCGTTCCACCGGACCGTCCCCAGCCATGCCACCCGTTCGAGTGCTGACATCCCATCCTCCTAAACAGGAGCGATGCAGATCGTCACACACCTAATAGCGGTGCGCACGCTGGCTCTGATACCAGATGTTAGCGACACAAAGGCCAGCCCACGCTCAACCAGTGTATTTGGAGGCCCAAGGCCTCTCTTATCCCAAAAGTCGCGACTGAAGGGAGAGGTTTGCCCAGCTATTTAAACTGGTGTCGGTCTCCTTCAACTAGCGAGGTGGGACTAAACCCCGAGCGTGTTCCACCGGGCCGTCCCCAGCCGTGCCACCCGTTCGAGTGCTGACCCGCTGCTACCTCCATCGGGACGCCCCGGGGTTCGTGAAGTGGGACAGGAAAATGCCTGAGGCCGAGTCGCAGTGGAGGCCGGTGCAGAGGACATCTCTAGACGGAAACCTCCGTGAGTGCGAGTTCGATGACGGCGGCGCGCCCAGAGCTCCGGCATGCCCTCGTTGAAGGAGCCGAGGTGGACGTACGCGGCGAGGAGGAGGGATGGCGAGGCTCGGCCACCTCTCCGTTGGCGACCACGGAGGTGAGGCGCGTACAAGGCGAGGAGGCGGGAACCACAGTCCCGAGGCACAGCCACCACTCCGTCGGCGAGCACACGTACGTCCTCTCCTCCACTTAAATTCGTCCAGGAACACACGGAGGAAGAGAGGGTTCCAATCCCATCTTTGTTCGCCCCACCTCCGGGGCCTACACCGCCGTGGCTCTGCTCCTCCACACTCCCGCAGATGTCTTGTCCCCTCCGCATCGGCTAGGCGATTAGGGGAAGAGGGAAGATGAAGCCACGGCGGAGATCGGCCGGGCCGTGCCGCACGCCTGCCAGCGAAGGCAAGAAGGGCGGCGGCTCTCACCGGAGGATCCCATAGATAGTTGAAAAGGTTGTCTTTCGTATATGTAGTTATTATGTATAACATGGATAAAATTGCAAGAGCTACTATTGTTAAAAACATCACTTCGACAAATCCAATTTTCCCAAACACCCAGACATACATGAGATCTTTTCTTTTTTATCTATATCATTCAACCAGTCCCAAACATATTGATTATGCTAGTTGGTGGTGTTATATTAAATGTGAAATTAACAATAAATGTTCAGTTGACTCCTCTGAATTACAAAAGACACACCTTTTATACCCGGTCAAACTTTTTTTTGCATGATTATTCTTAGTTAGATAAATTTTCTTATTAAGGAGTCACATAAAGATCTTTATGGTTAGTGGTCCTTCAGCTTCATAGGTATTTATGCAAAAACTGGTCCTACAAGCCACTTAAGGTTTTATCTTCATCGCGTAACCAAACCCTTGCATTTGCACATATAATTGAAATCTACTCTTCATTATATCTAAAAGTTATGTTTTTTTTTCAAGAAAGATGTTATTTATTTTTAAATTATTATTGATATAACATGTTGTGACATGTGCACTCATGCAAATTTTGGTGCAAAACACAATCATCATGTGCCTTGTAATTTTTTTTGTCGAAAGCTTGAACGAAAAATAGTATGATTAAGCTATTACCTCTGTTCCAAATTATAAGAAGCTGCATTGGTACAGAGTAAGTATCTAGTTGTTTTTGCAAAATATGCATGGATTACTGGTTTTTTCACAAGCTTCTAGGAGTACAGTAGTTTTTTTTTTTGCGGAAAACTTCTACGGTTGTTGTGGCATCATATCCACCCATAAAATATGTGTTGAGCATGGGGTGTGGACATCAGCATTGCTAGCCAACCTATGTTTTCAGAATGCACGTTAAATAAATAATTTTCCGATTAATACTGCTAATACATGTTCTTATTTTATTTATTTTGGATGCATATGGGTTGTATTTTCAAGACCCGGCAACGACAACTTGGCCAACGCCGATGACCCCTACACAAGTTTTCCAACAGCCTAGCTCCACATAGCACCGTCATTCATATTCATGTACCTATACATATAGCTGGCATTTAATTAGCAGCATATATTATAGTTCTGAAACTGTACCAACTACTATGACTACACGATGAACGACAGATCTGAAATTTGTGTGCCGGCCCAAGGTGAAAGTTTTCTTATTACATACGGTTATCTTAGCAAAATCAAAAAAAAAGCTTCGCACAAAGTAATACTTTTGAAACAGGCTTTCGTCCTCGCTTTATAAATAAAATAACATCTAGGTACAAGCCAAACATACAACAGGTCTGACCCTAATTGCGTCAAAAATAAATATCAATGGGACAGATGGAATGTGGTTCGCCGACCGAAAAAATACGGTGGACTTGGCATACATGATTTGTAAGTTAAAAATAATGCGTTTTTGGGCAAACCATTTTATGAAGGAAATATATGGGTTGCAAAGCTGTGTCTCAAGTGGTTTAGAAACTCAGTGACTCACATTTTTGGGAGGGACTAATTAATGGCATCCAAAAAACATTTCTTCCATTTTGCTGCTTTCAATATTAAGGATGCATCACAGATTAGATTCTGAGAAGATAAGTGTAACCCCCCGGTTTTGAAAAGACCGTGGCCTCTATGTGACATGCCAATCCCTGGATCGGTTCGTTGGCCCACAATAGAGTAAGATAGATAACATAGCAAAATAACCGTGTATCATGTACTACAAAGATCCAGAGTACCATTATTACAATAAAAGCTTAGCATAAAGCTAGCTCAAATTATTCAGGTAGCAACGTAAACAAGTAAATCCTCCATTCTTCAAATTGCCCACAAGTGAACAAGTGCCGAGTGGAGTACCGTGGCCTATAACGATCAATCAGAATCGGAATAACCTGCAACATGAAACGTAGCAGCCCCGAAGGGTCAATACATGGAATGTATGGCAAGTAGAGCTAGTAAAGGAGACAATAATACTAACATCTACATGCATATTTGGCAAGTGGAGCTGTGTCTGGCTTGCATTTGCAAATACATTTGTCCTACTTTCATAAACAGTTTTCAGTTTTCTTTGAAAAGATCCCAATTAAGTTAACCCAACAATGTTAAAGCAATTATGAAATTAGAATGAGCGAGAAACATGTCATGGAATCAATATCTAGCAACTCAGATGTCCATAATCGGGGACACGGCTAATCGATTAGTTTATACACTCTGCAGAGGTTAGTACACTTTACCCATGTGACTTGGCCAGCCCAGCTCGTACCATCACTCTCATTTTGGGTGATGATAGGGAGAAGTCCAAGAAGAGACTGTTCGGGAAGTAGCTCCTCAATCCCGACGCGCACAGGTCCAACCTACCAAAATTCTACATCTCTGGATACGCGGGTTCGAGTTACCACAACCTACTAAGTCCAACCAACCGCCCATTTCATTATTGGCACATGGTTGTACACGTAAGCTACACAATAAAGAAGCCAATCATTCTCTCTTGATACCTGGGTGCCTTTCCGCAATGAAACCACCAAAAATTATCAATACCATCACACCCAGGGGGTTCATTGATTAAGTTGTTTTTTAGTTTTCACAAACCAATACTTTGAGAAAACTAGTATCATTGATGTAACCCAGCCCTCGTTCAACAAGCATGGCTAAGCACATCTACCAACGGTGGTTCATCTACAAAGAGGGTCCTACCACATAATAGGACATAGCATAGCGGTAGTATCATCCTACACATGCATCTACAAAATATACGACAATGCATTGAAAATAGTAGGACGATATCATGAACAAAGTAGCATCTACTTGTCTTGGTTGTAGCGGTCTGGAGCACAATCCTCACACGAGCAAGCGTTGCACTCAACACAATCTACACGATATAATTGCAATCATAAACAAACAATGCACAAGCATATGCAACAAATATGATGCATGAATGCATGAACGACAAGTGAATTGGTGCTACAGCTGCACCACATCATCCTATAACATAACACTACCGATTGCATGCATGGAAAATAGTTTTAGCGCTAGGGAAACTATTAAGTAAAAGTAATGCTCCAAACTAGAGCTAGAACTTAAATAATTCACTACCGGTAGAATACTGTTCGTAAAATCTTGGTAAAATTCTACAGTATGGGCATCGCTGATTAGAAACAGTACCAATTGGAATTACTCAAAAATTAATTATAAAACTCCCGGAGTAATTAAAACACTGCAAAAAGCCAATAGACAGTTTCTGCCGAAGTTTTTACTGTAAGCCTACCTTTTTAATTCACGATGAGATTCCCCTCGTTCCACTGAATCCAGGGACATATCATACGTGATTTTTGGAGCTACGAATTTTTTTCTACGAATTTATTACTCTGAAAAGGCCATTAACTAGTTTGATTAAACTGTACTAAACCTTGCTTCAAAAGCCTGAACCAAAGGTATAGCAAGATTCTACACGACTCACTGAATCTACACATATTTTATTTGCAATTTTTGGCCAAGCGGTTTAATTTATACGCAATTTACAAGATTCTACCGAAATCTGCCAACTAAAAGGATTAACGAAATTGACCCAGTCAACTGTGTCTGTTGACTGGTCAACTAGTCCGCTGACTGGGCGTTTGACTAGTCAACGCCTGAGTCTGACCGGTCAACTAACGATCTAAGCCGCTGATCTGAGATCTGACGGTGGCTGCTGTCTTACCAGAAACGGACGAAGAAACATACTACGGACGGTGCGGCGGGTTCCGGACGGCGGTGGCGATCGGTTCCGGCGTCGAGATCCTTCCTGCGCGGTACACACGGTCAACTAACGGTCGAGAAAAATTACATCGCGGCGCGCGTACATGCATATATGCGTGCACGCAATAACGCGCGCGTGCGCGTGCGGGTACTCGCGCGGCAGCGCATGCGGCATGCAGCGAGCAGCGCACAGCGCGCGCGCAGCGAGGCGGCTGGCGAGCGGCTGCAAGGCGGTAGCGAGGCGCGCGGCGCAGGTGAGGTGGGGGCGGGCGGCGCGCAGGCCGAGACGGGCGGCGTGCTCGCGGGCGGTGGTAGCCGGGTGGCGCGGGGCGGCCGCGGGCGGTGGCCCGCGCGGAAGGCGGCGATGGCGGCTGGCGCGCGGCGGCGGAGTGGCGGCGGTGTGAGGCGGCGACGGCGGCGGTGATGGCCGGGAACGGAGAGGAGAGAGCGAGGGGGAGGCGGCGCACCTGGCGGCGGCGGTGGTGGCCGGCGGCGGCGGAGGCGGGGTCCGGCGGCGGCGGCCTTGTTGCGCGCGCGCGGGTGGCGGTATCGAGGCGGCGGGGATCGATCGCGTGGGCAGGCGGTGATTGCGGGCACGGAAACCGAGGCAGGTGGTAGGGTCCTTTAAGTGGCCCTGCGCGCGGAAAACCTAAACAGAAACTGTCCAGAATTTGACTACAACTCGGAAATCGGTCCGGATTTTCGGACCGTTTTCCAGCGGTTTACTAAAACGTCCGAGACTTTTCCATACGAACTCCGATTCGAGCGATTCTCGCGCCTACGGGTTCGTATCGTCGAGGGGAACAACCTAGCGTCAAGGTTTGAGCGAAACCTCGAACCTACAGGGGTGGTTGTCGCGAGTCCTACTAACGCTTCCCGCAGGAACCTCGTAGCGAAACAAAATAGGGTTTTGAAGGTGGCGTTTCGCCGAACCTTTCACTCGACGGTTTTGCATGGAAAGATATAATGCAATGCTATAAATGATATGCAAGACCAAATCTAAAATTTGGGATGTGACAAGACTAACCCCCTTAAGATGAATCTCGTCCTCGAGATTCGGCGCGGCTAGCAAATAGGTGTGGGTAGTCCTCTCGGATGTCATCCTCACGCTCCCAAGTGGCTTCTTCTTCAGTGTGGTGGCTCCACTGCACCTTGCAAAACTTGATTGTCTTGGTTCGGGTAGTCCTTTCTGCTGTCTCCAGAATCTTGACCGGTTTCTCCTCATAGGTCAAGTCACTCTCAAGCTGAACCTCCTCTAGTGGTACAGTGTCTCTCAATGGTGTATCCACCATCTCCGGATGGCACTTCTTCAGCTGGGACACGTGGAACACATTGTGAACAGCGGACAGAGCTTCTGGCAACTCCAACTGATAAGCAACTTCTCCTTTGCGTGCTAAGACCCGATACGGTCCAATGAATCGAGGTGCCATCTTACCCTTAATTCCAAATCTCTTGATTCCACGAAGTGGCGATACTCTGAGGTATGCTCTATCATCTATCTCATACACCACTTCCTTGCGCTTGGCATCAGCGTAGCTCTTCTGCCTTGATTGTGCTACCTTCAGCCTGTCCCTAATCAAGGCGACCTTCTCCTCAGCGTCCTTGATCAAATCAGGCCCAAACAACTGACGTTCTCCTACTCCATCCCATAGCAATGTTGTTCGGCACCGTTTCCCATATAGCACGTCGAACGGTGACGTCTTGATGCTGGTTTGATAGCTGTTGTTGTAGGAAAACTCCGCATACGGCAAATTCTCATCCCAACTAGAGCCATGAGCCAAGGCGCAAGCTCTCAGCATGTCTTCCAAAATCTGATTCACTCTCTCGGTCTGTCCATCAGTCTGTGGGTGAAACGCTGTGCTAAACTACAACCTAGTACCAAGTGACTCGTGCAGCTGGCGCTAGAAGTGTGAGGTAAATTGGGTGCCTCTGTCAGATACAATACTCTTGGGAACTCCATGTAGGCACACAATCTTGTCCATATAGATCTTGGCCAACTTTGCACTCGTATAAGTCGTCTTTACCGGTATGAAGTGGGCTACCTTGGTCAAATGGTCGACCACTACCCAAATGGAATCATATCCTGACCTGGTCCTGGGCAATCCTGTGATAAAGTCCATTCCCACTCTATCCCACTTCCAATCCGGCACGGTCAATGGCTATAGCAATCCTGCTGGCTTCTGGTGTTCCGCCTTTACTCGGCTACATACCTCACATAGGGCAATATGCTCTGCGATGTCTCCCTTCATGTTGTTCCACCAGAATCTGTCCTTTAGGTCCATGTACATCTTTGTATTGCCCGGATGTATGGAATATGGCGAGTCATGAGCTTCCTGCAGAATCAACTTCCTTATCTCGGGATCATTGGGAACGCACAAACGATCTTCGTACCACAGGGTTCCTTGCTCATCCTCACGGAATTCCCTTGCTCGACCTTCCTTCATCTTTTCCTTAACTTCATCTATCTCTTTGTCTCCTATCTGAGCTTTCCTGATTCTATCCTGTAGCGTTGGTTGGACTTCCATTGTTGCTAGGTATCCTTCAGACACTACCTCCAGTCTAAGGTCCTTGAATTGCTTGCACAAGTCCTGAGGCAATTCACCAATTGTCAATCCATTGGCATAAACCTTCCGGCTCAGAGCATCTGCTACTACATTGGCCTTTCCTGGGTGGTATTGTAGATTCATATCATAATCCTTGATAAGCTCCAACCATCTCCTTTGTCTCATGTTCAATTCCTTCTGTGTAAATATGTATTTCAAGCTCTTGTGGTCGGTGTACACATCACAGTGTTTTCCCATTAAGTAATGCCTCCATACCTTGAGCGCATGAACCACTGACGCTAACTCCAAGTCGTGTGTGGGGTAATTCCGCTCATGGTGCTTGAGTTGTCGCGAGGCATATGACACTACTCTCCCATCTTGCATCAGCACACCCCCAAGTCCCTGTCGTGAAGCATCACAGTACACTTGGCAATCCTTCTGAAGATCTGGTAAACATAGAACAGGCGCGGTCACTAGTCGACGCTTCAGTTCCTGGAAGCTGGCTTCACATGCGTCTGACCATTCAAACTTCCTCTCCTTCTTCAGAAGTTCAGTCATCGGCTTAGCAATCTTGGAAAAGTTTTCAATGAACCTCCTGTAATATCCAGCGAGTCCCAAAAAGCTTCGAATCTCTCCCGCATTCTTGGGCGCTTCCCATTCTGTCACTGCAGTCACTTTGCTTGGATCAACAACGACTCCTTCTCCTGACACTACGTATCCAAGAAACCCAACGGTGTTTAGCCAGAATTCACACTTGCTGAATTTGGCATACAGCTTGTGTTCCCTCAGCTTCTCCATAATCAGTCGCAGATGTTTCTCATGCTCAGCATCATCCTTGGAATATATCAGTATTTCATCAATGAATACCACCACGAACTTGTCCAAATACTCCATAAATACCTTGTTCATCATGGTCATGAAGTATGCCGGGGCATTCGTTAGTCCAAAAGACATAACCGTATACTCATATAAACCATACCTAGTGGTGAAGGCGGTTTTCGGTACATCCTCCTTCCGGATCTTCAATTGAAAGTAGCCAGATCGCAGATCGATCTTGCTGAACACCTTTGCACCTTCCAGTTGATCAAATAAATCATTTATGTTCGGCAGAGGGTACTTGTTCTTGATGGTTACTTCATTCAGCGAACAATAGTCCACCACTAATCTCTTGGTGCTGTCTTTCTTCTCCACAAACAACACAGGTGCTCCCCATGACGACGCACTAGGCTGAATGAATCCCTTTTCCAGCTGTTCTTTCAACTGCTTCTTCAATTCTTTCAGCTCATCCACATCCATCTTATATGGTTTCTTTGCTATAGGTCCTGTTCCTGGCATCAGGTCGATAAGAAACTCTACATCCCTGTCAGGTGGCATCCCTGGCAGCTCTTCCGGAAACACGTCGGGGTAATCCCTAATCACTGGCACAGTATCCATGCTAACCCCCTTAAGAGAATTCAACTTACACCTTCTCGGTCGTGCAGCCGACTTGAATCTAATCCTCTTACCATCCGGGGTTTTGAGTGAAACAGCTCGCTCTGCACAATCTATGTGTCCCCCATGCATAGACATCCAATCCATACCCAGAATAACATCTAATCCCTGTGAATCCAACACTACTAGATGTGCAATAAAGTTGTGTGTTCCAATCCTCACAGTCAAGTCGCGGCATCCCGCGCTAGCTATCATATCTCCTCCAGGTGAACTCACTCTAATAGATCTTTTCATAGACTCAGTGGGTAACTTATACTTATCCACAAATGCCCTTGATATGAATGAATGCGATGCACCAGTATCAAATAGTATAATTGCAGGGTAAGTGTTGATTGGGAACTTACCAATCACAAGGTCTGGCTCATCTGGAATCTCCTCCAAGTTCATGTGGTTCACTGTGGCCTTCTCGTCGTTGGTTGGCTTCAGTCCTTTCCTCTCCGGACAGTTGTCAGCATAGTGTCCCTTCTGCTTGCACTTGAAGCACGTCACCTCACTCAGATCCTTCTTCACGAAGTTGCGATCACGGTTGCAGTCATGTCCACCGTGTCCTCCAGAGTGGTGAGAGTGTCCTCCCTTGTGGCTGTGGTGGCTGCCCCTGTGGTTGTCATGGCGATGTCCATCGCGGCGGTCATGGCTCCCATGGTCACTTCCTCCATGCTTGGAGTATCCATCATATGAAGTGCGAGACTTGTGGTGTGAACCAGAGTGATGAGTATTGCTCTTTCTCTTGCGGCTCTCCACCTGCTTGTGCTTCCCCTCCAAGATCCTGGCCTTTTCCATAAGCTCCTGGAAAGTGGGGCAGTAAACCACAAGTACCTGTACTGAAAGCTCATCACTGAGGCCATCCAGGAATCTCTCCCTCCTTTTGGCATCAGTGTCAACATCCTCAGGTGCATAACGGGACAGGTTGTTGAACTCCTCAATGTACTCGGCCACGGAGCGATTGGTTTGGCGCAAGTTGCGGAACTCCTTTCTCTTCAGGCTCAGAACTCCTGAAGACACGTGGTTGGTCCTGAAACCTTCCTCGAACATTTCCCAAGTCACGGTATCCAGTGGGTGGGTGATCTGAAATGTGTCCCACCAAGAAGCGGCTGGTCCCTCCAGTAGGTGAGCGGCAAACCTCACCTTCTCAGCATCAGTGCATCTGACAGTTACTAGATCCTTGTTGACTGAACGCAACCAGTCGAGAGCAACCATTGGTTCCGTTGCAGTAGAGAACTTGGTTGGCCTTAACCTCAGAAATCTGGTGAGAGCATCTCCCTGAGGCTGATTGTTTCCATTGTTGTTGTTCTGGTTTGCCATGAACTGAGTCATCACTTGGGTCAGCTGTGCCTGAGCTGCCATGAGCTGCTCTAACTCAGTGGGTTGGCAGCGGGGAGGCATCTGCGGTTCAGCATAGGTAAGTTTTAGAAAGAATCAACTACGACAATAGGATTCTACCCATGCATATGATCAAACCACAACAAACAATAGCAGACAATCACAAGCAAGCAACACATCAACAAACAAGCGACCCAGCAACATCCCAGGTGTTATCCTAGCAGTATATACCTACTGAAATAGTTTTGCAAGAGTTGACAACGGTTAACTAAACAATAGATCAACTAATCAACAAAACAGCAATTCTGCCAGAACAGTCCAGCAGCGTTCACGAATTTTTCCGCCTGACTCAAACTTGTCAGAAAATTTAGCTGATTTTTGTGCATATAGCACAGAGAGTTTCGCATCAGCCCAATTTTTTTTCAGATTTTTCCAAGTTACCAGAAAAATATGAAAAATCGCGCAGTACTTCTGTATCAGCAGAAAAACTGCAGCGAAAAATAACACAGATGATAACCAAATTGCCATAACTCTTTCATTAAAATTCGCACAAATAATTCCTGAGATATTGGAGTACACAAATAAGCAGCTAAACACTTTTAAACTAGCACGAACTAAGCTTCACAACGATCGAGACTAATCCTAACGGGTTTGCCTAACGTGGACTAATTGGTAGACTTCTATCTACTTCTTGAAGAGATTGAGGTAGGTCCTTGCGGTCATGCGTTGGCGCTTTGGCTCGCGGTACAACCATGGCGGCGGAGTGTACACCTCTCCTGAACCATCACTTGAGACTTCAAACTCCACCTTTTCTGGATCCTCCTCTTCTTCTTCATCCTCAGCTGCAACAGCAACAGCTTCATCTCCTCCACCATCATCGTCTCCATCATCATCATCCTCGTCCTCATCATCAGCATCGTCTCCACTGTCATCGTCATCCCCATTGTTGCCATCATCTCCATTGTCATCATCAGAGGGTGGATTCAGCTGTGCTTGGAGAGCGGGAATCTGGGCTATCATAGCTTCAATGGTTTGGTCCCTTTCCTGGACGGTCCCTTGCAACTGTTGTATGTTCTGGGTGTTCTCTTGCACAGTACCATGAATATGTGCTATGGTTGCATCTCTGGCTATCAGGGCATTCTCCAGAACTCCCACAGCTTCATGCAAAGTGTCAATCTCCTGTTCTTGGACCACCATTCCATTGCTAGTAAAGTCTGCAATCTCCTTTAACATCCTCACCTTCTCTGCTAGAGCTCCACTCTCTCTTTCCATGTCCTCTATGTGCCTCTGACGGGGCGGCATGTTGTTCCTGTCGCCCGGGGTAATCACAATGTTTCCTTCTTCATCACGCCTTCCATATTCACGGTAGGGTGAATCTGCAGGCAGTGGGTGTTGGACATAGTGGCACTGGCGAGACAGGGCTTCATGTATGGCCAAGTTGATTCCAAGTCCCCAGTTGCAGTATGTCTTGGTGTAGACCAAATGCGCGGGGTTTGGCAAGGCGGCATCTCTGAATATGAAGGTAGTGATCTCCCATGCATCTTCTCCATATCCATAGGTGTACAGCCTTCTTCCCTTGAACATAGGCAGTGGCAATCCCAATGACTGAGAGAGCTGAGCTAACTGCCTTGCAAAGGGCCTTGGTGACTCCATGGTGACATACTCAGTCCTGACGTCTCCCATTTATCAAGTAAAAGAGGAAAGTCTGAGAATAGCATATGGTAAGAACTTACGAGGGTGAAGGCATAAGAGGAAAGACAGAGTTAATATAGGCTTAATAATTCTATGGCTTCCTAATCCAATCCTAGGTCACGATCCTACAGTCGACACACGGGCTCTGATACCATCCTGTAACCCCACGGTTTTGAAAAGACCGTGGCCTCTATGTGACATGCCAATCCCTGGATCGGTTCGTTGGCCCACAATAGAGTAAGATAGATAACATAGCAAAATAACTGTGTATCATGTACTACAAAGATCCAGAGTACCATTATTACAATAAAAGCTTAGCATAAAGCTAGCTCAAATTATTCAGGTAGCAACGTAAACAAGTAAATCCTCCATTCTTCAAATTGCCCACAAGTGAACAAGTGCCGAGTGGAGTACCGTGGCCTATAACGATCAATCAGAATCGGAATAACCTGCAACATGAAACGTAGCAGCCCCGAAGGGTCAATACATGGAATGTATGGCAAGTAGAGCTAGTAAAGGAGACAATAATACTAACATCTACATGCATATTTGGCAAGTGCAGTTGTGTCTGGCTTGCATTTGAAAATACATTTGTCCTACTTTCATAAACAGTTTTCAGTTTTCTTTGAAAAGATCCCAATTAAGTTAACCCAACAATGTTAAAGCAATTATGAAATTAGAATGAGCGAGAAACATGTCATGGAATCAATATCTAGCAACTCAGATGTCCATCACCGGGGACACGGCTAATCGATTAGTTTATACACTCTGCAGAGGTTAGTACACTTTACCCATGTGACTTTGCCAGCCCAGCTCGTACCATCACTCTCATTTTGGGTGATGATAGGGATAAGTCCAAGAAGAGACTGTTCGGGAAGTAGCTCCTCAATCCCGACGCGCACCGGTCCAACCTACCAAAATTCTACATCTCTGGATACGCGGGTTCGAGTTACCACAACCTACTAAGTCCAACCAACCGCCCATTTTATTACTGGCACATGGTTGTACACGTAAGCTACACAATAAAGAAGCCAATCATTCTCTCTTGATACCTGGGTGCCTTTCCGCAATGAAACCACCAAAAATTATCAATACCATCACACCCAGGGGGTTCATTGATTAAGTTGTTTTTAGTTTTCACAAACCAATACTTTGAGAAAACTAGTATCATTGATGTAACCCAGCCCTCGTTCAACAAGCATGGCTAAGCACATCTACCAACGGTGGTTCATCTACAAAGAGGGTCCTACCACATAATATGACATAGCATAGCGGTAGTATCATCCTACACATGCATCTACAAAATATACGACAATGCATTGAAAATAGTAGGACGATATCAAGAACAAAGTAGCATCTAGTTGCCTTGGTTGTAGCGGTCTGGAGCACAATCCTCACACGAGCAAGCGTTGCACTCAACACAATCTACACGATATAATTGCAATCACAAACAAACAATGCACAAGCATATGCAACAAATATGATGCATGAATGCATGAACGATAAGTGAATTGGTGCTACAGCTGCACCACATCATCCTATAACATAACACTACCGATTGCATGCATGGAAAATAGTTTTAGCGCTAGGGAAACTATTAAGTAAAAGTAATGCTCCAAACTAGAGCTAGAACTTAAATAATTCACCACCGGTAGAATACTGTTCGTAAAATCTTGGGAAAATTCTAAAGTATGGGCATCGCTGATTAGAAACAGTACCAATTGGAATTACTCAAAAAGGAATTATAAAACTCCCGGAGTAATTAAAACACTACAGAAAGCCAATAGACAGTTTCTGCAGAAGTTTTTACTGTAAGCCTACCTTTTTAATTCACGATGAGATTCCCCTCGTTCCACTGAATCCAGGGACATATCATACGCGATTTTTGGAGCTACGGATATTTTTCTACGAATTTATTACTCCGAAAAGGCCATTAACTAGTTTGATTAAACTGTACTAAACCTTGCTGCAAAAGCCTGAACCAAAGGTACAGCGAGATTCTACACGACTCACTGAATCTACACATATTTTATTTGCAATTTTTGGCAAAGCGGTTTAATTTTTACGTAATTTACAAGATTCTACCGAAATCTGCCAACTAAAAGGATTAACGAAATTGACCCAGTCAACTGTGTCTGTTGACTGGTCAACTAGTCCGCTGACTGGGCGCTGACTGGGCGTCTGACTAGTCAACGCTTGAGTCTGACCGGTCAACTAACGATCTAAGCCGTTGATCTGAGATCTGACGGTGGCTGCTGTCTTATCGAAAACGGACGGCGAAACGGACTCCGGACGGTGCGGCGGGTTCCGGACGGCGGTGGCGATCCGTTCCGACGTCGAGATCCTTCCTGCGCGGTACACACGGTCAACTAACGGTCGAGAAAAATTACATCGCGGCGCGCGTACGTGCATGTATGCGTGCACGCAATAACGCGCGCGTGCGCGTGCGGGCAGCGCATGCGGCTGGCGAGCGGCTGCAAGGCGGCAGCGAGGCGCGCGGCGTAGGTGAGGTGGGGGCGGGCGGCGCGTAGGCCGAGACGGGCGGTGGCGGCCGGGTGGCGCGGGGCGGCCGCGGGCGGTGGCCCGCCCGGAAGGCGGCGATGGCGGCTGGCGCGCGGCGGCGGAGTGGCGGCGGTGTGAGGCGGCGACGGCGGCGGTGATGGCTGGGAACGGAGAGGAGAGAGCGAGGGGGAGGCGGCGCACCTGGCGGCGGCGGTGGTGGCCGGCGGCGGCGGAGGCGGGGTCCGTCGGCGGAGCAGATGGCGGCGGCGGCCTTGGAACGCGCGCGCGGGTGGCGGTATCGAGGCGGCGGGGATCGATCGCGTGGGCAGGCGGTGATTGCGGGCACGGAAACCGAGGCAGGTGGTGGGGTCCTTTAAGTGGCCCTGCGCGCGGAAAACCTAAACAGAAACGGTCCAGAATTTGACTACAACTCGGAAATCGTTCCGGATTTTCGGACCGTTTTCCGGCGGTTTACTAAAACGTCCGAGGCTTTTCCATACGAACTCCGATTCGAGCGATTCTCGCGCCTACGGGTTCGTATCGTCGAGGCGAACAACCTAGCGTCAAGGTTTGAGCGAAACCTCAAACCTACAGGGGTGGTTGTCGCGAGTCCTACTAAAGCTTCCCGCAGGAACCTCGTAGCGAAACAAAATAGGGTTTTGAAGCTGGCGTTTCGCCGAACCTTTCACTCGACGGTTTTGCATGGAAAGATATAATGCAATGCTATGAATGATATGCAAGACCAAATCTAAAATTTGGGATGTGACAATAAGTGGCTTGGCCAAACTTCTCTTCGTGAACAATATCTAACTCTATATTCGATTGTTAAGCACAAAAGTTATATACTGTCCATAGTAATAGAATCTAATTAATCTTTTTAATGTGTCTTTCAGAAGAAGTCTCATAGGTATTCAATTGGTATCTTCAAAATCTATTATTACGATTATCCACGATACATTTGTCGGACGGTGTGGACGAATTCAAATAGAAATGACTAGAAAGTGGTAAATTTTCAGTTGGCTTATTGTATAGAGCATTGTTTTAACCTGCCATTTCCGTCGATAATAATAGTAAAATTTGAAAAAGGAAAATATCCCTAAAGACAAAGATATTCGCATGGTATCTTCATAAGGGTGTAATTTTGACAAAAGATAATCTTATAAAGAGGAATTGGCATATATGTACACAATGCATTTTTTTTATTATAATAAGACAATACGTCATTATAAATTTTCTCAATCTATATGGTCCACTATTTAGATGAGACTAAAAGTATATATTTAAAATATTGTAAGAAGAATGTAGTTAAAATATTCGTTTCACAAAAATGTTAAAATATCTTATATAGTACATACACGCATTCTTTATTTTCGTCTTAATGAACTCTGAGTATATAATAATCGTATCACGAGAACATGACCAGGTGTAATCCTGTGGGTCGCTTGTCGTATCTCAAACCACGTACGTCAATGCTTGAGAACGTCGGGAATATGCACGGGCTGTGTATGGACGTAGCCCATCGCCCGTTGGCATTGGGCGCGGGCTGGATGCACTCTCACGTGGCGCTGTTGCACTTGAATCCGGAGCCGAAGCCGATCATCCAGCCTTTTCGCATGCGGCCCTGTTTAGCTTCTATGTAGGCTAGCTCGTACCACAGCGATATGCTGACGTGTTCCCGGTGCAGCGTCATTAGCGTCATTCGACGTAATTCATAATAAAGATTAAAACAATTTGAGGTGTGGTAAGAGGCTGGTAATAAATTTTATTTTTATGCATTGTTTTATTCATATTTTGCTATGATATTGTGGTATCCTCCTCTGAAAGTTTCATGTGAATCGACTTGGCACATGCTTACGCATGCATATGACTAAACAATAGTCAGTAAGCCTCAATGATTTATTTTTCCTCAGAGTTCTTGTTTCACCTTCATGCCATCATTAGTCATGTTTTGTTGCAAGCATGATTATGACAGTTATTGCTCTCTCGTTTGTCGTTCCCTCTCTATTGCTAGCCTTCACTTGCACTAAGTATGAGCTCTATATGTGCTTCCAACTCCCCAAAATCAATATTGCCAACAGTGTCCATCATACCTACCTATTAGCATCGTTTGCTATTTCAGTGCAGATTCAATATGCCTTGTTTTCTTCCAAATAAAATGTTTGTCTATTTTCAGAAAGTTAGTTAGTAAACCTCTCACGAATTTGATGGAACACTTTATTCCTTGCACTTAATTAGCCTGAACCATTGTGACTTGTCCATGAAAGTTATATGCTTGCAAATTATAGGCTAGGAGTTAGCAGAACCGTGCTGTCACGGGGAACGTTATCAACACTTATGGATACATATCCAGTTGATACCTTGCTCTTTTTTTTGCGGATATCGACAATGTGAAATAAAAGGGAGCTTGTGAGTTTATGGAGTATATATATATTTTAGAGAAACGCCTGGCCGCTAGCCTAAGTCATGCCTAATCATGGTGGAAACTTGCAGCATCACCATAATGAGCATTTTATGAAGCATCCTCAATAAAAAACTATGCATATAGTAAATAAAAATATCGTTGAGATGCTTATTGTCTGCTTGCCTTGCCATTTTGATAACGGGATAGCTCCTGTATCATGTGCAAGGGGTACCCTGTTGGTAGTTCTCTATGATATGCATGTATGTACAATGACAAGAACTTGAAGGTAACCAAAGTTGACTAACATGCAGCGTGGCCCTCGTACTCAAGGGATATGGGATTTCCAGTTTATGGTCTGTCAAGCATATAACTCATATTGGATCTCACTTTCACCTTAACCATATGAAGATGCCTATGATAGAGGCAATAAGAGCTCAAAGCTAATGAGTACCTTCCTTTCAGCATTAGGAAGCCTTTTAAACTTTTCAAACCTTTTTCACTCCCTTATTGAGTCACCACTTATTCTATGAGCACCTTCTTGAGAGCATGGTTGTCATTCTTGTGTTTGTCTCAAAACTTGGTTAATTATGTCAGGACTTTGATGCTTGTATCTCTGACATTTTTACTTCTAGTCTTCACTTGAACTTCAGAGGTGCCTTGGCATTTATATTGTGCTCTACAGACAAAGGCAAGCGAGATACCACGCTATCATACCTTATTATGAGCATTGCAATGTTGCTTATATTTATGTTTCATGCTACTTATTATCATTGAGTTGGTTTCTCTTCATAGCTTGCAATGACTATTTAGTAGATATGGTTGCATACTTCTTATTATGAATAGTTTAAGTATCTACTCCTGTGCTGAGAATATATACATCATATAAAGCAAATGTGTTCGTGAAAGTTCTTTTATCGCACTCAGTTTTTAACTGAATTGCTCGAGGACAAGCAATAAGCTAAGCTTGGGGGGAGTTGATACGTCCAAAACGTATCTACTTTCCCGAACACTTTTTCTATTGTTTCTCCTCTAAATTTGTGTAATTTGGATACAACTAACACAGACTGACGCTGTTTTGCGCAGAATTACCTTGGTGTCTAGTTTTTGTGCAGAAAATCAACTATCAGGAAAAATCCCGGAAAATATGCCAAAAATGCTATTTCACCAGAAGACCACAGAGCAGAAGACGAGACGGAGTGGAGGCCTGGGGGGCCCACACCCCTGCCAGGCGCGAGTGGACCCAGCCCGCGCATAGGGGGAGTGCGGCCACCCCAGGCACCCCCTCGGGCTTCCTCTTCGCCTATAAGTTATCCCTTGACTTAAAAACCCAGGGGTGTTCGTCATTTTTCCAGAAAGAGTTCCGTTGTGCCGCCACCACCAGAAGCCGCGATTTGGATCCAGAAACTCCGTTCTGGCACCCTGCCGGGACAGGGAATTTGGGGAGGATCATCGCCATCATCATCACCAACGCCTCTCCATCAACCATCAATGTTTCCCTCATCCATGAGTGAGTAATCCCCCGCTATAGGCTATGGGGATGGTAGGGACTAGATGAGTTCTATCATGTAATCGAATAAGATTGTTAGGGCATAGTGCCTAGTATCTCTATTAGTGCTATTTGACTTTGTTGCAACTTGTTGTGCTTAATCCTTGTCACTAGGGCCCGAGTGCCATGATCTCAGATCTAAACTAATTACTGAATCATTATGATAGTATTGTTCGTGATCTTATCTGCAAGTTGTGTACACATATCATTGTCCGTATCCAAAGGCCCCGAAGTGACAGAAATTGGGACAACCGGAGGGGATGGCTGTGGTGTGAGGATCACATGTGTTCATGGATTGTTAATGCTTTGCTCCGGTGCTCTATTAAAAGAAGCACCTTAATTGCTATTAGTTCCCTAGAGGCCCCGCTGCCACAGACTGGCAGGACAAAAGATGTTGTGCAAGTTCTCATTGCGAGCACGCATAACTATATATGGAGCACATGCATATTGCGGCGACCCAGCATACCACTGCATGATGTAGTATACTATAGTCGTTGACATAACACCAATGAAATACCGTTCACGAGTATTACATCTCTCAGAATGGCACAACAGAAAAACAGCGGGTCCAATACATGGCTTAAAGGTTACAACTCACTCTTTACATAAGATCCAGAGAACAGCCTAGGTATAAGAGGAAGAAAGAGCTTCTTTACAAAGAAGAATCAAAGTTAAACAACGCCAAAACGATTATGCTATTAAGTCTAATATTTAGACTAAGAAGCTGGCATTGCTGCTATTGCAACGCTCTACATAAATAGGTTCTTTGGTTAGAGATAATATTCCTATCAGTTCGGTAACCTTCGTCTTCACTTGAGTTGAGATATATGTTGACTTCCATTTCTTTATTGAAGAGCTTCAGCTGGTCTTGGTAAGTCCTGGAGCATATCTTGATGTAAATATCGTTCTAATGGCTTCAGAATCTAGCAAGAGTTAAGAAGATACTTTGAGTACGAGCGTACTCAGCAAATTCACTAGAAAAGGAGTGTTTGATGCACTATATCTACAGCCATAGACCGTAGGTCGTAGGCAATGCAAGTTTTCATAAACATTTCTTTAAAGGTTGCTTTTATTTTGAAAAGCTATGTCCGTCAGCCTTCACGGGTTTACCAGAACCTTCATGGGTTTCCTTTACCGCCGCGTTCGCAGCTCCTTCCCGGAATAGGGAGTAACAAGTTAAAGTTCTTACACTCTGCAGAGGTGCGTTACTTTACCCATGAGATATCAACTCTTTGTTGCACAACCGGGCAACTTATTCCCGTCCACAATTCCATGATGTGGGGCCCAGAAGATGATCCAAGCCAATCACTGCCCCCTTCATGACCCCGCATGCCTCCTTGGTGTACACCATGCCCACATAAAGAATTATGGCAATGGTTTGTACAAACCGTTAGATGTCAGAACTATCGTGGGACGTTGAGGGTTCCCACCCATATGTTGCATATCCTCTATGAATTACCAATTAAAATGCACGCTACGAGGATAACATCCACGACCTGCACATCCGGCTTCATGCGAGAGGAAGAAGATACAACTGACTTCTCCGTCCCATTCCAAATCTCATGGTCAACGCGTAATATACGGTGCAAGAATCACTGGCGACATTGATGCTTAATCCCTAGGTGATATAGTTCTGAACAGTGGTATTCCAACTGTCAGATTTAATAGATTAATTGATCACCCTGGAACAATAATCAATAGTTCTCATTATCATTGGAAAATAGTGTTTTCTGACCTTCTTCAAATGCAGGTGAAGACAACACTGGATTTGTAAAATACTTTACAGAAAATAAACAAAGGACATGAGCAAGTGTGAACTTTCCTTTTGTGGTTGCAAGATTATGCACTCACGGTCTTCGAGTCAATATAAGATCCAAAAATCTGAAATCAGCATCATTGGTCCGGTAAGGACTAATGTTTAAAGAAGAAATATGCTTTTATGCATAAGTAGTGTGATGCACGTTTTAAGTGTAAATTCCGGAAATAATGTTGTTCTAAGGTTTGGATTTCGAAAGTGGTTACTTTGGAATGTGTGGTCCTTTTGGATAAATTTCGTAGTTGTATTTTTATTCGAGTTTATGAGTGGTTGGAGTCAACACGTTTGTAGGAATAAAATATACATTCTTATGACATACTAGTTAGGACTACTTATACAAGATTTCTTATTTAAAGTGAAAAAAAAGGATAACCTTCGAAGAAAAGGTTTCTCTTCTAAGGTCTAAATAACCTTTTGGTTAGTTAGTGATGGTTGATGTTATTTGTTTTAATCAAATGTCTTGAGTTTATGCTGCTTTATAGATTAACTACTTCAGACCAAAGTTAACTATAAAACATGTAGTCATGTGTATGGTATTATATTTGGACTCTTGGAGACTAAAGTTAACTTTAAAATATAGATAGTTTTTGAAAGTATGATACTTACACCCTGGTATCTTGTATATCTGAAATGTGTTCTTTAAGTTATTTAAGAATGTTTGTTCTGAAGGAAATTTGCCCTAGAGGTAATCATAGAGATGATTATATTTCATATGTATCCATGAGTTATTGTAATGTTCCTTGAATATCCATATCATGCAACTTGTATTGATTGGAAATTATGTGAATTGTTTTTGAAACTCTTTACTTGTATGGTTATTTAAGAGTTGTCCCTAGTCGGAGTTCATGTGAGGACACACGTGAATATTAGACTAGCACATTGATTGGTTGATGACTATGTTTCGCAAGTCATAGACATGGAGATGTCAAACCAATGATGTGGACACATGTTATGAACATGGGGTTGGACTGACCCAATCTGAGACAGGCAATTAGTTGCAGCTCTCTCTCTACACATCATGTATGTTTTGTCCTTAGACCTGAGATTGTCGCATGTACTTGAGATGTGGATCGACCTACTTTGGGGCTATCAAACGCTGCATCGTAACTGTGTAGTTATAAAGGTAGCTTTCGGGTTTGTCCTAAAGCATGCTGCAAGGCATGTTCAATCAAGATGGGATTTGCCCCTCTCTACTTGAGAGAGATATCTCTGGGACCCTCGAGTGCTCGGATCCAGAAATTCATGGCCGTGCTATATAAGTTTAAGAGTAAACCTAGTAAATGGATTCTGAATCGCAGTATCGAGAAAGGGAGGTCAGCTTGGAGCTAGTCCAAATATCGTGAGGCAAAGGGAAAGACATGTACTAAACCTTGTGATGGTTCGTCCGATATGATCTTTGTATGCGTTTAGGAGTTGGCACGTCTTGCTAGAGGCTGCTACCAACTATTGACAGAATAAGTGTATTCGTGTCATGTCTATACGCATATGAACCTATAGGGTCACACACTTAAGGGGCTGGAAGCCTAATGAGGACTGGATCCGAAGTAGACCAGGCTTAGGGTACTAATGGGCTGCTAATGTAGAAGCCCACTAGGGACGCCTATATAAGAGAGGGTGGGGCCAGCTGACCAAAAAAATACCTCAGATCATTCCCATCCGCCACTCCTCACACCTGTGTTGCACGCGTGGATCTAGAAGTCCGACGTCTGACGCTTCCACCCTGTACATGTGGATACCTCGGAGGCGCTGCATCTGTAGCGCTTGGACGAGCCGCGCAAGGGGAGCTGCTCATGGGACGGACAAGGAGGAGACGTGGAACGACTGCACTTCCTCGACGCGCTTCATCAATTCCGCAACTGCGCGTCTAGTGGTAATCCCGTGATCTATGACAACAGTAATCCTCGTATACACGGTAGAATTTTTTTGATTTGCGCTACTGTATCCTACCCGTATCCCTTCAGTGGTATCAGAGACGATGTTGTTCAGTTATAGGTTCGGGATGGTTGCATATGGTGATATGCAGATTGATATGAATGATGTGATTGTTTATATGGTGGTGGTTCAGGATTGATCTATGATCTTGCTTTCCGTGATCGTGATCTGAGGTTGTCGAACGACTTTACCCTACCGGTTGGCTTCCGCCATCGGGGTAGACAGTGACACATAAATCCTGTTGAATCACGCGAAGATCAATATGATTGATCAAATCGAAACCTAGATCTAAAATCAATGTACCGTGATCAAAGGAGTTTGATTGAATCGGGACAAGAGTCGGTTTATGGTAAAATTGATTTGCCGATCAAAATCCTTAAAGAAAATTGTGAAAACCGCGAGGGGCGCTGCCCCTTCGAACCCCGCAGGGGGAGACCCCCTAGACCCCCCCTAATCGTAGACCCTTTTGTATCTCGTTAAGGTAACTAGGTGCTGCGATGTCACATGATCCGATAGAATGTGATTCTATGCATAACTTGATTTTGCAGGATGTATGTGATCAGTATGGCCCATATATGTATGTGATGCATGTATGAAATTTTGCATGACCTGCGTGTCGTGAGTATGGCAACACGCCTGGAGCCATATGTGTTGTCATTTATTGTAATGGCCTGTGTGCCAACTTGTGATGATCCAAATTCTATGTAATTTTGATTACTAGCTGTTAGGAGTAATAGCTTGTATTAGTTCTTGGAGGACTCATCACTTGGAGGATGGCTCACATGGAACATGAAGATGGAGATCATCATGGTGGACAGGTTCTATGGCGATGGAGATCACCATGAGAAAATGGGCCATACTGCGTCACATTTATGTGAATGCTATTCTTATGTGTTTTACTCTATTCATGCTTAGATGATAGAAGTAGAACGACCCCTCACAAAGTTTAAGTTAAACCATGCCCTCCCAACCAAACCTTGCACCATCCTATACCCTGTATAATCGTTGGTGGGCCTATGAAATTAGGGTGCCGCGGTTTTCCTTGGATGGATGGGTTTGTATCGGATACCTACACGCATAAGGTTTGGTGAGCTTGACAAGGTCATCTTAACAGTTAAGGACCTTGGGGCATAAAGGTTGGGCGCCTAGTTTTGACATAGAGATGTCACCCAACAACAAGAGTCATATGTGATATGATTAGCAAGTGTTGCTTACCGATTTACCCTATCTTCTAGCAGTGATGCTAAAGCTCACTAGTCGACTTGTTAATTGTGGATCTTGAATCACTTAGTATCAATAGAGGGATATTGATTTAAGTGGGAGTATATGCTATTAAAATTGTTTAATATGTTGTACTCTTTCATGGTTACATGGCTTAGTATTTTGCATGTTTTCTGTTGTAGATCAATGGCACCGAACACTACATCACCTTTCTCTTTGCGTTCGATTCTTGATAAAAATAAACTAAATGGAACAAACTATTCGGACTAGGTCCGTAACCTGAGAATTGTTCTCAGGTCTGATAAAAAGGAAACGGTTCTGGATACCCCAATCCCCGATGAACCTGCTGATAATGCATCTGATGCCCTAAAGAACGCCTACAAGAGAGCATGTGATGATTCTCTTGAGGTTAGCTGTCTTATGCTTGCATGCATGGAACCTGAACTCCAAAAGAAGTTTGAGGATCAGGAAGCGTACGATATGATCGTAGCGCTTAAGGACATGTTTCAAGATCAGGCAAGGACTGAGAGGTACAATGTTGTCAAGTCCTTTGTCAAATGCAAGCTAGCAGAGGGAGCAACTGTAGGCCCCCATGTGATCAAAATGGTTGGTTATAGTCAGACTTTGGAAAAGCTTGGTTTTACACTAGGCCAAGAGTTGGCCACTGACTTCATTTTGGAGTCTCTTCCATCCAGCTATGGGCAGTTCATTTCGAACTACCATATGCATGGGGTGGAGAAGGGTCTTAATGAATTATGTGGGATACTTAAAATAGCAGAAAGTGACATGAAGAAGTGTGCTGGGCATAGCCATGTGATGGCTGTGCCGAACAATCCTAGCTTTAAGAAAAAGGGTATTTCTTACAAGAAGAAGGGCAAGGCTAAGGATACGATCCCTAAGTCTGCACCCAAGCAAAAGGATGGACCTGTAGAAGACACTGAGTGCTTCTTTTGTCATGAACAGGGCCACTGGAGGAGAAACTGCAACAAGTACCAGGCTTCTTTGAAGAAGATTGGAAGTAAGAGTACTTCCAACTCAGGTACACTTGTTGTAAATGTTGTGGACATTCTTCTCGTTGATTCCTATGTTAACTCTTGGGTATTTGATACCGGATCGGTTGCTCATATTTGCAATTCGATGCAGGGGCTAATAAGGACTAGAGAAGTGCAGAAAGGCGAAGTGGATTTTTGCGTCGGAAATAAAGCAAGGGTTGCTGCATTGTTCGTCGGTGTCATGCAACTTCACCTTCCATCAGGATTTATTATGGAGTTGAATAATTGTTATTACATTCCTAGTATGGGTCGAAACGTTTTATCACCTTCATGTTTGATGAAGGATGGTTATTCATTCGCGAGTGCAAACAATGGTTGTGTAATCTCTAAGAATGATATGTTTATGGCTAATGCTCCCATTGTGAATGGGTTATTTATTTTAAATCTTGATGATGCATCTGTTTACAATGTTAGTGCTAAAAGGCTTCGGCCTAATGATTTGAGTCCTACCTATTTATGGCATTGTCGTTTGGGGCATATAAGTGAAAAGCGCATGAAGAAGCTCCATGGTGATGGCCTTCTAACTTCGTTTGATTTTGAATCATATGAGACATGTCAGGCTTGTTTACTTGGAAAGATGACCAAGTCACCTTTTTCGGGTTTACTCGAGAGAGCGACAGACTTGTTGGAACTCATACATACTGATGTATATGGGCCAATGAGCACGACAGCCATAGGAGTATATCACTGCTTCATTACTTTCACTGATGATTTTAGTAGATATGGTTATGTCTACTTGATGAGGCATAAGTCTGAAACTTTTGAAAAGTTCAAGGAGTTTCTGAGTGAAGTAGAGAATCAACGTGGCAACAAAATAAAGGCCTTGCGATCTGATCGTGGAGGTGAATATTTGAGTCACGAATTTAGCGATTATCTTAAGAGTTGCGGAATTGTTCCACAACTTACGCCGCCCGGAACGCCTCAAAGAAAGGGGGTCTTCGAATGGCGTAATCGAACTTTGTTGGACATGGTTCGATCTATGATGAGCCAGTCGGATTTACCATTATCATTTTGGGGTTACGCTCTAGAAACGGCAGCCTTCACACTTAATAGGGTACCATATAAATCCGTAGTTAAGACACCATGTGAGATGTGGACTGGAAAGAATCCCAGTTTGTCTTTTCTAAAGATTTGGGGTTGTGATGCATTTGTCAAGCGACTTCAGTCGGACAAGCTAACACCCAAATCGGATAAGTGCATTTTTGTGGGATATCCGAGGGAAACCTTAGGATATTACTTCTACAACTGAGAGGAGGGCAAAGTGTTTGTCGCTCGTAGTGGTGTTTTCCTAGAGAAAGAGTTTCTCACAAAGGGAACAAGTGGAAGGTCGGTGCGACTTGAAGAAGTTCAAGATGAGCCAGTTGGGGATGCTTCTACGAGTGATGCTATTGTAGCAGAACAAGTTGAGGAACCCGTGGCAACAGAAGCACCACAACCACGAAGGTCGGCCAGGCTCCGTGAAGCGCGGGAATTATTATTGTTAGACAATGATGAGCCTGCGACCTATGCAGAAGCGATGGTGGACCCAGACTTTGAGAAATGGCTGATCGCCATGAGATCCGAGATAGAGTCCATGGGGGACAATCAAGTTTGGAACTTGGTTAACCTGCCTGATGGTTTTAAAGCCATCGAGAGCAAATGGATCTATAAGAATAAGATTGATATGGATGGAAATGTTCACATCCATAAAGCTCGACTTGTTGCAAAAGGTTTTCGACTAGTTCAAGGAGTTGACTACGACGAGACTTTCTCGCCCGTAGCGATGCTTAAATCTATACGGATAATTCTAGCCATTGCTGCACATTTCGACTATGAAATATGGCATATGGATGTCAAGACGGCTTTCCTAAATGGAATCCTAACTGAGGACGTGTATATGATGCAGCCCGAAGGTTTTGTCGATCCAAACAATGCTGGAAAGGTATGCAAACTTCTGAAGTCCATTTATGGGCTGAAGCAAGCATCTCGGAGTTGGAACATTCGATTTGATCAAGTTGTAAAGGATTTTGGATTCATCAAAAACAAACAAGAACCTTGTGTTTACAAGAAGGAAAGTGGGAGAGCGCTGGTATTTCTAATCTTATATGTAGATGACATATTGCTGATTGGAAATGACATTCCTATGCTCGAGTCTGTTAAGACCTCATTGAAAAATAGTTTTTCGATGAAGGACTTGGGAGAAGCGGCATATATTCTAGGCATCAAGATCTATAGAGATAGATCAAGGAGGCTAATTGGATTAAGCCAGAGTACATACATTGACAAAGTGTTGAAATGGTTCAGCATGGAAGAGGCTAAGAAGGGGTTCTTTCCCATGTCTCATGGCATAAAACTCAGCAAGACTCAGTGTCCTTCAACTACTAATGAGCGTGAGCGCATGAGTAGGGTTCCATATGCTTCGGCTATTGGATCCATCATGTATGCAATGACATGTACTCGCCGAGATGTTTCCTATGCTCTGAGTGTTATGAGCAGATACCAGGCTGATCCAGGTGAAGGTCACTGGACAACGGTAAAGAACATCCTTAAGTACTTGAAAAGGACTAAGGATGTGTTCCTAGTTTATGGAGGTGAGGATGAACTCAGTGTAAAGGGTTACATAGATGCGAGTTGCCTTAACGACTCAGATGATTCGAAATCGCAATTAGGTTATGTGTTTGTCATGAATGGTGGTGCTGTGAGCTGGAAAAGTTCCAAGCAAGATATGGTGACCTCCTCTTCAACAGAATCTGAATATAATGCTTCCTCGGAGGCCGTAAAGGAAGCTAATTGGATTAGGAATTTCCTGATCGCTCTCGGTGTGGTTCAGGGCGCGTCCAATCCCTTGGACGTTTATTGTGACAACAATGGTGGTATTGCACAAGCCAAGGAACCTAGACAACACCAGAATAACAAACATATTCGCATGCGTTACCATCAGATTCGAGAGTTCATTGAGGATGGTAGTGTCATGATATGCAAAATACATACGGACTCAACTGTTGCTGATCCCTTGACTAAGCCTATCCCGCAGCCCGCGCATGAAGCACACACAAGAGCAATTGGTATTAGATACATTTTATATTGACTCTAGTGCAAGTGGGGGAGTGAAGGAAATTTTCCCTAGAGGCAATCATAGAGATGATTATATTTCATATGTATCCATGAGTTATTGTAATGTTCCTTGAATATCCATATCAGGCAACTTGTATTGATTGGCAATTATGTGAATTGTTTGTGAAACTCTTTACTTCTATGGTTATTTAAGATTTGTCCCTAGTCGGAGTTCATGTGAGGACACACGTGAATATTAGACTAGCACATTGATTGGTTGATGACTATGTTTCGCAAGTCATAGACATGGACATGTCAAACCAATGATGTGGACACATGTTATGAACATGGGGTTGTACTGACCCAATCTGAGACTGGCAATTAGTTGCAACTCTCTCTCTCTACACATCGTGTATGTTTTGTCCTTAGACCTGAGATTGTCGCATGTACTTGAGATGTGGATCGACCTACTTTGGGGATATCAAACGCTACACCGTAACTGGGTAGTTATAAAGGTAGCTTTCGGGTTTGTCCTAAAGCATGCTGCAAGGCATGGTCAATCAAGATGGGATTTGGCCCTCTCTACTTGAGAGAGATATATCTGGGCCGCTCGAGTGATCGGATCCAGAAATGCATGGCCGTGCTATATAAGGTTAAGAGTTAACCTAGTAAAGGGATTCCGAATCGCAGTATCAAGAAAGGGAGGTCAGCTTGGAGCTAGACCAAATACCATGAGGCAAAGGGAAAGACATGTACTAAACCTTGTGATGCTTTGTCCGATATGATCTTTGTATGCGTTTAGGAGTTGGCACGTCTTGCTAGAGGCCGCTACCAACTATTGAAAGAATAAGTGTATTCGTGTCATGTCTATACACATATGAATCAACAGGGTCACACACTTAAGGGGCTGGAAGCCTAATGAGGATTGGATCCGAATTAGACAAGGCTTAGGGTACTAATGGGCTGATAATGTAGAAGACCACTAGGGACGCCTATATAAGAGAGGGTGGGGCGAGCTGACCAAAAAAAGACCTCAGATCATTCCCAGCCGCCACTCCTCACGCCTGTGTTGCACGCGCGGATCTAGTGGTCCGGCGTCTGACGCTTCCACCCTGTACGTGTGGATACCTCGGAGGCGCTGCATATGTAGCGCTTAGACGAGCCGCGCAAGGGGAGCTGCTCGTGGGACGGACAAGGACGAGACGTGGAACGTCTGCACTGCCTCGGCGCGCTTCATCAATTCCGCAACTACGCGTCAAGTGGTAATCCCGTGATCTATGACAACAGTAATCCTGGTATACGCGGTATAATTTTTTTGATTTGCGCTAGTGTAGTCTACCCATATCCCTTCATGTTCTATTACTTGAGATAATGGTTTCCTAATTCTATGATAGAGTAGTATCATTTACCTTTTATAGATAAGTGAGTAGAGTTTATAATTCCAGATATAATTTCATTTAACTATCCTTAATTTTTTTTATAGTGTTGTGGTAATTGTTGATATTTGATAATTTAAAGTAAATGGAAAGGATCTGATTCATTCACAAGATGTTCTTTAAGGTTTCTATCATGAGTTGGAATCCTTTGAGAATATAATCTTCACTTAGAGTTGAAGATAGTTTGATATGAAGATATTTATAATGTTTTTAAACCATTAGAGTTTCATTTCATTAATATTTAATATTTGTACTATATATTAAACTTATTTTACTCATTTCAAGGATATTCATAAATGTTATTTATTATTTTATGAATTATTAATGACGTAAATAAGTTTATATTTGAGTTGTTAAAATATTTGAATTTTTGGTTTATCTCAAAAGTAAAATATTAGATTTTTAATTTGTAATTGTTATTTTTGTGATAATTTTAGTATATTACATGTATTTTTGTGATTTATACATAATAAAATATGATTTTTATAATGCTTATTACTTTTTAATTATTTAATAAATAATAAATATTTAATTAAGTGAAATAATAATATGTGATTATATTTGAAATTATAATTCTTATTTTCCACGATTTTTGAGTATTTTACTTATATTATAAACATTTATCCTTATTAACTATTTATTTAGTATTTTTCAAAAATACTATAATATTAATAAATAATGAAAGTGATTTTTATTTATTTTTATCACCTTTCAATAATTTTGTAAAATTCCATAAGGAATATTTAAATTACAAAATTATTATAAAAATTTGAATGTCCAAAATTTGATAACTTATTTTATTTGGATAGAGTGTATTATTATGAATCCAAAAATATTTTATTTCTAATTTTTGGACTATTAATTTATTTTCTATAATTTTATTGGGGTCAGGGGTATTTTGGTCTTTTCCAATTGATCAAAAATTTATTAAATAACCTGGGCTGGCCCCTTGGGATTATTGGGCCAAAGTGGCCCAATAGGGTAGGGTCAAATGGATACCCCGAAGGGTTTTGGCCCACCCAGTCCACTCTGCCTCCTCTCTCTCCCTCGATCTTTTCTCCTCCTCCTCTGACTCACCCCCGTGGTCGGCGATGCCGCCACCGTCGATTCTCGCCGTCGTCGGCCGTTCTGGCCGCTGCCATAGTGCGAGTTGGGGTTGTCGACGACGCTCTTTCGTTTTATCCGCTTGTATTTGACTCCGGGGCTTCCCTGTGGTCAGTTCCACCCCATTCCCGAACTCTAGGGTTCGAGGAATATGTTGTCACCGCCGCCGCGATCCCGCCTGCGGTGGTGTGCTGGTCTCGTGCGCTGCTGCGGCCGCCACCGTGGCAGGTGCAGGTTGCAGCGCCCCTCTGGGTGCTCCCTATGCCGCCGCGGTTTGTCGGGCCCTCTGCTTCCTCTTCGATTCATCAGCGAGGACCTCGGGTAAGTGGTCTCTATGGTGATTGTCCATGCTACTGCCATGATTCTTTTTGGTGTGTATCTAGTGGCTTCTCATGTTGAGTGACTATGTGCTGATTGAGTTCATCTCTGGATTAGGGTTCATAACCCCCTGTTGATCATATCTATGATGCTTTAGATCTAGTGTTGATCATATTTGATCATGGGAAATGATTTCCTGTTGTGTTTAAGGATTTATAGTAGCTTTGATGATACTAGTTTCCTGTCAGATTTAGTTCCAGTGGTAATCCCCCATGATTCATGCTAATGTTTCAGTGGAATCCTTGATTGCATTACGTTGTTGATCTGAGAGTGTATTCTATTGTCAGAATGCTCATACTGACAGTAGTTCCTTTCAATGGTTGCTTACTGTAATTATAGTGTTAGTTTGTATGAGATTATACACACTGAATTAAATCATTACATGTAATGATTTTTTTTGTGGATGTATGAATTTAAGATTGATTCCTGGCACTTGGCTTCAGTAAAATGATATGTATTGGTTGTCCCTTTTTATCTATGGAAGCTAAGTGAAGCTTGGTTTTAGCTCATTAAGAACTTGTCCTTGTGATACCATTGTATTCTGGCACACAAGTGATTGGGTTTTTATTTCTGGGCTTAGCTTGATTATGCTGGTGATTAATACTGACAAGTTGACATGAAAACTTGTATTAACTTTCCTGCCTATGATGTTGGTCTGAGGCTTTTGGTTTTAATTCTGTAACTACCTCGGTGAATTACGCTCCTAGTTACAAGCCTGGATGAGCGGAAATGGTTAAAATAGTACGGTGGGGCCCAAATGCCACTCACAGGTAGACCTTTCGGCCGTCCTAACCATTTCCGAACATCGGGACAAGAACGGGCGGCGTAATCGGCAGGCGAAGGGATCAACTACATACACAAATGAGTATGTATGCAAGCCACCATACAACAGTCCTCAGAGTCATTCCATCTAAAAGAAATAGAAACATTGCAACGCCATACGACAAGATCCAAATGTCCTAAATAGATATAATAGTTTAGGATATCTCCTCATACATCAAACATCAGAGTATCAGGCGGAAGCGGCAAACAAGATCCGAGTACGGATAAGAAGCAAATCGGCATAAGATGCCTGTTATCGCCATATTTTGGCCAAAGGAGGAGTTGGGCCGTGATCAAGATGGGCTTAGAAGATATGTATATGCAACATGTTGTTGAATCGGCCTCGTGTGTTGATTTGGGCTAAATTGCCCGTGTATCTTATATTGTAATAGATTCCGTTTAGATTTAGGTAAGAGATAGAGTTGTAGAGTTATTCCAAAGACAGAAAGTCTCCGGACTATAAATATGTACCTAAGGTTATCGAGAAAAAGAGGACAATCACGTTCACAACAAACACAATCTCGGCGCATCGCCACCCCTTGTTTCTAGGGTTTTTCTCGGGTAAGTGCCATGCTGCCTAGATCGCATCTTGCGATCTAGGCAGTATCTACTTATGCGTTATCTGGTGTTACTCGTACTGAAGCCTTGTTGATGGCGAGTAACACTATTATCATAGATTTGTTTGGGTCAGCATCAGTACTTTTCGCTATGATTGTTTAGTTATGCTACCTCTAGCTATCTCGCCGCCTTTGCACCTTTTCCCGGGTGTAAGGGTGGCATCTTGCTTGATCTTTATTTAAGTCGATTTGATCTGTTATAGTTATGCCTTGTTCTCCAAGGTTTAGTTTGATATCCACATGATCAGGCCTTGCAAACGGGTTGAACGATCCAGTAGTATGTAAGATATGGTTTACCAATCCAAGAGGGGGTGTTCCGGGAATTGACGTTACGTTGGTTTTTAGGCCTTCTCTAGGATTAGTTTTCTATTATCTTTTGTATCTACCAGGCTCAATTACGTGTAGGATGTTCCAGTCATGTAGTGAAAACGTTAAACTGTCGTAGATCGATTTAACTTGTATTGATGAAGCAAAACCCCATGTTATAATAGATCTAATGCAGAACCATGGGATAATCGGCTCTGGGAGCCGATTCACAGGGAAACCTGGGAGCCGGTCACGGCTCGAATTTTACGTATACTTGTTTACCATGCAGGAAACCAATCGAAGCAATCCTTCACCTTCCTGACCAGGTATAGGTCAGGTGGCACGCCCTCGAACCAAGCCAGGACGTGTGCCGGAGTTTTGCGGGCCGTTGCCCGAGGGACCAGGGCCCACCAGCAGTTCTGGGAGCCTCCCGGCTCTTCGTGTTGCCCGTCGCTGCTCGCCGGTGGGTTTTGGTAGGCAACACATTCTGGCACGCCCGGTGGGACACTTAAACAACGTCTACATCAACATCCGACGCTGCGATGGACAACCGACCGGTCACGTACGATGAGCTGCCTGAGGAGCACAAGGCGAAGTATGATGACGTCAAAGCTCTCTTCGAAGCCGATCTCATCGGCTCTTTTGAGAGGACTCGTAAGCATGGCATCAGGTGGAAAGGGTTCTCACCCGAGGGTGCTCTTGATGAGTTGGATCTGTCTGTTCCTTCAGAGGAGCGCACCAGAGCTCTGCGCCAGGAAGTCAACTACATGGTGGCTCATTCTCTTCACCGCCATTCTGAGAGCTTGGTAAACGCTTTCGAGCGGATCGCAGTTCGCGTAGTTCAGGAGATTATGAAACATCAGTACTCTCCGTCGGGGCCTACTCTGGGGACTCACCAGGGAGAAAGACCGCTCCAGGCCAGGCCACCGCTGCCATTCACACTTGCAGCTCCAGAGCCACCAGGTGCACCGGCGTACGTCATCTACAAGGTCGGAGGCGACCCTGGCGATTGCCAATTCCTGTGTGAACCACCTAAAGAAATCCCACGTGGATACGTGTGCACCTACGTGCCAGACTGCAACAGCTTGACGCGCACGAACCAGATTGCAACCGCAGGGATTGCTGGGGCAGGAGTTTCTGGAGCAGGGGCTTCGGGAGCAGGTGTTTCTGGAGCAGGAATCTCTGGGATGGACGCCGACAAACAGGCGTGGCTAGCCAAGTATGCCACTGGAACGAGTCATGAGAATCTAGCCCCTGCAGCCCAAACAACGGAACAAATCCGTACCATCTTGAGAGACCAGTTCGGCTTCGTGCCGAAGAGAAGGACAATCGGCTATTCAAAGCCGTATCCCAACGAGTTTGACCTGATCCCGCTGCCACCCAAGTATCGGCTCCCTGAGTTCTCGAGATTTAGCGGGTCAGAAGGGTCGAGTTCGATCGAGCACATGAGCCGATACCTGGCACAGTTAGGCATGATATCAGCATCAGATCAGTTGCGCGTAAGGTTCTTTGCGCAATCTTTGACAGGACCAGCTTTTGGGTGGTACACTTCACTGCCACCTGATTCGATCCAGACCTGGAAGCAACTGGAAGAGCAGTTCCACATTCAGTACCATTCAGAAGCCACCGAGGCTGGCATTGCAGACCTGGCGCAGGTGCGGCAAAAGCGAGGAGAAACGGTAGCCGAGTACATCCAACGCTTCAGGACTGTCAAGAACCGATGTTACTCAGCTCGGTTAACTGAGAAGGAAGCAGTCGAGCTGGCAGCGTTGGGTCTCGCAGCACCTATCAAAGATCTGGCTTTCCAAGTAGAGTACAACTCGTTGGCGCACATGGCCCAGAAGCTGACGATGTATGAGCAGCGCCACCCTGAGTTGTACCAGGACAAGTTCAAACGTCCGATAGGCCTGGTCGATACAGAAGAAGAAGACCCCACGCAAGACCAGGAGGTGGCCGTGGCTGAGTGGGCTCGGGGGGCAGATCCCGTATCCTGCAAATGGGTGAAACAGCAAGGGCCTGCAAAAGGGTTCGACTTCGATGTGAGCAAAGCTGAGCAAATATTCGATTTACTGCTGAAAGAAAAGCAGCTGAAGTTACCTGAAGGCCACAAAATCCCTACGGCTCAAGAGATGAACGGAAGACCGTACTGCAAGTGGCATCACTCGTTCACCCACACCACCAATGACTGCAAAGAGCTACGTCGCCAGATCCAAACAGCGATAGAGCAGGGCCGTCTCATCCTGGGGCAATTCGCCATGAAAGTAGACACCAACCCGTTCCCCGGCGTCAACATGGTAGAACACAGCCACTCCACGAGGCGCCAGTTGGACTTCTCGTTCGATGTCAACATGGCAGGAACAGGGTACCACCATGGCACGTACAGGGAGGAAGGCGGTCGCTCTCACGGCAGAGTAAGAGAGGAGGCTGGTCCACGCGACCGGCCCAGCTACGGCAGCAGGCAGTACTTAACTGAGGAACAAGTGAAAAGTGTGCGATATCAGAAACCACATTCCACGCATCTCCTTAACAAGTATGAGCGTCAGTATGACCAACGTCGCCGGCGCGACGGAGAAGATGAAGGATATGAGCACCTCGCTAGGGGACCGTCAAAAGAAAAGGAAGGCGCAGACAAACATTGGGATTGTCCGTTCTTCAAGTATTGCTGGGACGCGGGAATGAGCCGATTGCCTACGATCGATAACTGCCCGGAATGCGGACAGCAGAAGGAGGACACGGAGCCAGTGTCAGTGTTTAAGCGCCTAGGGCCTCTCCCACCTCAGAGCCGACGCAGGGAGTCGTCTCGAGCACAAGGTCTCAAGGAGCCAATGGATGACAAAGAGAAAGACAGGTATCACCGTCCATGGTGGTGTCCCGACGGGCTCAGACACACCCAAAAGCGTAGAGTGCAGCGGCTGCGTAACTTGGAGGAAGCCGAAGCGCAGTATCTCCACGCTCTAAAGAAAGCACGGCCCGATCTGGCCGTTAAGATTAGGCAGACCTTGGAAACGGAAGATCACCCGAAAAAGAAAGAGTGGCGCCCCAAACCGGTAAAAGCCGATGCAAAGACATCGGCTGGCACAAACATGGTATTCATACTTCCGTCAGAGTTCTGCGCGCCAAGAACCAACGAGCTACCAGTGGCACAGTTCGACTGCGGCCCACGGCCAGTTATCTTTGAGAAGCCACGTGAAAAGGGTTACAAACATCTGAAAGCACTGTACCTACGAGGTTACATCAATGGGCAACCTGTCAGCAAGATGTTAGTGGACACCGGAGCGGCAGTCAACATAATGCCATACTCCATGCTACGGCGTTTGGGACGCTCCACTGCAGATCTGATCAAAACCAACGTCACTTTAAGCGACTTCAACGGCCAGACTTCAGAAACGCAAGGCGTACTGAACGTGGACCTGACCGTGGGCAGAAAAACCATCCCTACGTCATTCTTCGTCGTGGACAGCAAAAGCACCTACGCTGTCTTGTTAGGGATAGATTGGATTCATGCTAACTGCTGCATCCCATCCACGATGCACCAGTGCCTAATACAGTGGGATGGAGATGAGGTGGAGGTCATTCATGCAGACGATTCCGTCGAGGTCTCCATTGCTGGCATGAACGTCTGGGAAGCAGAAGACCAAGAGCCGATCTCTGGAATCAGTCTAGACGGCTGTGAACGCATTGAGGCTACAAAAAACGGGGTGAGGCTGGTCTTATCCACCGGCCTGACAGAGTAGCAAAGTCCACGACGGTACGTGGTACGGCCGATCCCTGCGATCGGCCACAAAAAACGAAAAGCAGCAATCTTACGACGAGCAGATCATGCAGTCATAGCAGGGAGATTCCCAGCCATTGTAAAACCATAAGGTGTAAACCGTCCTTGACTAATACAATCAAAAAGGGGGCCGATTCAGGCAATCGGGCCAAGTTATTTTTGTTAACCTCACCTACTATTTGCCCTGTGCTTAGCATCGATTTGACAGGTGACGGAAAGCTAGGGTATGGATTTACATCTGCTGATGAACTAGAAGAGATTGACATCGGTCCTGGGGATAAGCCAAGACCAACATTTATCAGCAAGAAGTTGGATCCGAATCTGAGGGGTCCGATGATAGCTTTGTTGAAAGAATATCCTGCCCGGGCTAGACAGGAGCATCATCGAGCATCGACTCCCACTTAAAAAAGGTTTTCGGCCGTTCCAGCAGCGAGCACGACAGATGAAGGCCGAAATTTTGAAAGAAGTCAAGAAGGAGATCGAGAAAATGTTGGCAGCCGATTTAATCAGGCCATGCAGGTATGCTGAGTGGATTTCTAGCATCGTACCTGTAGAGAAAAAGGATGGCCGCTGGCGTGTTGCCATAGATTTTCGGGATCTCAATAGAGCCACTCCGAAGGATGAATATCCGATGCCAGTGGCAGAGACGTTAATCAACGCAGCTGCTGGTCATAAAATTTTGAGCTTCATGGATGGCAATGCCGGTTACAACCAAATTTTTATGGCTCCGGAAGATATACACAAGACTGCATTCAGAGTCCCAGGTTCGGTGGGGTTGTTTGAATATGTAGTCATGACGTTTGGACTAAAGAATGCCGGCGCCACATACCAAAGAGCAATGAATTACATCTTCCATGATCTGATCGGCAAGCTGGTGGAAATTTATATCGACGACGTGGTGGTCAAGTCAACTTCAGTACAAGGACACTTGGATGACCTGCGACACGTCCTGGACCAAACAAGGATATTCGGGCTACGGATGAATCCAAAGAAGTGTGCCTTCGGTGTGACGGCCGGTCAGTTCTTGGGCTTCTTGGTCCATGAACGAGGAATCGAGATCGGCCTGAAAAGTCAGGAGGCAGTGCGAACAATGAAGCCACCTACCACGAAGAAAGAACTGCAGTCTCTCATCGGCAAGATCAACTTCGTCAGAAGAATCATCTCCAATCTGTCAGGAAGGATAGAGCCGTTCATGGTACTTGTAAAGATTAAATCTGATGAGGAGTTCAGCTGGGGGGCAGAACAACAACGAGCCTTCGACGAGATCAAAGAATATCTGACGAAACCGCCAGTATTGGTCCCGCCCCAGCCGGATAGGCCATTCTACATTTACTTGTCAGTAGCGGACACGTCCATCGCCTCAGTGGTGGTGCAAGTTTATGACGGGCTGGAGCGAGTGGTATTTTACATCAGAAGAAGGATGCTGGATGCAGAGACAAGGTACTCTGAGATCGACAAGTTGTGCCTCTGCCTGTTTTTCACCTGCACCAAGCTGCGCCACATTTTGCTATCAGCAGAGATTGTCATCGTCTGCAAATCAGACGTTATAAAGCACATGCTGTCGGCTCCTATGTTGAAAGGCCGACTGGGCAAATGGATGTTTGCATTATCGGAGTTTGACATCCGGTATCAACCCGCGAAAGCAGTTAAGGGGCAGGCATTGGCCGACCTTATCACTGAAAGGATCAACACCAATATAGCAGCACTGTCTATACGAGCGTGGGCTATGTTCTTCGACGGATCGGTTTGTGACGATGGGTGCGGCATCGGCATGCTACTCGTGTCACCCCGGGGGGCAACATTTTCCTTCTCTATCAGGTTATCAGCCCCTCGCACCAACAACGTTGCTGAGTATGAGGCGATACGCAAGGGAATGGAGTTGCTCATCGAAGCTGGAGCGGAAGCAGTGGAAATTTTTGGAGACTCCAAGCTGGTGATTTCTCAACTCACGGAGGAATACAAGTGTGAGAGCGAGTCGCTCTTCCCATTATGGATGCAATGCCGTGAGCTGATGGCACAGTTCCGATACATAAACTTCACCTGGATCCCACGATCGCAGAATACCGAGGCTAATGATCTTGCACAAATGGCTTCAGGCTACAAGGACGTGGCAGAGGGAGCCGATGTTCAGGTGCAATTCCTGGACGCAGACGACTGGAGAGCCGATATCTTCAATTACTTGAAGGATTCGGCTCGGGGGGCACCTAAACGGATAAGATACAAGGCCATGAAGTATGTGCTCATTGGGGACGACATGTTTTACAGGACTCTAGAGGGGTTATTGCTCAAATGTCTGGGGACAGCTGAGGCCAATCGGCTCCTACACGAGGTACACGAAGGCGCTTGTGGAACTCACCAATCGGCTCACAAGATGAAGTGGTTGATCAGGCGATCAGGGTTTTATTGGCCTACCATGCTCGAGGACTGTTTTAAGTACTACAAAGGGTGTCAAGCATGTCAGAGATTTGGAAAAATTCAGATGGTACCCGCGTCAGCAATGAACCCCATCATCAAGCCTTGGCCATTCCGAGGTTGGGGCATGGATATGATCGGCAAGATCAATCCTCCGTCAAGCAAAGGCCACATGTGGATTTTGGCCATCACGGATTATTTCACCAAGTGGGTGGAAGCCGTCCCTATGAAGTCAGTAAGTTCAAAGGATGTCGTCGATTTTGTGAAAGAACACGTCATTCATAGGTTTGGGATTCCCCAGACTATCACGACCGATGGAGGTTCGGTCTTCACTTCTCACGAGTTCAGAGAGTTCTGTGAGGACACAGGGATCAAGCTGATACGATCATCTCCGTACTATGCTCAAGCAAATGGGCAAGCTGAAGCGTCCAACCAGAGCCTTATCAAGCTGATCAAGAGGAAAATCGATGAGCACCCTAGGCGTTGGCACGAGGTTTTGTCAGAGGCTTTATGGGCTTATCGCATGTCATGTCATGGAGCGATAAAAACCTCGCCGTACCATCTAGTCTATGGACAAGAAGCCGTATTGCCTTGGGAAATTACGGCTGGATCGAGACGTGTCACTTTTCAGAACGATCTAACGACTGAAGAATATGCAGCCTTGATGAGTGACAGCGTTGAAGATTTGACTGAGCTTAGGCTGTGGTCGCTTGAGAAAATCAAAGAGAACAAGGCCAAAGTAGCTCGTGCATACAACAAGAAGGTGAGGCCTAAGGAGTTCCACGTTGGCGATCTGGTATGGGAAGCGGTGTTGCCATTAGGGACTAAGGATGCAGCATATGGTAAATGGTCTCCAAATTGGCACGGGCCATACAGGGTCGATCAAGTTTTAAGAGGGAACGCGTACATGCTGGAGGAGCTAGATGGCGTGAAATTCCCAGTGGCTGTCAACGGGCAGCATCTCAAGAAATATTTCCCAAGCATGTGGGATGATGGACAGTGAGATATGGGAGCCGATACACGAAATCGGCCAATAAAAATTTTTATTATTATATATTTCCCAAGCACGTGGGATGATGGACAGTGAGATATGGGGGCCGATACATGAAATCGGCCAATAGAAGTATACAGCCGATGCACAGTCATCGACTTTAGAGGTTCAAAACTGTTACAAGCAGATGCCAGTTTACATAAACGAGCTACTGAAGAAATGCCTCGAAGGCTTGGAGGGCGTCAGCACGGACACGGTCCACCTCGGCGATCTCGGCTTCATCATCTTCATCCTTGCCCGTCACTAACTGCTTGTTCAGGGCACGTATTTCTGCCAGATCGGTCTTCAGTTCGGCTTTGAGGCTCTCTGCTTCATCTTGGGAGCGGGCGATGGATGCTTCTTTGTCACAAATGAGTTGTTTTGTCACCCGGACCTTTTCTTCAAGATCTTCCAGCTCCTTTTTCAAAGATGCGAGCTCGGTGGTACTGACAGAGGTGTCAGTTTTGGCATCAAGGGACGCCTTTTTCTCATTGAGCTGCTGACATCTGTCGGCAATATTCGCCTTCAGCGGGAGTTGGGCACGGCACAGGTTGATCCTTTCACGAGCTAGCTTCACCCTTGACCCAAAGAAGGACAAAGTTACGACGGGCCAAAGCTTCACCTGCAATGCTACTGGGAGTTGGTCCTGGATTTCAGCAAGAACGCCCTTCACCTCTTCAGAACCCTCGATCAGCTCCTCGATCGGGGAAGACAGTAAGGCTCTAAGTCGTTGGAATTGAGGTAGAACAGCCCTGGTGTCGTGGGAATAGTCACGGAAGATGCTGCAATCGGCAGCAAGTAGTAGAACGAGAGGCAAGGGCGGCCAGCCATCTGCGGTGCGAGATGAGGGCAAAGACACAGGGTTTTACCCAGGTTCGGCCCCCCGGAGGGTAAAGACCTACTCCTGCTAGATTGTATTATGGAGGTGTTTACAATGGGCGAGCTCGGCGGCTAGGCGGCGAGTCGCTTGGGTGTATGAGGGAACGTGTCTCTACTCACCCCATAGGGAGGTTTATATAGGCTCACCTCCTCTAGGGTTTACATATCTCAACCGATTTGGTTACAGCTTCGGTGATCGTTTAACCTAGTCCGACTGGGCCTATCTACTCGCCTGGGCCTTCTGCTTCCAGTCGCTTGGCACCTTGCTGGGCTTCGATCCACTCGCCGTTCTGCAGGCCCACTCGCCAGCCCTTGGGCCAGTCGGAAACGTCCTGCTGAGTATACCCCAGTAGGCGTATCCCCATCACCTGGCTTGTGGTTCATCGGTGGCGACAGAGGGAGTTGGATCGATGGAGTCAGGATCAAAGGTCAGCAAGCCTGAAATGTCACCACCCTGGCAGCCTGAAAAGGCGTCAGTGTGCGTCCAACAGGGAAGAATAAAGCCGACAGAAGTTAACATACCTCTCCTAAGACCGAGGGGATAGCAGACAGCGAGGCGATCGGTTTGTGTGTGGTTGCTGGGGGCGTTACCAAAGTGGTAGCCATTTCATCTGCATTTTCGGGGATTGCCAGGTCTGGTTTGGCTAAAGGCGTCGGCGCGGCCCCTACCTTCCCACTAGAAGCCTCAGTTGTCTGCATGAAAGGTGATTAACCGATGTAAATGATGATGAACCGGCAGACAGAAGGGTGTAAGGGGCAAGAGCATAAAGAATGATGATTTTTCGGAACCTCTTGGCTCGATGAAGAAGCTTGTGGTCCTTTACGAGCTCTCTTGGGACCCACAGCTGGCCCGGCCTCGACTGGTGCTCGGGGGGCAGCAGGTTCAGGAACCGACCTTTTCCTGGAAGCCGATGGTGGCACATCTGGCTGGCTCGGGGTGATGGTCCTCTCAGAATCCGTTGGGCTCGATTCTCCCTCATTGGGTTGTGTGTCCTCGTGGGATGTTTCTTCGACGAAAGCCTGCAAAAGAAGGAAGGCTGTTAGACACGAGCACATCTGCAAGAATGAAAGAATGAGAAGAATCGACCAAGACATGGATCAGCCTACATGCGAGCTTTCTGGAGAAGGGCTCCGGTGTCTCAAGGTCTTCCTGGCAGCTACATTCCTCGTCATCGTTCTTATCTTAGTGGGAACTCGAGGGGCAGCTGATGTTGAAGTTCCTTGCTTCTTAGAAGCCGATTGAGGTGTTATCGGCTGTTTCTGCATTATTACCTTTTTCAAAGGCGGCGAGTTTTTGCAGAAAAGAACCACAGGAGCTGGCGGAAAGAACTCAAAAGGGGAGCCATCACTGTGTGTGGGTTCAGGGCCATCTTGTTGCTGCAAAGGGAGAAATTGGGTTAGTAAAAGAGTCATTTATGAGCTGCATTAAGAAGATTTATAAGCAGTGGTACCTGTTCCACGGGGATGTCATAATCGGCATCAAGGTGTTTCAGCAACGGTCCCAGAGCTTTCCTGAAAGCGTGGGTTTTCCACATCGACCACCAGTCCTCGAAGCCATCAGTTGACGAAGCGAAGGTGAGGTCATTTGGAATGGGGATGGTCAGAGCATCAAAGAAGGAGTAACACCTCTGACTGGTGAGAGGATCAGGCAGGTCGGATCTACACTCCGTAAGATGATGGAGAAAGAGATGGGGAGGTACTTGCCCAAGGCCAAATTGCCGGGCCACTATGACCGGCTGGTAGAATTCATACCCAGGCTTGATGATTCTGTTGGATGTACTCATACCAACTGGAAGGAAACAGGGACGGATCACAATGGAAAAGAGTTGCCGGGTGCTGGTGTCATCGGCAAAGTTATCTAGCCTGAAGGAGAGTGGATTTTCGAAATGTTCAGATTCTTCCATGTAAGGGAAGAAGGTAGGATTGTCCAGACCTTGAAAGAAAGTGCTGAACCACTTGGCCGCTTCCTGAGGGGATAGTTTGCTGCCTGGCAGCCTGTACAAAGCTTGGCCATAACTAGTGCATCGGATCTGCTTCCCTTTGACATCGGGAAAGGTACAACTCGCCAAAGGGGGGAAGTTTGGGATGTGGTTCTGAAAGTACAGCTGAGCCCATAGTTGAATGAACCACCAAGGACCACCTGTTTTGACTGCTATGCCTGAGAACAGCTTGACAGACATCAATTGGAGATCTCGATAGACCTCTCCAAGGAACAGTTTGCCGATGCCAAGTTGAGTACCTTTGGCCAGTTCGTGGGCTAGGGAGAGATAGTTTTTGGTTGGAGCAAGGGAAGGGCCACAGAATATGAAATGTTCCAGCCAGAAGTTGAGAAAGGCTGTATGTTCTTTCTCTGAGACAGGGCCCTTTGTCTTCATATGGCGTTGGAGGTAAGCACCCCAATTTGTACAGTCTGTTTTAGAAGACAGTTTGTAGGGAACTTTGGTCAGTTTAAAAGCAGAGGGGCTGGGTGATGTGACATCCAGGCCGGTGATCATCACCACGTCTAACAGGGTTGGTGACATAGGGCCATGGCCGAACATAAAGCAGTTCAGAGCGTCAGACCAGAAGTAGCCGATGGTTTTTAGAAGGTTCTCATGTTTCTCAAGAGGAGACAATGATAAATGCAAGGCATCGGCTATTCCTGTAGTTTCCCATTGGGATTGGTAAGCTCTAGCTACTCTACTGAACCAAGAGACCCAGTGTTCAGGGGGATTAGGCCAGGCTCGCAGACAGTCGGCCCAAGAGTTCAGATCTAGGTCTTGGCTTACGAAGGGGATTCTATTGGCTTCGCAAGAAATCAGATGAGCAGGGCTAGATTGTGTGCGAGGGCCAAGACAGAGGGAGTTTGGGAGAGAAGGATGCGGTAGCAGAATGTCTGAAACCTAGAAAATTTAATGGTGGAATAAGGCATTAATTCAGGTGTTCGCCATTAAGTCTAGCATCATGTTCGGACTGCGAGGAGTAGGCGTACCTTTAGACCGGAGACCTCTGGGTTGGTGTTGGACGATTCCGCCATCTAGTTCGCCGGCGGAGATGGATCTGTGCAGTTGGGGATCGAGGGTTTTTGTTGCTGTGAGCTCGATCTGGTCAGTGGGCGATTGAAGATCTAGGTCGCCTTTTTGAAGAAGGTCGCAGGTTACCGTTTGAGACTGAAAAGCAGCCGCTCAGGTTTGCCTAAATATGCGACCAAGTTTTGACCTTGTCAACGTTTTTGGGAAAGCCGATGTCCATCGGCTCTTTAAGTTTTGACTTAGTTAACGGAATGAGTGCGGTAAAAGTCGATACAGCGTTATCGGCTTCTGGAGCATCGACCTATTTTGGCTATCGGCAAAATTGGGACGAAAAAAGCAATCTTCGAGAAACAGATTTTCATTCATTCATTCAAAAGCTGATTGCTTACAAAAGGGCTGATTGATTACAAAAGGGAGCTTACTACTACTACTACTACTGGTTCCTAATCTAGAGGCCGAGGTCGTCGTCGCTGTCGTCGCCGCCGTCCTGTTCGCTGTCCTCAGCACTGCTGCCGGCGTCGTCTTCGCTGCTGCTGCTGAAGATGCCAGCGGGGGCCTCCTCGTCCTCGTCGTCGTCTTCGGTGTCCTCGCTGGACCCGGCGCGGAAGTACTTCACCGGCTGGTACTCCTCGGAGGAGGTGTCCTCCTCTTCCTCCTCCTCATCGGAGGAGTCGACGCCGTCCTAGGACATGGCGTCGTCGGTGCTGTCCGCCTCCAGTTCCCCATCAGCGAGGAACTGCAGATCTTCCTCGCCGTCAGTCAAGGACACGTCGTCCTCCGACCAAGCGGCGAAGTCCCAATCCCTCTCGTCCCACCATTGTGGGGCGAGAGTGTGGTACGCCGCCATCGGCGGGTGTTCTGGCGTCGGCTCTCGGTCGCTCATTGAGTTGGAGGCTTGGGAGGACAGGCCAGATGAAGCGGAGGAGGCCATGGCGGAGAAAGAGGGTTTTTTCGGCGGAGGAGGAAGAAGGGTTTTTTTGTGGCTACTGGAGGAAGATGGGGACTGTGAACTGTTTAGGTGAATTTAAATAAGGGGAATAGTATGAAGCGGTTCAATGCTATAGCGGTTTCCCAGAATGCACTGCCGAAATTGTCAGATCATGCACTGCGAAGAAGTTGAGAAGACAGGGCATCATGATGAAGGGGTGGCGTGACGATTCTGTTCTGCAACGCATTCTGACGACGCGTAACCCGATACAGAAAAAAAAAGAGGAGAAGGGAAAAACGGAGTGGTTTTGGAATTATTATTACCAAAACCAGGGGGGCATGTGTTATCGCCATATTTTGGCCAAAGGAGGAGTTGGGCCGTGATCAAGATGGGCTTAGAAGATACGTATATGCAACGTGTTGTTGAATCGGCCTCGTGTGTTGATTTGGGCTAAATTGCCCGTGTATCTTATATTGTAATAGATTCCGTTTAGATTTAGGTAAGAGATAGAGTTGTAGAGTTATTCCAAAGACAGAAAGTCTCTGGACTATAAATATGTACCTAAGGTTATCGAGAAAAAGAGGACAATCACGTTCACAACAAACACAATCTCGGCGCATCGCCACCCCTTGTTTCTAGGGTTTTTCTCGGGTAAGTGCCATGCTGCCTCGATCGCATCTTGCGATCTAGGCAGTATCTACTTATGCGTTATCTGGTGTTACTCGTACTGAAGCCTTGTTGATGGCGAGTAACACTATTATCATAGATTTGTTTGGGTCAGCATCAGTACTTTTCGCTATGATTGTTTAGTTATGCTACCTCTAGCTATCTCGCCGCCTTTGCACCTTTTCCCGGGTGTAAGGGTGGCATCTTGCTTGATCTTTATTTAAGTCGATTTGATCTGTTATAGTTATGCCTTGTTCTCCAAGGTTTAGTTTGATATCCACATGATCAGGCCTTGCAAACGGGTTGAACGATCCAGTAGTATGTAAGATATGGTTTACCAATCCAAGAGGGGGTGTTCCGGGAATTGACGTTACGTTGGTTTTTAGGCCTTCTCTAGGATTAGTTTTCTATTATCTTTTGTATCTACCAGGCTCAATTACGTGTAGGATGTTCCAGTCATGTAGTGAAAACGTTAAACTGTCGTAGATCGATTTAACTTGTATTGATGAAGCAAAACCCCATGTTATAATAGATCTAATGCAGAACCATGGGATAATCGGCTCTGGGAGCCGATTCACAGGGAAACCTGGGAGCCGGTCACGGCTCGAATTTTACGTATACTTGTTTACCATGCAGGAAACCAATCGAAGCAATCCTTCACCTTCCTGACCAGGTATAGGTCAGGTGGCACGCCCTTCGAACCAAGCCAGGACGTGTGCCGGAGTTTTGCGGGACGTTGCCCGAGGGACCAGGGCCCACCAGCAGTTCTGGGAGACTCCCGGCTCTTCGTGTTGCCCGTCGCTGCTCGCCGGTGGGTTTTGGTAGGCAACAATGCCCCATAATAAACACATCCCGCCCACAGATCTCACGGATCCCCGTTCCCGGAATCTCTACACCGAATGATCGTTGCCCACATCGTCCGTCTCCTCCACCCAGTATCCATCTCGTGAGTGTACCTGTTCATCTGAATCAAATAATTTATCGTGTGAGACCCTAGGGGTACTCAGCAATTCTTTATGCCTCTAAAGGGGACACAACCTGGGGTGACGCAATTGCAGCAAAAGATAAATCCTAACAATTCTATAGATACTCGCTAACCATCCGCCTAACCAAAGATAGACGGATGTCGGTGAATTAATAACGACAGTTATAACAGTAATATTAACAGATCCATCCTCCTCCTCGCTTACCAACGAGGAAGCGGACGAACACCCCCCATCCGTTGGCAGTTTTATTATCCATTCGATGAGTGTTGCACTATTTACTAGTGAGTTACTTAGTCAAATTAAAAGCGGTACTTTAGTTATACTTGTCTATGATCGAGAAACTGTGCTCCAAGTCGTCCATAACCGCGGACACGGCTTTCAGAAAGTTTTACCCTGCAGGGGTGCACAAATAGCAACACACACTCGATCAACCTCGGAAAAACCAAATCAAAACCCAACGAGGCAGTCACGACAAAGCAATCACAAGATTCAGAAATATTTCAGGGGGCCACCCCATTAAGCTACCCGCAACAAAACTGGCCGGCTCCGAGATGGACTCAAGGTTTGCGCCAATGGCTGTAAACGACTGGGAACCCGAAAATGTGACTGGGCTTGTCGATACCACGAAAACACTCCGCTTACCTAAACAGTACAGGTGCAGTACCTCGCACAATTTAAAATAAAGCAGTAAAGCATGGCATAAGTACAGGATAGTAAATAAAACCTCAAACTAGTTTGTGGCCCCAAGAAATAAGAATGAATCAAGCTCTGGCTCAGGGGGGGTCCCATAAGCCTCCCGGATGTGGATAGCGCGAATATTCAAGGAATAGGAATCAAGTACTCGGGGTCCTACGGGACACAAGTGAGCATGAAAAACCAAATAGCAGATATTGCTCACCGGTGCCGCTTTCATTAGTTATCCCATTACTACTCAGGTTAAGTTGTATAGGTACCTCGTTATCCATCAGACACTCACATACCCTACACATGCTGTTCTACGACTCGCATGGCTCAAACAACTCCTGTAGTAATGGCTCATGGGATGGAGGAACAAGCTTCGGTGGGGTTTAAAAGTAAAGGCTATGCAATACTTGGGATTCAGTTTAATGCAATCGCGACTCAATGATGCAAGAATAAGATAGAGGCAATAGGTACTATATGTATGCAAGCATGTGGTAGTGCTTTCCTGGCAGCTCAGTTGAAGTGAGAGAAGGATCTGGGTAGTGCTCCTGGGTTTCTTGATAAATTCCCTGCTCAGCGTCTATTCGAAGAAGAACCAAACAAACAAGGGCCAACATAAATAAAGTGCACAAGCATTTGAATAAAATGCGACAAGCAAACAATCATGCCATGATGAATGATGCACAATTTGCATGGCAATAATGTAGCATGTCATGGGTGATATGTGGAATACAAGAATAAAGCCTTTTATTGAGTTTTGGTCACATTTTAACCTCATATAAGTTGCTGTATGCTTTATAATTACATGATTCATGCTGCAATTCAGAACATGGAATGCATAAACAGAAAGGTCTCGTCGAGCTGATCGATTTAGACATATCATTTGTCAAATTCGGAGTTATAAAACGAAAGTTATTAATTAGTTAAGAAAAGGGCATTTTATTGTAATTTTAATCAACTTGAACTTTTAAGTGTTCAAAATATATTTTGAAGGGCATATTTGAATTCCTCACATTTTCCTGATTCAAAAACACATATTATGTGTTTAATTTGGAAATATATTTTAAAAGATATTTTAAAACAGATTTAAATTTGAATTTGAATTAATTTGAAAAAGGTTTAAATTAAAACAGAAAACGGAAATCCTTTTCTCACACAGACAGACCTAGCCGCAGTCATTGACAAATGGGGCCAGGGCTGACTGGGACACACGCGCACAGGAAGGGTTTTCTCACCGCGGCTTTACCTAGCCTCTGCGAATGACAGGTGGGGCCAGCGGCCACGGGCCCACGTGCCAGCGAACGAGCGCGCAGGGACTGCCAGGCGGGGCCGAGCTGGAGCGCGGGTTAAGGGTTCGAAACCGCGAGTACGTTTTTGCAAAAACGCCACAGGCACGGACAGGTGGGGTCTCGAGGAGCGCGGGTTGAGCGGGAGATAAAAGAGGGGGCTATGTGTAAAGTGGCAACGGCCCTGTAGATCTTCTCCACCGATCGACCGATCGGTGACCGACCGAAGCGGAGCGCGGCACGGTGGATCGAACTGGGGACGCGAGGGTGCGTGCTGGGGGTGCGAGCCAGTGCGGTAGCGCTAGGGTTGGTGTCAGGAGGGTGGACGCAGGCTAGAAGAGGCTGGCGCGGCTATAGAGCGCAGGGCGCGGGGATCGAACCCACGACGCGGGACACGCGCGCGGTGGGCGGAGCCGCTGCGGTAGGTGTGGGGGTTACTGACAGGAAGCAGCTGGGCGGCTAGATCTACCTAGGCGACGCCACGGTCTGGAAAACGAGCGCGGACACCGGCGCGCATAGAGCGTTCGATGGAACGTCCGGCGCGACCAGGGCACGACTGCAACGACGAGGATGTCTGGGAGGTTGGATAGCTCACCGAGGGTTCACTGGAGGGCTTTTATCGAGACGGGGAGCAGCAGACCGTCGACGGAGCTGGCGCACCCAGATCTAGGGTTTGCGGCGGAGCGACGATGGTTCTGGTGGCCTGGTGCTTCTCCTCCTCGCTGGCGGGTACTGGACGATGCAGGGCGGTCTTCTTGGTTCCCCAGGCCACCTCCACGACGTGCTCACTGTCTGGAGCGATGGGGGCGACGCGGTGCTGGCGGTGGCCGGCGAGAGAGGGTGGGCGTCGGTGGAGAGGGAGGAGAGGAGCGGCAGGGCTCTGGGCGGATCTGGGAGAGGCAGATGAGTCGTGTGGATGAGGGAAGCGAGAGAGAGGGAGGAGGTGGCGTGTGGGCACGGGTAGAGGAAAAAGGTGGTCTCGGCCACCTTTTCTCCACCTCCTCTCACGTGCTCGAGCTGGACGGCAGGGGCAGGGGCTACCAGGTGGGGACGGTGAGGAGAGCTCGGGGTGGGGCTGCTGTGGCAGGGAGAGAGAGCTAGAGAGAGAGAGAGAGATGGGAGGCTCGGGTGAGCTAGGTTAGAAGGGAGAGGCCCGGGTTAGGGTTGGTGCTAGGGTTGGGGTAGGAGGGTAGCTCGGCCAGGGGAAGTAGGGTTGGGGTTTGATGGCAAAAGAGAGAGGGGATTTAGGGTTTAGATTAGGTGTTCCACTAAGATCAAGCAAGGGTGGAGGATGTGATGATGGATAAAGAGAGTGAGATGAGAGAAGAGGTGGTGTGAGGGATAGAGATGGGCATAAGATATAACCTCAAATGATCATGCATGGATGAGGTGATGGATGGATATGGCCCCATAAAGAGAAAACCCATTTAAACCAAGAGAAAAGCAAATGGCTAAAGGTGATGGTACTCTTGCATGGCCCATGCAAATTAATAAATGCCTTGGTTAAATTCTTGTGAAAACAAAAATAATAGCATGGCATTATTCTTATGCATTCCCAAGAAGTGGAATAAAGGCCAAGCAAAAGAATTTATAGATTTGGATCCATCCTATCTCCCATGAGCTAGATTAAATACCAAAAGAAAATAAAATACAAGCTCATGGATAATGGGATGGTGGAATTATAAAGTGGTGAAAAGAAAGGGTGGTGGAGTAGAATAAAAGATATGCCCCCAACTCAACTTGGGCATTACACATTATATCAATAACCAAATACAATATCAAGAGGCAAATACAATAAATGATGCATATGAGAGAAGAACCAAAACAAAAGGGTTTTATATGATGCTCAAATGCAAGGTGGCATGATGACATGAGCATGATATAATTATGATGCAACAATTATATATAGGAAGTAGCCATTATATAGACTAGGCTAGTAGCATTGCAATTGTTAGACAATTGGGATGCTACAACTCTCCCCCACTAAACAAGAATCTCGCCCCGAGATTCCTAGGAAAAAGAGAACAACACAAGAAGAGGCGAGTGTTCAAACGAAGGTGACCCTCACGTTCCCAAGTTGATGAACAACGGAATGGTGCGACCACTACACCTTGCAAAACTTGCTAGACTTGTTGCGAGTCTTGCGTTTTGCTTGAGAAACAACGGGATAGAAGAAATGAAGGATTGTCGTGAGACAAGAAGGATAGGATGGACATAGCTCCGGTTTTCTCAAGAACATGATAAAAGACTAGAAGCACTTGTGAAAGAAAAGGAGAAGATGATGTATCATGGATAAAGAAAGACACACCATTAAGATTAAAGATTTACCGATACGAGAGAGGATGAATCTTTGTCTCGCCGGAAGAAAGGAGCTAGATTGGAGAGGTTTTGAACCACTATTACAATAGCATCGTATCTTCTCTCGGATTTGAGAAAAGAAGTTCGGAAACAATATTTCCTTCAAACAATAGAGTCCCTTGATAACAACAGAAAGATTTAGTTAGACATCGTCGGATTAGATTCTTGTTGCGCCGGTAAGAACCAAGGATCACGCAATTTAGGTGCGCAGATATAACTTCCAGAGATGGATGTGAAGCCAGATCATGGTGGAATCCCGAGAAGCAAAGAATATGGAGGATCTGGAGTTTATTGTAGAGATACTTATTGCTTTCTTTAGCCTTGAGGCTAACGCAATAGATTTGCGGCTGATGGCATCAACCATAATTGGCTTTACCACAGAAAAAGAATTGATGAAACAAAGAGAGAGATAGTTTCCTTTAATCTTGTTTGGGGATATCGAGCATCGGTAGAAAGACGAGGATAGAAAAAGGTTTGCGTTTGTTTCCACCAGATAATTGAGGATTTTGCTCCGTGTAGAAAGGGTGAGATCACCAACAAGAGATTATTGATTACTTTCTTCGAAAGAGCACTCCGGAAAAACAAGGACGCAAGTAAAAGTATCAAGGGATAAAGGCCACTTCTAACTTCCGTGGAATGAGTGAAATCAAATTAATTCACCAATTCAATGTACAAGAGAGAATGATAAGAGTAGTGGTATGGTAGCTACTCCATCCTGCACTCAAAGCATTACTCCGCACATGAATAAGAAAATCATGCAACCCAACTACCGAAACAGACTGAAGGTGTTGGCAAAAACTCATAGAACTCCGTTAGAAAACAAGGATAGATGCAAACGATTCGCCGGATTCATAGATAGATAAAGATGATGATGTTGTCGTCATGTCGGAAGTACCAAGCCACCGGAAAGATATAAAGGAAGATCACGGAGACAACTGCAAAATTTCACAGATATAGAAAAATATAGCACCACTTGAACAGAAGGAATACAAGATCTGGAAGGTCTTCATGGCCTCCGGTGGATTGAGCATAGATGATAGAACGAGAGGGTTTCAAGAGATTACTTAACGAGATTGAGGTGAAAGAACTCCATGTTCTTCTTAAAATGATTGAGAGAGATTTAGCAGCCTTAAGGAAATCTTCAGCGGAACGACGATGATAACTTGCCAACAAGGAACAACTCCGGATTGGTTGAAGATGGAGGATGGAATTAACAACGGACTTGCTGATTCCAGAGTTGAAGTAATGTATTTAGCAGAAGGACGTGGCCGAGATAGGTGACATCAAAAAGTCAGAATTTTCACTTTGAGACTTTGCACACAGGCAGTGCTCACGAAGCTCGAGAGAAAGAGACACGGATGATCTTCCATGTCCTTCCATATATATCGAATAGGCAAGCATATTATCAACATATACCACCATGGATTAACAAGATATTCCCAGAATACCAAGTTCAAGAGGCGGGAGAACGAACAAATGCTCGAAACACTTTCTGAGCTCAACGCTCTTAGAAAGATCAATATTAAGGGCACGGGTTCGTGTTGAAGAAGATGCACTGGAAGAATAGATTATCTGGTCCTTCGGAAGAAAAAGAGATGTCACCTGGTTCACATTGTCGATCGGATCACCGGTTACAAAGATAAAGAGATCTTGGATAAGAACCGATGATAGCTCATACCTCAAGCAAAGCTATCAGAGACGAAAAGATGCAATTCCCTCGTCTCAAAGAGAATTTTGCAGATATGGAGTTCAAAAAGATGTGCAGCATGATGGGCAGATGATAGACCGCCGTAGTGCCTTGAGAAACTCCGGATTGCCAAAGATGCTTGAATATGCATACATATGATCACGGTGTACTCAAAATCACAGGAGATAACCGTCACCATTTGGAGGATAGAGTTGATAGCATTTTCCATATTCCACTCATGATAAGTGTCATATAGCTATGCCGGGAACCAAATTACAATCACCAGCATCGGATCGACACATGTTATGTAATTAGCCCAAGAGAATTGGAGATGAAATGAAACTCTAGTATTAAGCGCCGGTGACAAAAGAATGAGTTAGCATGGACATGCTGATAAAAGGGAGATAGATAATGTTTCACGCACGACTGGAAAGGAGTGTGGAAACACAGATGTATCAAAGAAAATTTTTCGGCATTTTTCGGCATTAAAATACCAATAGATGCGCAAAAACACTTATCAGGTAGCGATTAGCAACTGATGGTTTCACAGAATGTGGAGTTGCTAGAAGGAAGGACACCCTTAAGAAGATGGCACCGGTTAACAAGGAGTCAGATAGCTCACGCCGGTTTTCAAAAGCCTGTCAGTATGGAATGTACCAACAGTTGATAACCAAAGGCAGATAAAGATAACATGTTGGATGCAACAGATAGACAAGGAATTACACACACACACACACACACACACACTTTCTATGGTACTACGGAAACCCAGAACACGTGAATCCTAGTTTGAATTTTAAGAAGAGGATTGAAAACGTTACACTTCCTTACCAGAAAAGGGAGGTGGGTGGGTAAGAAGAAAAGTGGAAGCAGTCCTACTCTCGCATTTTGTTTTTCCCTAGTATACATAGCTACCAAAAATATTTGCTAGACTGACAACGACCATTTGGCTGAGACCCTGAAGGGCGGGATGGCTCTGATACCAATTGTAACTACCTCGGTGAATTACACTCCTAGTTACAAGCCTGGATGAGCGGAAATGGTTAAAATAGTACGGTGGGGCCCAAATGCCACTCACAGGTAGACCTTTCGGCCGTCCTAACCATTTCCGAACATCGGGACAAGAACGGGCGGCGTAATCGGCAGGCGAAGGGATCAACTACATACACAAATGAGTATGTATGCAAGCCACCATACAACAGTCCTCAGAGCCATTCCATCTAAAAGAAATAGAAATATTGCAACGCCATACGGCAAGATCCAAATGTCCTAGATAGATATAATAGTTTAGGATATCTCCTCATACATCAAACATCAGAGTATCAGGCGGAAGCGGCAAACAAGATCCGAGTACGGATAAGAAGCAAATCGGCATAAGATGCCCCATAATAAACACATCCCGCCCACAGATCTCACGGATCCCCGTTCCCGGAATCTCTACACCGAATGATCGTTGCCCACATCGTCCGTCTCCTCCACCCAGTATCCATCTCGTGAGTGTACCTGTTCATCTGAATCAAATAATTTATCGTGTGAGACCCTAGGGGTACTCAGCAAGTCTTTATGCCTCTAAAGGGGACACAACCTGGGGTGACGCAATTGCAGCAAAAGATAAACCCTAACAATTCTATAGATACTCGCTAACCATCCGCCTAACCAAAGATAGACGGATGTCGGTGAATTAATAACGACAGTTATAACAGTAATATTAACAGATCCATCCTCCTCCTCGCTTACCAACGAGGAAGCGGACGAACACCCCCCATCCGTTGGCAGTTTTATTATCCATTCGATGAGTGTTGCACTATTTACTAGTGAGTTACTTAGTCAAATTAAAAGCGGTACTTTAGTTATACTTGTCTATGATCGAGAAACTGTGCTCCAAGTCGTCCATAACCGCGGACACGGCTTTCAGAAAGTTTTACCCTGCAGGGGTGCACAAATAGCAACACACACTCGATCAACCTCGGAAAAACCAAATCAAAACCCAACGAGGCAGTCACGACAAAGCAATCACAAGATTCAGAAATATTTCAGGGGGCCACCCCATTAAGCTACCCGCAACAAAACTGGCCGGCTCCGAGATGGACTCAAGGTTTGCGCCAATGGCTGTAAACGACTGGGAACCCGAAAATGTGACTGGGCTTGTCGATACCACGAAAACACTCCGCTTACCTAAACAGTACAGGTGCAGTACCTCGCACAATTTAAAATAAAGCAGTAAAGCATGGCATAAGTACAGGATAGTAAATAAAACCTCAAACTAGTTTGTGGCCCCAAGAAATAAGAATGAATCAAGCTCTGGCTCAGGGGGGGTCCCATAAGCCTCCCGGATGTGGATAGCGCGAATATTCAAGGAATAGGAATCAAGTACTCGGGGTCCTACGGGACACAAGTGAGCATGAAAAACCAAATAGCAGATATTGCTCACCGGTGCCGCTTTCATTAGTTATCCCATTACTACTCAGGTTAAGTTGTATAGGTACCTCGTTATCCATCAGACACTCACATACCCTACACATGCTGTTCTACGACTCGCATGGCTCAAACAACTCCTGTAGTAATGGCTCATGGGATGGAGGAACAAGCTTCGGTGGGGTTTAAAAGTAAAGGCTATGCAATACTTGGGATTCAGTTTAATGCAATCGCGACTCAATGATGCAAGAATAAGATAGAGGCAATAGGTACTATATGTATGCAAGCATGTGGTAGTGCTTTCCTGGCAGCTCAGTTGAAGTGAGAGAAGGATCTGGGTAGTGCTCCTGGGTTTCTTGATAAATTCCCTGCTCAGCGTCTATTCGAAGAAGAACCAAACAAACAAGGGCCAACATAAATAAAGTGCACAAGCATTTGAATAAAATGCGACAAGCAAACAATCATGCCATGATGAATGATGCACAATTTGCATGGCAATAATGTAGCATGTCATGGGTGATATGTGGAATACAAGAATAAAGCCTTTTATTGAGTTTTGGTCACATTTTAACCTCATATAAGTTGCTGTATGCTTTATAATTACATGATTCATGCTGCAATTCAGAACATGGAATGCATAAACAGAAAGGTCTCGTCGAGCTGATCGATTTAGACATATCATTTGTCAAATTCGGAGTTATAAAACGAAAGTTATTAATTAGTTAAGAAAAGGGCATTTTATTGTAATTTTAATCAACTTGAACTTTTAAGTGTTCAAAATATATTTTGAAGGGCATATTTGAATTCCTCACATTTTCCTGATTCAAAAACACATATTATGTGTTTAATTTGGAAATATATTTTAAAAGATATTTTAAAACAGATTTAAATTTGAATTTGAATTAATTTGAAAAAGGTTTAAATTAAAACAGAAAACGGAAATCCTTTTCTCACACAGACAGACCTAGCCGCAGTCATTGACAAATGGGGCCAGGGCTGACTGGGACACACGCGCACAGGAAGGGTTTTCTCACCGCGGCTTTACCTAGCCTCTGCGAATGACAGGTGGGGCCAGCGGCCACGGGCCCACGTGCCAGCGAACGAGCGCGCAGGGACTGCCAGGCGGGGCCGAGCTGGAGCGCGGGTTAAGGGTTCGAAACCGCGAGTACGTTTTTGCAAAAACGCCACAGGCACGGACAGGTGGGGTCTCGAGGAGCGCGGGTTGAGCGGGAGATAAAAGAGGGGGCTATGTGTAAAGTGGCAACGGCCCTGTAGATCTTCTCCACCGATCGACCGATCGGTGACCGACCGAAGCGGAGCGCGGCACGGTGGATCGAACTGGGGACGCGAGGGTGCGTGCTGGGGGTGCGAGCCAGTGCGGTAGCGCTAGGGTTGGTGTCAGGAGGGTGGACGCAGGCTAGAAGAGGCTGGCGCGGCTATAGAGCGCAGGGCGCGGGGATCGAACCCACGACGCGGGACACGCGCGCGGTGGGCGGAGCCGCTGCGGTAGGTGTGGGGGTTACTGACAGGAAGCAGCTGGGCGGCTAGATCTACCTAGGCGACGCCACGGTCTGGAAAACGAGCGCGGACACCGGCGCGCATAGAGCGTTCGATGGAACGTCCGGCGCGACCAGGGCACGACTGCAACGACGAGGATGTCTGGGAGGTTGGATAGCTCACCGAGGGTTCACTGGAGGGCTTTTATCGAGACGGGGAGCAGCAGACCGTCGACGGAGCTGGCGCACCCAGATCTAGGGTTTGCGGCGGAGCGACGATGGTTCTGGTGGCCTGGTGCTTCTCCTCCTCGCTGGCGGGTACTGGACGATGCAGGGCGGTCTTCTTGGTTCCCCAGGCCACCTCCACGACGTGCTCACTGTCTGGAGCGATGGGGGCGACGCGGTGCTGGCGGTGGCCGGCGAGAGAGGGTGGGCGTCGGTGGAGAGGGAGGAGAGGAGCGGCAGGGCTCTGGGCGGATCTGGGAGAGGCAGATGAGTCGTGTGGATGAGGGAAGCGAGAGAGAGGGAGGAGGTGGCGTGTGGGCACGGGTAGAGGAAAAAGGTGGTCTCGGCCACCTTTTCTCCACCTCCTCTCACGTGCTCGAGCTGGACGGCAGGGGCAGGGGCTACCAGGTGGGGACGGTGAGGAGAGCTCGGGGTGGGGCTGCTGTGGCAGGGAGAGAGAGCTAGAGAGAGAGAGAGAGATGGGAGGCTCGGGTGAGCTAGGTTAGAAGGGAGAGGCCCGGGTTAGGGTTGGTGCTAGGGTTGGGGTAGGAGGGTAGCTCGGCCAGGGGAAGTAGGGTTGGGGTTTGATGGCAAAAGAGAGAGGGGATTTAGGGTTTAGATTAGGTGTTCCACTAAGATCAAGCAAGGGTGGAGGATGTGATGATGGATAAAGAGAGTGAGATGAGAGAAGAGGTGGTGTGAGGGATAGAGATGGGCATAAGATATAACCTCAAATGATCATGCATGGATGAGGTGATGGATGGATATGGCCCCATAAAGAGAAAACCCATTTAAACCAAGAGAAAAGCAAATGGCTAAAGGTGATGGTACTCTTGCATGGCCCATGCAAATTAATAAATGCCTTGGTTAAATTCTTGTGAAAACAAAAATAATAGCATGGCATTATTCTTATGCATTCCCAAGAAGTGGAATAAAGGCCAAGCAAAAGAATTTATAGATTTGGATCCATCCTATCTCCCATGAGCTAGATTAAATACCAAAAGAAAATAAAATACAAGCTCATGGATAATGGGATGGTGGAATTATAAAGTGGTGAAAAGAAAGGATGGTGGAGTAGAATAAAAGATATGCCCCCAACTCAACTTGGTCATTACACATTATATCAATAACCAAATACAATATCAAGAGGCAAATACAATAAATGATGCATATGAGAGAAGAACCAAAACAAAAGGGTTTTATATGATGCTCAAATGCAAGGTGGCATGATGACATGAGCATGATATAATTATGATGCAACAATTATATATAGGAAGTAGCCATTATATAGACTAGGCTAGTAGCATTGCAATTGTTAGACAATTGGGATGCTACAAATTCCTAGTTGGTTGAATATTAGTTTGTTTGAATCTTGCAAGAGTAGAGGTTCTCCTCTCTCTGAGATGTGCCCTGATCTTGATAAAATCAAATGAAAATGATCTAAGTTGCAAAGTAACACTAAACCCAGTGATGCTGGTCTGAGGGTTTAGTGTTTGTGGTTGAGCTAGATTTCTTATCCTTATACTTGAAATCTCTAGGATAGATTCACCCCTCTTGGGTGCTTATTGAGAGATTATTGCATAAAGCAACACATGCCTTTGTTTAGACATTCTGATGAAAGCATGTGATGGTTTTATGAGACTCACCACAAGATTTGATGTTGGTGTGGTATATTGATGATGATCCTGATCTTGTCCTTGGTCTCGATCTTGATCTGCTTTTGCTGGCTCCTGTGCTTTCTCTTGAGCTTGCCTGCTCCTCCTAGCTCCTGGGCTTGACCTTACTATCCACCAGATTTATTCCCCTCCTTATGTCACCATTCTGGTGATGTTTGGGTTGATCTGGGTGGTTGGTTTGGTTGCTGTTCTTTTGTTCATCCTGGCTGTGCTAGTGTATTGTGTGGTGGAGAGATGCACTGAGGTGCTCCTCCATGGCTGGCTGTGGTTTTATGATAATGGCTATGCTTGTGAGGTTGACAGCACACCCCTCTGCATGATTGTGTGTGTGCAGCTTTTGTTCCTGCTATGCACATGAGGATAAGCTCAGAAAGTTTGAACTTACTATTACCAATCTACTTTTACCTTGGCTGGTGAATTGGTCCCTTTTGGCTATCATTTGCATTCTGGCCTTGAGTTTATGAAAGATGAAATCTTTCCTATTGGTGAAACTTGCCCCTTTATAACATTTCTCAATGATGAGATTGTCAAGTTCATCTCACTTACATATTTGAGAGAAATATTCTAACACTGATCCTATCTTGTTTTCTATTTAATCTTTGTTTTGCAGGTACAAAAGATAAAGATGAAGATTTAATGTAGTTTTAGGTATAGGATAGTTAGTGGATATACAAATGTAGTTTTCTTATTCTTTTGTAATTTATGTAATCTTTATTTGGTTCATTTGTAATAAAGATTATATATTTATTAATAAAGAATATTTTATTCTTTACTCTTGTGTGAATTGTGAAGTTTGGAATAACTTCTGTAAGTTATTCTTTGTGACTTGTTTAAGTATGTAAAATTAATTTCACATACAATATTGTTTTTTAGATAAGATTTAAGTTATAATACTTTTCTCTTAATTAATTTTAGATTCCAATCTTATATCAAAATCATTTAAATTATAAAACACTTAAGTTTTAGAATCCAAACTCATTTCAAAACACACATAACTACTTTAAGTTCATATCAAAGTTTATAGCAATCCTTCTTTAAGACTAAACCTATTCTCAAAGTAAGAAAGAAACATTGATCACTTAAGTTTTTATTTGGCGAAAATTTTACCCACATTTTCACAAATAAATGCATGCAACAATTCATATTCCTAAATCTACCCTTCGTTAGGTCCTAATACTTGGATATTACACATATGATTGTTTAGTACTTGGATGCTTATTCTTATTTATCTGCAATGCCTTAGATCTTGAAGTTACATGTTTAGACTCGTCCATGCAACGCCCGTCCATCCATCCCTATGCCTACCGCACTCATATACTACTGTTGCTGCTACTGTTACTATTGCTCCTGTTTCACTGCTGCTGTTGCTTTGCTATTGCTACTATAAACTGTTGCTATTGATAAACTTCTGTGAGCAAGAACTATTTCCAGGTGCAGCTGAATTGACAACTCAGTTGTTAAGGCTTGCAAGTATTCTTCGACTACCTTGTGTCGAATCCATAAATTGGGTAATACTACCCGCGAAGACTGTTGCGATCCCCTATTCTTGTGGGACATTAGTGATACCCCGCAGCGTCGCACCCTCGTACCGGCCGCGCCGACCCCGCCCTCGAGCTTGAGCTCGGGTGCTGCCTCGTCGACCCCGCCGTCGTCGCGCTTGAGCCCCCGCTCGGGCGCCGATCAGCCGAAGCCGCCCGCGTCGCCCTCAAGCCATAGCTCGGGCGCCGCCCTATCGACACCGCTCGCCGCACCCTCAAGCTCACCGGTAACACCGATCCCGCCCTCGAGCCCTAGCTCGGGTACCGCTCCATCGACCACATCACCGTCGAGTGGATACTCGGGTGATGTCGCGCATGCCCCTCTGGGTCAGGTCACCCGTGCACGTGCTGGCGTCTTTCACCCGTCGACGTGGTACCCTATGGACGTATACGTCTGTAACGCCATGACAGTTCTGTTGCCACCACCGGCGCCTACGACACCGTCTCCGCTGCCCGCCTTGGCCCGGGCGTCCCTCTATGACCCGATGTGGCTCGCGGCCATGCAGGACGAGTTCGAAGCCTTGCAGCGCAATCAGACATGGCATCTCATTGCTCGACCGCACCATTCTAACATCATCACCAACAAGTGGGTCTTCAAGCCCAAGTTCCATCCGGATGGGTCAATCACGGCTTTCGTCAGCGCGCCGGTGTTGACTTCGCCGAGACCTTTTCCCCGGTGGTCAAGCCCGGCACCATCCGCACAATTATCCATCTCGTCGTGTCTCGCCGCTGGCCCGTTCACCAGATGGACGTCTCCAACGCCTTCCTTCATGGTCATCTTAAAAAGCAAGTGTTCTGCCAGCAGCCCATAGGCTTTGTCAACTCCACTCATCTGGATCATGTGTGTCTGCTTTCGCGCTCATTATATGGGCTCAAGCAGGCTCCATGCGCTTGGTACCAGCGCATCACATCGTTTCTTCACCAACTCAGCTTCCGCTCCACATGATCTGATGCCTCACTGTTCGTCTACCATATGGGATATGCCACGGCGTAACTGCTGCTCTATGTTGACGACATCATCCTGATAGCCAACGCCCCTGCGCTCTTGCAACAGCTCACCGACCACCATCGTACAGCGAGCGGTAGGCCCCAAACCCTTTATTTCCGGTTTGTATCTCACACCGGGGCTAATGGCCTGGACAAAAGACCTGTTTTCTACTAGTTCCTGTTGTCCGGCCGTAGAAAGCCCACAACCACAAACGATTGTATTAGATAATAATCGGCACTAAGGTAATTATCAAAGTAACCAATTTTGTGAAGTTATAGAATTATTCACTATCTGGTGGTAAAATATTTAAATAAATTCAAATTGCAAATAAGAGAGGTAATTTGAAGGGGTTCGTAGCATGGAAAACAAAAAAATTCTACCGCATGCAAACAAACAAGCCAAGATCTATCTACTAGATTGTAGCAACAAGTCGATAGAGGAACTCACCCTCGAAGATTCCAAAGCGGTTAACGAGAGCAGATTCTCGTGGGTGATGTAGTCGTACTCTTGCCGATCTCAAGATCGCATAGACGATCCTTCCGGCGCTGCGTTCCGGCAGCTCTTCCGCACTCGGTCACATGTTCGGTACTCGATGAAGACCTTCCTCTCCCTTGTTCCAGTAAGCAGCGGAGGTTGTAGCACTCTCCTCGCGATTCCGGCAGCACGACGGTGTGGTACCGGAAGTAGAGGGGAGAACTCGCAAGTCTTCGCCTTAAGCCGGAGCGAGTATGGTGGACTATGAGAGAGGCCTCGGCGACTTGGATAAACCCTAGGGGCGGCGGCGACTAGGAGGTGGCTGGCGGCTAGGGTTAGGGTTTTGGGTGAGTTGGGTGCGTTGAAGAGGGGCAGCCCTGCCCCTCCTTATATAGGTGGGAGGGCGCGGCTTGGGAGGAGGGAGTCCTCTCCCAAGTCGGCCTCCTTGGCCGGCGGGTGGAGGGATAGGAACTCCTCCCCAAGTAGGTTTCCTACTCTCCCTCCACCAAGCAAACTTGCCGTTTGACTTTTTCAAATTGGCGTTTGACTTTCAAACTAGGATTAGATTTCTCCCTTTATTTTGCCCAGCCATGTTACCTAGTACATGATGCAACCATTCCACATTGTCATGACACATTCATGTACCCTTCCCCTCCGGAGTGCCGGACCTTCCGGACCCTTCTAGAACATTCCCGGTGAAAACACCGGAATCATTCCCCAACTCCGAAACAGGACTTTCCTTATATGAATCTTATTCTCCGGACCATTCCGGATCTCCTCGTGATATCCCGGATCCCATCCGAGACTCCGAACAACATTCGGTCTCTTACTCATCATTCCATAACTACTCAACAACATCGAATCCTTAAGTGTGTCTCCCTACGGTTCGTGAATTATGCGGACATGATCGAGAAACTTCTCCGATCAATAACCAATAGAGGAATCTGGAAATTCATATGGCTCCCACATATTTCTACAATTACTTTGCGATCGAATGAACCACATACATACGATACCAATTTCCCTTTGTCTCACGATAGTTTACTTATCCGAAGTTTTGATCGTCGGTATCTTTGCATACCTAGTTCAACCTCGTTACTAATAAGTACTCTTTTCTCGTTCCCGTGGTATGTGATCCTTTGTGAGACAGTCACATGCTTGCAAGCCAATTGGATGACATTCCACCGAGAGGGCCCAGAGTATATCTATCTGTCATATGGATGGACAAATCCCACTCTTGATCCATGTGCCTCAACCCATACTTTCCGAACACTCAATGCCACCTTTATAGCCACCCAGTTACGATGTGGTATTTGATGTCATCAAAGCATCCTTCCGGTGATGGTGATTATGTAGGGTTCGCAGCATAGAAAACAAAAAATTTCCTACGATGTGAACTATATACCAAGATCTATCTACTAGATACAAACAACGGGCGGATGTATATCCGTAGAGAACATACCCTTGAAGACCGACAAAGCTTAACGAGTTCAACTCGTGGTTGATGTAGACGATCTCTTGCCGATCTCAAGATCGAGAGGAAGTCCTAGCACCGCAAATCAGCAGCGCATCCGTGCTCGCACACACGTTCGAGGCACCGAGCAACCTCCGCCTCCTGGCTCCAGCGATGCAGCGGAAGCACAACTCTTTCTTGCCGAATAGCCACCGGGAACATGTATCTCGCTAGTCCGAGACCATCGGGGATAAATTCTAGAGGGGGAGAGAGATCCTTCACGAGGAGGTGTGAGAGACAAGTGAGGAGGGGGGCTCCTTTTATAGGAGGAGGGAGTAACCCCAAGGGGGTGGCCGGCACATGGGGGCTGCCCCCTTGCCCTCCCCTCTTCATGTGGGTGGACACTCCACTCACAAATCTCCTTTAAATTCCCTCCACTCAAAAGTCCACTCAAATTCACATTAAATTTCCACCAAATTTAATGCAAACTCTCATTAAATAAAACTCTTTTATTTTATTCAGAATTTTGTCAATTACTTTAATGACAAACATTCACAAATACCCCTTGCTAGAATTCTATTTCACATGCATAACCACTTTATGCAATTTCACCCGAAAACCTGTTTCGGTATCTAGTGAAATAAATTCCTCCGCTTGTTCATTCTTTCGGCATGAAACATTTGCTCCAATTGGATGTCGGTGTCTCTTAAGTGTGTCACCCTACGGTTCGTGAATAATGCGGACATGATCGAGACCCCTCTCGGATCAATAATCAGACGCGGGATCTGGAGACCCATACTGACTCCCACACGTTCAACGATGACTTTCTTGTGATTGTCGGAACCTTTTACGCTAGTATCTTAATCCCTTTGTTTCACGATATATTACATGTCCGAGATTCGATCATCGGTATCTCCATACCTAGTTTGATCTCGTTACCGACATGCACTCTTTTCTCGTTCCTGTGATATAACATTCTAGTGATCAAATCACTTGCTTGCAAGCTAATCAATGTAATATCACCGAGAGGGCCCAGAGTATATCTATCCGTCATCGGGATGAACAAATTCCACTCTCGATCCATGAGCCTCAACATAACACTTTATTAGTTCTGAATCCATCTTTATAATCACCCTGTTACGGTGTGACGTTTGATGTTATCAAGAAACTCTTCCGGTATTAGTGATTGACATGATCTCATGGTCTAAGGATTAGGATCACTTCGTAAGTTGTTATAGCAATATAAACTCAATGACTTTGATCGTAATGCTATACTTCGGATGAATGTTCATCACACCATTACACTAATGTTGTGATCCCGTTATTAACAACATCCAATGTCCATGATCAGGAAACCTTGATCATCTTGTTAATCAACGAGCTAGTTTATGAGAGAGGCATAACTAGGAACTTTCTGTTTGTTTATTAAACACACATGTATTAACGTTTCCGTATTAATACAATTATAGCATGCAAAATAAATATCTATCATATACTTGGAATACACATAATAAACACTTTATTATTGCCTCTCAGGGCATATTCCCTTCAGTCTCCCACTTGCACTAGAGACAATAATCTAGGTACATAGTGATAAATCTAACACCCATTGAGTTCTGGTGTTGATCATGTTTTGCTCTAGGGAGAGTTTTAGTCAACGGATCTGCTACATTGAGATCCGTATGTACTTTACAAATCTTTATATCTCCATCCTTGACATGCTCGCGGATGGAGTGAAACCGGCGCTTAATATGCTTGGAATGCTTATGAAACCTTGGCTCTTTGGCATTGGCAATGGCACCATTGTTGTCACAATAGATCACCACTGGGTCCAACGCGTTTGCCACCACTCCTAGTTCGGATATGAACTCCTTCATCCAAACTGCTTCCTGAGCCGCTTCTGAAGCAGCAACATATTCGGCCTCCGTTGTTGATCCCGCTACCACAGGTTGTTTGGAGCTCCTCCAACTAACCGCTCCGCCATTCATGAGAAATACGTATCCGGATTGAGACTTAGAGTCATCCGGATCGGTGTCAAAGCTAGCGTCGACATAACACTTAGCGACGAGCTCTTCTTCACCTCCGTATACAAGAAACATATCCTTAGTTCTTCGTAAGTACTTAAGGATATTCTTGACCGCTATCCAGTGTTCCGAACCTGGATCCGATTGGTACCTACTAGTCAAACTAATAGCATGTGCCACATCCGGTCTTGTACATAGCATGGCGTACATTATAGAGCCTATGGCTGAAGCATAGGGGACTTTGTCCATTATCTCTCTTTCTTCCGCCGAAGCCGGACTTTGAGTCTTACTCAATGTCTTGCCTTGCAACATAGGTAAGAACCCCTTCTTACTTCCGTCCATTTTAAACTTCTTTAAAATCTTATCAAGGTATGTACTTTGCGATAGCCCTATTAGGCGCCTAGATCTATCTCTATAGATCTTTATGCCTAATATGTATGACGCTTCACCTAGGTCCTTCATTGAAAATTTGCTGTTTAGATAACTTTTAACATTGTTTAAAAGATCTATATCATTTCCGATCAATAATATGTCATCCACATATAATATCAGAAATGCCACATTGCTCCCACTCACTTTCTTGTAAATACAAGCTTCTCCATAAGTTTGGACAAATCCAAACTCTTTGATCACCTCATCAAAGCGGAGATTCCAACTTCGTGATGCTTGCTTCAATCCATAGATGGATCGCTGAAGCTTGCACACCTTGTTAGCATCCTTAGGATCGACAAAACCCTTTGGTTGTATCATATACAACTCTTCTTCAATATTACCATTGAGAAACGCGGTTTTGACATCCATCTGCCATATCTCATAATCGAAATATGCAGCAATTGCTAACATAATCCTAACTGACTTTAGCATCGCTACGGGAGAGAAAGTCTCATCGTAGTCAACTCCTTGAATTTGTCGAAACCCCTTTGCGACAAGTCGAGCTTTATAGACGGTCACATTACCATCAGCATCAGTTTTCCTTTTGAAAATCCATTTGTTCTCCACGGCCTTTCGGTCGTGAGGTAATTCCACCAAGTTCCAAACTTGATTTTCATACATGGATTCCATCTCGGATTTCATGGATTCTAACCATTTGTTGGAATCCGGGCTCATCATCGCTTCTTCATACGTCGCAGGGTCATCATTTTCATCAACCATGAAATTCATGTCAGGATTTCCGTACAGCTCGGGAGCTGCACGCGTCCTGTTTGACCTGCGAGGTTCGGTAGTACTCTCTTTCGGAGTTTCATGATCATTATCATTAGTTCCCTCTTCAACAGGTGGAGCCAACTCCGGAACAACTTCCGGCGCTGCGCTACTCGCCATACTTTGAAGAGAAGGTTCCACAACCTCTTCGAGTTCTACCTTCCGACTACTCACACCTTTCGCGAGAAACTCTTTCTCTAGAAAGGATCCATTCTCGGCAACAAAAACCTTGCTCTCGGATCTGTGATAGAAGGAATACCCAATAGTTTCTTTAGGGTATCCTATGAAGACGCATGTTTCCGCTTTGGGTTCGAGTTTATCCGGTTGAAGTTTCTTCACATAAACATCGCATCCCCAAACTTTAAGAAATGACAGCTTAGGTTTGTTTCCAAACCACAATTCATATGGTGTCTTTTCAACGGATTTAGATGGTGCCCGATTTAAAGTGAATGCAGCAGTTTCTAGTGCATAACCCCAAAATGACAACGGCAAGTCCGTCAGAGACATCATAGATCGAACCATATATAATAAAGTACGATTACGACGTTCCGACACACCATTTCGCTGTGGTGTTCCGGCAGGTGTGAGTTGTGAAACAATTCCACACTCTTTCATGTGAGTGCTAAACTCGTAACTTAGATACTCACCTCCACGGTCGGACCGTAGAAATTTGATCTTTCTATTACGATGATTTTCACTTCATTCTGAAATTCCTTGAACTTTTCAAAGGTTTCAGACTTGTGTTTCATCAAGTAGATATAACCGTATCTACTCAAATCATCCGTGAAAGTAACAAAATAACGATATCCACCTCGCGCCGACACACTCATTGGACCACATACATCAGAATGTATGATTTCCAATAAATCTGTCGCCCGTTCCATTGAACCGGAAAACGGCGTTCTAGTCATCTTGCCCATAAGGCATGGCTCACATGTATCAAATGATTCATAATCAAGTGATTCCAAAAGTCCATCCGAATGGAGCTTCTTCATGCGTTTAACGCCAATATGACCTAGACGGCAGTGCCACATATATGCGGATATATCATCATTAAGTTTAATCCTTTTAGCATCAACATTATGAATATGTGTAACATTATCATCGAGATCTAATAGAAATAAACCATTCATCATCGGTGCATGACCATAAAAGATTTCATTCATATAAATGGAACAACCATTGTTCTCGGATTTAAATGAATAACCACTTCGCATCAAACACGATCCAGATACAATGTTCATGCTCAGTGCAGGCACCAGATAACATTTATTCAAGTTTATAACTAATCCCGACAGTAAGTGGAGAGGCAGCGTTCCGACGGAGATCACATCAACGCTTGATCCATTGCCGACACGCATCTTGACCTCACCCCTTGCTAGCGGTCGCTTGTTCCGTAGCCCCTGATTCGAGTTACAAATATTAGCAACTGAACCGGTATCAAATACCCAGGTGCTACTGCGAGCACTAGTCAAGTACACATCAATAACATGTATATCATATATACCTTTGTTTGCCTTGCCGGCCTTCTTGTCTGCCAGATACTTGGGGAAGTTGCGCTTCCAGTGGCCAGTCCCCTTACAATAGTAGCACTCGGAATCAGACTTAGGTCCAACTCGGGGTTTCTTTTCAGGCGCGGCAACAGGCTTGCCTCCCTTACTTCCCTTCCGTTTTCCCTTCTTGTCTTTCTTGAAACCAGTGTTCCTATTGATCATCAACATTTGATGTTCCTTTTTGATCTCCACTTCTACAGTTTTAAGCATTGACAGAAGCTCGGGGAGAGACTTCTTCATGCCTTGCATATTATAGTTCATCACGAAGCTCTTATAGCTAGGTGGCAGAGACTGCAGAACACAATGGATGCCTAAGTCAATGGGAATCGATATTCCCAAGGACACAAGCTTATCGGCGTAACCCGACATCTTGAGTACATGCTCACTAACGGAGCTGTGCTCTTCCATCATGCAGCTAAAGAACTTTTCTGAAGCGTTGTAGCTCTCTACAGCAGCATGTGTGTCGAAAATCATTTTCAACTCACCCATTGTATCAAATGCATTGCCGTTTTCGAAACGCTTTCGAAGTTCCGGCTCTAGCCCATACAATATGCCGCAATGAACTAAGTTGTGGTCCTCCTGACGAGTCTGATAGACATTCTTCTCCTCGTCAGGGGCATCATCAAAAGGTGGGGGCCCTAACGGTGCTTCTAGCACATATTGCTTTTGTGCAGCAGAGAGGAGAATCCTCAAATTCATGGCCCATTCGGTAAAGTTGCTACCGTTCGTTGCTAGTTTCTCTTTCTCCATGAACACATTGAAATTAAAAGCAGGTGGTGCCATCTACAACAGAATTTGTAAAGTTTAGACTAAGTGTATGATAGATTGAGTTCAACTAATCTATATTACGAATGAACTCCCACTCAAAAACGACATCCCTCGTGCCTTTTTGGTGATTACATGAACCAAATCCACTACACCAAGTCCGATCATCACGTGAGTCGGTATACCTTCAAAGGCGAGCATCAAATGGGCATCATATCAACTATATGACTCATGCTTAACCTTTCGGTCCGTGTTCCGAGGCCATGTCTGTACATGCTAGGCTCGCCAAGTTAGAACCTTAGTATTCGCGTGTGTAACAGTTTTACACCCGAAATATGGTCGTGGAGGCAAGAACACCCGATCATCACGTGATGTCTTGGAGCGACGAAAACATAATCGGTGCATACTAAAGGAAGAACACATTCTTATCTTGATATTTAAATGAGGGATCATCTTATTATGCTAACAAAGCGCTAAACAAGCAATATAAGATGCTATCAAACATCATATGTTTATTAGTGAAATTATATGGTTCCCGCAGATGATCTCTCTCATGTGCATCGTGGTATGATCACTATCATACCTATATGTGTAAATCCAAGGTCTATGGATTTTACACGCTATATGTGTTGTAAGAGTATCATCTCATACTTCTACTTACAACACTACCATATCATAACACTAGCCCAACAACAATCTAAACTAGACGCCTCTAATTTATCCATTGCAAGTTTTACGTGGCTTAGGGCTTTCAAGATAGAACCGTTCTTACCTAAGAACATGAACCACAACGAGGATAATCAAATTGTTGACAACTCGCTTGCAAAATAGATATTGACTATAGTAGGAGAGACAGACACCCGCTAGCCACTTATGCAAACTAGTTGCATGTCAAGCGTGGAACAGGTCTCATGTGCGAGGACATGTAAAGTTTGTCCGGGCCGCTACATCCCACTATGCCACCAATATCCAAAATTACAACAAAGGAGCAACAACATGATCATCATCGCCCACATACTCATATGTGTACTACCCGTGTAAAGTATCTACGCATAGATCCGGCTCTGATACAACTGTAGGGTTCGCAGCATAGAAAACAAAAAATTTCCTACGATGTGAACTATATACCAAGATCTATCTACTAGATACAAACAACGGGCGGATGTATATCCGTAGAGAACATACCCTTGAAGACCGACAAAGCTTAACGAGTTCAACTCGTGGTTGATGTAGACGATCTCTTGCCGATCTCAAGATCGAGAGGAAATCCTAGCGCCGCAAATCAGCAGCGCATCCGTGCTCGCACACACGTTCGAGGCACCGAGCAACCTCCGCCTCCTCGCTCCAGCGATGCAGCGGAAGCACAACTCTTTCTTGCCGAATAGCCACCGGGAACATGTATCTCGCTAGTCCGAGACCATGGGGGATAAATTCTAGAGGGGGAGAGAGATCCTTCACGAGGAGGTGTGAGAGACAAGTGAGGAGGGGGGCTCCTTTTATAGGAGGAGGGGGGGAACCCCAAGGGGGTGGCCGGCGCATGGGGGCTGCCCCCTTGCCCTCCCCTCTTCATGTGGGTGGACACTCCACTCACAAATCTCCTTTCAATTCCCTCCACTCAAAAGTCCACTCAAATTCCCATTAAATTTCCACCAAATTTAATGCAAACTCTCATTAAATAAAACTCTTTTATTTTATTCAGAATTTTGTCAATTACTTTAATGACAAACATTCACAAATAACCCCTTGCTAGAATTCTATTTCACATGCATAACCACTTTATGCAATTTCACCCGAAAACCTGTTTCGGTATCTAGTGAAATAAATTCCTGCGCTTGTTCATTCTTTCGGCATGAAACATTTGCTCCAATTGGATGTCGGTGTCTCTTAAGTGTGTCACCCTACGGTTCGTGAATAATGCGGACATGATCGAGACCCCTCTCGGATCAATAATCAGAAGCGGGATCTGGAGACCCATACTGACTCCCACACATTCAACGATGACTTTCTTGTGATCGTCGGAACCTTTTACGCTAGTATCTTAATCCCTTTGTTTCACGATATATTACATGTCCGAGATTCGATCATTGGTATCTCCATACCTAGTTTGATCTCGTTACCGACATGCACTCTTTTCTCGTTCCTGTGATATAACATTCTAGTGATCAAATCACTTGCTTGCAAGCTAATCAATGTGATATCACCGAGAGGGCCCAGAGTATATCTATCCGTCATCGGGATGAACAAATTCCACTCTCGATCCATGAGCCTCAACATAACACTTTATTAGTTCTGAATCCATCTTTATAATCACCCTGTTACGGTGTGACGTTTGATGTTATCAAGAAACTCTTCCGGTGTTAGTGATTGACATGATCTCATGGTCTAAGGATTAGGATCACTTCGTAAGTTGTTATAGCAATATAAACTCAATGACTTTGATCGTAATGCTATACTTCGCATGAATGTTCATCACACCATTACACTAATGTTGTGATCCCGTTATTAACAACATCCAATGTCCATGATCAGGAAACCTTGATCATCTTGTTAATCAACGAGCTAGTTTATGAGAGAGGCATAACTAGGAACTTTCTGTTTGTTTATTAAACACACATGTATTAACGTTTCCGTATTAATACAATTATAGCATGCAAAATAAACATCTATCATATACTTGGAATACACATAATAAACACTTTATTATTGCCTCTCAGGGCATATTCCCTTCGATTAGCATGATCTCATGGTCGAAGGAATTAGGTTACTATGTATCAGAAAGCTTATAGCAATTGAACTATTAAAATGACATGATCTTTATGCTACGCTTATCTATATGAGTATGTCCATCATACCATTCTCCTAATGATATGACCTTGTTATTAACAACATCTCAAATGTTCATGATCAAGAAACCATGATCATCTATTAATCAACAAGCTAGTATTATGAAGAGGCTTTACTAGGGACTCTAATTTAGTTTAGAAATCACACAAGTATTAATGTTTCTGGTTAATACTGTTATAGCATGAATGTAAACATTTATCATAAACACAAAGATATAATAATAAATACATTTATTATTGCCTCTAGGGCATATCTCCAACAGTCTCCCACTTGCACTAGAGTCAACTAATCTAGATTACATGGTAATATACGGAACACCCATGGCGGTTTGGTGCTGGTCATGTTTTGCCCTCGGGAGAGGTTTAGTCAACGGATCCGCCACATTCAGATCTGTGTGTACTTTGCAAATATTTATGTCACCATCTTGGACATATTCTCGAATAGCGTGAAAACGTAGCTTGATGTGCTTCAGGTTCTTGTGTGACCTTGGTTCTTGTGCATTGGCTATGGCACCCATGTTATCACAGTAGATAGACATTGGGTCCAGCGCACTTGGAACCACACCGAGCTCTGTAATGAACTCCTTCATCCATATCGCTTCTTGTGAATCCTCTGAAGTAGCTATGTATTCCGATTCAGTTGAAGATCTCGCCACAACGCTTTGCTTTGCACTCCTCCAGCTAACTGCTGCACCATTCAAAGTAAATACGTATCCAGATTGATTAGAATCATCCCGATCGGTGTTCCAACTAGCATCGGTGTAACCATTAACAACGAGCTATTCATCACCTCCATAAGAAAGAACCATATCTTTAGTTCTTCTCAAGTACTTAAGGATGTTTTTGACCGCTGTCCAATGATCCATTCCTGGATCACTTTGATCTCTGCTAGTCAAACTAACAGCATATGAAATGTCGGGTCTAGTACATAGCATGGCATACATTAGAGATCCTATGGTCGAGGCATAGGGAGTCTTACTCATCCTTTCTCTATCTTCTACCGTTGCTGGACTTTGAGTTTTACTCAAGGTCATATTGGGCAACATGGGCAAGAACCCTTTCTTGCTATCTTCCATTCCAAACCTCTTTAGAACTTTGTCCAAATATGTACTTTGTGACAATGATATTAGGCGTCTCGATCTATATCTATAAATCTTTATGCCTAATATGTAAGATGCTTCGCCAAGATCTTTCATTGAAAAACTATTATTCAAATATTCTTTGACACTATTAAGAAGGTCTACATCATTCCCAATCAACAATATGTCATCTACATATAGTATTAAGAATGCTACAGATCTCCCACTCACTTTCTTGTAAATGCAAGCTTCTCCATAAGTTTGTATAAAACCAAAACTTTTGATTACCTTATCAAAACGTTGATTCCAACTTCGGGATGCTTGCTTCAATCCATATATGGACCGTTGAAGTTTGCATACCTTGTTAGCATCTTTAGGATCGACAAAACCTTTGGGTTGCATCATATACAACTTTTCATCACTGTCTCCATTGAGGAATGCCGTTTTGATATTCATCTGCCATATCTCATAATCATAATATGTAGCGATTGCTAACATAATCCTCACAGACTTTAGCTTCGCTACTAGTGACAAACTCTCATCGTATTCAACTCCTTGAATTTCTCAAAACCATTTTGCGACAAGTCGAGCTTTATAAACAGTAACATTACCGTCAGCATCTGTTTTCTTCTTGAAAATCCATTTGTTCTCGACAGCCTTCCGGCCATCCAGTAAGTCCACCAAAGTCCATACTTGGTTTTCGTACATGGATCCAATCTCGGATTTCGTGGCATCTTGACATTTATTGGAATCTGGGCTCATCATTGCTTCCTCATATGTCGCAGGGTCATCGGTGTTGTCCACCAACATGACAATCATAACAGGATCATACCAATCAGGAGTGGTACGAGTTCTCGTTGACCTGCGAGGCTCTGTAGCAACTTCAGCGAAGTTTCATGATCATCATCAATAGCTTCCTCTCTTATTGGTGTAGGCGCCACAGGAACTACTTCCGGTGCTGCGCTACTCGCAAGTTCGAGAGAAGGTTCAACAACCTCGTCGAGTTCTACTTTCCTTCCAGTCACTTCTTTCGAGAGAAATTCCTTCTCTATAAAGGATCCATTCTTAGCAACGAAGATTTTGCCTTCGGATCTATGATAGAAGGTATACCCAATAGTTTCCTTCGGGTATCCTATGAAGACGCATTTTTCCTCTTTGGGTTCAAGCTTGCCCGGCTGTAACTTCTTTACATAAGCTTCGCAACCCCAAACTTTAAGGAACGACAATTTAGGTTTCTTCCCAAACCATAATTCATACGCTGTCGTTTCAACGGATTTAGATGGTGCCCTATTTAAAGTGAATGCGGCTGTTTGTAATGCATAACCCCAAAACAATAGCGGTAAATCTGTAAGTGACATCATAGAACGAACCATATCTAAGAGAGTTCGATTACGATGTTCGGACACACCATTACGCTGTGGTGTTCCCGGCGGTGTCAATTGTGAAAGTATTCTGCATTTCTTTAAATGCTCGCCAAACTCGTAACTTAGATATTCACCTCCACGATCAGAATGTAGAAATTTAATCTTCTTGTTACGTTGATTCTCTACCTCACTTTGAAATTCCTTAAACTTCTCGAAAGTTTCGGACTTATGTTTCATGAAATAGATATACCCATATCTACTCAAGTCATCTGTGAAGGTAAGAACATAACGGTAAACACCGCGCGATGCTACACTCATTGGGCCACACACATCGGTATCTATGATTTCCAATAAGTCCGTAGCTCACTCCATCATCCCAGAAAATGGAGTCTTAGTCATTTTACCCATTGGACATGCTTCGCATCTTTCAAGTGATTCAAAATCAAGTGATTCAAGAAGTCCATCGGAATGGAGTTTCTTCATACGCTTCAATCCAATATGACCAAGACGACAGTGCCACATATAGGTCAAGTTATCGCTCAATTTCAAACGTTTAGCTTCAATGTTATTAATATGTGTATTTCCACTATCGAGATTCAATAAGAATAGACCATCTATCAAAGGCGCATGTGCATAAAACATATTACTCATATAAATCGAAGAACCATTATTCTCGGACTTAAACAAGTAACCGTCTCGCGACAAACATGATCCAGATATAATGTTCATGCTCAACGCAGGCACCAAATAACAATTATTTAAGTATAAAACTAATCCCGATGGTAGATGAAAAGGTAGCGTGCCGACCGCGATCACATCAACCTTTGATCCATTTCCAACGCGCATCATCACCTTGTTCTTCGCTAGCTTCCGTTTATTCTGCAGTACCTGTTTCGAGTTACAAATATGAGCAACCGAACCAGTATCAAATACCCAGGAACTACTACGAGTACTAGTGAGATACACATCAATAACATGTATATCGGATATACCTTTCTTCTTGATGTTGTCGTTCTTCAAATCCGCCAAGTACTTTGGGCAATTCCGCTTCCAGTGACCTTCTCCCTTGCAGTTAAAGTACTCAGTATCAGGCTTTGGCCCAACCTTGGTCTTCTTCGTCGGTGCGGTAACTTTCTTACCACCCTTCTTGAAGTTTCCCTTTTGCTTAGACTTGCCTTTCTTGAATTTGGTGGTCTTGTTGACCAACAACACTTGATGCTCTTTCTTGATCTCCACTTCTGCAGATTTCAACATGGAGAAGAGTTCTGGCAACGTCTTGTTCATGTTTTTCATATTGTAGTTCATCACAAAGTTCTTGTAACTTGGTGGCAGTGATTGGAGGACACGGTAAATCCCCAAAGCATTAGGAATCACTATACCCAAACTTTGGAGTTTGTTTTCGTGCCCAGACATCTTAAGCACATGCTCACTGACGGAGCTGCCCTCTTCCATCTTGAAGTTAAAGAACTTTTCACAAGCCTCATAACTCTCAACTGTCGCGTGAGTCTCAAAATTAATTTTGAGTTCAGGACAATATCATATGGGTCTTGGTTCTCAAACCTTTTCTGAAGCTCTGATTCCAAACCATACAAGATAGCACACTGAACTGTGGAGTACTGATTCTTCCGAGTGAGGTAAACATTCTTTACTTCATCGGTAGCAGTAGCTGCAGGTGGTTCACCCAGCGGTGCATCCAGCACATAGGTCAAATTACCAGCATTGAGGACAATCCTCAAATTGCGGAACCAATCCGCGAAGTTGCTTCCATTGTTTTTCAACTTTTCTTTCTCTAGGAATGCATTAAAATTGATGGTAGGGGTTGCCATTGATCTACAACATATTTGCAATAGTTTAGACTAAGTTTATGACAAATTGAGTTCTAATTAATATTTAAATTAATCTAGGTGAACTCCCACTCAAAACAATATCCCTCACATTGTTTTAGTGATCACACGAACCAAATCCACCACATCAAAACCAATCATCACGGGAGTTGATGTAGCTTCAATGGAGAACAATCAACATGTTCATCATATCTACTATATGACTCATGCTTTACCTTTCGGTGATCCGTGTTCCGAGACCATGTCTATACATGCTAGGCTCGTCAAGATCAAACCTTAGCTTCCGCATGAGCAAATCTGGCTTGCTCACGTTGTATGCACCCGCAGAATCTAACACACCTGATCATCACGTGGTGCTTCGAAACAACGAGCTTTAGCAACGGTGCTTACTAAGGATGAACACTTTGGAACTTGAAATTTGTGTGCATGAGGGATCATCTTATAATGCTACCGTCGTTAACTAAGCAATACAAGATGCATAAAGGATTAACATCACATGCAATTCATAATATGTGATATGATATGGCCTTTCTTCTTGTGCTTCCTATCTCCATCGTCAAGCACAAACATGATCTCCATCATCACCGGTATAGCGTCAAGGTCAATGGCGCCGTTTCATGGTTGTCGTCCACCAGGTTCAACTATTACAACTACTTTGAATAGGCACGCGGGTCTTAACAGAATTTAAAGACAACCATATGGCTCCTGCCGGTTGCCAACTTACAATAAGGAATATTTCATACATCAAATATAATCACAATCATGGCCATATCACATCACTGCACACCCCTGCAAAACAAAGTTAGACGCCTCTAATTTTCTTTGCATATTTTACGTGGTTTGGGGCTTTCAATAAGTGTCGATCTAACTTACGAACAAGAACCACAATGTTGATGTTTGAACTATCAAGTGCCCGTTGTAAATTGGATCTATACTATAATGGGAGAGACAGACACCCGCAAAATCCACTTATGAAATACAAGTTGCATGTTGAGCGTGGAGCAAGTCTCATGAACGATGTCATGTAAGGTTAGCCCGGGCCGCTTCATCCCATCATACCGCAAGATGCAAAGTACACAAAAAGCAATTGATAATAAAAGCACCGCCGCCCACAATGACCATTGTGTTTTACTCGTGCAACAGATCTACATATAGACACGGCTCTGATACCACTGAAGGGGTTCGTAGCATGGAAAACAAAAAATTTCTACCGCATGCAAACAAACAAGCCAAGATCTATCTACTAGATTGTAGCAACAAGTCGATAGAGGAACTCACCCTCGAAGATTCCAAAGCGGTTAACGAGAGCAGATTCTCGTGGGTGATGTAGTCGTACTCTTGCCGATCTCAAGATCGCGTAGACGATCCTTTCGGCGCTGCGTTCCGGCAGCGCTTTCGCAGTCGGTCACACGTTCGGTACTTGATGAAGACCTTCCTCTCCCTTGTTCCAGCAGGCAGCGGAGGTTGTAGCACTCTCCTCGCGATTCCGGCAGCACGACGGCGTGGTACCGGAAGTAGAGGGGAGATCTCGCAGGGCTTCGCCTTAAGACGGAGTGAGTATGGTAGACTATGAGAGAGGCCTTGGTGATCTAGGGTTTAGAGGGCACCAAGGGGGGATCTTGGCTGGCGTCTAGGGCTTGGGGAAGCCCCAAGTCGGCGACTTGTAGAAAACCTAGGGGAGGCGGCGACTAGGAGGTGGCCGGCAGCTAGGGTTAGGGTTTTTGGTGAGTTGGGTGTGTTGAAGAGGGGCAGCCCTGCCCCTCCTTATATAGGTGGGAGGTCGCGGCTTGGGAGGAGGGATTCCTCCCCCAAGTCGGCCTCCTTGGCCGGCGGGTGGAGGGAGAGGAACTCCTACCCAAGTAGGTTTCCTACTCTCCCTCCACCAAGCAAACTTGTCGTTTGACTTTTTCAAATTGGATTTTGACATTCAAACTAGGATTTGATTTCACCCTTTATTTTGCCCAGCCATGTTACCTAGTACATGATGCAACCATTCCACATTGTCATGACACATTCATGTACCCTTCCCCTCCGGAGTGCCGGACCTTCCAGGCCCTTCTAGAACATTCCCGGTGAAAACACCGGAATCATTTCCTTATATGAATCTTATTCTCCGGACCATTCTGGATCTCCTCGTGATATCCCGGAACCCATCCGAGACTCCGAACAACATTTGGTCTCTTACTCATCATTCCATAACTACTCAACAACATCGAATCCTTAAGTGTGTCTCCCTATGGTTCGTGAATTATGCGGACATGACCGAGAAACTTCTCCGATCAATAACCAATAGAGGAATCTGGAAATTCATATGGCTCCCACATATTTCTACGATTACTTTTGCGATCGAATGAACCACTTACATACGATACCAATTTCCCTTTGTCTCACGATAGTTTACTTATCCGAAGTTTTGATCGTCGGTATCTCTGCATACCTAGTTCAACCTCATTACTGATAAGTACTCTTTTCTCGTTCCCGTGGTATGTGATCCCTTGTGAGCCAGTCACATGCTTGCAAGCCAATTGGATGACATTCCACCGAGAGGGCCTAGAGTATATCTATCCGTCATATGGATGGACAAATGCCACTCTTGATCCATGTGCCTCAACCCATACTTTTCGAACACTCAATGCCACCTTTATAGCCACCCAGTTACGGTGTGGTGTTTGATGTCATCAAATCATCCTTCCGGTGATGGTGATTAGCATGATCTCATGGTCGAAGGAATTAGGTTACTATGTATCAGAAAGCTTATAGCAATTGAACTATTAAAATGACATGATCTTTATGCTACGCTTATCTACAGGAGTATGTCCATCATACCATTCTCCTAATGATATGACCTTGTTATTAACAACATCTCAAATGTTCATGATCAAGAAACCATGATCATCTATTAATCAACAAGCTAGTATTATGAAGAGGCTTTAATAGAGACTCTAATTTAGTTTACAAATCACACAAGTATTAATGTTTCTGGTTAATACTGTTATAGCATGAATGTAAACATTTAACATAAACACAAAGATATAATAATAACTACATTTATTATTGCCTCTAGGGCATATCTCCAACATAATTATCATACTTACATTGTTTCCTTTTGTTATTCAGTTATAAAGAAGATAGATGGATACATTGATACATTGCATCCCTTTTTCATATTCTTAAGGAACCATTGGACAGACAAGTCAAAAAGATAGTAAGATTTTTTTGCATATTTCAAACTATTAATTGTATTTAAACTATTATTTTGGTACTTTTTGCAACTTTCTAACTTAATTTTATATTTAAATATTATTTATTACTTCTACATTATTTGATAGTAAAAATTGTATACTTATTTATTAATTAGTAAATATATTTTTATCAAATTTGCTTTTAAATTTTTATGGGCATACCAATCGGTAAAATCCTAGGTCCGCCACTCTGCGTGTTCCCTGGCGGCGAGGTCGAAGATCACGCTCACAAACTTGCAGGATGGCGCGGCCTTCCGGACCTCCTTGCTGGCATGGCAGAGCTTCACAGGGTTCCTTCCTATCAGGACGAGGTGCATGCCCTTGCGCACTAGCTTGAGGGCCATCGTCCGGCCGATGCCGTCAGTGGCTCCGGTGATCACCGCCCCACGAGCCTTAGAGCTAGGCAAGATCCTCTCTCGGCCTGATAAAGGCGTGGTATAACCACATGATGAAGGTTGCCGTGGAAACAATAACGTCAAGGAGGCCGACGGCGACAAGGGCCATGAACCACAAGGGCGGCAGTTGCGACGAGCTTGTGCATGCCGCCTCACCCGTAGTTGAGATCATCTCTGCTTCTGATAGTTGTGGATTTTAATATTCTAAGATTCCCTCATGAGTAAAGTCGGAGCTAGTTTGATGAACATTGTCCTTTCTTGTTCAATGCTGTTATAGATAGTCTGGACTTAAGAGAGGTTACAATATTAGGAAGACAATTTACCTAGGCTAATAGTCTTCCAAAGCCAACATACAAGAAATTTGATAGAGTGTTTATGGATACTGGATAGGAACAAAAGTTCTCTATGGTAACTGTTCGCGCTCTAGAGTGTATTGAGGCTTTGTCGAATCGTTCTCCTTTACTTCTTTCTGTTGGATCACCACCACGTATGTTTGCGAATAATTTTAAATATGAACTCGGTTTAATGATTCGTGATGGGTTTTATGAGATGGTAAAGGCTATTAGGAGAAACCTGTTATTGGCTAAACGCCTATACTACAATAGAATAATAAAATACATTCTTTACGCAAGTTCATTCGTGGATAGGCTACGCATAATGTTGATATTCTTAAAAATGAAAAAAATTCCTATCATCTATTATTGATAACTTAGAAGCTTCTACATATGTCAGGACGTTATCTGCACAAGAAATTGAGCTTAAAAGCCAGTCGAATACAGAAATAGCCAAACTACTATGCAAAGAGGAACTCAAATGGTACCAACGCTCTAAAGCAAATTTCATTCTGGAAGGTGATACGAATAGAATATACTTCCATGCTATTGCCAATGTAAAGCATAAGAACAAATTATTCACTCTCTGATCCAGGAAGAAGGTATGATTGAGGGACATGAGCATCTAAAGTCATGGATTACAGCATATTATAAATTATTGTTCGGGGATCCACTGGAAAATTCATTTTCTATGGACGAGTCCCAAACGGCTGATATCCCCCAGGTTTCTGTTGAGGAAAATAATTTCCTAACCGCCTCGTATAATGTGGGGAGGTTAGGAAAGCAGTTTTCCAAATATAACATAACAAAGCACTAGGACCGGATGGTTTTCCAGCAGAATATTACCAAAATTTTTGAGATGTCATCAAGGAGGACCTGATAAATTTGTTTGGGTTTTTACATATTGGTCAGCTGGATCTTTTTAGACTAAATTTTTGGCAACATAATTTTACTACCTAAGGTAAATAATGTATAACATATAGAATATTATCATACAATTTGCCTGCTTAACGTTAGCTTTAAGATTTTTACAGAAGTTGCCATAATTAGACTAAACTTAGTGGCTAACCATGTTATTAGATCTTCTCAAATAGAGTTCATGCAAGGGAGAAACATACTCGAAGGTGTAGTAACCCTGCATGAAACAATCCATGAACTATACTCCAACAAATTAAATGGTGTACTGTTCAAGATTGACTTTAGAAGGCATACGATAAAGTTAATTGTTCTTTCCTCCAGCAAACACTCTTCATGAAAGATTTTTCTAAGGAGTGACGCGCTCTCATACAGTCTTTTGTGTCTCACAACTATATGCTAAACTTTTCGGCTATGGTCAGGGGCAATTTCCAATCAACTAATTGGGAATACCGATTCACTATCGGCGTCTCACAATTGCTGGATGGAAACTCGTCGAGGAAAAACTCCAAAAACTTATTAATAGTTGAAAAGGTAAATTGCTATCCCTTGACGAAAGACTTGTACTCATAAATTCAGTACTCACCAATATGGTATTGTATATGATCTTGTTTTTCCAGCTACCAAAAGGTGTCTTGAAAAAAGTGGATTATTTCCGGTCAAAATTCTTTTGGCAAGGGGATAGTGAGAAAAAGAAATATCGACTGGCCAAATAGAATGTGGTTTGCCGACCGGAAGAATACGGTAGACTGGGCATACATGATTTGCAAGTAAAAAACACTGCGCTTCTAGGTAAATGGCTTTTCAAACTACTTACCGAAGATGGTGTTTGGCAAACCATTTTATGGAGGAAATATGTGGGTTCTAAAGCTGTGTCTCACGAGTAGTTTGGAAACCTGATAACTCACATTTTAGGGCGGGTCTAATGGCGAACAAAAAGCATTTTTTCTGTTTTGGTTCTTTCAATATCAAGGATGGATACATATTAGATATTGGGAAGATAAGTGGCTTGGCCAAACTTGTATTCGTGAACAATATCCAACCCTATATTCGATTGTTAGGCACAAAGGAGACACACTTTCCATAGTTATGGAAGATAATTCTCCTAACGTGTCTTTCAGAAGAAGTCTCATAGGTCATTGACTGGTATCTTGGAACAATTTGTTATTACGATTATCCACAATACAATCGTCGGACGGTGTGGACGAGTTCAAATGGCAATTACAAGAGAGTGTTAAATTTTCAGCTGGCTCACTGTATAGAGCGTTGGTTCAACCTGATATCCTAGTCGATGATAATAGTAAATTTTGGAAAATGAAAATACCCCTTAAGACGGAGACAAATAGCTGTAAACTACGTTAAGGTGTAATCCTTAATAAGATAATCCTGTAAACAGGAATTGGCATGGAAATACACAATGCGTTTTTTATCATCACGATGAGACAATTCGTCATTTATTCTTTCACTGTGCATTCGCTTGTTGTATTTGGTCATTCACCCAAATAGCTTCTGGTTTATCTCCTCCACATTTAGTGACCAATTTTTTTGGTCATTGGTTGCATGGAGTTGATGATAAATACAGGATTTTGTTTAAAGTGGGAGTGCTTGCCATTATTTGGTCGCTATGACTTTGTAAAAATGACAAGATTTTAATAACATTGTTTCTTCTCACCTGCAGGTTATTTATCTGATCACAGCTATCCTCCGAACATGGATTATTCTCTAACGCATGGAGTTTCACGACTTCTTTTTTGAAGGGGTGTAGGCGTTTGGAGGACACGACGAGTGATATTTTCTCCCTATATGGATGTCAGTGTGATTTGCGAAATAATCTGTCATAGTTGAGGCCTCTTGTTTTTAGTTGCGACTATGTAATTTTACTACTCCCTCCGTCTTAGTTTATAAGACTTACGCGTATTTTTAGATTGAAAAATTAACCAACTTAGCATGAGGTACATATGATAAAAACTATATTATGAGAAACTTCAAATGTTATATTTTTTAACTGTATAATTTTTGTATTATATAATTCATATTATATAGCTAATGCGGACGACCTAGGTATCCGCATAAGTTTTATAAACTGGGATAGAGGGAGTATGTTTTTTTTCTCTGATTGTGTGGTTTGTGTGACTATGTGCATATTGATTATGCAGAGCCCATGTATAAATATTACTATAAGTAATAAAAGTGCTCTTTTAAAAAAATCAGCGAGGGTGCAACCAACATGAGAGATCGAGTACAAATAAGTTGCTGGTTGTATATATCCGGCCAGGGTAATAACTAGCGCAGGATGTAAAGTGCCTACTACGGCTCATCATCACAATGGGACCGAGGAAAATTGTACATGAGGATGGGACCGAGGAAAGTTCTTAAAAAAAGATACATGCATATTTAGATAAAATCTTGTCAATTATTTTGGGATAGATAAAGTATGTAGTTTCACGTCCCAAATTTTAGATTTGGTTCTGCATATCATTCATATCATTGCATCATGTTTTCCATGCAAAACCTTCGATTTAATTGATTCCGGCAAAGCACTACTTTCAAAACCCTATTTTGTTTTACTAAAATGCTCCTACGAGGGAGTGTACTAGGACTTGTGCTTTCCACCCTGGTACCACATGTTCATAGGTTGGTCTCCTAGTTTTTACAAAAATTTAGGAACGAGAATCGCTCGATTCGGAGTCCGTATGAAGGAGTTACGATGGGAAAAGTTAAACAGAAATTAGAAAAATAAAAAGAACAAAAAAAGGGCAGCGCAGCCGCTGGGCTGAGCCGGCCCAGCCGCAGCAGCCAGCAGCGCGCGCAGCCGCCGCGGCCCGCGCGGCAGATATTATCTGCCGCCGCCCCGCGCCCGGCCACCAACAGGTGGGGCCCACCTGTCGGCGGCGACGTCGCCGCCGCCTACCGCATCCGACACGGACTCCAACCGCCGCCGCCGATTCCGGGAAGGACTCTGCGTGGACCCCTTCTTAGCCCGCGCACGCCCCTGGCCCTCCCCTATTGCGCCGCCACCTCCCCCATCGCGAGCCGCGCGCCGCCCAGGTAACCGCCCGCCGCCGCCCTCTCTCTCTCCCCCGCCTCGCCCGCATCTCCCCGCAGCGCGCCCCCGCGACCTCGTCTCGCCCTGATCGCCCCCTTCTCCCCTCCCCGCAGGGAACCGCCCGACGCCGTCGCCGCCGTGACCGCCTGCCGCCGCCACGAAGCCGAGGAGCTCCGCCCCGACCTCCCCGACCCCGTACGCCGCCCCACCGCCGCCGGAGACCACCGCTGTCGCCGCCTCGAGCTTGCCGCCGCCCTCCGGTGAGTCCTCGCCGCCACCCCTCCCTGGCCGCACGATCTGCCATGAACGGCCCAGATCGGCCGTTGAACAGTCAACACGGGCAGCTGACTGGTCAACTTCCAGTCAGCGTGCCACGTCAGCCGCCACGTGGGCCAGTCAACAGTCAAAGTTGACTGGGTATTTTTCTTAATTGAATTAAATGGCAGATTCTTGTATAAACTTGTAAAATCCATATCTTGAGTTCTACTAGGTAAAAATTGCAAATAAAATATGTGTAGATTCAGTAAGTCGTGTAGAATCTTGCTGTACCATTGTTTTACACTTTTGCGGGAAGATTTTGTCCGGAATAATTAAATGAGTTAATTGCCTTTTTGGATTAATTAATTCGTAGAAAAAGTTCTGTAACTCCAAAAATTGCAAATAATATGTCCCTGGATTCAGTAGAACAAGGGGAATCTCAAAGTGAACTAAAAAGATAGGCTTACAGTAAAAACTTTTGTAGAAACTATTTAGTGGCTTTATGCAGTATTTTAATTACTCAGGGAGTTTTATAATTCCTTTTCGAGAAATTACAATTGGTACTGTTCCTATTCAGGAATGCCTACACAGTAGAATTTTACCAAGATTTTACAAACAGTATGTTAACTGTAGTGATTTATTTGGGTTCTAGCTCTAGTTTTGAGCATTATAAATTGCATAATGGTTTCCTTGCGCTAAAATTATTTTCCATGCATGCATTAAGTAACTTTACTGAATAAGATTATGTGGTGCTGCTGTAGCATCAATCCACTTGTCATGCATACGTCTTGCATCATCTTTGCTTGCATATGCTTGTGGATGGTTTGTTTATGAATGCAATTGTATCGTGTAGATTGTGACGAGTGCAACGCTTGCTCGTGTGTGGATTGTTCTTCCGACCGCTACAACCAAGGCAAGTAGATTCTACCTTGTTCATGATATCATCCTACTATTTTTAATGCATTGTCGTGTATTTTGTAGATGCATGTGTAGGAAGATACTATCGCTATGCTATGTCCTATTATGTGGTAGGGCTCTCCTTGTAGATGAACCACCGTTGGTAGATGTGCTTAGCCATGCTATGATGAACGAGGGTTGGGTTACATCTCTGAAAGTTGTTTCTAAATGTGTTGGTTTGCGAAAACTAAAACAACTTAATCAATGAATCTCCTGGGTGTGATGGGATTGATAAATTTTGGTGGTATCATTGCGGAAAGGCACCCAGGTATCAAGAGAAAATGATTGGCTTCTTTATGTTGTAGCTTACGTGTACAACCATGTGCCAATAATGAAATGGGCGGTTGGTTGGACTTAGTAGGTTGTGGTAACTCGAACCCACGTATCCAGAGATGTAGAATTTTGGTAGGTTGGACCAGTGCGCGTCGGGATTGGGGAGCTACTTTCCGAACGGTCTCTTCTTGGACTTCTCCCTATCATCACCCAAAATGAGAGTGATGGTACGAGCTGGGCTGGCCAAGTCACATGGGTAAAGTGTAATAACCCCCGCAGGGTGTATAATCTAATCGATTAGCCGTGTCCCCGGTTATGGACGTCTGAGTTGCTTGATATTGATTCCATGACATGTTTCTCGCTCATTCTAATTTCATAATTGCTTTAACTTTGTTGGGTTAACTTAATTGGGATCTTTTCAAAGAAAATCAAAAACTGTTTATGAAAGTAGGACAAAGGTATTTGCAAATGCAAGCTAGCCACAGCTCCACTTGCCAGATATGCATGTAGATGTTAGCATTATTGTCTCCTTTACTAGCTCTACTTGCCATACATTCCATGTATTGACCCTTCGGGGCTGCTACATTTCATGTTGCAGGATATTCCGATTCTGAGTAATTGATATAGGCCACGGCACTCCACTCGGCACTTGTTCACTTGTGGGCAATTTGAAGAATGGAGGATTTGCTTTATTTATGTTGCTACCTGAATAATTTGAGCTAGCCTTGAGCTAAGATTTTATTGTAATAATGGTACTCTGGATTTTCTTTAATTATGATACACGGATATTTTGCTATGTTATTCATCTTATTCTATTGTGGGCCAATGAACCGATCCAGGGATTGGCATGTCACATAGAAGCCACGTTCTTTTCAGAACCGTGGTGTTACAAGATGGTATCAGAGCGCGTGTGTCGATTGTAGGATCGTGACCTAGGATTGGATAGGAAGCCATAGAAATATTAAAGCTTATATTAACTCTGTCTTTCATCTTATGCCTTTCACTCTCGTAAAATTCTTACCATATGCTATTCTCACACTTTCCTCTTTTAATTGATAGATGGGAGAAGTCAGGACTGAGTATGCAACCATGGAGTCACCAAGGCCCTTTGCAAGACAGTTAGCACAGCTCTCGCAGTCATTGGGATTGCCGCTGCCCATGTTCAAGGGAAGAAGGCTATACACCTATGGATATGGTGAGGATGCATGGGAGATCACCACTTTCATCTTCAGGGATGCCGCCTTGCCAAACCCTGTGCATCTGATCTACGCCAAGACATACTGCAACTGGGGACTTGGAATTAACTTGGCCATACATGAAGCCCTGTCTCGCCAGTGCCATCTTGTCAGACACCTACTGCCAGCAGATTCACCCTACCGTGACTATGGGAGGCGTGATGAAGATGGGCACATTGTGGTTACCCCGGGATACAAGAACAACATGCCGCCCCGTCGGAGGCACATAGAGGACATGGAAAGGGAGAATGGAGCTCTAGCTGAGAAAGTGATGATGATAAAGGAGATTGCAGATTTTGTCAGCAATGGTATGGTGGTCCAAGGACAGGAGATTGACACCTTGCATGAAGCTGTGGGAGTTCTGGAAAATGCCCTGATAGGCAGGGATGCAACCATAGCTCATCTTAATGGGACTGTGCAGGATAACACCCAGACCATACAACAGTTGCAAGGGACAGTCCAGGAAAGGGATCAAACTATTGAAGTTATGGCAGCCCAGATTGCCGCTCTCCAAGAACAGCTGAATCCACCCTCTGATGATGACAATGGAGATGGTGGCAACAATGATGATTATGATGACAGTGGGAACGATGATGATGATGAGGACGAGGACGATGATGATGATGGAGACGATGATGGTGGAGGAGATGAAGCTGTTGCTGTTGCAGCAGAGAGTGAAGAAGAAGAGGAGGATCCAGAAGAGGTGGAGTTTGAGATTTCAAGTGATGACTCAGGAGAGGTGTACACTCCTCCGCCATGGTTGAACCGTGGACAGAAGCGCCAACGCATGAGTGCAAGGACCTACCGCAACCTCTTCAAGAAGTAGATAGAAGTCCACCAATTAGTCCTCGTTAGGTAAAATCGTTAGGATTAGTCTCGATCGATGTAAGACTTAATTACTGTTAGTTTAAGAGTGTTTAGTTGCTTATTTGTGTACTCCAGTATCCCAGGATTATTTGTGCGAATTTTATGAAAGAGTTATGACAAGTTTGGTTAATATCTGTGTTATTCCTGCTGTAGTTTTCTGCTGATACAGCAGTACCGTACGATTTTTCATATTTTTCTGGTATCTGGGAGAAATCTGAAAAAATAGGGCTGGTGCGAAACTCTCTGTACTGTATGTGCAAAAATCAGAATAATTTCCTGACGAGTTTAAGTCAGGTAGAAAAATTCGTGAACGCTGTTGGACTGTTCTGCCAGATTGCTGTTTTTTATGCTTTGTTGATCAACTGTTTATATAACCATTGCCAACTCTTCTAAAAACTACTTCAGTAGGTATATACTGCTAGGATAACCCCTGGGATATTGCTGGATCACTTGTTTGTTGATGTGTTGCTTGCTTGTGATTGTCTGCTATTGATTTGTTGTTGTTTGATCATAATGCATGGGTAGAATCCTGTTTTTGTAGTTGATTCTTCTAAGCTTACCTGTGCTGAACCGCAGATGCCTCCCTGCCGCCAACCCATTGAGTTGGAGCATCTCATGGCAGCTCAGGTACAGCTGACCCAAGTTATGACCCAGTTCATGGAAGCTCAGAACAACAACAACAACAACAACAACAACAACAACAACAACAACAACAACAACAACAACAACAACAACAACAACAACAATGGGAACAACCAGCCTCAGGGAGATGCTCTCACCAGGTTTCTGAGGCTAAGGCCAGCTAAGTTATCTACTGCAACGGAACCGATGGTTGCTCTCGACTGGTTGCATTCATTCAACAAGGATCTGGTAACTGTTGATTGCACTGATGCTGAGAAGGTGAGGTTTACCGCTCACCTACTGGAGGGACCAGCCGCTTCCTGGTGGGACACTTTTCAGATCACCCACCCGCTGGATACTGTGACTTGGGCAATGTTTGAGGAAGGTTTCAGGACCAACCACGTGTCTTCAGGAGTTCTGATCCTGAAGAGGAAGGAGTTCCGCAACTTGCGCCAAACCAACCGCACTGTGGCTGAGTACATTGAGGAGTTGAACAACCTGTCCCGTTATGCACCTGAGGATGTTGACACTGATGCAAAAATGAGGGAGAGATTCCTGGATGGCCTCAGTGACGAGCTTTCAGTGCAGTTGCTGGTGGTTTATTGCCCCACTTTCTAGGAGCTTATGGACAAGGCCAGGATCTTGGAAGGGAAGCACAAGCAGGTAGAAAACCGCAAGATAAAGAGCAGCAATCACCACTATGGTTCTCACCACAAGTCTCGCACTTCTTATGATGGATACTCCAAGCATGGAGGGAGTGACCATGGGAGCCGTGACCGCCACAACCATGGGGGCGATGGACATCGCCATGACAACCACAAGAGCAGCCACCACAGCCACAAGGGAGGACACACTCACCATTCTGGAGGACACGGTGGACATGACCGCAACCGTGATCGCAGCTTTGTGAAGAAGGATCTGAGTGAGGTGACATGCTTCAAGTGTGGCCAGAAGGGACATTATGCTGACAACTGTCCGGGGAGGAAGGGACTGAAGCCAACCAACAACCAGAAGGCCACAGTGAACCACATGAATGTGGAGGAAATCCCAGATGAGCCTGACCTTGTGATTGGTAAGTTCCAATCAACACTCACCCTGCGCTTATACTTTTCGATACTGGTGCATCGCATTCATTCATTTCAAGGGCATTTGTGGATAAGTATAAGTTAACTACTGAGTCTATGAAAGAGTCTATTAGAGTAAGCTCACCTGGAGGAGATATGATAGCTACCGCGGGATGCCGCAACTTAACTGTGAGGATTGGAGCACACAATTTCATTGCACATTTGGTAGTGTTGGAATCACAAGGGTTAGATGTTATTCTGGGTATGGATTGGATGTCTATGCATGGGGGACACATAGATTGTGCACAGCGAGCTGTTTCACTCAAAACCCCGGATGGTAAGAGAATTAGGTTCAAGTCGGCTGTGCGACCGGGAAGGTGTAAGCTGAATTCTCTTAAGGGGGTTAGCATGGATACTGTGCCTGTGATTAAGGATTACCCCGACGTGTTTCTGGAAGATCTGCCAGGGATGCCACTTGACAGGGAAGTGGAGTTTCTCATCGATCTGATGCCGAGAACAGGACCAATTGCAAAGAGACCATATAAGATGGATGCGGATGAGCTGAAGGAATTGAAGAAGAAGCTGAAAGAGAAGTTGGACAAGGGATTCATTCAGCCTAGTTCGTCGTCATGGGGTGCACCCGTTTTGTTTGTGGAGAAGAAAGACAGCAGCAAGAGATTAGTGGTGGACTATCGCTCGCTGAATGAAGTAACCATCAAGAACAAGTACCCTCTGCCGAACATAAATGATTTGTTTGATCAACTGGAAGGAGCAAAGGTGTTTAGCAAGATTGATCGGCGATCGGGCTACTTCCAATTGAAGATCCGGGAGGAGGACATACCAAAAACCGCTTTCACCACTAGGTATGGTTTATATGAGTATACAGTTATGTCTTTTGGACTAACGAATGCCCCGGCATATTTCATGACCATGATGAACAAGGTATTCATGGAGTACTTGGACAAGTTCGTGGTGGTGTTTATTGATGACATACTGATATATTCCAAGGATGATGCTGAGCATGAGAAACATCTGCGACTGATTATGGAGAAGCTGAGGGAACACAAGCTGTATGCCAAATTCAGCAAGTGTGAATTCTGGCTTAACACTGTTGGATTTCTTGGACACGTGGTGTCAGGAGAAGGAGTCGCTGTTGATCCAAGCAAAGTGACTGCAGTGACTGAGTGGGAAGCACCCAAGAATGCGGGAGAGATTCGAAGCTTCTTAGGTATTGCTGGATATTACAGGAGATTCATTGAAAACTTCTCCAAGATTGCTAAACCAATGACAGAACTTCTGAAGAAGGAGAGGAAGTTTGAATGGACGGATGCGTGTGAAGCTAGCTTTCAGGAACTGAAGCGTCGACTAGTGACTGCACCTGTTCTGTGTTTACCAGATCTTCAGAAGGATTTCCAAGTGTACTGTGATGCTTCTCGACAGGGACTTGGCAGTGTGCTGATGCAAGATGGGAGAGTGGTGTCATATGCCTCACGGCAACTTAAACACCATGAGCGGAATTACCCCACGCATGATTTGGAATTAGCATCAGTGGTTCATGCACTCAAGGTATGGAGGCACTACTTAATGGGAAAACACTGTGATGTGTACATCGACCACAAGAGCCTGAAGTACATATTTACACAGAAGGAACTGAACATGAGACAAAGGAGATGGTTGGAACTTATCAAGGATTATGATATGAACCTGCAGTACCACCCAGGAAAGGCCAATGTAGTAGCAGATGCTCTGAGCCGGAAGGTTTATGCCAATGGATTGACAACTGGGGCATTTCCCAAGGATTTGTGCAAGCAATTCAAGGACCTTAGACTAGAGGTAGTGTCTGAAGGATATTTGGCAGTAATGGAAGTCCAACCAACGCTACAGGACAGAATTAGGAAGTCTCAAGTGGGAGACAAAGAGATTGATGAAGTGAATGAAAAGATGAAGGAGGATTGAGCAAGGGGATTCCGCGAGGATGAGCAAGGAACCTTGTGGTATGGAGATCGTTTGTGCGTTCCCAACGATCCGGAGATAAGGAAGTTGATTCTGCAGGAAGCTCATGACTCACCGTATTCCATACATCCGGGCAATACGAAGATGTATATGGACCTAAAGGACAGATTCTGGTGGAACAACATGAAGGGAGACATCGCTGAGCATATTGCCCTATGTGATGTATGTACCCGAGTGAAGGCGGAACACCAGAAGCCAGCAGGACTGCTACAACATTGCCCGTGCCAGATTGAAAATGGGATAGAGTGGGAATGGATTTTATCACAGGATTTCCCAGGACTAGGTCAGGATATGACTCCATTTGGGTGGTGGTCGACCATTTGACCAAGGTAGCCCACTTTATACCGGTGAAGACGACCTATACGAGTGCAAAGTTGGCCAAGATTTATATGGACAGGATTGTGTGCCTACATGGAGTTCCTAAGAGTATTGTATCTGATAGGGGCACCCAGTTTACCTCACACTTTTGGTGCCAGCTGCACGAGTCATTGGGGACTAGATTGGAGTTTAGCACAGCGTTTCACCCCCAGACTGATGGACAGACCGAGAGGGTAAATCAGATTTTGGAAGATATGCTGAGAGCTTGCGCCTTGGCTCATGGTTCTAGTTGGGATGAGAATTTGCCGTATGCTGAGTTTTCCTACAACAATAGCTATCAAACCAGCATCAAGACGTCACAGTTCGATGTGCTATATGGGAAACGGTGCCGGACACCATTGCTATGGGATGGAGTAGGAGAACGTCAGTTGTTTGGGCCTGATTTGATCAAGGACGCTGAGGAAAAGGTCGCCTTGATTAGGGACAGACTGAAGGTAGCACAATCAAGGCAGAAGAGCTACACTGACGCCAAGCGCAAGGAAGTGGTGTATGAGATAGGTGATAGAGCATACATCAGAGTGTCGCCACTTCGTGGAATTAAGAGATTTGGAATTAAGGGTAAGCTGGCACCTCGGTTTATTGGACCATACCGGGTCTTAGCACGCAAAGGAGAAGTTGCTTATCAGTTGGAGTTGCCAGAGGCTCTGTCCGCTGTTCATAGCGTGTTCCACGTGTCCCAGCTGAAGAAGTGCCATCCGGAGATGGTGGATACACCATTGAGAGACACTGTGCCACTAGAGGAGGTTCAGCTTGAAAACGACTTGACCTATGAGGAGAAGCCGGTCAAGATTCTGAAAACAGCGGAGAGGATTACCTGTACCAAGACGATCAGGTTTTGCAAGGTGCAACGGAGCCACCACACCGAACAAGAAGCCACCTGGGAGCGTGAGGATGACATCCGAGAGGACTACCCACACCTTTTTGCTAGCCGCGCCGAATCTCAGGGACGACATTCATCTTAAGGGGGTTAGTCTTGTCACATCCCAAATTTTAGATTTGGTTCTGCATATCATTCATATCATTGCATCATGTTTTCCATGCAAAACCTTCGATTGAATTGATTCCGGCAAAGCACTACTTTCAAAACCCTATTTTGTTTTACTAAAATGCTCCTACGAGGGAGTGTACTAGGACTTCTGCTTTCCACCCTTGTAGACTAGTGGAATAAGATACCACATGTTCCTAGGTTGATCTCCTAGTTTTTACAAAAATTTAGGAATGAGAATCGCTCGATTCGGAGTCCGTATGAAGGATTTACGATGGGAAAAGCTAAACAGAAATTAGAAAAATAAAAAGAACAAAAAAAAGGGGCAGCGCAGCCGCTGGGCCGAGCCGGCCCAGCCGCAGCAGCCAGCAGCGCGCGCAGCCGCCGCCGCCCGCGCGGCAGATATTATCTGCCGCCACCCCGCGCCCTGCCACCGACAGGTGGGGCCCACCTGTCGGCGCCGACTTCGCCGCCGCCTGCCGCGTTTGGCACGGACTCCAACCGCTGCCGATGATTCCGGGGAGGACTCTGTGTGGACCCCTTCTTAGCCCGCGCACACCCCTGGCCCTCCCCTATCGCACCGCCAGCTCCCCCATCGCGAGCCGCCGCCGCCGTCTCGCAAATCTTGCCACCGCGCGCCGCCCTCTCTCTCTCCCACGCCTCGCCCGCGTCTCCCTGCAGCGCGCCCCCGCGACCTCATCTCGCCCTGACCGCCCCCTTCTCCCCTCCCCGCAGGGAACCGCCCGACGCTGCCGCCGCGGACGACCCGCCGCCGCAGCTTCGGCAAGCCGCCACCGTCGCCGCCATGACCGCCTGCCGCCTCCACGAAGCCGAGGAGCTCCGCCCCGACCTCCCCGACCCCGTACGCTGCCCCACCGCCGACGGAGACCACCGCTGCCGCCGCCTCGAGCTCGCCGCCGCCGCCCTCCGGTGAGTCCTCGCCGCCACCCCTCCCTGGCCACACGATCTGCCACGAACGGCCCAGATCGGCCGTTGAACAGTCAACGCGGGAAGCTGACTGGTCAACTGCCAGTCAGCGTGCCATGTCAGCCGCCACGTGGGCCAGTCAACAGTCAAAGTTGACTGGGTATTTTTTTTTAATTGAATTAAATGGCAGATTCTTGTATAAACTTGTAAAATCCATATCTTGAGTTCTACTAGGCTAAAAATTGCAAATAAAATATGTGCAGATTCAGTAAGTCGTGTAGAATCTTGTTGCACCATTGCTTTACACTTTTGCAGCAAGAATTTGTCCGGAATAATTAAATGATTTAATTGCGTTCTTGGAGTAATTAATTCGTAGAAAAAGTTCTATAACTCCCAAAATTGCAAATAATATGTCCCTGGATTCAGTAGAATAAGGGGAATCTCAAAGTGAATTAAAAAGATAGGCTTACAGTAAAAACTTTTGCAGAAACTATTTAGTGGCTTTCTGCAGTATTTTAATTACTCAGGGAGTTTTATAATTCCTTTTCGAGAAATTCCAATTGGTACTGTTCCTATTTAGTAATGCCTACACAGTAGAATTTTCCCAAGATTTTACAAACAATATGTTAACTGTAGTGATTTATTTGGGTTCTAGCTCTAGTTTTGAGCATTATAAATTGCATAATGTTTCCTTGCGCTAAAATTATTTTCCATGCATGCATTCAGTAACTTTACTGAATAAGATTATGTGGTGCTTCTGTAGCATCAATCCACTTGTCATGCATACGTCTTGCATCATCTTTGCTTGCATATGCTTGTGGATGGTTTGTTTATGAATGCAATTGTATCGTGTAGATTGTGACGAGTGCAACGCTTGCTCGTGTGTGGATTGTTCTTCCGACCGCTACAACCAAGGCAAGTAGATGCTAGCTTGTTCATGATATCATCCTACTATTTTCAATGCATTGTCGTGTATTTTGTAGATGCATAAGATACTATCGCTATGCTATGTCCTATTATGTGGTAGGGCTCTCCTTGTAGATGAACCACCGTTGGTAGATGTGCTTAGCCATGCTATGATGAACGAGAGATGGGTTACATCTCCGAAAGTTGTTTCTAAATGTGTTGGTTTGCGAAAACTAAAACAACTTAATCAATGAATCTCTTGGGTGTGATGGGATTGATAAATTTTGGTGGTATCATTGCGGAAAGGCACCCAGGTATCAAGAGAAAATGATTGGCTTCTTTATGTTGTAGCTTACGTGTACAACCATGTGCCAATAATGAAATGGGCGGTTGGTTGGACTTAGTAGGTTGTGGTAACTCGAACCCGCGTATACAGAGATGTAGAATTTTGGTAGGTTGGACCGGTGCGCGTCGGGATTGAGGAGCTACTTTCCGAACGGTCTCTTCTTGGACTTCTCCCTATCATCACCCAAAATGAGAGTGATGGTACGAGCTGGGCTGGCCAAGTCACATGGGTAATGTGTACTAACCCCCGCAGGGTGTATAATCTAATCGATTAGCCGTGTCCCCGGTTATGGACGTCTGAGTTGCTTGATATTGATTCTATGACATGTTTCTCGCTCATTCTAATTTCTTAATTGCTTTAACTTTGTTGGGTTAACTTAATTGGGATCTTTTCAAAGAAAATCAAAAACTGTTTATGAAAGTAGGACAAAGGTATTTCCAAATGCAAGCTAGCCACAGCTCCACTTGCCAGATATGCATGTAGATGTTAGCATTATTGTCTCCTTTACTAGCTCTACTTGCCATACATTCCATGTATTGACCCTTCGGGGCTGCTACATTTCATGTTGCAGGATATTCCGATTCTGAGCAATTGATATAGGCCACGGCACTCCACTCGGCACTTGTTCACTTGTGGGCAATTTGAAGAATGGAGGATTTGCTTTATTTATGTTGCTACCTGAATAATTTGAGCTAGCCTTGAGCTAAGCTTTTATTGTAATAATGGTACTCTGGATTTTCGTTAATTATGATACACGGATATTTTGCTATGTTATTCATCTTATTCTATTGTGGGCCAATGAACCGATCTAGGGATTGGCATGTCACATAGAAGCTACGGTCTTTTCAGAACCGTGGTGTTACATGTAGAAACATGCCACACAATAAAAATATTGAGTATATCGAGTCACTGTATCATTGAAAAAAGCTTTTGTCCTGCTATATTAATACAATAACCAACCGTGTATCTTGAGCCAAGTCATCGCCATCGTATCTTGAGCCAGGTCATCTCGAGGGGGAAAGCGCCATCTTGGCACGCCTGCCGAGCATCGGGTCGTTGGTGACCAGCGAACCGAACCCCCCGCAGCGAAACAGGATAGGGGTTCCCGCCTGACTTTATCTAATATAAATAAACAAATATTGACTCATTGACTTCTTGAGTCAATATTTAGCCCCAATTTATCTAATAAACAAACATTAGTGGAACCAGAGGTTCCCTATATTCTGAATTATAGGACTAATTTGGCAAAACTCTAGGATCAAGCTAGTTGCTTATTGGGTGTGAAAAACGAGAGAGGAATAAGAATTCAGCTATGATGTAGAGTAGTACTCTAATTAGCCCACCTTAGACTTTGCTTGGTATCTATGTTATACCCAAAACGCAGACTAAAGAGAGAGGAAGTATTCGCATGAATCCCAACAATTCCAATAAATAATGGAATTTAGCCTTCTTCATGCGTGTCGTCCACGCATGCACCCGTCAAATCCTTCCTCAAGTGGATCAGCACCTCCCTCCTTCGTTTTCACACGGTCATGCAGCGAAACTCAATCGCTTCCGACACAAGGAATCTGAACACGTGAGAAAACAAATAGGGAGAGTAATTAAAGGGATTCAATCGGGACAATTCTGGTCCCGTGTAGTTTAAGAACCCCTTTGATCAATAATTTTGGTCAATAAATTTTATATAATATGTCATAAAAATTTATATCATTGGATTCAATTTTAAAAGTAGTTTCTAATTGTATATTTTCTGAGACATATATTGTATATTTTATTGGTCAAAGATTTTTTTTAAACTACCCGCGTGCCTAATAAACTGGACCGGAGGGAGTGCATCAGCCTATAATTTTTCAAAATAACTACATAAGCATGAGTTGCCCAATATTCCGGAATGGAGGAAGTACATCCGTGGCTCTGAATCAAAGCTTTAAGACTTGTATTTTTTTTAAAGTCAAACTATAAAAAGTTTGATAAAACTTTTAGAAAAAAGTATCAAGAACTTTGATAGTATATAGATACCATGTAAAAAATAGGATTTATTGTGTATCAAAAGTATTTTTATTTTTATTTTGTCAAACTTTACATAGTTTAACTTTTGGAAAAGAAATATAAGCCTACGAAGGTAGTACTAAGTAAATGAACTATCGTTAGTTCTGTGAATATAGGTGATACCTTTGATACGGATTGTAGATGCAATATAGTAGCTTTTTTATTAGAAAAAATACCTAGGTTTATCGAACCTTGGGAAACAATTGCAAAAAGGAATTGAGAAACTAATATAAGACTTGTTGATTAATTTTCTTTCTTTTTTGTTACTGGATCTTCTAGTTTATTTTATATCTTTTGGTTATTTTCAATGATGGAGTTAGGTTCACAATATGCTATTTTATCAGAGATCCGCTCCAAGTTTAGCAAGGCTCAACCCGTATCTAAAAATCTTCATGTTCACCGTTTTAACCATAGTTTAAAACAGACATAAAAAATTCAAAAATGATCCAAACAATGTAAAACCTTCAAGTGGTGTTATATTATGTAATACATTTACTAGAAAAAATATCAAACTTTCTATATTGATTGTATCTCAAAAAAATCTTTTTAGAAATGAGCTATCATGTTCGAGGTTTCAAGACTTCCTGACCAAACCACCAAATCGCGACATAGTTTGCGATAATATGCATATATTGTACACATAGTTTGTGGGAGATCACAACTTTCATCTTCAGGGATGCCGCCTTGCCAAACCCTGTGCATCTGATCTACACCAAGACATACTGCAACTGGGGACTTGGAATTAACTTGGCCATACATGAAGCCCTGTCTCGCCAGTGCCATCTTGTCAGACACCTACTGCCAGCAGATTCACCCTACCGTGACTATGGGAGGCGTGATGAAGATGGGCACATTGTGGTTACCCCGGGATACAGAAACAACATGTCGCCCCGTCGGAGGCACATAGAGGACATGGAAAGGGAGAATGGAGCTCTAGCTGAGAAAGTGATGATGATAAAGGAGAATGCAGATTTTGTCAGCAACGGTATGGTGGTCCAAGGACAGGAGATTGACACCTTGCATGAAGCTGTGGGAGTTCTGGAAAATGCCCTGATAGGCAGGGATGCAACCATAGATCATCTTAATGGGACTGTGCAGGATAACACCCAGACCATACAACAGTTGCAAGGGACAGTCCAGGAAAGGGATCAAACTATTGAAGTTATGGCAGCCCAGATTGCCGCTCTCCAAGCACAGCTGAATCCACCCTCTGATGATGACAATGGAGATGGTGGCAACAATGATGATGATGATGACAGTGGGAACGATGATGATGATGAGGACGAGGATGATGATGATGGAGACGATGATGGTGGAGGAGATGAAGTTGTTGCTGTTGCAGTAGGGAGTGAAGAAGAAGAGGAGGATCCAGAAGAGGTGGAGTTTGAGATTTCAAGTGATGACTCAGGAGAGGTGTACACTCCTCCGCCATGGTTGAACCGTGGACAGAAGCACCTCTTCAAGAAGTAGATAGAAGTCCACCAATTAGTCCTCGTTAGGTAAAATCGTTAGGATTAGTCTCGATCGATGTAAGACTTAATTACTGTTAGTTTAAGAGTGTTTAGTTGCTTATTTGTGTACTCCAATATCCCAGGATTATTTGTGCGAATTTTATGAAAGAGTTATGGCAAGTTTGGTTAATATCTGTGTTATTCCTGCTGCAGTTTTCTGCTGATACAGCAGTACCGTACGATTTTTCATATTTTTCTGGTATCTGGGAGAAATCTGAAAAAATAGGGCTGGTGCGAAACTCTCTGTACTGTATGTTCAAAAATCAGAATAATTTCCTGACGAGTTTAAGTCAGGTAGAAAAATTCGTGAACGCTGCTGGACTGTTCTGCCAGATTGCTGTTTTTTATGCTTTGTTGATCAACTGTTTATATAACCATTGCCAACTCTTCTAAAAACTACTTCAATAGGTATATACTGCTAGGATAACCCCTGGGATATTGCTGGATCACTTGTTTGTTGATGTGTTGCTTGCTTGTGATTGTCTGCTATCGATTTGTTGTTGTTTGATCATAATGCATGGGTGGAATCCTGTTTTTGTAGTTGATTCTTCTAAGCTTACCTGTGCTGAACCGCAGATGCCTCCCTGCCGCCAACCCACTGAGTTGGAGCATCTCATGGCAGCTCAGGTACAGCTGACCCAAGTTATGACCCAGTTCATGGAAGCTCAGAACAACAACAACAACAATGGGAACAACCAGCCTCAGGGAGATGCTCTCACCAGGTTTCTGAGGCTAAGGCCAGCTAAGTTCTCTACTGCAACGGAACCGATGGTTGCTCTCGACTGGTTGCGTTCAGTCAACAAGGATCTGGTAACTGTTGGATGCACTGATGCTGAGAAGGTGAGGTTTACCGCTCACCTACTGGAGGGACCAGCCGCTTCCTGGTGGGACACTTTTCAGATCACCCACCCGCTGGATACTGTGACTTGGGCAATGTTTGAGGAAGGTTTCAGGACCAACCACGTGTCTTCAGGAGTTCTGAGCCTGAAGAGGAAGGAGTTCCGCAACTTGCGCCAAACCAACCGCACTGTGGCTGAGTACATTGAGGAGTTGAACAACCTGTCCCTTTATGCACCTGAGGATATTGACACTGATGCAAAAATGAGGGAGAGATTCCTGGATGGCCTCAGTGACGAGCTTTCAGTGCAGTTGCTGGTGGTTTATTGCCCCACTTTCTAGGAGCTTATGGACAAGGCCAGGATCTTGGAAGGGAAGCACAAGCAGGTAGAAAACCGCAAGATAAAGAGCAGCAATCACCACTCTGGTTCTCACCACAAGTCTCGCACTTCTTATGATGGATACTCCAAGCATGGAGGGAGTGACCATGGGAGCCGTGACCGCCACAACCATGGGGGCGATGGACATCGCCATGACAACCACAAGAGCAGCCACCACAGCCACAAGGGAGGACACACTCACCATTCTGGAGGACACGGTGGACATGACCGCAACCGTGATCGCAGCTTTGTGAAGAAGGATCTGAGTGAGGTGACATGCTTCAAGTGTGGCCAGAAGGGACATTATGCTGACAACTGTCCGGAGAGGAAGGGACTGAAGCCAACCAACAACCAGAAGGCCACAGTGAACCACATGAATGTGGAGGAAATCCCAGATGAGCCTGACCTTGTGATTGGTAAGTTCCAATCAACACTCACCCTGCGCTTATACTTTTCGATACTGGTGCATCGCATTCATTCATTTCAAGGGCATTTGTGGACAAGTATAAGTTACCTACTGAGTCTATGAAAGAGTCTATTAGAGTAAGCTCACCTGGAGGAGATATGATAGCTACCGCGGGATGCCGCGACTTAACTGTGAGGATTGGAGCACACAATTTCATTGCACATTTGGTAGTGTTGGAATCACAAGGGTTAGATGTTATTCTGGGTATGGATTGGATGTCTATGCATGGGGGACACATAGATTGTGCACAGCGAGCTGTTGCACTCAAAACCCCGGATGGTAAGAGAATTAGGTTCAAGTCGGCTGTGCGACCGGGAAGGTGTAAGCTGAATTCTCTTAAGGGGGTTAGCATGGATACTGTGCCTGTGATTAAGGATTACCCCGACGTGTTTCTGGAAGATCTGCCAGGGATGCCACCTGACAGGGAAGTGGAGTTTCTCATCGATCTGATGCCGAGAACAGGACCTATTGCAAAGAGACCATATAAGATGGATGCGGATGAGCTGAAGGAATTGAAGAAGAAGCTGAAAGAGAAGTTGGACAAGGGATTCATTCAGCCTAGTTCGTCGTCATGGGGTGCACCCGTTTTGTTTGTGGAGAAGAAAGACAGCAGCAAGAGATTAGTGGTGGACTATCGCTCGCTGAATGAAGTAACCATCAAGAACAAGTACCCTCTGCCGAACATAAATGATTTGTTTGATCAACTGGAAGGAGCAAAGGTGTTTAGCAAGATTGATCGGCGATCGGGCTACTTCCAATTGAAGATCCGGGAGGAGGACATACCAAAAACCGCTTTCACCACTAGGTATGGTTTATATGAGTATACAGTTATGTCTTTTGGACTAACGAATGCCCCGGCATATTTCATGACCATGATGAACAAGGTATTCATGGAGTACTTGGACAAGTTCGTGGTGGTGTTTATTGATGACATACTGATATATTCCAAGGATGATGCTGAGCATGAGAAACATCTGCGACTGATTATGGAGAAGCTGAGGGAACACAAGCTGTATGCCAAATTCAGCAAGTGTGAATTCTGGCTTAACACTGTTGGATTTCTTGGACACGTGGTGTCAGGAGAAGGAGTCGCTGTTGATCCAAGCAAAGTGACTGCAGTGACTGAGTGGGAAGCACCCAAGAATGCGGGAGAGATTCGAAGCTTCTTAGGTCTTGCTGGATATTACAGGAGATTCATTGAAAACTTCTCCAAGATTGCTAAAGCAATGACAGAACTTCTGAAGAAGGAGAGGAAGTTTGAATGGACGGATGCGTGTGAAGCTAGCTTTCAGGAACTGAAGCGTCGACTAGTGACTGCACCTGTTCTGTGTTTACCAGATCTTCAGAAGGATTTCCAAGTGTACTGTGATGCTTCTCGACAGGGACTTGGCAGTGTGCTGATGCAAGATGGGAGAGTGGTGTCATATGCCTCACGGCAACTTAAACACCATGAGGGGAATTACCCCACGCATGATTTGGAATTAGCATCAGTGGTTCATGCACTCAAGGTATGGAGGCACTACTTAATGGGAAAACACTGTGATGTGTACATCGACCACAAGAGCCTGAAGTACATATTTACACAGAAGGAACTGAACATGAGACAAAGGAGATGGTTGGAACTTATCAAGGATTATGATATGAACCTGCAGTACCACCCAGGAAAGGCCAATGTAGTAGCAGATGCTCTGAGCCGGAAGGTTTATGCCAATGGATTGACAACTGGGGCATTGCCCAAGGATTTGTGCAAGCAATTCAAGGACCTTAGACTAGAGGTAGTGTCTGAAGGATATTTGGCAGTAATGGAAGTCCAACCAACGCTACAGGACAGAATTAGGAAGTCTCAAGTGGGAGACAAAGAGATTGATGAAGTGAAGGAAAAGATGAAGGAGGATCGAGCAAGGGGATTCCGCGAGGATGAGCAAGGAACCTTGTGGTATGGAGATCGTTTGTGCGTTCCCAACGATCCGGAGATAAGGAAGTTGATTCTGCAGGAAGCTCATGACTCACCGTATTCCATACATCCGGGCAATACGAAGATGTATATGGACCTAAAGGACAGATTCTGGTGGAACAACATGAAGGGAGACATCGCTGAGCATATTGCCCTATGTGATGTATGTACCCGAGTGAAGGCGGAACACCAGAAGACAGCAGGACTGCTACAACATTTCCCGTGCCAGATTGAAAATGGGATAGAGTGGGAATGGATTTTATCACAGGATTTCCCAGGACCAGGTCAGGATATGACTCCATTTGGGTGGTGGTCGACCATTTGAGCAAGGTAGCCCACTTTATACCGGTGAAGACGACCTATACGAGTGCAAAGTTGGCCAAGATTTATATGGACAGGATTGTGTGCCTACATGGAGTTCCTAAGAGTATTGTATCTGATAGGGGCACCCAGTTTACCTCACACTTTTGGCGCCAGCTGCACGAGTCATTGGGGACTAGATTGGAGTTTAGCACAGCGTTTCACCCCCAGACTGATGGACAGACCGAGAGGGTAAATCAGATTTTGGAAGATATGCTGAGAGCTTGCGCCTTGGCTCATGGTTCTAGTTGGGATGAGAATTTGCCGTATGCTGAGTTTTCCTACAACAATAGCTATCAAACCAGCATCAAGACGTCACAGTTCGATGTGCTATATGGTAAACGGTGCCGGACACCATTACTATGGGATGGAGTAGGAGAACGTCAGTTGTTTGGGCCTGATTTGATCAAGGACGCTGAGGAGAAGGTCGCCTTGATTAGGGACAGACTGAAGGTAGCACAATCAAGGCAGAAGAGCTACGCTGACGCCAAGCGCAAGGAAGTGGTGTATGAGATAGGTGATAGAGCATACATCAGAGTGTCGCCACTTCGTGGAATTAAGAGATTTGTAATTAAGGGTAAGCTGGCACCTCGGTTTATTGGACCATACCGGGTCTTAGCACGCAAAGGAGAAGTTGCTTATCAGTTGGAGTTGCCAGAGGCTCTGTCCGCTGTTCATAGCGTGTTCCACGTGTCCCAGCTGAAGAAGTGCCATCCGGAGATGGTGGATACACCATTGAGAGACACTGTGCCACTAGAGGAGGTTCAGCTTGAAAACGACTTGACCTATGAGGAGAAGCCGGTCAAGATTCTGAAAACAGCGGAGAGGATTACCCGTACCAAGACGATCAGGTTTTGCAAGGTGCAATGGAGCCACCACACCGAAGAGGAAGCCACCTGGGAGCGTGAGGATGACATCCGAGAGGACTACCCACACCTTTTTGCTAGCCGCGCCGAATCTCGGGGACGAGATTCATCTTAAGGGGGTTAGTCTTGTCACATCCCAAATTTTAGATTTGGTTCTGCATATCATTCATATCATTGCATCATGTTTTCCATGCAAAACCTTCGATTGAATTGATTCCGGCAAAGCACGACTTTCAAAACCCTATTTTGTTTTACTAAAATGCTCCTATGAGGGAGTGTACTAGGACTTCTGCTTTCCACCCTTGTAGACTAGTGGAATAAGATACCACATGTTCCTAGGTTGATCTCCTAGTTTTTACAAAAATTTAGGAATGAGAATCGCTCGATTCGGAGTCCGTATGAAGGATTTACGATGGGAAAAGCTAAACAGAAATTAGAAAAATAAAAAGAACAAAAAAAGGGGCAGCGCAGCCGCTGGGCCGAGCCGGCCCAGCCGCAACAGCCAGCAGCGCGCGCAGCCGCCGCCGCCCGCGCGGCAGATATTATCTGCCGCCACCCCGCGCCCTGCCACCGACAGGTGGGGCCCACCTGTCGGCGCCGGCTTCGCCGCCGCCTGCCGCGTTTGGCACGGACTCCAACCGCTGCCGCTGATTCCGGGGAGGACTCTGTGTGGACCCCTTCTTAGCCCGCGCACGCCCTTGGCCCTCCCCTATCACGCCGTCAGCTCCCCCATCGCGAGCCGCCGCCGCCGTCTCTCAAATCTCGCCACCGCGCGCCGCCCTCTCTCTCTCCCGCGCCTCGCCCGCGTCTCCCCGCAGCGCGCCCCCGCGACCTCATCTCGCCCTGACCGCCCCCTTCTCCCCTCCCCGCAGGGAACCGCCCGCCGCCGCCGCCGCGGACGACCCGCCGCCGTCGCCGCCGTGACCGCCTGCCGCCTCCACGAAGCCGAGGAGCTCCCCGACCTCCCCGACCCCGTACGCCGCCCCACCGCCGCCGGAGACCACCGCTGCCGCCGCCTCGAGCTCGCCGCCGCCGCCCTCCGGTGAGTCCTCGCCGCCACCCCTCCCTGGCCGCACGATCTGCCACGAACGGCCCAGATCGGCCGTTGAACAGTCAACGCGGGCAGCTGACTGGTCAACTGCCAGTCAGCGTGCCATGTCAGCCGCCACGTGGGCCAGTCAACAGTCAAAGTTGACTGGGTATTTTTTTTAATTGAATTAAATGGCAGATTCTTGTATAAACTTGTAAAATCGATATCTTGAGTTCTACTAGGCTAAAAATTGCAAATAAAATATGTGTAGATTCAGTAAGTCGTGTAGAATCTTGTTGTACTATTTCTTTACACTTTTGCAGCAAGAATTTGTCCGGAATAATTAAATGATTTAGTTGCGTTTTTGGAGTAATTAATTCGTAGAAAAAGTTCTATAACTCCCAAAATTGCAAATAATATGTCCCTGGATTCAGTAGAATAAGAGGAATCTCAAAGTGAATTAAAAAGATAGGCTTACTGTAAAAACTTTTGCAGAAACTATTTAGTGGCTTTCTGCAGTATTTTAATTACTCAGGGAGTTTTATAATTCCTTTTCGATAAATTCCAATTGGTACTGTTCCTATTCAGTAATGCCTACACAGTAGAATTTTCCCAAGATTTTACAAACAATATGTTAACTGTAGTGATTTATTTGGGTTCTAGCTCTAGTTTTGAGCATTATAAATTGCATAATGGTTTCCTAGCGCTAAAATTATTTTCCATGCATGCATTCAGTAACTTTACTGAATAAGATTATGTGGTGCTGCTGTAGCATCAATCCACTTGTCATGCATACGTCTTGCATCATCTTTGCTTGCATATGCTTGTGGATGGTTTGTTTATGAATGCAATTGTATCGTGTAGATTGTGACGAGTGCAACGCTTGCTCGTGTGTGGATTGTTCTTCCGACCGCTACAACCAAGGCAAGTAGATGCTAGCTTGTTCATGATATCGTCCTACTATTTTCAATGCATTGTCGTGTATTTTGTAGATGCATAAGATACTATCGCTATGCTATGTCCTATTATGTGGTAGGGCTCTCCTTGTAGATGAACCACCGTTGGTAGATGTGCTTAACCATGCTATGATGAACGAGAGCTGGGTTACATCTCTGAAAGTTGTTTCTAAATGTGTTGGTTTGCGAAAACTAAAACAACTTAATCAATGAATCTCTTGGGTGTGATGGGATTGATAAATTTTGGTGGTATCATTGCGGAAAGGCACCCAGGTATCAAGAGAAAATGATTGGCTTCTTTATGTTGTAGCTTACGTGTACAACCATGTGCCAATAATAAAATGGGCGGTTGGTTGGACTTAGTAGGTTGTGGTAACTCGAACCCGCGTATACAGAGATGTAGAATTTTGGTAGGTTGGACCGGTGCGCGTCGGGATTGAGGAGCTACTTTCCGAACGATCTCTTCTTGGACTTCTCCCTATCATCACCCAAAATGAGAGTGATGGTATGAGCTGGGCTGGCCAAGTCACATGGGTAAAGTGTACTAACCCCCGTAGGGTGTATAATCTAATCGATTAGCCGTGTCCCCGTTTATGGACGTCTGAGTTGCTTGATATTGATTCTATGACATGTTTCTCGCTCATTCTAATTTCTTAATTGCTTTAAATTTGTTGGGTTAACTTAATTGGGATCTTTTCAAAGAAAATCAAAAACTGTTTATGAAAGTAGGACAAAGGTATTTCCAAATGCAAGCTAGCCACAGCTCCACTTGCCAGATATGCATGTAGATGTTAGCATTATTGTCTCCTTTACTAGCTCTACTTGCCATACATTCCATGTATTAACCCTTCAGGGCTGCTACATTTCATGTTGCAGGATATTTCGATTCTGAGTAATTGATATAGGCCACGGCATTCCACTCGGCACTTGTTCACTTGTGGGAAATTTGAAGAATGGAGGATTTGCTTTATTTATGTTGCTACCTGAATAATTTGAGCTAGCCTTGAGCTAAGCTTTTATTGTAATAATGGTACTCTGGATTTTCGTTAATTATGATACACGGATATTTTGCTATGTTATTCATCTTATTCTATTGTGGGCCAATGAACCGATCCAGGGATTGGCATGTCACATAGAAGCCACGGTCTTTTCAGAACCGTGGTGTTACATGTAGAAACATGCCACACAATAAAAATATTGAGTATATCGAGTCACTGTATCATCGAAAAAAGCTTTCGTCCTGCTATATTAATACAGTAACCAACCGTGTATCTTGAGCCAAGTCATCGCCATCGTATCTTGAGCCAGGTCATCTCGAGGGGGAAAGCGCCATCTTGGCACGCCTGCCGAGCATCGGGTCGTTGGTGACCAGCGAACCGAACCCCCCGCAGCGAAACAGGATAGGGGTTCCCGCCTGACTTTATCTAATATAAATAAACAAATATTGACTCATTGACTTCTTGAGTCAATATTTAGCCCCAATTTATCTAATAAACAAACATTAGTGGAACCAGGGGTTCCCTATATTCTGAATTATAGGACTAATTTGGCAAAACTCTAGGATCAAGGTGGTTGCTTATTGGGTGTGAAAAACGAGAGAGGAATAAGAATTCAGCTATGATGTAGAGTAGTACTCTAATTAGCCCACCTTGGTATCTATGTTATACCCAAAACGCAGACTAAAGAGAGAGGAAGTATTCGCATGAATCCCAACAATTCCAATAAATAATGGAATTTAGCCTTCTTCATGCGTGTCGTCCACGCATGCACCCGTCAAATCCTTCCTCAAGTGGATCAGCACCTCCCTCCTCCTTCGTTTTCACACGGTCATGCAGCAAAACTCAATCGCTTCCGACACAAGGAATCTGAACACGTGAGAAAACAAATAGGGAGAGTAATTAAAGGGATTCAATCGGGACAATTCTGGTCCGGTTTATTAGGCGTGTAGTTTAAGAACACCTTTGATCAATAATTTTGGTCAATAAATTTCAAATAATATGTCATAAAAATTTATATCATTGGATTCAACTTTAAAAGTAGTTTCTAATTGTATATTTTTTGAGACATATATTATATATTTTATTGGTCAAAGATTTTTTTTAAACTACCCGCGTGCCTAATAAACTGGACCGGAGGGAGTGCATCAGCCTATAATTTTTCAAAATAACTACGTAAGCATGAGTTGCCCAATATTCCGGAATGGAGGAAGTACATCCGTGGCTCTGAATCAAAGCTTTAAGACTTGTATTTTTTTTTAAGTCAAACTATAAAAAGTTTGATAAAACTTTTAGAAAAAAGTATCAAGAACTTTGATAGTATATAGATACCATGTAAAAAATAGGTTTTATTGTGTATCAAAAGTATTTTTATTTTTATTTTGTCAAACTTTACATAGTTTAACTTTTGGAAAAGAAATACACTAGTGAAAACGAGGGCTTTTGTTGATCCCGAAAATGGGCTTTAACACCGGTTCTTCTACGAATCGGTGTTAAAGGGGGGGCCGTACCAGCGTGGCCTCTGCGGCATTAAAGGAGCCCCCCCTTTAACACCGGTTCGTGCCACGAACCGGTGTTAAAGGTCCCTGCACCAGTGGCCCGCGCACCCCCCCCTTTAACACCGGTTCATGGCACGAACCGGTGTTAAAGGGGGGGGGCTATATAAGACACCACCCCAGCCCACACACACCCCACTCTTCCATTATTTCACATTTTGGAGCCTAGCAAGAGGGTGTGAAGAGTGCTAGTTTGTGTTTTTTTCATATGCACTAGAGGTGTTCGGTGAAATACCCGAGAGCTCAAAATAAGCTTTCTTGTTGCTCTTTCCGTCTCGGTCGAGGTCGGCAACTATAGTTTCATGTGTCATTGATGTACTATATATATAAATGGTCATCTCCCTATTATTTTTTGATATATACTACATATTAATGCAGATGAATCGGCAATGGATGTACGGTGACCGCCGCACTTCCGAGTACATTACGGGCCTCCAAAATTTCATCGTTGTGGCTAATGCAAACCGTGATCACAATGGTTTTATGTGCTGTCCGTGTGTTCACTGTCAGAACAAGAAAGACTACTCAAATACCAGAACCATTCACGCCCACCTGCTTCGATCTGGTTTCATGCCCAGCTATAATTGTTGGACCAAGCACGGAGAAAAAGGGGTTGTGATGGAAGACAACGAAGAAGAAGAGGATGATGAAAACTATCATAATATTTATCCTGAATATGATGATAATGCAACGGAGGTAGATAATGAAGATCAAGAGGGAGCAGATGGGCCCGCTGATGACGATCTTGGTCGGGCCATTACTGATGCAAAGGAAGAATGTGAAACTGAAAAGGAGAAGGAGAAGCTGGAGCAGATGTTAAAGGATCACAAAACATTGTTGTATCCAACTTGCGAAGATGGCCATAAAAAGCTTGGTGCCACACTGGATTTGCTGCAATGGAAGGCAGAGAATGGTGTGACTGACAGCGCATTTTCAAAGTTGTTGGTAAAAATGAAGAATCTTCTTCCAAGAAATAATGAGTTGCCTGACAGTACATACCAAGCAAAGAAGGTTGTCTGCCCTCTAGGATTAGACGTGCAGAAGATACATGCCTGCATTAATGACTGCATCCTCTACCGCGGTGAGAAGTACGAGAATTTGGATGCATGCCCGGTATGCACTGCACTGCGGTATAAGATCAGACGAGACGATCCTGGCGATGTTGAGGGCGAGGCCCCTAGGAAGAAGGTTCCCGCCAAGGTTATGTGGTATGCTCCTATAATACCACGGTTAAAATGTCTCTTCAGAAATAAAGAGCATGCCAAGTTGTTGCGATGGCACATGGAAGACCGTAATAAAGACGCGATGTTGAGACACCCCGCTGATGGGTCACAGTGGAGAAAAGTCGAGCGAGAGTACCCGGACTTTGCACGTGACACAAGGAACTTAAGGTTTGGTCTAAGTACAGACGGCATGAATCCTTTTGGTGAGCAGAGCTGCAGTCACAGCACCTGGCCTGTGACCCTATGTATCTATAACCTTCCTCCTTGGTTGTGTATGAAGAGGAAGTTCATTATGATGCCAGTGCTCATCCAAGGCCCGAGGCAACCCGGCAACGACATTGATGTGTACCTAAGGCCATTAGTTGAAGAACTTTTACAGCTGTGGGCCAAACCAGGTGTACGTATGTGGGATGAGCACAAAGGGGAGCCATTTGACCTACGAGCATTGCTTTTCGTAACCATCAATGATTGGCCTGCTCTTAGTAACATTTCAGGGCAGACAAACAAGGGATACAATGCATGCACACACTGTTTAGATGATACTGAAAGTGTATATTTGGATAAATGTAAGAAGGTTGTGTACCTAGGGTATCGCCGATTTCTTCCGAACCTGCATCCAGTAAGAAAGAAAGGCAAGCATTTCAAACGTCTGGCAGAACCCCGGAGGAAGCCTGTCCAACGTACCGGTGAGGAGGTATTTGGTATGGTCAAGGACCTAGAAGTAATCTTTGCAAAAGGTCCTGGCAGTCTATCTGTTCCGAATGACGATGCCGAACACGCGCCCATGTGGAAGAAGCAATCTATATTTTGGGACCTACCCTATTGGAAAGTCTTAGAGGTCCGCTCTTCAATCGACGTGATGCACGTGACGAAGAATGTTTGCGTGAACCTGCTAGGCTTTCTAGGAGTATATGGGAAGACAAAAGATACACCGGAAGCACGACAGGACCAGCAACGTCTGAAGGCCCCTGAAGAGCCTATGTATCCTGAGAACGAGAAGGGTAAACGATGCCACTTAACTCCTGCCAGCTACGCTCTTACCAAAGCAGAGAAGGAAATATTTTTTGAATGTCTGAGCAGTATCAAGGTCCCGTCTGGCTTCTCGTCGAATATAAAGGGAATAATAAATATGGCAGAGAAAAAATTCCAAAACCTGAAGTCTCATGACTGCCACGTGATTATGACACAATTGCTTCCGATTGCATTGAGGGGGCTTCTACCTGAAAATGTTCGAGTACCCATTGTGAAGCTATGTGCATTCCTCAATGCAATATCTCAGAAGGTAATCGATCCAGAAAGCCTACCAAGGTTACAAACAGATGTGGCCCAATGTCTTGTCAGCTTTGAGTTGGTGTTCCCACCATCCTTCTTCAATATTATGACGCATCTCCTGGTTCACCTAGTAGAAGAGATTGCCATTCTCGGTCCTGTATTTCTACACAATATGTTCCCCTTTGAGAGGTACATGGGAGTCTTAAAGAAATATGTTCATAACCGTGCTAGGCCAGAAGGAAGCATCTCCAAGGGCTATGTAACAGAGGAGGTCATTGAGTTCTGTGTTGATTTTATTCCTGACCTTAAGGCGATTGGTGTTCCAGAATCACGACATGAGGGGAGACTGCGTGGAAAAGGCACCCTAGGATGTAAAGCAATGATATGTAGGGACGGGCATTCTCTCAATCAAGCACACTACACGGTTTTACAAAGATCTATCTTGGTTGCCCCGTATATCAATGAACACAAGAATTTAATACGCCTCAAACACCCGGGGCAGTCTGATGAATGGATTATAAGTGAACACATGGCGAGTTTTGGCGGCTGGCTGCAAAGACTTCTCACGAATAACACCACTGTTGGGGATCAGCTGTACTTGTTGGCCAGGACACCGTCTTCGACTGTATGTACTTTCCAAGGGTACGAGATAAATGGGAATACATTTTACACGATAGGCCAAGATAAAAAGAGCACCAACCAAAACAGTGGTGTCCCCTTCAATGCAGAAGAAGACAATGGGCAAAAGACCACGTATTATGGGTTCATAGAGGAGATATGGGAACTTGACTATGGACCTAATTTTAAGGTCCCCTTGTTTCGATGCAAATGGGTCAAGCTAACAGGAGGAGGGGTTGAGGTAGACAAGAAGTACGGAATGACAACGGTGGATCTCAACAATCTTATGAAGAACTTAGACGAACCATTCGTCCTAGCCAATGATGTGGCTCAGGTTTTCTATGTGAAGGACATGTCCTCCAGACCAAAAAAAAGAAAAAATATGCAAACGAATACATCATATGATGAGCCAAAGCGTCACATAGTTCTTTCAGGGAAAAGAAACATCGTGGGAATCGAGGACAAGACAGACATGTCAGAAGATTATAATAAGTTTGATGAAATTCCGCCCTTCACAGTGAAAACTGACCCAAGCATTCCATTAAGTAAAGAAGATGCTCCATGGTTACGTCTGAAGCGATCATAAGGAAGGGCATATGCCAAGAAGTTCATGCTCATATTATGTAACTCTAGTTCATGTTTTTAATATTAATACATGTCTTGAGTGTTAGTCATGTTTTGTGGATGGACCGGGACTATGAGAAGAAGTTGTCCCGATTCGTACTTACCATTAAGATCTGATCTCCAAACGCGCGCGGTCACATATTAGGGAGTGCCTCTATGACCAGTTTCTTGGAGATGCCGGAGGACTAGGCTCCGTCGGCATCTCCCTGAAACTGGCCGTAGTGGTGTCCCTGCTCTCGAAAACCATCTTGCAGCTTTGTAACTTCTCTAACTAGATCAATACACCAGGGAGCTAACTAATTTCACATATTAGGGAGTGCCTCTATGACCAGTTTCTCGGAGATGCCGGAGGACTGGGCTCCGTCGGCATCTCCCTGAAACTGGCCGTAGTGGTGTCCCTGCCTCAAACTGGCTGGAGGACTGGACTCACAAGGATGCCTATTTATAGTACAAGCAGCTCGACATAGTGTTGACACTTACAAAATAATGTCGACACTCACCCCTATTATTAGTCCCGGTTGGTGTCTCCAACCGGGACTAAAGGTTCATCTTTAGTCCCGGTTGGTGACACCATCCGGGACAAGGTACACGCCGCACGACATAATGTCGACATGCACTCACCCCTATTATTAGTGCTGACTCGTGTTTTGTCCCGGTTGGTGTCTCCAACCGGGACTAAAGGTTCATCTTTAGTCCCGGTTGGTGTCTCCAACCGGGACTAAAGGTTCATCCCGCCATTTTTTCCCGCCATTTTTCTTCCCGCCATTTTTCTTCCCGCCATTTTTCTTCCCGCCAGTTCTTCCCTCCAGTTCTTCCCGCTAGTTCACTATATATATATGTAGGGGGTTGGCCTCCATTGTCATTGCACATCTCTAGACTCATATCTGCAACCTCATCACTCTTTCCCATGGCTTCCACCGTAGCACTAACCCCCAGGGAGGCGGAGGCGCTTTGCGCCTCGAACTACCCCTGCCCGCCGGGCTACTGTGTCCTCGTCGGCTGGATGCTGAGCGTCGGAGGCGTGCCGGTTCCTCCTGTCCCTCTAGGTGTGGCGCGCCGGATGGCCATCACGAACCACTACTACTTCGAGCTCACGCCGGAGCAGCGGAGGAATCCCAGATGGCATCCCGACTATTTCCCTACTTGGGAAGCCTTCTTCGTGGATCGGCATGAGAGGGCGCTCGCCAGGCACGAGGAGGACGGCCCACCTCCTCCTAACTTCAACGAGGCCGGCCGTCGGCTATGGTGGCGCGGTCGGACTCTCCAGAGCGTCATGGCCTATGACACTGCCGCCGACTCTAACCCCCGTCTGCGCTACCCTCAAGTCCAGCCCACGCGCTACCCTCAAGTCCAGCCCACGCGTACTCTCCAGAGGTTCAATTACGGCGACCCCGACGACGACAGCGATGACGGCGGCGGCGAGTACGACGACTACAATGGCGAGTATTACAGGTGTAGGCAGGAGCATGACTGAATCACTCCAACATTCCGAAACAAGTTCGGCCGATTGTTACTTAATCTGGCCATGTATCTTAATTTTTAGTTCTTTTATGTATCTTAATTTTCAGTTCCAGTTCGGCCGATTGTTACTTAATCTGGCCATGTATCTTAATTTTCAGTTCTTTTATGTATCTTAATTTTCAGTTCTTTTATGTATCTTGATTTTTAGTTCTAGTTCGGCTTTATGTAACTGTCTCAAAATGACCTATCTCATTCGGGTCAAATGACCAATGTTATGGCTAGAATCAAGGCATAGTTTGCAAGAGGAGTTTTCCTTTTTATCGCACCAAAAAGGCATTTTCCATTTTCCGAGCATAAAAAACGGACGGTTTTGTGAGGCAACCACCAAATGGCTAATTCAAAAAACCACCAACACATTGATCAAAAAACAATGCAAGTTGAGAGAGGCTTGGTGAGATTCAAGTGTATACAAAAGATGCGACATTTAAATATCCAATCAATTCAAAAATGTTAATACAAAAGATGCGGCATTAAAATATGATTTGATCTAATAAAAATCATTTACATGAATGGATAGATATTATTTTTCTGAAAATTATGATATATTATTCATATTTTTCTGAGTTGAAATGAAAAAGATATGAATTTTCTAAATTCATATCATATTTTTTGAATTAAAAAAGCCCCTTTAATGCATGAAATAAGTGTTTTAATTATTTTAAAAAATTTCATGTAAAGTAAATATAAAATGATTTACATGAATGGATAGATATTATTTTTCTGAAAATTATGATATATTATTCATATTTTTCTGAGTTGAAATGAAAAAGATATGAATTTTCTAAATTCATATCATATTTTTTGAATTAAAAAAGCCCCTTTAATGCATGAAATAAGTGTTTTAATTATTTTAAAAAATTTCATGTAAAGTAAATATAAAATGATTTACATGAATGGATAGATATTATTTTTCTGAAAATTATGATATATTATTCATATTTTTCTGAGTTGAAATGAAAAAGATATGAATTTTCTAAATTCATATCATATTTTTTGAATTAAAAAAGCCCCTTTAATGCATGAAATAAATGCCCCCCCTTTAACACCGGTTCCAGACAGGAACCGGTGTTAAAGGGGGGGGCATTTATTTCGTTTCCCGCGCGCACCCACCCCCCCTTTAACACCGGTTCGTGGCAGGAACCGGTGTTAAAGGGGGGTGGGTAATAAATACGCGCGCAAACGAATTCCCCCCCCTTTTAACACCGGTTCCTGCCACGAACCGGTGTTAAAGGGGGGGTATTAAATGCGCCCCTTCGCTCCTTTCTTCCCCCCAGTGCCAGATCGAACCACCGCCCGTCGCGCAGAGAGCAGAGAGCGAGCAGCTGCCGCGCCACGTCCAGCCCTCGCCGTCGGAGCTAGCCGCCGCCCTCGCGCGCGCCAGCAAGACCGCCACCGCCACCGCGCGCGCCGTGCGCTGGCGCCACCCTCTCGCCCTCGCAGTCGGAGCCGCCGTCGCCGTACGTCGGAGCCGCCGCGCTCGCCGTACGTCGGAGCTGCCGCCCTCGCCGTCGGAGCTAGCCGCCGCCCTCGCGCGCGCCAGCAAGACCGCCATCGCCACCACGCGCGCGCCGCGCGCCGGCGCCGCCCTCGCCCTCGCAGTCGGAGCCGCCGCCCTCGCCGTACGTCGGAGCTGCCGCCCTCGCCGTACATCAGAGCCGCTGCCCTCGCCCTCTCCGTACGTCGGAGCCGCCGCGCTCGCCGTACGTTGGAGCCGCCGCCCTCGCCCTCGCCGTCGGAGCCCGTGTGAGGCCCTCCTCTCTACAGCTAGCTCGTCTCGTTCGTCAAGTTCGGTGTCATGCCCGTGTTAAATTTTAGTGCTACTATCATTACCCATAGTGTGCTCGGCTCAGTGGTCGTGTGTCATTTTGAATTGATTTCAAATAGAGGGAGACAGTAGGGTTTAGAGTTTTTCATTATGTTCTTTAATGCACAATTTAAACATGATGCACAAACAAACCCTAAATAATGTTTATCTAAAACTGAGGTGTTACAGATGACAACTGTGTAGTACTACCTACGAGCACTAGTGGAAACGAGGGCTTTTGTTGATCCCGAAAAGGGGCTTTAACACCGGTTCTTCTACGAACCGGTGTTAAAGGGGGGGCCGTACCAGCGTGGCTGCTCTGCCACGTCGCCGGCGCCCCCCTTTGCAGGCTGCTCTGCCACGTCGCCGTTGTCACTCTGCCACGCTAAACGCCGACGCCTAAACGCCGACGCCTCGGAACGATATAAAATAGCTTATAGCAAAGATATTATAATAGGCCACGCCTAAACCCTAACTGACCACCTCGCTCTCTTCCCAGTGCAGGAGCGTCTCGCCGCCGCCGCTTCGGAGCTCATAGGCCACGCCTAAACGCCGACGCCGCCCGCCGCCCGACGAGCCCGCCGCTAGCACCGCCGCCCGACGAAACCGCCGCATCCGCCCGACGAGCACCGCCGCCCGACGAGCACCGCCGCCCGACGAGACCAACGTCACCCCACCGGTGAGCGCCACGTGTCTGCCACGTGTATGATTGCTGACTCATCCTGATTAAAACTTGTTTGCTCGAAAAATTGTACTACATGCATAGATTAAAACTTGTATACAAATTGGACCTCTGACTCATTTGTGTATTTATTTGTGTATTTTGGTATGAATAATATGTATATTTGTGTATGAATCCAAGTCCACTTGAATGTTTACACTCTTACTCTAGATAATATTATTGTTTTAGAAACTATGGATCCACTTAGTAGAAACCTTGAAGAAGAAGAAATAATGGAGAACATTATTGATGAGGACACCTCACAATATCTGAACTTGGAGGGACATGACGACGACAGCTCAAGTACTAGTCATGGAGAAGATGAAGACTCCGGTGAACGCAATTTAATGGTTACAAAGTCCGGCGAGGTATATGCATTGATTAAGCCTCAGCTGACTTCCACCAACAATCTTCTTCTACATGTATTAATTAACGCTTCTTTCTTCTTTTAGCCCTCTGGATCGACCAGCCAGCAACCATCTTCTTCTACGAAAAAGAGCAAGCGAGGCGCGAGCCAGCGGTTGAAAGATCGTGCAAAGTTCACGATCGAAGCAGTCCGTGTTGATGGCAGGCCGATGGAGCCCAAGAAGGCCGCAGACAAATTTATACGTCAGGCTGGTGTTCTTGTTAGGGACCAAATCCCAATCATAATTGAAAATTGGAATAAGCCAAAGAAGGGCGACGGTACCTTTGTCGATGACAGATCCAAAGAAACGCTTTGGAATTCGTTGTTGGTAAATTTCACCCTTCCGCCAGAGGAGGATGAAAACAACCCGGTTATAAAGAAAAAGGTCAAAGAGTGGACTCTAAAGAAGATGGCTGAGGCTTTCCGCAACTGGAAGACAAAATTGAACAAATTTGTCAAAGCTGGCGAGACTCCAAATTTCGAAGACGCATATTATGCGAAGATAAGACCTCACTGGCCCGAATTTGAGACATATAAAAAAAGTGCTATAGCTAAAAAGAGGTCATAAACCAATACGCTTAATGCCCTGAAGAAGGAATATCACCAGAGGACGGGGTCAGGTGGCTACATATCTCAGAGGCCTAAGTGGGAGGAAGCTGAGAGGGCCCTGCGCGAGAGAGGGATCACACCCCAGACAGATGGGTGGGACCTACGTGCAAAGACTTGGTTCTACGGAATCGGGGCAAGGTTGGACCCAGAAACAGGTTTGTGTATCTTCCCAACCATCCTTGCCAAACCCGTCACTGAACTCATCACGTCATACGAGGAAACATCCGCCAGGACCTTCCATCCCGACAGAGAGAATGACCAGCTCACACGCGCCATCGGTAAAAAAGAACACCCTGGACATGCACGAGGCACAGGGGGTATGACGTGGAAGGATGGGTTTGCCGACTAGAGCGACTCTTACAGATGGCGCGGCAGAAAAGAAAAAGAGCGTACAGAGCGGATGACACAGATAGAACATGCACTTGCGGCGCTGCAGACGCAAGTGAATGCACAACAGAGCCATCAAGCTACCGGCCCATCTCAGCGGCATGAAGAGCCTGCATTGGAAGCTGCCCGCGGCCCAGACTCTGCGCGGAAAAGCAGTGTGGCTTCCACGGAGAACGTGCAGCCAACGCTTGAAATGACGGGTCCTCGATACCCCGTTGATGAGATCACGGAGAGCGAACACGCTGAGCTGCATGTGAGATTAATGGGCTTATCCATTAAGGTGGATGTCGGCTATGCCTTACCTCCTGTAGCTGGTGGAACTTACCACTGCCGACCGATTCCAGATGGATATGCTATTGTCGGGGTGGATGAGGTTGTGAAGGAATATGAGGAAGCACAGCTTGACCATGCTACAGGTGAAGGGGAAAATCAACTCAAATTTGCAGTGAAAACAACCATTCTTTGGAAGAAGGAACACATTGTGCTTCCAAATTGGAGGTCACTGGCACCCCCGCCGTCTCCGCAGCGTCAGCAGTCTGAGCCGCTTCAGCTATCTCCTGCGCGGCAGCCATCTCCGGCCCGTCAGCCATCTCCTGCGCGGCAGCCATCTCCGGCCCGTCAGCCATCTCCTGCGCGGCAGCCATCTCCGGCCCGTCAGCCATCTCCTGCGCGGCAGCCATCTCCGGCCCGTCAGCCATCTCCTGCGCGGCAGCCATCTCCGGCCCGTCAGCCATCTCCGGTGCTTCAGCCATCTACTCAGCGTAAGCGGAAGAGCACTGCCACGAGGAGCATCAGTAGCACTACCACAAAGAAATCCGCAGGAAACCGTACGCCAAAGAGTTCAAAAAACTACGTCCCGCAGCCTTCCGCCAAGCCACTGCCGGTTTTACCGTGGAATCGCAATGACGAGGAGACCAATAGGATCTCGGGAGAACAGGTCAAGAAATTCTTTGCACCTAGACGGGCCGAGCCAAAGGAGAAAATAGATCCGGCGGTGGTGGAGAAGTTTTACAAAAATCTTTTGAAACCTGAAACCCCACTTGTGCCGGACTACGAGCGCCAGATTTTGAAGGCGGATGCAAGGCGCCGTAGGGAGACTGAAAGTAGCAGTCGTGAGGCACCCCAGAAAACAGTTCCCATGCTCGGAGAGCAGGAAAACCAATCGTGCGCCCCGCTCCAAATGTTTGACAAACGGGACGCTCCTCCCGTAGATGATTACGAGGCAGAGCTACAAAGAAAGGCCAATGAGATGGGGATGACTTACATTGCATACTTGAACGTCATGGGAGACAACTTGCCCAAATGCGATGTCAACCCCATATAGCCATGGAAGTATGGGAAGAATCTAGTCAAGAAAGAGGAGCTCAAGAATCTACCAACAAAGATGCGAAAATTGCACAAGTGGTACCTTCATTTCTGCAAGACGAGAAAATAAGAATGGATCACGACGCATATAAGAGATCAGATTTTCTTGTGCGGAGACGACGCGATCGACTTCAACATTCAAGACTTGCATTTTCTATTCAATCAGAAGGAACTCGACAAATCTGCCATCAGCCTTTATTGTGTGTAAGTACTATTTCTGTAATTTTTATCTCATCTCATTCACTTCATTAATTGCATGTATATATATATGCTCACCATATATGTATATACTATTATGCAGGAAAAAGGTTATGGAATGGATGAAAGGAGGCCCTTTTGACATTGGGTTCGTTGACCCAAATAGAGTTCATGAAGAAGTGGTAAGAGACAAACCCGGGCAAACAGAAGATTACTTGCTAAAGTCTTTACTGAGACAACAAACCAAAAGGGAAATACTATTGCCTTACAACTTCTCGTGAGTACTGTTACCCTCTCTCTTGTACACATTCTGTTTCGGCTTACTCGATGTTAAGTGTAACTGATGATGAGTTATGCGTGCGTAGGTTCCACTTTATTCTGCTAGTCATTCAACCCGACTCAGGAAAAGTCCTTGTCATGGACTCGTTACGAAAAGAAAAAGAGCTATGGGCAGACTTTAGAGAGATGCTCCAGAGGTAATTTCAATCATATTATCGCACTAGATCGGCAACTTTCGTGACAATAAGTAATTAATTACTCCTTTATCCATTTTCTTTGTCGGACAGGGTTTGGAAAATGTTCACGGGCAGGGCCGTGGGTGAATGGTCAGAAGAACTAAAATTTGTAGACCAAAATGTAAGTAATACTAGCTAGCTTCCAATTCCATTATATCATGCTTTATTGATTATTATTTTGATTGAACTCTCTATTCTCGTAAAGTGCACGCATCAGGGACACGGCAATAACTTATGTGGGTACTATGTTTGCGAATTCATTCGCAACACGATATGTGCGACAGGCCAAGCCGCACTAGAACAACTTAGAGTAAGTAAACAAAGTCCACAAGATTATTTTATTACCATCAATTGTGTTGAGTTTTATTCTTATATATATATTGACGGCCCATTCTTCATATATATTCAGATCGAACGGATGTGGGACCAACTCCTACCATTTGAACGCATACGAGCCATTCAAGAGGAATTGGCGGGGTTCATACTTGATGAGGTCGTCACGCCTGGCGGAGAACTCTTTAGATATCCACCAAAATGAACGATGACGATGTATGTGCCGATGATGATGTTTGTGTATAATAATAGTTGCTTAATTATTCATGTACTCGTATGTACCGATGACGATTTATAAGTATACCGCTCCCGATCGATTTCCCCTCGCTCCCCCCCCCTCCCGCAGAAATACGCCCAGAACGGGGCAGAGGCAGAAGTCTGCCGCGGCAGAGATTTAGGCCGTTTTCCTGCCGCGGCACAGTTCTGCCGCGGCAGGAAAACGGCCTAAATCTCTGCCGCGGCAGAAGAACCTTTAACATCGGTTCCAGATACGAACCGGTGTTAAAGGGGGGGGCCTGAGGCCTGCGGCAGCCCCACGTGCGCCACCCTTTAACACCGGTTTGTATAAGAACCGGTGTTAAAGGGGCCCCCCCTCTAACACCGAACCCTCAACAGCGGTTGGGGAACCGCTGTTAGAGGGCCCTCCCAACCGGAGTTAAAGGGGGGGCTCTGCACTAGTGATATAAGCCTACGAAGGTAGTACTAAGTAAATGAACTATCGTTAGTTCTGTGAATATAGGTGATACCTTTGATACGGATTGTAGATGCAATATAGTAGCTTTTTTATTAGAAAAAATACCTAGGTTTATCGAACCTTGGGAAACAATTGCAAAAAGGAATTGAGAAACTAATATAAGACTTGTTGATTAATTTTCTTTCTTTTTTGTTACTGGATCTTTCTAGTTTATTTTATATCTTTTGGTTATTTTCAATGATGGAGTTAGGTTCACAATATGCTATTTTATCAGAGATCCACTCCAAGTTTAGCAAGGCTCAGCCCGTATCTAAAAATCTTCATGTTCACCGTTTTAACCATAGTTTAAAACAGACATAAAAAATTCAAAAATGATCCAAACAATGTAAAACCTTCAAGTGGTGTTATATTATGTAATACATTTACTAGAAAAAATATCATACTTGCTATATTGATTGTATCTCAAAAAATTCTTTTTAGAAATGAGCTATCATGTTCGAGGTTTCAAGACTTCCTGACTAAACCACCAAATCGCCACATAGTTTGCGATAATATGCATATACTGTACACATAGTTTGTGGGAGATCACCACTTTCATCTTCAGGGATGCCGCCTTGCCAAACACTGTGCATCTGATCTACACCAAGACATACTGCAACTGGGGACTTGGAATTAACTTGGCCATACATGAAGCCCTGTCTCGCCAGTGCCATCTTGTCAGACACCTACTGCCAGCAGATTCACCCTACCGTGACTATGGGAGGCGTGATGAAGATGGGCACATTGTGGTTACCCCGGGATACAGAAACAACATGCCGCCCCGTCGGAGGCACATAGAGTACATGGAAAGGGAGAATGGAGCTCTAGCTGAGAAAGTGATGATGATAAAGGAGATTGCAGATTTTGTCAGCAATGGTATGGTGGTCCAAGGACAGGAGATTGACACCTTGCATGAAGCTGTGGGAGTTCTGGAAAATGCCCTGATAGGCAGGGATGCAACCATAGCTCATCTTAATGGGACTGTGCAGGATAACACCCAGACCATACAACAGTTGCAAGGGACAGTCCAGGAAAGGGATCAAACTATTGAAGTTATGGCAGCCCAGATTGCCGCTCTCCAAGCACAGCTGAATCCACCCTCTGATGATGACAATGGAGATGGTGGCAACAATGATGATGATGATGACAGTGGGAACGATGATGATGATGAGGACGAGGATGATGATGATGGAGACGATGATGGTGGAGGAGATGAAGCTGTTGCTGTTGCAGCAGAGAGTGAAGAAGAAGACGAGGATCCAGAAGAGGTGGAGTTTGAGATTTCAAGTGATGACTTAGGAGAGGTGTACACTCCTCCGCCATGGTTGAACCGAGGACAGAAGCGCCAACGCATGAGTGCAAGGACCTACCGCAACCTCTTCAAGAAGTAGATAGAAGTCCACCAATTAGTCCTCGTTAGGTAAAATCGTTAGGATTAGTCTCGATCGATGTAAGACTTAATTACTGTTAGTTTAAGAGTGTTTAGTTGCTTATTTGTGTACTCCAATATCCCAGGATTATTTGTGCGAATTTTATGAAAGAGTTATGGCAAGTTTGGTTAATATCTGTGTTATTCCTGCTGTAGTTTTCTGCTGATACAGCAGTACCGTACGATTTTTCATATTTTTCTGGTATCTGGGAGAAATCTGAAAAAATAGGGCTGGTGCGAAACTCTCTGTACCGTATGTTTAAAAATCAGAATAATTTCCTGACGAGTTTAAGTCAGGTAGAAAAATTCGTGAACGCTGCTGGACTGTTCTGCCAGATTGCTGTTTTTTATGCTTTGTTGATCAACTGTTTATATAACCATTGCCAACTCTTCTAAAAACTACTTCAGTAGGTATATACTGCTAGGATAACCCCTGGGATATTGCTGGATCACTTGTTTGTTGATGTGTTGCTTGCTTGTGATTGTCTGCTATTGATTTGTTGTTGTTTGATCATAATGCATGGGTAGAATCCTGTTTTTGTAGTTGATTCTTCTAAGCTTACCTGTGCTGAACCGCAGATGCCTCCCTGCCGCCAACCCACTGAGTTGGAGCATCTCATGGCAGCTCAGGTACAGCTGACCCAAGTTATGACCCAGTTCATGGAAGCTCAGAACAACAACAACAACAACAATGGGAACAACCAGCCTCAGGGAGATGCTCTCACCAGGTTTCTGAGGCTAAGGCCAGCTAAGTTCTCTACTGCAACGGAACGATGGTTGCTCTCGACTGGTTGCGTTCAGTCAACAAGGATCTGGTAACTGTTGGATGCACTGATGCTGAGAAGGTGAGGTTTACCGCTCACCTACTGGAGGGACCAGCCGCTTCCTGGTGGGACACTTTTCAGATCACCCACCCGCTGGATACTGTGACTTGGGCAATGTTTGAGGAAGGTTTCAGGACCAACCACATGTCTTCAGGAGTTCTGAGCCTGAAGAGGAAGGAGTTCCGCAACTTGCGCCAAACCAACCGCACTGTGGCTGAGTACATTGAGGAGTTGAACAACCTGTCCCGTTATGCACCTAAGGATGTTGACACTGATGCAAAAATGAGGGAGAGATTCCTGGATGGCCTCAGTGACGAGCTTTCAGTGCAGTTGCTGGTGGTTTATTGCCCCACTTTCTAGGAGCTTATGGACAAGGCCAGGATCTTGGAAGGGAAGCACAAGCAGGTAGAAAACCGCAAGATAAAGAGCAGCAATCACCACTCTGGTTCTCACCACAAGTCTCGCACTTCTTATGATGGATACTCCAAGCATGGAGGGAGTGACCATGGGAGCCGTGACCGCCACAACCATGGGGGCGATGGACATCGCCATGACAACCACAAGAGCAGCCACCACAGCCACAAGGGAGGACACACTCACCATTCTGGAGGACACGGTGGACATGACCGCAACCGTGATCGCAGCTTTGTGAAGAAGGATCTGAGTGAGGTGACATGCTTCAAGTGTGGCCAGAAGGGACATTATGCTGACAACTGTCCGGAGAGGAAGGGACTGAAGCCAACCAACAACCAGAAGGCCACAGTGAACCACATGAATGTGGAGGAAATCCCAGATGAGCCTGACCTTGTGATTGGTAAGTTCCAATCAACACTCACCCTGCGCTTATACTTTTCGATACTGGTGCATCGCATTCATTCATTTCAAGGGCATTTGTGGATAAGTATAAGTTACCTACTGAGTCTATGAAAGAGTCTATTAGAGTAAGCTCACCTGGAGGAGATATGATAGCTACCGCGGGATGCCGCGACTTAACTGTGAGGATTGGAGCACACAATTTCATTGCACATTTGGTAGTGTTGGAATCACAAGGGTTAGATGTTATTCTGGGTATGGATTGGATGTCTATGCATGGGGGACACATAGATTGTGCACAGCGAGCTGTTGCACTCAAAACCCCGGATGGTAAGAGAATTAGGTTCAAGTCGGCTGTGCGACCGGGAAGGTGTAAGCTGAATTCTCTTAAGGGGGTTAGCATGGATACTGTGCCTGTGATTAAGGATTACCCCGACGTGTTTCTGGAAGATCTGCCAGGGATGCCACCTGACAGGGAAGTGGAGTTTCTCATCGATCTGATGCCGAGAACAGGACCTATTGCAAAGAGACCATATAAGATGGATGCGGATGAGCTGAAGGAATTGAAGAAGAAGCTGAAAGAGAAGTTGGACAAGGGATTCATTCAGCCTAGTTCGTCGTCATGGGGTGCACCCGTTTTGTTTGTGGAGAAGAAAGACAGCAGCAAGAGATTAGTGGTGGACTATCGCTCGCTGAATGAAGTAACCATCAAGAACAAGTACCCTCTGCCGAACATAAATGATTTGTTTGATCAACTGGAAGGAGCAAAGGTGTTTAGCAAGATTGATCGGCGATCGGGCTACTTCCAATTGAAGATCCGGGAGGAGGACATACCAAAAACCGCTTTCACCACTAGGTATGGTTTATATGAGTATACAGTTATGTCTTTTGGACTAACGAATGCCCCGGCATATTTCATGACCATGATGAACAAGGTATTCATGGAGTACTTGGACAAGTTCGTGGTGGTGTTTATTGATGACATACTGATATATTCCAAGGATGATGCTGAGCATGAGAAACATCTGCGACTGATTATGGAGAAGCTGAGGGAACACAAGCTGTATGCCAAATTCAGCAAGTGTGAATTCTGGCTTAACACTGTTGGATTTCTTGGACACGTGGTGTCAGGAGAAGGAGTCGCTGTTGATCCAAGCAAAGTGACTGCAGTGACTGAGTGGGAAGCACCCAAGAATGCGGGAGAGATTCGAAGCTTCTTAGGTCTTGCTGGATATTACAGGAGATTCATTGAAAACTTCTCCAAGATTGCTAAACCAATGACAGAACTTCTGAAGAAGGAGAGGAAGTTTGAATGGACGGATGCGTGTGAAGCTAGCTTTCAGGAACTGAAGCGTCGACTAGTGACTGCACCTGTTCTGTGTTTACCAGATCTTCAGAAGGATTTCCAAGTGTACTGTGATGCTTCTCGACAGGGACTTGGCAGTGTGCTGATGCAAGATGGGAGAGTGGTGTCATATGCCTCACGGCAACTTAAACACCATGAGTGGAATTACCCCACGCATGATTTGGAATTAGCATCAGTGGTTCATGCACTCAAGGTATGGAGGCACTACTTAATGGGAAAACACTGTGATGTGTACATCGACCACAAGAGCCTGAAGTACATATTTACACAGAAGGAACTGAACATGAGACAAAGGAGATGGTTGGAACTTATCAAGGATTATGATATGAACCTGCAGTACCACCCAGGAAAGGCCAATGTAGTAGCAGATGCTCTGAGCCGGAAGGTTTATGCCAATGGATTGACAACTGGGGCATTGCCCAAGGATTTGTGCAAGCAATTCAAGGACCTTAGACTAGAGGTAGTGTCTGAAGGATATTTGGCAGTAATGGAAGTCCAACCAACGCTACAGGACAGAATTAGGAAGTCTCAAGTGGGAGACAAAGAGATTGATGAAGTGAAGGAAAAGATGAAGGAGGATCGAGCAAGGGGATTCCGCGAGGATGAGCAAGGAACCTTGTGGTATGGAGATCGTTTGTGCGTTCCCAACGATCCGGAGATAAGGAAGTTGATTCTGCAGGAAGCTCATGACTCACCGTATTCCATACATCCGGGCAATACGAAGATGTATATGGACCTAAAGGACAGATTCTGGTGGAACAACATGAAGGGAGACATCGCTGAGCATATTGCCCTATGTGATGTATGTACCCGAGTGAAGGCGGAACACCAGAAGACAGCAGGACTGCTACAACATTTCCCGTGCCAGATTGAAAATGGGATAGAGTGGGAATGGATTTTATCACAGGATTTCCCAGGACCAGGTCAGGATATGACTCCATTTGGGTGGTGGTCGACCATTTGAGCAAGGTAGCCCACTTTATACCGGTGAAGACGACCTATACGAGTGCAAAGTTGGCCAAGATTTATATGGACAGGATTGTGTGCCTACATGGAGTTCCTAAGAGTATTGTATCTGATAGGGGCACCCAGTTTACCTCACACTTTTGGCGCCAGCTGCACGAGTCATTGGGGACTAGATTGGAGTTTAGCACAGCGTTTCACCCCCAGACTGATGGATAGACCGAGAGGGTAAATCAGATTTTGGAAGATATGCTGAGAGCTTGCGCCTTGGCTCATGGTTCTGTTGGAGATATGCCCAAGAGGCAATAATAAAGTGGTTATTATCATATCTTCACACTTATGATAAATGTTTACATACCATGCTATAATTGTATTAACCGGAAACATTAATACTTGTGTGATTTGTAAACTAAAATAAGAGTCCCTAGTAAAGCCTCTTGTTAAACTAGCTTGTTGGTTAATATATGATCATGGTTTCCTGATCATGAACATAGAGATGTTATTAACAACAGGATCATATCATTAGGAGAATGATGTGATGGACATACTCCTATAGATAAGCATAGCATAAAGATCAAGTCATTTCAATAGTTCAATTGCTATATGCTTTCTGATACATAGTAACCTAATTCCTTCGACCATGAGATCATGCATATCACCTTTACCGGATGGATGCTTTGATGACATCAAACACCACACCGTAACTGGGTGGCTATAAAGGTGGCATTAAGTGTTCGGAAAGTATTGGTTGAAACACATGGATCAAGAGTGGGATTTGTCCATCCACATGACGGATAGATATACTCTGGGCCCTCTCGGTGGAATGTCATCCAATTAGCTTGCAAGCATGTGACTTGGTCACAAGGGATCACATATCACGGGAACGAGAAAAGAGTACTTATCAGTAACGAGGTTGAACTAGGTATGCAGAGATACCGACGATCATAACCTCGGATAAGTAACATATCGTGAGACAAAGGGAAATTGGTATCGTATGTAAGTGGTTCATTCGATCGCAAAGTAATCGTAGAAATATGTGGGAGCCATATGAATTTCCAGATTCCTCTATTGGTTATTGTTCGGAGAAGTGTCTCGATCATGTCCGCATAATTCACGAACCGTAGGGAGACACACTTAAGGATTCGACGTTGTTTGAGTAGTTATGGTATTATGAGAAAGAGACCGAATGTTGTTCGGAGTCTCGGATGGGATCCGGGATATCACGAGGTGATCCGGAATGGTCCGGAGAATAAGATTCATATAAGGAAAGTCCCATTTCGGAGTTTGGGAATGATTCCGGTGTTTTCATCGGGGATATTCTAGAAGGTTCCGGATTGTCCGGCACTCCGGGGGGGGGAGGGGTACATGAATGTGTCATTACATATTGGAATGATTGCATCATGTCCTAAGTGTTCTTGCTGTCCCAAATAAAGGATTAAATTGAATCCTAAAACAGAAAAGTCAAATGTCCAGTTTGAAAGTCAAACGGCTAAAACAAGAAACTGTGGGAAACAAGCAAGAGGAGTTGGAACCGACTTGGAGGAGGAGTTTCTCTCCTCCAAGCCGGCGGCCAGCCCTAGGCCGAGTTGGGGAGGGACTCCCTCCCTCCCCTGGCGCGCCAAGACCCTCCCATCTATATAAGGAGGGGCGGGGCTCCCTCCTAGAACACACAAGTTCCTATCTTCTACCTCCGGTTTAGAGCCGTTTTGGTTTAGAGCTTCTAATTGCTTTAGCCAGCGGTTTAGAACCTTCTAATTGGTTTAGAGCCTTCTAATTGGTGTGTCTAATTACTAGAACACTAAATAGCCTCTCTCATAAGCTCCACCATACTCGCACCGGCTTAAGGCGAAGCCCTGCGGGATCTCCCCTCTACTTCCGGTACCACGCCGTTGTGCTGCCGGAATCGCGAGGAGAGTGCTACAACCTCCGCTGCCTGCTGGAACAAGGGAGAGGAAGGTCTTCGTCGAGTACCGAACGTGTGACCGACTGCGGGAGCGCTGCCGGAACGTGGCGCCGGAAGGATCGTCTACACGATCTTGAGATCGGAAAGAGTACGACTACATCACCCACGAGAATCTGCTCTCGTTAACCACTTTGGAATCTTCGAGGGTAAGTTATTCCATCGACTCGTTGCTACAATCTAGTAGATAGATCTTGGCTTGTTTGTTTGTATGCGATAGAAAATTTTTGTTTTCCATGCTACGAACCCCTACAGTGGTATCAGAGCCGTGTCTATATGTAGATCTGTTGCACGAGTAGAACACAATGGTCATTGTGGGCGTTGATGCTTTTATTGTCGATTGCTTCTTGTGTACTTTGCATCTTGCGGTATGTTGGGATGAAGAGGCCCGGGCTAACCTTACATGACATCGTTCATGAGACTTGCTCCACGCTTGACATGCAACTTGTATTGCATAAGTGGCTTTGCGGGTGCCTGTTTCTCCTAGCATAGTTAAGATCCAATTTACAACGGGTGATTAACAATACTAGTATCAATGTTGTGGTTCATGTTCGTAAGTTAGAACGACACTTATTAACAGCCCCAAACCACGTAAAACATGCAAAGAAAGTAGAGGCGTCTAACTTTGTTTTGCAGGGGTGTGCAGTGATGTGATATGGCCATGATTGTGATTATATATGATGTATGCAATGTTCCTTATTGTAAGTTGGCAACCGGCAGGAGCCATATGGTTGTCTTTAATTTCTGTTAAGACCCGCGTGTCTATTCAAAGTAGTTGTAATAGTTGAAGCCGGTGGACGACGACCATGGAGAAGCATCATTGACCTTGATGCAATGTCGGTGATGATGGAGATCATGTTCGTGCTAGAAGATGGAGATCGGAAGCACAAAGAAGAAAGGCCATATCATATCACATATTATTGAATTGCATGTGATGTTAATCCTTTATGCATCTTGTATTGCTTAGTAGACGACGGTAGCATTATAAGATGATCCCTCATGCACATGAATTTCAAGTCATAAAGTGTTCACCCTTAGTTAGCACCGTTGCTAAAGCTTGTTGTTTCGAAGCACCACGTGATGATCGGGTGTGTTAGATTCTGCAAGTGTATACAACGTGAGCAAGCCAGATTTGCTCATGCGGAAACTAAGGTTTGATCTTGACGAGCCTAGCATGTACAGACATGGCCTCAGGAACACGGATTACCGAAAGGTAGAGCATGAGTCATATAGTAGATATGATGAACATGTTGATTGTTCGCCATTGAAACTATATCAACTCTCGTGATGATCGGTTTTGATGTGGTGGATTTGGTTCGTGTGATCACTAAAACAATGTGAGGGATATTGTTTTGAGTGGGAGTTCACCTAGATTAATTTAATTATTAATTAGAACTCAATTTATCATAAACTAAATCAAAGTGAATTTGCATAGTTGTTATAGTCATTGGCATCCGTTTACCACCTTGCGCTTAGTTATAATTGAGATGATAGAACTATAGAATTCTAGTTAGTTACTTTACGAACTGGTATCGTATTGTTTTGAAGTGTTAATCTAAAGTTTAAAAGTCCTATTGCAAACTTTCAGTAAGTTCCGGTTACTCCATGAAGTTTAATAATTAGTATTAAATCAAGAGTAACAATTCCAAGTGTTAGTATCATGTTTGTATCCATGATTCTTGATATTCAAAGGATTGTCTTAATATCAAGGTTATCTAGGATCTGAAAGAGTTGTTTCAGAAACCATGATGTGTGGAAGATATTGTGATATCTGAAACGAAGTTTTGGTTGCAACATGATAGAGTATAAATATGTCTAAAGTCATGTTCTCATATTTTGATGAGAATTTGCAAAAAGGTTGGAGACACTTGTTGTCCTAATCCTCCAAAAGGTTTTTGGATAGCAACATTATACTCATAATTCATCGCAATAAGCTAAAAGTAGCTTGATCATGGATAAATCCATGATGAGGGTGAATATTTGATGTAGGTAAAATGTTTACTGCACCAAGAAATTACTAAAGAAAGGAATTTGAAAGAACACCAAATATTTGATGATGGTGATCTACTTCAAAGTGCAAGTCCAAAGACATTGGTATTTAATTACACACGCTTTGGACTATATGTCATATGTATGACTCCACTATTGATATTGATAGATTCTTTCAAACAGAATAGGAAATATTGAAAGAGAATCTCATAAATATATGGCAGAAAAGAAAAGACTAGAATTGTTCAGTTTAAGTATATAGATGATATACATGTTATGGCTATATTCTTTGCTTATTAAACAATGTGGTTCTTAAGTATTTGATACTGAATTTGTTGGTGTGAATCGTCATACGAAACAACACAATTCATGAACTACAATGGCCTAAGTAACTAGCAAAAGAATATGTGATGATGTTCATCGAGAACAAATAAAGGGTTATTGTGTTGCTCGTTAAACATCAAAGCTTGCCTTCAAGATTTGTTTTATCAGGTATTATGAGAACAAAAGAGTTGTTCAAATAAATTACCGTGATCCATAAAAGATGGATGATTCACAAATCTCGTTGGAGAAATCACATCCATAAAACTAGTGCTAAAAATGTCGAAAGACAAATTGATTGAAAGATCACTTAGGAAGTGACATCGCCGTTTGAATTATAATGGAAAGAAAACATGAAGAAACTCCATGTTGATGGAATTTTGGAGTCTTCTGATTTTTGATCAAATGACGCTTGTGAAACTTTCCTAGAGGTAATTAAAACTTCGTTCATAGGCCAAAAGGGAACGAATGACTAGCTTATTGGAACTTGTACATATTGTTGTATGAAATCCATTATGTGTAGTCAAGAGCGATGGATTTCAACTTCATATGCTTTCTCCGAAAATTTGAGTGAATATATGAATATTTACTTAATAAGGATGAAGTGTGAAATATTTAGAAAAGTTCAAAGACTTTCGATATGAAGTGTAAAATCATTGTAACAAGAATATGAATAGTTTATGATAAGATCATAAAGGAAAATATTTAAGTTACAAGTTTAGCATAATACCTAAGATTTAAGGAATCGTTCCGGTGATTTGCATTTTCCCGAAACACCATAAGTGTATGGAGCGTTAGAGATATGTAATTAAACCTTGTTTGACATGGTAAGATCAAAGGTATAATTTATAAAACTGCCATTATATTTTAAAGATTAAAAGCTTTAGAGATTACCGTTTTTCCACTGAAAAGAGCTCCATCATAATCCGTTGAAATGACACCATATAAAGTTATGGTTTGGGATAAAACCCAAGTTGTCCTTTCTTAAACATTGGTATGCTATGCATAAGAAAGATGTGTGCAACCAAAGTCGGATGAACCTGTCTTTGTATTACTGTTAAGTATTCCTCCATAAACACCAGAGACAAAAGTGTTTGTCGCTTAGAACGTCAAGTTTCTTTGAGAAGGAATTTTTCGTGAAAAGTTAAGTGGGAGGACAATAGAACTTTGATAAGGTTAAAAGAACCTTAGCTATATGTGCAGAGTTGCGCAGCGCCGAAAAGTGTTCCGGAGGCAGCAACAAAGCTCATGGCTCACGTACCTCAAAGGTTGTGGTCACGGAGATCCAAGTTCCTATTGAAACAAGTAGGTCGGATGAACAATCAAATACCAAGATTTGAGGGTTGAATCATTATTTGAGAATAATGAACCGACTACATGCAAAGAAGCGATGATGGGCCCTGACTCCGTCAAATGGCTTGAAGCCATAAAATCCGTGATAGTTCCATACACGAGAAATCAAGTTTTGAACTTGAAGGACCCTCGAGAAAGGTGTAAGACCTTACAGTTGTGTTTGGATCTATAAAGAAATAGACATGGATGTTTCACATCTATGAAATAGTCGACATGTTGGGAAAGAGTTCACAACAATGTTCAAAAAGTTGACTATGACAAGATCTGATCTTTCATAGCGATATTTAGTCTAGATGGATTAGTGTAGCAACCACTACATATAATTTTATTATATGGTAGTTGAATAAACAAAACAAGTTCTTCTATTAGAAGGGTTACCTAGGACGTGTGCATGACACAGTCCAAAGGGTTTTGTTAAAATTCAAGGGATGCTAAAAACATATGCAAACTTCAATGGTTGAAGTAAGCATCGCGGAGTTGGAATCTTCACTGTGATGAAACTGTTGAAAGAGTTTAAAAGTTCATCAGAGACGATGGAGATGCTTGCATTTGCAAGAAATTAAGTGGGAGCGCTAAGACATGTTTCTAATACATTATGTGGAAGACATATTGTTGATTGGAAATAATGTATCTTTTATTAACACATGTTAAGATTTTCATCCCGATGAAAGACTTAGGCAAAACCCAAATATTTGGCATGAATAGACGCTAATATGGTTATGCCAGAAGTACATAGACAAGATATTGAATGAGTTCAATATAGAAACTACAAGAGAGGTTCTTGTCACACAGAAAGGATTGAATAAGTTCAATGTTGATGATATATTCAAATGTATTGACATTTGGTAAAGTGAAACAAATAATCAAGTATAGATTGATACTTGATGTATGAAATCACAAAGAGTATTTATATCAATCATACTGTGATATGTACAAATCCAGATATGTCCTATGCTCTAAAAGTTGTGAGCATATACCAGAATGATTCGTAAGATGATCATTGGACAATAGTAAGGATATTCTTATGATCTTTTGAAAGAACTAAGAGTATAATATTTGTAGAAGTGACAAATAGATGGTTAGTTCATTGTAAAAGTACTACATTGATACTAGCTTTGTCACAAAGTACAAATTAAGTTTATCTCAATCTAAACTAAGGGTGGCACAATATAATGGAAAGTGAGTTCCATAATGGATTTGGATGAAGTTCCAAAGTTAAGACATTGTGACAGATACTACAACAAAAGGCTAAGTATATGACTGCTATAATAGCAGCTAAAGAGGGCGTTTGTGTCAAGTAGTTTGTTATCAAACTAGGTGTAGTTCACAGCGGGATAATACTATGAAGATATATTGTACGACAATATTATCAACATGTTTTAACCCCAAAGAACTAAAGGTCACACCGAAAGACCAAATTTATACAAAGCCATCTCATTAGAGAATGAGTGATGCGTAGAGACGCAAAGACATGCAATTACACACGGACCTGGAAGTGTCAGATCCGGAGATCAGTTGACCACTAGCAATCGTGTACATACAACACCGGAAAGCCATAAGTGTTGAATACACAAAGGTTTGAAACTAGATTATTGACTCTAGTGCAAGTGGGAGACTGTTGGAGATATGCCCAAGAGGCAATAATAAAGTGGTTATTATCATATCTTCACACTTATGATAAATGTTTACATACCATGCTATAATTGTATTAACCGGAAACATTAATACTTGTGTGATTTGTAAACTAAAATAAGAGTCCCTAGTAAAGCCTCTTGTTAAACTAGCTTGTTGGTTAATATATGATCATGGTTTCCTGATCATGAACATAGAGATGTTATTAACAACAGGATCATATCATTAGGAGAATGATGTGATGGACATACTCCTATAGATAAGCATAGCATAAAGATCAAGTCATTTCAATAGTTCAATTGCTATATGCTTTCTGATACATAGTAACCTAATTCCTTCGACCATGAGATCATGCATATCACCTTTACCGGATGGATGCTTTGATGACATCAAACACCACAACGTAACTGGGTGGCTATAAAGGTGGCATTAAGTGTTCGGAAAGTATTGGTTGAAACACATGGATCAAGAGTGGGATTTGTCCATCCACATGACGGATAGATATACTCTGGGCCCTCTCGGTGGAATGTCATCCAATTAGCTTGCAAGCATGTGACTTGGTCACAAGGGATCACATATCACGGGAACGAGAAAAGAGTACTTATCAGTAACGAGGTTGAACTAGGTATGCAGAGATACCGACGATCATAACCTCGGATAAGTAACATATCGTGAGACAAAGGGAAATTGGTATCGTATGTAAGTGGTTCATTCGATCGCAAAGTAATCGTAGAAATATGTGGGAGCCATATGAATTTCCAGATTCCTCTATTGGTTATTGTTCGGAGAAGTGTCTCGATCATGTCCGCATAATTCACGAACCGTAGGGAGACACACTTAAGGATTCGACGTTGTTTGAGTAGTTATGGTATTATGAGAAAGAGACCGAATGTTGTTCGGAGTCTCGGATGGGATCCGGGATATCACGAGGTGATCCGGAATGGTCCGGAGAATAAGATTCATATAAGGAAAGTCCCATTTCGGAGTTTGGGAATGATTCCGGTGTTTTCATCGGGGATATTCTAGAAGGTTCCGGATTGTCCGGCACTCCGGGGGGGGGGGAGGGGTACATGAATGTGTCATTACATATTGGAATGATTGCATCATGTCCTAAGTGTTCTTGCTGTCCCAAATAAAGGATTAAATTGAATCCTAAAACAGAAAAGTCAAATGTCCAGTTTGAAAGTCAAACGGCTAAAACAAGAAACTGTGGGAAACAAGCAAGAGGAGTTGGAACCGACTTGGAGGAGGAGTTTCTCTCCTCCAAGCCGGCGGCCAGCCCTAGGCCGAGTTGGGGAGGGACTCCCTCCCTCCCCTGGCGCGCCAAGACCCTCCCATCTATATAAGGAGGGGCGGGGCTCCCTCCTAGAACACACAAGTTCCTATCTTCTACCTCCGGTTTAGAGCCGTTTTGGTTTAGAGCTTCTAATTGCTTTAGCCAGCGGTTTAGAACCTTCTAATTGGTTTAGAGCCTTCTAATTGGTGTGTCTAATTACTAGACCACTAAATAGCCTCTCTCATAAGCTCCACCATACTCGCACCGGCTTAAGGCGAAGCCCTGCGGGATCTCCCCTCTACTTCCGGTACCACGCCGTTGTGCTGCCGGAATCACGAGGAGAGTGCTACAACCTCCGCTGCCTGCTGGAACAAGGGAGAGGAAGGTCTTCGTCGAGTACCGAACGTGTGACCGACTGCGGGAGCGCTGCCGGAACGTGGCGCCGGAAGGATCGTCTACACGATCTTGAGATCGGAAAGAGTACGACTACATCACCCACGAGAATCTGCTCTCGTTAACCACTTTGGAATCTTCGAGGGTAAGTTATTCCATCGACTCGTTGCTACAATCTAGTAGATAGATCTTGGCTTGTTTGTTTGTATGCGATAGAAAATTTTTGTTTTCCATGCTACGAACCCCTACAGGTTCTAGTTGGGATGAGAATTTGCCGTATGCTGAGTTTTCCTACAACAATAGCTATCAAACCAGCATCAAGACGTCACAGTTCGATGTGCTATATGGTAAACGGTGCCGGACACCATTACTATGGGATGGAGTAGGAGAACGTCAGTTGTTTGGGCCTGATTTGATCAAGGACGCTGAGGAGAAGGTCGCCTTGATTAGGGACAGACTGAAGGTAGCACAATCAAGGCAGAAGAGCTACGCTGACGCCAAGCGCAAGGAAGTGGTGTATGAGATAGGTGATAGAGCATACATCAGAGTGTCGCCACTTCGTGGAATTAAGAGATTTGTAATTAAGGGTAAGCTGGCACCTCGGTTTATTGGACCATACCGGGTCTTAGCACGCAAAGGAGAAGTTGCTTATCAGTTGGAGTTGCCAGAGGCTCTGTCCGCTGTTCATAGCGTGTTCCACGTGTCCCAGCTGAAGAAGTGCCATCCGGAGATGGTGGATACACCATTGAGAGACACTGTGCCACTAGAGGAGGTTCAGCTTGAAAACGACTTGACCTATGAGGAGAAGCCGGTCAAGATTCTGAAAACAGCGGAGAGGATTACCCGTACCAAGACGATCAGGTTTTGCAAGGTGCAATGGAGCCACCACACCGAAGAGGAAGCCACCTGGGAGCGTGAGGATGACATCCGAGAGGACTACCCACACCTTTTTGCTAGCCGCGCCGAATCTCGGGGACAAGATTCATCTTAAGGGGGTTAGTCTTGTCACATCCCAAATTTTAGATTTGGTTCTGCATATCATTCATATCATTGCATCATGTTTTCCATGCAAAACCTTCGATTGAATTGATTCCGGCAAAGCACTACTTTCAAAACCCTATTTTGTTTTACTAAAATGCTCCTACGAGGGAGTGTACTAGGACTTCTGCTTTCCACCCTTGTAGACTAGTGGAATAAGATACCACATGTTCCTAGGTTGATCTCCTAGTTTTTACAAAAATTTAGGAATGAGAATCGCTCGATTCGGAGTCCGTATGAAGGATTTACGATGGGAAAAGCTAAACAGAAATTAGAAAAATAAAAAGAACAAAAAAAGGGGCAGCGCAGCCGCTGGGCCGAGCCGGCCCAGCCGCAGCAGCCAGCAGCGCGCGCAGCGGCCGCCGCCCGCGCGACAGATATTATCTGCCGCCACCCCGCGCCCTGCCACCGACAGGTGGGGCCCACCTGTCGGCGCCGACTTCGCCGCCGCCTGCCGCGTTTGGCATGGACTCCAACCGCTGCCGCTGATTCCGGGGAGGACTCTGTGTGGACCCCTTCTTAGCCCGCGCACGCCCCTGGCCCTCCCCTATCGCGCCGCCAGCTCCCCCATCGCGAGCCGCCGCCGTCTCGCAAATCTCGTCGCCGCGCGCCGCCCTCTCTCTCTCCCGCGCCTCGCCCGCGTCTCCCCGCAGCGCGCCCCCGCGACCTCATCTCGCCCTGACCGCCCCCTTCTCCCCTCCCCGCAGGGAACCGCCCGCCGCCGCCGCCGCGGACGACCCGCCGCCGTCGCCGCCGTGACCGCCTGCCGCCTCCACGAAGCCGAGGAGCTCCCCGACCTCCCCGACCCCGTACGCCGCCCCACCGCCGCCGGAGACCACCGCTGCCGCCGCCTCGAGCTCGCCGCCGCCGCCCTCCGGTGAGTCCTCGCCGCCACCCCTCCCTGGCCGCACGATCTGCCACGAACGGCCCAGATCGGCCGTTGAACAGTCAACGCGGGCAGTTGACTGGTCAACTGCCAGTCAGCGTGCCATGTCAGCCGCCACGTGGGCCAGTCAACAGTCAAAGTTGACTGGGTATTTTTTTTAATTGAATTAAATGGCAGATTCTTGTATAAACTTGTAAAATCGATATCTTGAGTTCTACTAGGCTAAAAATTGCAAATAAAATATGTGTAGATTCAGTAAGTCGTGTAGAATCTTGTTGTACCATTTCTTTACACTTTTGCAGCAAGAATTTGTCCGGAATAATTAAATGATTTAGTTGCGTTTTTGGAGTAATTAATTCGTAGAAAAAGTTCTATAACTCCCAAAATTGCAAATAATATGTCCCTGGATTCAGTAGAATAAGGGGAATCTCAAAGTGAATTAAAAAGATAGGCTTACTGTAAAAACTTTTGCAGAAACTATTTAGTGGCTTTCTGCAGTATTTTAATTACTCAGGGAGTTTTATAATTCCTTTTCGAGAAATTCCAATTGGTACTGTTCCTATTCAGTAATGCCTACACAGTAGAATTTTCCCAAGATTTTACAAACAATATGTTAACTGTAGTGATTTATTTGGGTTCTATCTCTAGTTTTGAGCATTATAAATTGCATAATGGTTTCCTTGCGCTAAAATTATTTTCCATGCATGCATTCAGTAACTTTACTGAATAAGATTATGTGGTGCTGCTGTAGCATCAATCCACTTGTCATGCATACGTCTTGCATCATCTTTGCTTGCATATGCTTGTGGATGGTTTGTTTATGAATGCAATTGTATCGTGTAGATTGTGACGAGTGCAACGCTTGCTCGTGTGTGGATTGTTCTTCCGACCGCTACAACCAAGGCAAGTAGATGCTAGCTTGTTCATGATATCGTCCTACTATTTTCAATGCATTGTCGTGTATTTTGTAGATGCATAAGATACTATCGCTATGCTATGTCCTATTATGTGGTAGGGCTCTCCTTGTAGATGAACCACCGTTGGTAGATGTGCTTAGCCATGCTATGATGAACGAGAGCTGGGTTACATCTCTGAAAGTTGTTTCTAAATGTGTTGGTTTGCGAAAACTAAAACAACTTAATCAATGAATCTCTTGGGTGTGATGGGATTGATAAATTTTGGTGGTATCATTGCGGAAAGGCACCCAGGTATCAAGAGAAAATGATTGGCTTCTTTATGTTGTAGCTTACGTGTACAACCATGTGCCAATAATAAAATGGGCGGTTGGTTGGACTTAGTAGGTTGTGGTAACTCGAACCCGCGTATACAGAGATGTAGAATTTTGGTAGGTTGGACCGGTGCGCGTCGGGATTGAGGAGCTACTTTCCGAACGGTCTCTTCTTGGACTTCTCCCTATCATCACCCAAAATGAGAGTGATGGTATGAGCTGGGCTGGCCAAGTCACATGGGTAAAGTGTACTAACCCTCGTAGGGTGTATAATCTAATCGATTAGCATGTCCCCGTTTATGGACGTCTGAGTTGCTTGATATTGATTCTATGACATGTTTCTCGCTCATTCTAATTTCTTAATTGCTTTAAATTTGTTGGGTTAACTTAATTGGGATCTTTTCAAAGAAAATCAAAAACTGTTTATGAAAGTAGGACAAAGGTATTTCCAAATGCAAGCTAGCCACAGCTCCACTTGCCAGATATGCATGTAGATGTTAGCATTATTGTCTCCTTTACTAGCTCTACTTGCCATACATTCCATGTATTAACCCTTCGGGGCTGCTACATTTCATGTTGCAGGATATTCCGATTCTGAGTAATTGATATAGGCCACGGCACTCCACTCGGCACTTGTTCACTTGTGGGCAATTTGAAGAATGGAGGATTTGCTTTATTTATGTTGCTACCTGAATAATTTGAGCTAGCTTTGAGCTAAGCTTTTATTGTATTAATGGTACTCTGGATTTTCGTTAATTATGATACACGGATATTTTGCTATGTTATTCATCTTATTCTATTGTGGGCCAATGAACCGATCCAGGGATTGGCATGTCACATAGAAGCCACGGTCTTTTCAGAACCGTGGTGTTACATGTAGAAACATGCCACACAATAAAAATATTGAGTATATCGAGTCACTGTATCATCGAAAAAAGCTTTCGTCCTGCTATATTAATACAGTAACCAACCGTGTATCTTGAGCCAAGTCATCGCCATCGTATCTTGAGCCAGGTCATCTCGAGGGGGAAAGCGCCATCTTGGCACGCCTGCCGAGCATCGGGTCGTTGGTGACCAGCGAACCGAACCCCCCGCAGCGAAACAGGATAGGGGTTCCCGCCTGACTCTTTATCTAATATAAATAAACAAATATTGACTCATTGACTTCTTGAGTCAATATTTAGCCCCAATTTATCTAATAAACAAACATTAGTGGAACCAGGGGTTCCCTATATTCTGAATTATAGGACTAATTTGGCAAAACTCTAGGATCAAGGTGGTTGCTTATTGGGTGTGAAAAACGAGAGAGGAATAAGAATTCAGCTATGATGTAGAGTAGTACTCTAATTAGCCCACCTTGGTATCTATGTTATACCCAAAACGCAGACTAAAGAGAGAGGAAGTATTCGCATGAATCCCAACAATTCCAATAAATAATGGAATTTAGCCTTCTTCATGCGTGTCGTCCACGCATGCACCCGTCAAATCCTTCCTCAAGTGGATCAGCACCTCCCTCCTCCTTCGTTTTCACACGGTCATGCAGCAAAACTCAATCGCTTCCGACACAAGGAATCTGAACACGTGAGAAAACAAATAGGGAGAGTAATTAAAGGGATTCAATCGGGACAATTCTGGTCCGGTTTATTAGGCGTGTAGTTTAAGAACACCTTTGATCAATAATTTTGGTCAATAAATTTTATATAATATGTCATAAAAATTTATATCATTGGATTCAACTTTAAAAGTAGTTTCTAATTGTATATTTTTTGAGACATATATTATATATTTTATTGGTCAAAGATTTTTTTTAAACTACCCGCGTGCCTAATAAACTGGACCGGAGGGAGTGCATCAGCCTATAATTTTTCAAAATAACTACGTAAGCATGAGTTGCCCAATATTCCGAAATGGAGGAAGTACATCCGTGGCTCTGAATCAAAGCTTTAAGAATTGTATTTTTTTTTAAGTCAAACTATAAAAAGTTTGATAAAACTTTTAGAAAAAAGTATCAAGAACTTTGATAGTATATAGATACCATGTAAAAAATAGGTTTTATTGTGTATCAAAAGTATTTTTATTTTTATTTTGTCAAACTTTACATAGTTTAACTTTTGGAAAAGAAATACACTAGTGGAAACGAGGGCTTTTGTTGATCCCGAAAATGGGCTTTAACACCGGTTCTTCTACGAACCGGTGTTAAAGGGGGGGCCGTACCAGCGTGGCCTCTGCGGCATTAAAGGAGCCCCCCCTTTAACACCGGTTCGTGCCACGAACCGGTGTTAAAGGTCCCTGCACCAGTGGCCCGCGCACCCCCCCCCCCTTTAACACCGGTTCGTGGCACGAACCGGTGTTAAAGGGGGGGGGCTATATAAGACACCACCCCAGCCCACACACACCCCACTCTTCCATTATTTCACATTTTGGAGCCTAGCAAGAGGGTGTGAAGAGTGCTAGTTTGTGTTTTTTTCATATGCACTAGAGGTGTTCGGTGAAATGCCCGAGAGCTCAAAATAAGCTTTCTTGTTGCTCTTTCCGTCTCGGTCGAGGTCGGCAACTATAGTTTCATGTGTCATTGATGTACTATATATATAAATGGTCATCTCCCTATTATTTTTTGATATATACTACATATTAATGCAGATGAATCGGCAATGGATGTACGGTGACCGCCGCACTTCCGAGTACATTACGGGCCTCCAAAATTTCATCGTTGTGGCTAATGCAAACCGTGGTCACAATGGTTTTATGTGCTGTCCGTGTGTTCACTGTCAGAACAAGAAAGACTACTCAAATACCAGAACCATTCACGCCCATCTGCTTCGATCTGGTTTCATGCCCAGCTATAATTGTTGGACCAAGCACGGAGAAAAAGGGGTTGTGATGGAAGACAACGAAGAAGAAGAGGATGATGAAAACTATCATAATATTTATCCTGAATATGATGATAATGCAACGGAGGTAGATAATGAAGATCAAGAGGGAGCAGATGGGCCCGCTGATGACGATCTTGGTCAGGCCATTACTGATGCAAAGGAAGAATGTGAAACTGAAAAGGAGAAGGAGAAGCTGGAGCAGATGTTAAAGGATCACAAAACATTGTTGTATCCAACTTGCGAAGATGGCCATAAAAAGCTTGGTGCCACACTGGATTTGCTGCAATGGAAGGCAGAGAATGGTGTGACTGACAGCGCATTTTCAAAGTTGTTGGTAAAAATGAAGAATCTTCTTCCAAGAAATAATGAGTTGCCTGACAGTACATACCAAGCAAAGAAGGTTGTCTGCCCTCTAGGATTAGACGTGCAGAAGATACATGCCTGCATTAATGACTGCATCCTCTACCGCGGTGAGAAGTACGAGAATTTGGATGCATGCCCGGTATGCACTGCACTGCGGTATAAGATCAGACGAGACGATCCTGGCGATGTTGAGGGCGAGGCCCCTAGGAAGAAGGTTCCCGCCAAGGTTATGTGGTATGCTCCTATAATACCACGGTTAAAATGTCTCTTCAGAAATAAAGAGCATGCCAAGTTGTTGCGATGGCACATGGAAGACCGTAATAAAGACGCGATGTTGAGACACCCCGCTGATGGGTCACAGTGGAGAAAAGTCGAGCGAGAGTACCCGGACTTTGCACGTGACACAAGGAACTTAAGGTTTGGTCTAAGTACAGACGGCATGAATCCTTTTGGTGAGCAGAGCTGCAGTCACAGCACCTGGCCTGTGACCCTATGTATCTATAACCGTCCTCCTTGGTTGTGTATGAAGAGGAAGTTCATTATGATGCCAGTGCTCATCCAAGGCCCGAGGCAACCCGGCAACGACATTGATGTGTACCTAAGGCCATTAGTTGAAGAACTTTTACAGCTGTGGGCCAAACCAGGTGTACGTATGTGAGATGAGCACAAAGGGGAGCCATTTGACCTACGAGCATTGCTTTTCGTAACCATCAATGATTGGCCTGCTCTTAGTAACATTTCAGGGCAGACAAACAAGGGATACAATGCATGCACACACTGTTTAGATGATACTGAAAGTGTATATTTGGATAAATGTAAGAAGGTTGTGTACCTAGGGTATCGCCGATTTCTTCCGAACCTGCATCCAGTAAGAAAGAAAGGCAAGCATTTCAAACGTCTGGCAGAACCCCGGAGGAAGCCTGTCCAACGTACCGGTGAGGAGGTATTTGGTATGGTCAAGGACCTAGAAGTAATCTTTGGAAAAGGTCCTGGCAGTCTATCTGTTCCGAATGACGATGCCGGACACGCGCCCATGTGGAAGAAGCAATCTATATTTTGGGACCTACCCTATTGGAAAGTCTTAGAGGTCCGCTCTTCAATCGACGTGATGCACGTGACGAAGAATGTTTGCGTGAACCTGCTAGGCTTTCTAGGAGTATATGGGAAGACAAAAGATACACCGGAAGCACGACAGGACCAGCAACGTCTGAAGGCCCCTGAAGAGCCTATGTATCCTGAGAACGAGAAGGGTAAACAATGCCACTTAACTCCTGCCAGCTACGCTCTTACCAAAGCAGAGAAGGAAATATTTTTTGAATGTCTGAGCAGTATCAAGGTCCCGTCTGGCTTCTCGTCGAATATAAAGGGAATAATAAATATGGCAGAGAAAAAATTCCAAAACCTGAAGTCTCATGACTGCCACGTGATTATGACACAATTGCTTCCGATTGCATTGAGGGGGCTTCTACCTGAAAATGTTCGAGTACCCATTGTGAAGCTATGTGCATTCCTCAATGCAATATCTCAGAAGGTAATCGATCCAGAAAGCCTACCAGGGTTACAAACAGATGTGGCCCAATGTCTTGTCAGCTTTGAGTTGGTGTTCCCACCATCCTTCTTCAATATTATGACGCATCTCCTGGTTCACCTAGTAGAAGAGATTGCCATTCTCGGTCCTGTATTTCTACACAATATGTTCCCCTTTGAGAGGTACATGGGAGTCTTAAAGAAATATGTTCATAACCGTGCTAGGCCAGAAGGAAGCATCTCCAAGGGCTATGTAACAGAGGAGGTCATTGAGTTCTGTGTTGATTTTATTCCTGACCTTAAGGCGATTGGTGTTCTAGAATCACGACATGAGGGGAGACTGCGTGGAAAAGGCACCCTAGGATGTAAAGCAATGATATGTAGGGACGGGCATTCTCTCAATCAAGCACACTACACGGTTTTACAAAGATCTATCTTGGTTGCCCCGTATATCAATGAACACAAGAATTTAATACGCCTCAAACATCCGGGGCAGTCTGATGAATGGATTATAAGTGAACACATGGCGAGTTTTGGCGGCTGGCTGCAAAGACTTCTCACGAATAACACCACTGTTGGGGATCAGCTGTACTTGTTGGCCAGGACACCGTCTTCGACTGTATGTACTTTCCAAGGGTACGAGATAAATGGGAATACATTTTACACGATAGGCCAAGATAAAAAGAGCACCAACCAAAACAGTGGTGTCCGCTTCGATGCAGAAGAAGACAATGGGCAAAAGACCACGTATTATGGGTTCATAGAGGAGATATGGGAACTTGACTATGGACCTAATTTTAAGGTCCCCTTGTTTCGATGCAAATGGGTCAAGCTAATAGGAGGAGGGGTTGAGGTAGACAAGAAGTACGGAATGACAACGGTGGATCTCAACAATCTTATGAAGAACTTAGACGAACCATTCGTCCTAGCCAATGATGTGGCTCAGGTTTTCTATGTGAAGGACATGTCCTCCAGACCAAAAAAAAGAAAAAATATGCAAACGAATACATCATATGATGAGCCAAAGCGTCACATAGTTCTTTCAGGGAAAAGAAACATCGTGGGAATCGAGGACAAGATAGACATGTCAGAAGATTATAATAAGTTTGATGAAATTCCGCCCTTCACAGTGAAAACTGACCCAAGCATTCCATTAAGTAAAGAAGATGCTCCATGGTTACGTCTGAAGCGATCATAAGGAAGGGCATATGCCAAGAAGTTCATGCTCATATTATGTAACTCTAGTTCATGTTTTTAATATTAATACATGTCTTGAGTGTTAGTCATGTTTTGTGGATGGACCGGGACTATGAGAAGAAGTTGTCCCGATTCGTACTTACCATTAAGATCTGATCTCCAAACGCGCGCGGTCACATATTAGGGAGTGCCTCTATGACCAGTTTCTTGGAGATGCCGGAGGACTAGGCTCCGTCGGCATCTCCCTGAAACTGGCCGTAGTGGTGTCCCTGCTCTCGAAAACCATCTTGCAGCTTTGTAACTTCTCTAACTAGATCAATACACCAGGGAGCTAACTAATTTCACATATTAGGGAGTGCCTCTATGACCAGTTTCTCGGAGATGCCGGAGGACTGGGCTCCGTCGGCATCTCCCTGAAACTGGCCGTAGTGGTGTCCCTGCCTCAAACTGGCTGGAGGACTGGACTCACAAGGATGCCTATTTATAGTACAAGCAGCTCGACATAGTGTTGACACTTACAAAATAATGTCGACACTCACCCCTATTATTAGTCCCGGTTGGTGTCTCCAACCGGGACTAAAGGTTCATCTTTAGTCCCGGTTGGTGACACCATCCGGGACAAGGTACACGCCGCACGACATAATGTCGACATGCACTCACCCCTATTATTAGTGCTGACTCGTGTTTTGTCCCGGTTGGTGTCTCCAACCGGGACTAAAGGTTCATCCCGCCATTTTTTCCCGCCATTTTTCTTCCCGCCATTTTTCTTCCCGCCATTTTTCTTCCCGCCAGTTCTTCCCTCCAGTTCTTCCCGCTAGTTCACTATATATATATGTAGGGGGTTGGCCTCCATTGTCATTGCACATCTCTAGACTCATATCTGCAACCTCATCACTCTTTCCCATGGCTTCCACCGTAGCACTAACCCCCAGGGAGGCGGAGGCGCTTTGCGCCTCGAACTACCCCTGCCCGCCGGGCTACTGTGTCCTCGTCGGCTGGATGCTGAGCGTCAGAGGCGTGCCGGTTGCTCCTGTCCCTCTAGGTGTGGCGCGCCGGATGGCCATCACGAACCACTACTACTTCGAGCTCACGCCGGAGCAGCGGAGGAATCCCAGATGGCATCCCGACTATTTCCCTACTTGGGAAGCCTTCTTCGTGGATCGGCATGAGAGGGCGCTCGCCAGGCACGAGGAGGACGGCCCACCTCCTCCTAACTTCAACGAGGCCGGCCGTCGGTTATGGTGGCGCGGTCGGACTCTCCAGAGCGTCATGGCCTATGACACTGCCGCCGACTCTAACCCCCGTCTGCGCTACCCTCAAGTCCAGCCCACGCGCTACCCTCAAGTCCAGCCCACGCGTACTCTCCAGAGGTTCAATTACGGCGACCCCGACGACGACAGCGATGACGGCGGCGGCGAGTACGACGACTACAGTGGCGAGTATTACAGGTGTAGGCAGGAGCATGACTGAATCACTCCAACATTCCGAAACAAGTTCGGCCGATTGTTACTTAATCTGGCCATGTATCTTAATTTTCAGTTCTTTTATGTATCTTAATTTTCAGTTCCAGTTCGGCCGATTGTTACTTAATCTGGCCATGTATCTTAATTTTCAGTTCTTTTATGTATCTTAATTTTCAGTTCTTTTATGTATCTTAATTTTTAGTTCCAGTTCGGCTTTATGTAACTGTCTCAAAATGACCTATCTCATTCGGGTCAAATGACCAATGTTATGGCTAGAATCAAGGCATAGTTTGCAAGAGGAGTTTTCCTTTTTATCGCACCAAAAAGGCATTTTCCATTTTCCGAGCATAAAAAACGGACGGTTTTGTGAGGCAACCACCAAATGGCTAATTCAAAAAACCACCAACACATTGATCAAAAAACAATGCAAGTTGAGAGAGGCTTGGTGAGATTCAAGTGTATACAAAAGATGCGACATTTAAATATCCAATCAATTCAAAAATGTTAATACAAAAGATGCGGCATTAAAATATGATTTGATCTAATAAAAATCATTTACATGAATGGATAGATATTATTTTTCTGAAAATTATGATATATTATTCATATTTTTCTGAGTTGAAATGAAAAAGATATGAATTTTCTAAATTCATATCATATTTTTTGAATTAAAAAAGCCCCTTTAATGCATGAAATAAGTGTTTTAATTATTTTAAAAAATTTCATGTGAAGTAAATATAAAATGATTTACATGAATGGATAGATATTATTTTTCTGAAAATTATGATATATTATTCATATTTTTCTGAGTTGAAATGAAAAAGATATGAATTTTCTAAATTCATATCATATTTTTTGAATTAAAAAAGCCCCTTTAATGCATGAAATAAGTGTTTTAATTATTTTAAAAAATTTCATGTAAAGTAAATATAAAATGATTTACATGAATGGATAGATATTATTTTTCTGAAAATTATGATATATTATTCATATTTTTCTGAGTTGAAATGAAAAAGATATGAATTTTCTAAATTCATATCATATTTTTTGAATTAAAAAAGCCCCTTTAATGCATGAAATAAATGCCCCCCCTTTAACACCGGTTCCTGTCTGGGGCATTTATTTCATTTCCCGCGCGCACCCACCCCCCCTTTAACACCGGTTCGTGGCAGGAACCGGTGTTAAAGGGGGGGTGGGTAATAAATACGCGCGCAAACGAATTCCCCCCCCCTTTTAACACCGGTTCCTGCCACGAACCGGTGTTAAAGGGGGGGTATTAAATGCGCCCCTTCGCTCCTTTCTTCCCCCCAGTGCCAGATCGAACCACCGCCCGTCGCGCAGAGAGCAGAGAGCGAGCAGCTGCCGCGCCACGTCCAGCCCTCGCCGTCGGAGCTAGCCGCCGCCCTCGCCGTCGGAGCTAGCCGCCGCCCTCGCGCGCGCCAGCAAGACCGCCACCGCCACCGCGCGCGCCGCGCGCCGGCGCCACCCTCTCGCCCTCGCAGTCGGAGCCGCCGTCGCCGTACGTCGGAGCCGCCGCGCTCGCCGTACGTCGGAGCTGCCGCCCTCGCCGTCGGAGCTAGCCGCCGCCCTCGCGCGCGCCAGCAAGACCGCCATCGCCACCGCGCGCGCGCCGCGCGCCGGCGCCGCCCTCGCCCTCGCAGTCGGAGCCGCCGTCGCCGTACGTCGGAGCCGCCGCCCTCGCCGTACGTCGGAGCTGCCGCCCTCGCCGTACATCAGAGCCGCTGCCCTCGCCCTCTCCGTACGTCGGAGCCGCCGCGCTCGCCGTACGTTGGAGCCGCCGCCCTCGCCCTCGCCGTCGGAGCCCGTGTGAGGCCCTCCTCTCTACAGCTAGCTCGTCTCGTTCGTCAAGTTCGGTGTCATGCCCGTGTTAAATTTTAGTGCTACTGTCATTACCCATAGTGTGCTCGGCTCAGTGGTCGTGTGTCATTTTGAATTGATTTCAAATAGAGGGAGACAGTAGGGTTTAGAGTTTTTCATTATGTTCTTTAATGCACAATTTAAACATGATGCACAAACAAACCCTAAATAATGTTTATCTAAAACTGAGGTGTTACAGACGACAACTGTGTAGTACTACCTACGAGCACTAGTGGAAACGAGGGCTTTTGTTGATCCCGAAAAGGGGCTTTAACACCGGTTCTTCTACGAACCGGTGTTAAAGGGGGGGCCGTACCAGCGTGGCTGCTCTGCCACGTCGCCGGCGCCCCCCTTTGCAGGCTGCTCTGCCACGTCGCCGTTGTCACTCTGCCACGTCTAAACGCCGACGCCTAAACGCCGACGCCTCGGAACGATATAAAATAGCTTATAGCAAAGATATTATAATAGGCCACGCCTAAACCCTAACTGACCACCTCGCTCTCTTCCCAGTGCAGGAGCGTCTCGCCGCCGCCGCTTCGGAGCTCATAGGCCACGCCTAAACGCCGACGCCGCCCGCCGCCCGACGAGCCCGCCGCTAGCACCGCCGCCCGACGAGACCGCCGCATCCGCCCGACGAGCACCGCCGCCCGACGAGACCAACGTCACCCCACCGGTGAGCGCCACGTGTCTGCCACGTGTATGATTGCTGACTCAACCTGATTAAAACTTGTTTGCTCGAAAAATTGTACTACATGCATAGATTAAAACTTGTATACAAATTGGACCTCTGACTCATTTGTGTATTTATTTGTGTATTTTGGTATGAATAATATGTATATTTGTGTATGAATCCAAGTCCACTTGAATGTTTACACTCTTACTCTAGATAATATTATTGTTTTAGAAACTATGGATCCACTTAGTAGAAACCTTGAAGAAGAAGAAATAATGGAGAACATTATTGATGAGGACACCTCACAATATCTGAACTTGGAGGGACATGACGACGACAGCTCAAGTACTAGTCATGGAGAAGATGAAGACTCCGGTGAACGCAATTTAATGGTTACAAAGTCCGGCGAGGTATATGCATTGATTAAGCCTCAGCTGACTTCCACCAACAATCTTCTTCTACATGTATTAATTAACGCTTCTTTCTTCTTTTAGCCCTCTGGATCGACCAGCCAGCAACCATCTTCTTCTACGAAAAAGAGCAAGCGAGGCGCGAGCCAGCGGTTGAAAGATCGTGCAAAGTTCACGATCGAAGCAGTCCGTGTTGATGGCAGGCCGATGGAGCCCAAGAAGGCCGCAGACAAATTTATACGTCAGGCTGGTGTTCTTGTTAGGGACCAAATCCCAATCATAATTGAAAATTGGAATAAGCCAAAGAAGGGCGACGGTACCTTTGTCGATGACAGATCCAAAGAAACGCTTTGGAATTCGTTGTTGGTAAATTTCACCCTTCCGCCAGAGGAGGATGAAAACAACCCGGTTATAAAGAAAAAGGTCAAAGAGTGGACTCTAAAGAAGATGGCTGAGGCTTTCCGCAACTGGAAGACAAAATTGAACAAATTTGTCAAAGCTGGCGAGACTCCAAATTTCGAAGACGCATATTATGCGAAGATAAGACCTCACTGGCCCGAATTTGAGACATATAAAAAAAGTGCTATAGCTAAAAAGAGGTCAGAAACCAATACGCTTAATGCCCTGAAGAAGGAATATCACCAGAGGACGGGGTCAGGTGGCTACATATCTCAGAGGCCTAAGTGGGAGGAAGCTGAGAGGGCCCTGCGCGAGAGAGGGATCACACCCCAGACAGATGGGTGGGACCTACGTGCAAAGACTTGGTTCTACGGAATCGGGGCAAGGTTGGACCCAGAAACAGGTTTGTGTATCTTCCCAACCATCCTTGCCAAACCCGTCACTGAACTCATCACGGCATACGAGGAAACATCCGCCAGGACCTTCCATCCCGACAGAGAGAATGACCAGCTCACACGCGCCATCGGTAAAAAAGAACACCCTGGACATGCACGAGGCACAGGGGGTATGACGTGGAAGGATGGGTTTGCCGACTAGAGCGACTCTTACAGATGGCGCGGCAGAAAAGAAAAAGAGCGTACAGAGCGGATGACACAGATAGAACATGCACTTGCGGCGCTGCAGACGCAAGTGAATGCACAACAGAGCCATCAAGCTACCGGCCCATCTCAGCGGCATGAAGAGCCTGCATTGGAAGCTGCCCGCGGCCCAGACTCTGCGCGGAAAAGCAGTGTGGCTTCCACGGAGAACGTGCAGCCAACGCTTGAAATGACGGGTCCTCGATACCCCGTTGATGAGATCACGGAGAGCGAACACGCTGAGCTGCATGTGAGATTAATGGGCTTATCCATTAAGGTGGATGTCGGCTATGCCTTACCTCCTGTAGCTGGTGGAACTTACCACTGCCGACCGATTCCAGATGGATATGCTATTGTCGGGGTGGATGAGGTTGTGAAGGAATATGAGGAAGCACAGCTTGACCATGCTACAGGTGAAGGGGAAAATCAACTCAAATTTGCAGTGAAAACAACCATTCTTTGGAAGAAGGAACACATTGTGCTTCCAAATTGGAGGTCACTGGCACCCCCGCCGTCTCCGCAGCGTCAGCAGTCTGAGCCGCTTCAGCTATCTCCTGCGCGGCAGCCATCTCCGGCCCGTCAGCCATCTCCTGCGCGGCAGCCATCTCCGGCCCGTCAGCCATCTCCTGCGCGGCAGCCATCTCCGGCCCGTCAGCCATCTCCGGTGCTTCAGCCATCTACTCAGCGTAAGCGGAAGAGCACTGCCACGAGGAGCATCAGTAGCACTGCCACAAAGAAATCCGCAGGAAACCGTACGCCAAAGAGTTCAAAAAACTACGTCCCGCAGCCTTCCGCCAAGCCATTGCCGGTTTTACCGTGGAATCGCAATGACGAGGAGACCAATAGGATCTCGGGAGAACAGGTCAAGAAATTCTTTGCACCTAGACGGGCCGAGCCAAAGGAGAAAATAGATCCGGCGGTGGTGGAGAAGTTTTACAAAAATCTTTTGAAACCTGAAACCCCACTTGTGCCGGACTACGAGCGCCAGATTTTGAAGGCGGATGCAAGGCGCCGTAGGGAGACTGAAAGTAGCAGTCGTGAGGCACCCCAGAAAACAGTTCCCATGCTCGGAGAGCAGGAAAACCAATCGTGCGCCCCGCTCCAAATGTTTGACAAACGGGACGCTCCTCCCGTAGATGATTACGAGGCAGAGCTACAAAGAAAGGCCAATGAGATGGGGATGACTTACATTGCATACTTGAACGTCATGGGAGACAACTTGCCCAAATGCGATGTCAACCCCATATAGCCATGGAAGTATGGGAAGAATCTAGTCAAGAAAGAGGAGCTCAAGAATCTACCAACAAAGATGCGAAAATTGCACAAGTGGTACCTTCATTTCTGCAAGACGAGAAAATAAGAATGGATCACGGCGCATATAAGAGATCAGATTTTCTTGTGCGGAGACGACGCGATCGACTTCAACATTCAAGACTTGCATTTTCTATTCAATCAGAAGGAACTCGACAAATCTGCCATCAGCCTTTATTGTGTGTAAGTACTATTTCTGTAATTTTTATCTCATCTCATTCACTTCATTAATTGCATGTATATATATATGCTCACCATATATGTATATACTATTATGCAGGAAAAAGGTTATGGAATGGATGAAAGGAGGCCCTTTTGACATTGGGTTCGTTGACCCAAATAGAGTTCATGAAGAAGTGGTAAGAGACAAACCCGGGCAAACAGAAGATTACTTGCTAAAGTCTTTACTGAGACAACAAACCAAAAGGGAAATACTATTGCCTTACAACTTCTCGTGAGTACTGTTACCCTCTCTCTTGTACACATTCTGTTTCGGCTTACTCGATGTTAAGTGTAACTGATGATGAGTTATGCGTGCGTAGGTTCCACTTTATTCTGCTAGTCATTCAACCCGACTCAGGAAAAGTCCTTGTCATGGACTCGTTACGAAAAGAAAAAGAGCTATGGGCAGACTTTAGAGAGATGCTCCAGAGGTAATTTCAATCATATTATCGCACTAGATCGGCAACTTTCGTGACAATAAGTAATTAATTACTCCTTTATCCATTTTCTTTGTCGGACAGGGTTTGGAAAATGTTCACGGGCAGGGCCGTGGGTGAATGGTCAGAAGAACTAAAATTTGTAGACCAAAATGTAAGTAATACTAGCTAGCTTCCAATTCCATTATATCATGCTTTATTGATTATTATTTTGATTGAACTCTCTATTCTCGTAAAGTGCATGCATCAGGGACACGGCAATAACTTATGTGGGTACTATGTTTGCGAATTCATTCGCAACACGATATGTGCGACAGGCCAAGCCGCACTAGAACAACTTAGAGTAAGTAAACAAAGTCCACAAGATTATTTTATTACCATCAATTGTGTTGAGTTTTATTCTTATATATATATATTGACGGCCCATTCTTCATATATATTCAGATCGAACGGATGCGGGACCAACTCCTACCATTTGAACGCATACGAGCCATTCAAGAGGAATTGGCGGGGTTCATACTTGATGAGGTCGTCACGCCTGGCGGAGAACTCTTTAGATATCCACCAAAATGAACGATGACGATGTATGTGCCGATGACAATGTATGTGCCGATGACGATGTTTGTGTATAATAATAGTTGCTTAATTATTCATGTACTCGTATGTACCGATGACGATTTATAAGTATACCGCTCCCGATCGATTTCCCCTCGCTCCCCCCCCCTCCCGCAGAAATACGCCCAGAACGGGGCAGAGGCAGAAGTCTGCCGCGGCAGAGATTTAGGCCGTTTTCCTGCCGCGGCAGAGTTCTGCCGCGGCAGGAAAACGGCCTAAATCTCTGCCGCGGCAGAAGAACCTTTAACATCGGTTCCAGATACGAACCGGTGTTAAAGGGGGGGGCCTGAGGCCTGCGGCAGCCCCACGTGCGCCACCCTTTAACACCGGTTTGTATAAGAACCGGTGTTAAAGGGCCCCCCCTCTAACACTGAACCCTCAACAGCGGTTGGGGAACCGCTGTTAGAGGGCCCTCCCAACCGGAGTTAAAGGGGGGGCTCTGCACTAGTGATATAAGCCTACGAAGGTAGTACTAAGTAAATGAACTATCGTTAGTTCTGTGAATATAGGTGATACCTTTGATACGGATTGTAGATGCAATATAGTAGCTTTTTTATTAGAAAAAATACCTAGGTTTATCGAACCTTGGGAAACAATTGCAAAAAGGAATTGAGAAACTAATATAAGACTTGTTGATTAATTTTCTTTCTTTTTTGTTACTGGATCTTTCTAGTTTATTTTATATCTTTTGGTTATTTTCAATGATGGAGTTAGGTTCACAATATGCTATTTTATCAGAGATCCACTCCAAGTTTAGCAAGGCTCAGCCCGTATCTAAAAATCTTCATGTTCACCGTTTTAACCATAGTTTAAAACAGGCATAAAAAATTCAAAAATGATCCAAACAATGTAAAACCTTCAAGTGGTGTTATATTATGTAATACATTTACTAGAAAAAATATGAAACTTGCTATATTGATTGTATCTCAAAAAAATCTTTTTAGAAATGAGCTATCATGTTCGAGGTTTCAAGACTTCCTGACCAAACCACCAAATCGCGACATAGTTTGCGATAATATGCATATACTGTACACATAGTTTGTGGGAGATCACCACTTTCATCTTCAGGGATGCCGCCTTGCCAAACCCTGTGCATCTGATCTACACCAAGACATACTGCAACTGGGGACTTGGAATTAACTTGGCCATACATGAAGCCCTGTCTCGCCAGTGCCATCTTGTCAGACACCTACTGCCAGCAGATTCACCCTACCGTGACTATGGGAGGCGTGATGAAGATGGGCACATTGTGGTTACCCCGGGATACAGAAACAACATGCCGCCCCGTCGGAGGCACATAGAGTACATGGAAAGGGAGAATGGAGCTCTAGCTGAGAAAGTGATGATGATAAAGGAGATTGCAGATTTTGTCAGCAATGGTATGGTGGTCCAAGGACAGGAGATTGACACCTTGCATGAAGCTGTGGGAGTTCTGGAAAATGCCCTGATAGGCAGGGATGCAACCATAGCTCATCTTAATGGGACTGTGCAGGATAACACCCAGACCATACAACAGTTGCAAGGGACAGTCCAGGAAAGGGATCAAACTATTGAAGTTATGGCAGCCCAGATTGCCGCTCTCCAAGCACAGCTGAATCCACCCTCTGATGATGACAATGGAGATGGTGGCAAAAATGATGATGATGATGACAGTGGGAACGATGATGATGATGAGGACGAGGATGATGATGATGGAGACGATGATGGTGGAGGAGATGAAGCTGTTGCTGTTGCAGCAGAGAGTGAAGAAGAAGACGAGGATCCAGAAGAGGTGGAGTTTGAGATTTCAAGTGATGACTCAGGAGAGGTGTACACTCCTCCGCCATGGTTGAACCGTGGACAGAAGCGCCAACGCATGAGTGCAAGGACCTACCGCAACCTCTTCAAGAAGTAGATAGAAGTCCACCAATTAGTCCTCGTTAGGTAAAATCATTAGGATTAGTATCGATCGATGTAAGACTTAATTACTGTTAGTTTAAGAGTGTTTAGTTGCTTATTTGTGTACTCCAATATCCCAGGATTATTTGTGCGAATTTTATGAAAGAGTTATGGCAAGTTTGGTTAATATCTGTGTTATTCCTGCTGCAGTTTTCTGCTGATACAGCAGTACCGTACGATTTTTCATATTTTTCTGGTATCTGGGAGAAATCTGAAAAAAATAGGGCTGGTGCGAAACTCTCTGTACTGTATGTTTAAAAATCAGAATAATTTCCTGACGAGTTTAAGTCAGGTAGAAAAATTCGTGAACGCTGCTGGACTGTTCTGCCAGATTGCTGTTTTTTATGCTTTGTTGATCAACTGTTTATATAACCATTGCCAACTCTTCTAAAAACTACTTCAGTAGGTATATACTGCTAGGATAACCCCTGGGATATTGCTGGATCACTTGTTTGTTGATGTGTTGCTTGCTTGTGATTGTCTGCTATTGATTTGTTGTTGTTTGATCATAATGCATGGGTAGAATCCTGTTTTTGTAGTTGATTCTTCTAAGCTTACCTGTGCTGAACCGCAGATGCCTCCCTGCCGCCAACCCACTGAGTTGGAGCATCTCATGGCAGCTCAGGTACAGCTGACCCAAGTTATGACCCAGTTCATGGAAGCTCAGAACAACAACAACAACAACAATGGGAACAACCAGCCTCAGGGAGATGCTCTCACCAGGTTTCTGAGGCTAAGGCCAGCTAAGTTCTCTACTGCAACGGAACGATGGTTGCTCTCGACTGGTTGCGTTCAGTCAACAAGGATCTGGTAACTGTTGGATGCACTGATGCTGAGAAGGTGAGGTTTACCGCTCACCTACTGGAGGGACCAGCCGCTTCCTGGTGGGACACTTTTCAGATCACCCACCCGCTGGATACTGTGACTTGGGCAATGTTTGAGGAAGGTTTCAGGACCAACCACATGTCTTCAGGAGTTCTGAGCCTGAAGAGGAAGGAGTTCCGCAACTTGCGCCAAACCAACCGCACTGTGGCTGAGTACATTGAGGAGTTGAACAACCTGTCCCGTTATGCACCTAAGGATGTTGACACTGATGCAAAAATGAGGGAGAGATTCCTGGATGGCCTCAGTGACGAGCTTTCAGTGCAGTTGCTGGTGGTTTATTGCCCCACTTTCTAGGAGCTTATGGACAAGGCCAGGATCTTGGAAGGGAAGCACAAGCAGGTAGAAAACCGCAAGATAAAGAGCAGCAATCACCACTCTGGTTCTCACCACAAGTCTCGCACTTCTTATGATGGATACTCCAAGCATGGAGGGAGTGACCATGGGAGCCGTGACCGCCACAACCATGGGGGCGATGGACATCACCATGACAACCACAAGAGCAGCCACCACAGCCACAAGGGAGGACACACTCACCATTCTGGAGGACACGGTGGACATGACCGCAACCGTGATCGCAGCTTTGTGAAGAAGGATCTGAGTGAGGTGACATGCTTCAAGTGTGGCCAGAAGGGACATTATGCTGACAACTGTCCGGAGAGGAAGGGACTGAAGCCAACCAACAACCAGAAGGCCACAGTGAACCACATGAATGTGGAGGAAATCCCAGATGAGCCTGACCTTGTGATTGGTAAGTTCCAATCAACACTCACCCTGCGCTTATACTTTTTGATACTGGTGCATCGCATTCATTCATTTCAAGGGCATTTGTGGATAAGTATAAGTTACCTACTGAGTCTATAAAAGAGTCTATTAGAGTAAGCTCACCTGGAGGAGATATGATAGCTACCGCGGGATGCCGCGACTTAACTGTGAGGATTGGAGCACACAATTTCATTGCACATTTGGTAGTGTTGGAATCACAAGGGTTAGATGTTATTCTGGGTATGGATTGGATGTCTATGCATGGGGGACACATAGATTGTGCACAGCGAGCTGTTTCACTCAAAACCCCGGATGGTAAGAGAATTAGGTTCAAGTCGGCTGTGCGACCGGGAAGGTGTAAGCTGAATTCTCTTAATGGGGTTAGCATGGATACTGTGCCTGTGATTAAGGATTACCCCGACGTGTTTCTGGAAGATCTGCCAGTGATGCCACCTGACAGGGAAGTGGAGTTTCTCATCGATCTGATGCCGAGAACAGGACCTATTGCAAAGAGACCATATAAGATGGATGCGGATGAGCTGAAGGAATTGAAGAAGCAGCGGAAAGAGAAGTTGGACAAGGGATTCATTCAGCCTAGTTCGTCGTCATGGGGTGCACCCGTTTTGTTTGTGAGAAGAAAGACAGTAGCAAGAGATTAGTGGTGGACTATCGCTCGTTGAATGAAGTAACCATCAAGAACAAGTACCCTCTGCCGAACATAAATGATTTGTTTGATCAACTTGAAGGAGCAAAGGTGTTTAGCAAGATTGATCGGCGATCGGGCTACTTCCAATTGAAGATCCAGGAGGAGGACATACCAAAAACCGCTTTCACCACTAGGTATGGTTTATATGAGTATACAGTTATGTCTTTTGGACTAACGAATGCCCCGGCATATTTCATGACCATGATGAACAAGGTATTCATGGAGTACTTGGACAAGTTCGTGGTGGTGTTTATTGATGACATACTGATATATTCCAAGGATGATGCTGAGCATGGGAAACATCTGCGACTGATTATGGAGAAGCTGAGGGAACACAAGCTGTATGCCAAATTCAGCAAGTGTGAATTCTGGCTTAACACTGTTGGATTTCTTGGACACGTGGTGTCAGGAGAAGGAGTCGCTGTTGATCCAAGCAAAGTGACTGCAGTGACTGAGTGGGAAGCACCCAAGAATGCGGGAGAGATTCGAAGCTTCTTAGGTCTTGCTGGATATTACAGGAGATTTATTGAAAACTTCTCCAAGATTGCTAAACCAATGACAGAACTTCTAAAGAAGGAGAGGAAGTTTGAATGGACGGATGCGTGTGAAGCTAGCTTTCAGGAACTGAAGCGTCGACTAGTGACTGCACCTGTTCTGTGTTTACCAGATCTTCAGAAGGATTTCCAAGTGTACTGTGATGCTTCTCGACAGGGACTTGGCAGTGTGCTGATGCAAGATGGGAGAGTGGTGTCATATGCCTCACGGCAACTTAAACACCATGAGCGGAATTACCCCACGCATGATTTGGAATTAGCATCAGTGGTTCATGCACTCAAGGTATGGAGGCACTACTTAATGGGAAAACACTGTGATGTGTACATCGACCACAAGAGCCTGAAGTACATATTTACACAGAAGGAACTGAACATGAGACAAAGGAGATGGTTAGAACTTATCAAGGATTATGATATGAACCTGCAGTACCACCCAGGAAAGGCCAATGTAGTAGCAGATGCTCTGAGCCGGAAGGTTTATGCCAATGGATTGACAACTGGGGCATTGCCCAAGGATTTGTGCAAGCAATTCAAGGACCTTAGACTAGAGGTAGTGTCTGAAGGATATTTGGCAGTAATGGAAGTCCAACCAACGCTACAGGACAGAATTAGGAAGTCTCAAGTGGGAGACAAAGAGATTGATGAAGTGAAGGAAAAGATGAAGGAGGATCGAGCAAGGGGATTCCGCGAGGATGAGCAAGGAACCTTGTGGTATGAAGATCGTTTGTGCGTTCCCAACGATCCGGAGATAAGGAAGTTGATTCTGCAGGAAGCTCATGACTCACCGTATTCCATACATCCGGGCAATACGAAGATGTATATGGACCTAAAGGACAGATTCTGGTGGAACAACATGAAGGGAGACATGGCTGAACATATTGCCCTATGTGATGTATGTACCCGAGTGAAGGCGGAACACCAGAAGCCAGCAGGACTGCTACAACATTGCCCGTGCCAGATTGAAAATGGGATAGAGTGGGAATGGATTTTATCACAGGATTTCCCAGGACCAGGTTAGGATATGACTCCATTTGGGTGGTGGTCGACCATTTGACCAAGGTAGCCCACTTTATACCGGTGAAGACGACCTATACGAGTGCAAAGTTGGCCAAGATTTATATGGACAGGATTGTGTGCCTACATGGAGTTCCTAAGAGTATTGTATCTGATAGGGGCACCCAGTTTACCTCACACTTTTGGCGCCAGCTGCACGAGTCATTGGGGACTAAATTGGAGTTTAGCACAGCGTTTCACCCCCAGACTGATGGACAGACCGAGAGGGTAAATCAGATTTTGGAAGATATGCTGAGAGCTTGCGCCTTGGCTCATGGTTCTAGTTGGGATGAGAATTTGCCGTATGCTGAGTTTTCCTACAACAATAGCTATCAAACCAGCATCAAGACGTCACAGTTCAATGTGCTATATGGGAAACGGTGCCGGACACCATTACTATGGGATGGAGTAGGAGAACGTCAGTTGTTTGGGCCTGATTTGATCAAGGACGCTGAGGAGAAGGTCGCCTTGATTAGGGACAGACTGAAGGTAGCACAATCAAGGCAGAAGAGCTACGCTGACGCCAAGCGCAAGGAAGTGGTGTATGAGATAGGTGATAGAGCATACATCAGAGTGTCGCCACTTCGTGGAATTAAGAGATTTGGAATTAAGGGTAAGCTGGCACCTCGGTTTATTGGACCATACCAGGTCTTAGCACGCAAAGGAGAAGTTGCTTATCAGTTGGAGTTGCCAGAGGCTCTGTCCGCTGTTCATAGCGTGTTCCACGTGTCCCAGCTGAAGAAGTGCCATCCGGAGATGGTGGATACACCATCGAGAGACACTGTGCCACTAGAGGAGGTTCAGCTTGAAAACGACTTGACCTATGAGGAGAAGCCGGTCAAGATTCTGAAAACAGCGGAGAGGATTACCCGTACCAAGACGATCAGGTTTTGCAAGGTGCAATGGAGCCACCACACCGAAGAGGAAGCCACCTGGGAGCGTGAGGATGACATCCGAGAGGACTACCCACACCTTTTTGCTAGCCGCGCCGAATCTCGGGGACGAGATTCATCTAAAGGGGGTTAGTCTTGTCACATCCCAAATTTTAGATTTGGTTCTGCATATCATTCATATCATTGCATCATGTTTTCCATGCAAAACCTTCGATTGAATTGATTCCGACAAAGCACTACTTTCAAAACCCTATTTTGTTTTACTAAAATGCTCCTACGAGGGAGTGTACTAGGACTTCTGCTTTCCACCCTTGTAGACTAGTGGAATAAGATACCACATGTTCCTAGGTTGATCTCCTAGTTTTTACAAAAATTTAGGAATGAGAATCGCTCAATTCGGAGTCCGTATGAAGGATTTACGATGGGAAAAGCTAAACAGAAATTAGAAAAATAAAAAGAACAAAAAAAAAGGGGCAGCGCAGCCGCTGGGCCGAGCCGGCCCAGCCGCAGCAGCCAGCAGTGCGCGCAGCCGCCGCCGCCGCCCGCGCCCGCGCCCTGCCACCGACAGGTGGGGGCCACCTGTCGGCGCCGACTTCGCCGCCGCCTGCCGCGTTTGGCACGGACTCCAACCGCTGCCGCTGATTCCGGGGAGGACTCTGTGTGGACCCCTTCTTAGCCCGCGCACGCCCCTGGCCCTCCCCTATCGCGCCGCCAGCTCCCCCATCGCGAGCCGCCGCCGCCGTCTCGCAAATCTCGCCGCCGCGCGCCACCCTCTCTCTCCCGCGCCTCGCCCGCGTCTCCCCGCAGCGCGCCCCCGCGACCTCATCTCGCCCTGACCGCCCCCTTCTCCCCTCCCCGCAGGGAACCGCCCGCCGCCGCCGCCGCGGACGACCCGCCGCCGCCGCGGACGACCCGCCGCCGCAGCTTCGGCAAGCCGCCGCCGTCGCCGCCGTGACCGCCTGCCGCCTCCACGAAGCCGAGGAGCCCCGACCTCCCCGACCCCGTACGCCGCCCCACCGCCGCCGGAGACCACCGCTGCCGCCGCCTCGAGCTCGCCGCCGCCGCCCTCCGGTGAGTCCTTGCCGCCACCCCTCCTTGGCCGTACGATCTGCCACGAACGGCCCAGATCGGCCGTTGAACAGTCAACGCGGGAAGCTGACTGGTCAACTGCCAGTCAGCGTGCCATGTCAGCCGCCACGTGGGCCAGTCAACAGTCAAAGTTGACTGGGTATTTTTTTTAATTGAATTAAATGGCAGATTCTTGTATAAACTTGTAAAATCGATATCTTGAGTTCTACTAGGCTAAAAATTGCAAATAAAATATGTGTAGATTCAGTAAGTCGTGTAGAATCTTGTTGTACCATTGCTTTACACTTTTGCAGCAAGAATTTGTCCGGAATAATTAAATGATTTAGTTGCGTTTTTGGAGTAATTAATTCGTAGAAAAAGTTCTATAACTCCCAAAATTGCAAATAATATGTCCCTGGATTCAGTAGAATAAGGGGAATCTCAAAGTGTATTAAAAAGATAGGCTTACAGTAAAAACTTTTGCAGAAACTATTTAGTGGCTTTCTGCAGTATTTTAATTACTCAGGGAGTTTTATAATTCCTTTTCGAGAAATTCCAATTGGTACTGTTCCTATTCAGTAATGCCTATACAGTAGAATTTTCCCAAGATTTTACAAACAATATGTTAACTGTAGTGATTTATTTGGGTTCTAGCTCTAGTTTTGAGCATTATAAATTGCATAATGGTTTCCTTGCGCTAAAATTATTTTCCATGCATGCATTCAGTAACTTTACTGAATAAGATTATGTGGTGCTGCTGTAGCATCAATCCACTTGTCATGCATACGTCTTGCATCATCTTTGCTTGCATATGCTTGTGGATGGTTTGTTTATGAATGCAATTGTATCGTGTAGATTGTGACGAGTGCAACGCTTGCTCGTGTGTGGATTGTTCTTCCGACCGCTACAACCAAGGCAAGTAGATGCTAGCTTGTTCATGATATCGTCCTACTATTTTCAATGCATTGTCGTGTATTTTGTAGATGCATAAGATACTATCGCTATGCTATGTCCTATTATGTGGTAGGGCTCTCCTTTTAGATGAACCACCGTTGGTAGATGTGCTTAGCCATGCTATGATGAACGAGAGCTGGGTTACATCTCTGAAGGTTGTTTCTAAATGTGTTGGTTTGCGAAAACTAAAACAACTTAATCAATGAATCTCTTGGGTGTGATGGGATTGATAAATTTTGGTGGTATCATTGCGGAAAGGCACCCAGGTATCAAGAGAAAATGATTGTCTTCTTTATGTTGTAGCTTACGTGTACAACCATGTGCCAATAATGAAATGGGCGGTTGGTTGGACTTAGTAGGTTGTGGTAACTCGAACCCGCGTATACAGAGATGTAGAATTTTGGTAGGTTGGACCGGTGCGCGTCGGGATTGAGGAGCTACTTTCCGAACGGTCTCTTCTTGGACTTCTCCCTATCATCACCCAAAATGAGAGTGATGGTACGAGCTGGACTGGCCAAGTCACATGGGTAAAGTGTACTAACCCCCGCAGGGTGTATAATCTAATCGATTAGCCGTGTCCCCGGTTATGGACGTCTGAGTTGCTTGATATTGATTCTATGACATGTTTCTCGCTCATTCTAATTTCTTAATTGCTTTAACTTTGTTGGGTTAACTTAATTGGGATCTTTTCAAAGAAAATCAAAAACTGTTTATGAAAGTAGGACAAAGGTATTTCCAAATGCAAGCTAGCCACAGCTCCACTTGCCAGATATGCATGTAGATGTTAGCATTATTGTCTCCTTTACTAGCTCTACTTGCCATACATTCCATGTATTGACCCTTTGGGGCTGCTACATTTCATGTTGCAGGATATTCCGATTCTGAGTAATTGATATAGGCCACGGCACTCCACTCGGCACTTGTTCACTTGTGGGCAATTTGAAGAATGGAGGATTTGCTTTATTTATGTTGCTACCTGAATAATTTGAGCTAGCCTTGAGCTAAGCTTTTATTGTAATGATGGTACTCTGGATTTTCGTTAATTATGATACACGGATATTTTGCTATGTTATTCATCTTATTCTATTGTGGGCCAATGAACCGATCCAGGGATTGGCATGTCACACAGAAGCCACGGTCTTTTCAGAACCGTGGTGTTACATGTAGAAACATGCCACACAATAAAAATATTGAGTATATCGAGTCACTGTATCATCGAAAAAAGCTTTCGTCCTGCTATATTAATACAGTAACCAACCGTGTATCTTGAGCCAAGTCATCGCCATCGTATCTTGAGCCAGGTCATCTCGAGGGGGAAAGCGCCATCTTGGCACGCCTGCCGAGCATCGGGTCGTTGGTGACCAGCGAACCGAACCCCCCGCAGCGAAATAGGATAGGGGTTCCCGCCTGACTCTTTATCTAATATAAATAAACAAATATTGACTCATTGACTTCTTGAGTCAATATTTAGCCCCAATTTATCTAATAAACAAACATTAGTGGAACCAGGGGTTCCCTATATTCTGAATTATAGGACTAATTTGGCAAAACTCTAGGATCAAGGTGGTTGCTTATTGGGTGTGAAAAACGAGAGAGGAACAAGAATTCAGCTATGATGTAGAGTAGTACTCTAATTAGCCCACCTTGGTATCTATGTTATACCCAAAACGCAGACTAAAGAGAGAGGAAGTATTCGCATGAATCCCAACAATTCCAATAAATAATGGAATTTAGCCTTCTTCATGCGTGTCGTCCACGCATGCACCCGTCAAATCCTTCCTCAAGTGGATCAGCACCTCCCTCCTCCTTCGTTTTCACACGGTCATGCAGCAAAACTCAATCGCTTCCGACACAAGGAATCTGAACACGTGAGAAAACAAATAGGGAGAGTAATTAAAGGGATTCAATCGGGACAATTCTGGTCCGGTTTATTAGGCGTGTAGTTTAAGAACACCTTTGATCAATAATTTTGGTCAATAAATTTTATATAATATGTCATAAAAATTTACATCATTGGATTCAACTTTAAAAGTAGTTTCTAATTGTATATTTTTTGAGACATATATTGTATATTTTATTGGTCAAAGATTTTTTTTTAAACTACCCGCGTGCCTAATAAACTGGACCGGAGGGAGTGCATCAGCCTATAATTTTTCAAAATAACTACATAAGCATGAGTTGCCCAATATTCCGGAATGGAGGAAGTACATCCGTGGCTCTGAATCAAAGCTTTAAGACTTGTATTTTTTTTAAAGTCAAACTATAAAAAGTTTGATAAAACTTTTAGAAAAAAGTATCAAGAACTTTGATAGGATATAGATACCATGTAAAAAATAGGTTTTATTGTGTATCAAAAGTATTTTTATTTTTATTTTGTCAAACTTTACATAGTTTAACTTTTGGAAAAGAAATATAAGCCTACGAAGGTAGTACTAAGTAAATGAACTATCGTTAGTTCTGTGAATATAGGTGATACCTTTGATACGGATTGTAGATGCAATATAGTAGCTTTTTTATTAGAAAAAATACCTAGGTTTATCGAACCTTGGGAAATAATTGCAAAAAGGAATTGAGAAACTAATATAAGACTTGTTGATTAATTTTCTTTCTTTTTTGTTACTGGATCTTTCTAGTTTATTTTATATCTTTTGGTTATTTTCAATGATGGAGTTAGGTTCACAATATGCTATTTTATCAGAGATCCACTCCAAGTTTAGCAAGGCTCAGCCCGTATCTAAAAATCTTCATGTTCACCGTTTTAACCATAGTTTAAAACAGACATAAAAAATTCAAAAATGATCCAAACAATGTAAAACCTTCAAGTGGTGTTATATTATGTAATACATTTACTAGAAAAAATATCATACTTGCTATATTGATTGTATCTCAAAAAATTCTTTTTAGAAATGAGCTATCATGTTCGAGGTTTCAAGACTTCCTGACCAAACCACCAAATCGCGACATAGTTTGCGATAATATGCATATATTGTACACGCATGCGCATCATGTAATTAGCACGTTGAGTGAGAGGGTGGACACCGAGGCACACCTCCTTAACATTATAAAGATAAAATAAACAATAAGCATTAACACGAGTGTAAGTACATAGTCTCTCAGTTTCATAATATAAGATGTTTTAGTGTGTAAGTTCAGTCCGAACCTAAACACTAGTAAAAGATATCTACATATACATTTGTTTCATAAAAAATAAAATATCTTATATTTTGGAAGGAAGGTAGTATATACATGTATTTTTTTATTTTCGTCTTAATGAACTCGAGTATATAATACTCGTATGACGAGAACATAACGAGGTATAATCCTGTGGGTCGCTTGCGGTATCTGCTGCAACCACGTACGTCAATGCTTGAGAACGTCGGGAATGTGGACCGGATATCTGTGTATGGACGTAGCCCACGGCCCGTTGGCGTTGGGCGCGGGCTGGATGCACTCCCACGCGGCGCTGTTGCATGCTTGGCTTTTCGGAGCCGAAGCCGATCATCCAGACGCGGTCGCCTTTTCGCATGCGGCCCTGCTTAGCTTCTATGTAGGCTAGCTCATACCACAGCGAGCTACTGGACGTATTCCCGAACGGGCTTATAGCTCCTATGCGACGTCTTTACATAGAATTGGAAGGAAAGCGACACCGTTGAAAAGAATAGCTCGCATGCGACGGTTGTGAGGTAGCTAATATCCCAAGGCCACACGGGCCTTAAAACGGTCGTAAGGACACATTTAACTTTGTTCCAATATTAGGGTTAAGCCAAACCGGTTGGTTGGGACAGCAAGTCAAACCAACCGCTTCCGACCGAGAGCGCGCGTAACACTGACTGTAGCTTCCCCGACGGCGGCGGCGGACCTCACCCATCGTTCTCGGCGCCGGCGGCGGCGCCACGGCAATTAATTTAGGCGGCGGCGCTTTCGTTCGACGACGAAGGTGATGAGTGCCATTTGAAAGCTAATTCCTCTCCCATTCTTCTCAATTCGAGATCTGAGCGTGCCCATTGATGCTAGATTGTGGAGGCGAGGGTGTGCTGAACGGGGCGAGGGGGAACGATATGGAGCATGGAGAGGGGACTTCTAATCGGTATATCTCGTATCTCTGCACTTAATTTCTCTAAGGTTGAGCTCTTTGTTCGCTTCCGCTAGCTCACAGTGCCCGCCAAAAACAGGGGAGACGATGTTGCGCGCCAAACCTTCGAATTTCGCATCAATTTCTTTCCCTCTAGGGCTGTTTTAGTTGATGGCAGCACGCTGTTGCCTGCCAAAACCCACCGGCGAGCAGCGACGGGCAACACGGAGAGCCGGGAGGCTCCCAGGACTGCTGGTGGGCCCTGGTCCCTCGGGCAACGGCCCGCAAAACTCCGGCACACGTCCTGGCTGGTTCGAGGGCGTGCCACCTGACCTATACCTGATCAGGAAGGTGAAAGATTGCTTCGATTGGTTTCCTGCATGGCAAACAAACATACGTAAAATTCAAGCCGTGACCGGCTTTCAGGTTTCCCTGTGAATCGGCTCTTGGAGCCGATTATCCCATGGTTCTGCATTAGATCTATGATAACATGGGGTTTTGCTTCATCAATACAAGTTAAATCGATCTACGACAGTTTAATGTTTTCACCACGTAATTGGAACATCCTACACGTAATTGAGCCTGGTAAATACAAAAGATGATAGAAAACTAACCCTAGAGAAGGCCTAACAACCGACGTAAAGTCAATTCCCGGAACAACTCCTCTCGAATTAGCAAACCATATCTTTTCGTATTACTGGATCGTTCAACCCGTTTGCAAGGCCTGACTACGTGGATATCAAACTAAACCTTGGAAAGCAAGGCAAAACTATAACGGATCAAATCGACTGAATAAAGATCAAGCAAGATGCTACCCTTATACCCAAAAAGGTGTAAAGGCAACGAGATAAGCAAAGGCGGCATAGCTAAGCAATCATAGCAGAAAGTACCGATGCTAGCCTAAACAAATCTATGATAAAAGTATTACTCGCCATCAACAAGGCTTCAGCACGAGTAACACCAAATAACGCATAAGTAGATACTGCCTAGATCGCAAGATGCGATCTAGGCAGCATGACACTTACCCGAAAGAAAAACCCTAAAAACAAGGGGTGGCGATGCGCCGAGATTGTGTTTGTTGTGAACGTGATTGTCCTCTTTTTCTCAATAACCTTAGGTACATATTTATAGTCCGGAGACTTCCTATCTTTGGAATAAACCTAGCAATCCTATCTCTTTACTTAAACCGAAACGTAACCTACTACAACATAAGATACACGGGCAATTTAGCCCAATTCCACGCACAAGGCCGATTCAACAACACGTTGCATATATGTATCTTCCAAGCCCATCTTGATTACGGCCCATCTCCTCCTTTGGCCAAAATATGGCGATAACACATGCCCCCTGGTTTTGGCAATAATAATTCCAAAACCACTCTGTTGATGTTTTCTTCTTCCCTTCTTCCTCTTTTTTTTTGTATCGGGTTACGCGTTGCAGAGCAGAATCGTCACGCCACCCCCTCATCATGATGCCCTGTCTTCTCAACTCCTCCGCAGTGTATGATTTGACCGTTTTGGCACCACATTATGGAAACTGCTATGGCATTGAACCGTCTTCCACTATTCCCCTTATTTAAATTCATCTAAGCAGTTTGCAGCCCCCATCTTCCTCCCTTAGCCAAAAAACCCTCTTCCTCCGCCGAAAAAACCCTCTTCCTCCGTCATGGCCTCCTCTTCTTCCGCCCTTTCCTCCCAGTCTTCCAACACCATTAGCGACCGGGAGCCGACGCCGGAACACCCGCCCACGGCGGCGTACGAGACTCTCGCCCCACAATGGTGGGACGAGAGGGATTGGTATTTCGCCGCTTGGTCGGAGGACGACGCGTCCCTGACTGACGGCGAGGAGGGCCTGCAGTTCCTCATCGACGAGGAACTGGAGGCGGAGAGCAGCGACGACGCCTGGTCCTGGGACGACGTCGAATCCTCCGACGAGGAGGAGGAGTCGGAGGAGGACACCTCCTCCGATGAGTATCCACCGGTGAAGCGCTTCCGCGCCGGGTCCAGCGAGGACACCGAAGACGACGACGAGGACGAAGAGGCCCCCGCTGGCATCTTCAGCAGCAGCAGCGAAGACGACGCCGGCAGCAGCGCTGATGACAGCGAACAAGGCGACGGCGAAGACAGCGGCGACGACCTCGACCTCTAGATTAGGAACTAGTAGTAGTAGTAGTAGATTTCCTTTTGTAAGCAATCAGCTCCACTGTAAATAATCGTCTTTTGAATGAACGAAGATTGCTTTTTCCAACTCGCCTTTTGCCGATAGTCAAAATAAGTCAACACTCCAGAAGCCGATAGCAATGTATCGGCTTTCACCATGCTAGCTCATATGGTCAACCAAGTCAGAGCCCAACGAGCCGATGGTAACACATCGACTTTCCCCACAATCGTTGACAAAATCAACTTTGGTCTCATATTGAGATAAATCTGAGCGGCCACTCTCTAACCTCAAACGGTAACCTGCGACCCCCTTCAAAAAGGCTAAACCAGATCTCCAATTTCCTCATCGCATAGCTCGAGCTTACAGCGACAAGAACCCTCGATCCCCAATCGCATAGATCCATCTCTGCCGGCAAACAAGATGGCGGAATCGTCCAATATCAACACAGCGGTCTCTGGTCTGAAGGTATGCCTGCTCCTCGTAATCTGAACACGGCGCTAGAATTAATAGCAAACACCTGAATTAATGCCTTATTCCACCATTAAATTTTTTAGGTTTCAGACATCCTGCTGCCGCATCCTTCTCTCCCAAATTCTCTCTGTCTTGGCCCCCGGACAGAATCTAGTCCTGCTCATCTGATCTCTTGCGAGGCAAATAGAATCCCCTTCGCAAGCCAAAACCTAGATTTGAATTCTTGGGCCGACTGCTTGCCAGCCTGGCCTAATCCTCCTAAACATTGGGTCCCTTGGTTCATCAGGGTAGCCAAAAATTACCAATCTCAATGGGAAACCACAGGAATAGCTGACGCCTTGCATTTGTCATTGTCTCCCCTGGAGAAACATGAAAATCTTCTAAAAACCATCGGCTATTTCTGGTCCGATGCTCTGAACTGCTTCATGTTTGGTCATGGCCCCATCACACCAACTCTGTTAGACGTGGTGATGATTACTGGTCTGGACGTTACATCACCCAATCCCTCTGCTTTTAAGTTGACAAAGGTCCCCTACAAGCTTTCTTCCAAAACAGACTGCACGAACTGGGGTGCCTATCTTCAAAAACACATGAAAACTAAAGGCCCTGTCACAGAGAAAGAACACACGGCTTTCCTCAACTTCTGGCTGGAACATTTCATATTCTGTGGCCCTTCCCTGGCTCCAACCAAGAATTACCTCTCCTTGGCCCACGAACTTGCCAAAGGCACTCAACTTGGCATCGGCAAACTGTTCCTTGGAGAAGTCTATCGATATCTCCAGTTGATGTCTGTCAAATTATTCTCCGGCCTAGCAGTCAAAACAGGAGGTCCTTGGTGGTTCATTCAGCTATGGGCCCAGCTGTATTTTCAAAACCATGTCCCAAACTTCCCCCTTTTGGCGAGTTGCACCTTTCCAAATGTCAAAGGGAAGCAGATCCGATGCACCAGCTATGGCCAAGCTCTGTACAGACTGCCAGGTAGCAAACTGATCCCTCAGGAAGCATCCAAATGGTTCAGCATTTTCTTCCAAGGCCTGGATAATCCTATCTTTTTTCCTTACACGGAAGAATCGGAACATTTTGAAAATCCACTCTCCTTCAGGCTAGACAACTTTGCCGATGACACCAGCACTCGGCAGCTGTTTTCTACTGTGATCCGTCCCTGCTTTCTTCCAGTTGGCATGAGCACATCCAATAGAATAATCAAGCCTGGATATGAATTCTACCAGCCAGTCGTAGTGGCTCGGCAATTTGGCCTTGGGCAAGTACCTCCCCATTTCTTTCTCCACCATCTTACAGAGAGCAGAGCTGACCTGCCCAATCCTCTCACCAGTCAAAGGTGTTATTCCTTCTTCGATGGTCTAACCATCCCAATTCCCAACAACCTCATCTTTACCTCATCAACCGATGGTTTTGAGAACTGGTGGGCGATGTGGAAGACTCACGCCTTCAGGAGAGCTCTGGGACCGTTGCTGGCACAGCTCGATGCTGACCACGATATCCCCGTAGAACAGGTACTATTACTTGTAAATTTTCTTGATGCTGCTCCCAAATGATCCTTCTAATAACCCGCTCTGTCTCCTTGCAGCAACAAGATGGTCCTGAACCTACACACGATGATGGTTCCCCCTTCGAATTCTTCCCACCAGCTCCTGTGGTCCTTTTCTGCAAAAATTCGCCACCGTTTAAAAAGGTCGTGATGCAGAACCAGCCGATACCACCACAATCGGCTTCCAGGATCCAAGCCACTCGAGTTCCCACTAAAACAAGAACAGTGGTGAGGAAGGTAGCTGCCAGGAAGACTTTGAAGCGCCGGAGCCCTTCTCCAGAAAGTTCGCATGTATGCTGATCCATGCCTTGGTCGATCTCCTTCATCCTTGCAAACATGTTTGTGCTTACTAGCTATCCTTTCTTACAGGCTTCCATCGAGGACACCTCCAGCGAGGACACACCATCCAATCGAGGAGAATTGGGTCCAACAGACTCCGATAGGACCATCACACCGAGCCAGCCAGATTTGCCACAATCGGCTCCCAGGAAAAGGTCAGCTCCTGAACCTGCTGCCCCCCGATCATCAGTCGAGGCGGGGCCCGTCGTGAGCCCCAAAAGGGCTCGCAAGGAACTGCAAACTCCTTCGTCGAGCCAGGAGGTTTCGAAACATCACTCTCTATGCTCTTACCAATTGTTTTTTTATCTGCCGATTCATCACTATTTATATCGGCAAGCACCTTCCATGCAGGCGACTGACACTCCTAGTGGGAAAGCCGGGGAAGTGCCGATGTCTACCGCAGGGCCGGATCTAGGAATCCCTGAAGGTGCAACTGAAACGGTTACCATTTTGGCCAAGCCCCCAGCAACAACACACAAGCCGATGGTTTCGTCATCTGCTATCCCCTTGACCTTAGGAGAGGTACGTTCGCTTCGTTCGGCTCTTCCTTCCGTGTTGGACGCATACTGACGCCATTTCGGCCTGCAGGGTTGTGATATCTCAGGTCTGCTAACGTTCGACCCTGAAACCATCGAACCAGCTCTCCCTGCTGCTGACGATGAACCACGAGCAAAGGCTGTTCTACCTCAATTCCAGCGTCTCAAAGCCTTGCTGTCCTCCCCGATCGAGAAGTTGATCGAGGGCTCTGAAGAGGTGCAGAGTGTTCTTGCTGAAATCAAGGACCAACTTCCAGTAGCACTGCAGGTGAAGCTTTGGCCAGTTGTAACTCTGTCTTTCTACGGGTCAAGGGTGAAGTTGGCTCGCGAGAGGCTTAATCTGCGCCGCGCCCAACTCCCACTGAAGGCCAACATTGCAGACAAATGTCAGCAGCTCAACGAGAAAAAGGCGTCTCTAGACGCCAAAACTGATACCTCTGTCAGCACCGCCGAGCTCGCATCCTTGAAAAAGGAACTGGGAGATCTTGAAGAGAAGGTCCGGGCGACTAAACAGCTCATCCGTGACAAAGAAGCATTCATCGCCCGCTCCCAAGACGAAGCAGAAGGTCTCAAAGCTCAGCTGAAGACTGATCTGGCGGAAATACGTGCCCTGAACAAGCAGCTAGTGACGGGCAAGGACGAAGACGACGAAGCCGAGATCGCCAAGGTGGATCGTGTCCGTGCTGATGCCCTCCACGCCTTCGAGGCATTCCTTCAGTAGCTTCTTTACGTAAACTGGCACCTGCTCGTAGCAGTTTGAACCTCTAGAGTCGATGGCTGTGCATTGGTTGTATGTTTTTTTATTGGCCGATTTCATGTATCCGCCCCCATATTTCAGTGTCCATCATCCCACATGCTTGGGAAATATTTCTTGAGGTGTTGCCCGTTGACAGCCACTGGGAATTTTACGCCATCCAGCTCCTCAAGCATGTACGCGTTTCCCCTTAAAACTTGATCGACCCTGTATGGCCCGTGCCAATTTGGAGACCATTTACCATATGCTGCATCCTTAGTCCCCAGTGGCAACACAGCTTCCCATACCAGATCGCCAACGTGGAACTCCTTCGGTCTCACCTTCTTATTATATGCACGAGCTACCTTGGCCTTGTTCTCTTTGATTTTCTCAAGCGACCACAGCCTAAGCTCAATTAAATCCTCAACACTGTCACTCATCAGGGCCGTATATTCTTCAGTCGTTAGATCGTTCTGAAAGGTGACACGCCTCGATCCAGCCGTAATTTCCCAGGGCAATACGGCTTCTTGTCCATAGACTAGATGGTATGGCGAGGTTTTTATCGCTCCATGACATGACATGCGATAAGCCCATAAAGCCTCTGACAAAACCTCGTGCCAACGCCTAGGGTGCTCATCGATCTTCCTCTTGATCAGCTTGATAAGGCTCCGGTTGGATGCTTCAGCTTGCCCATTTGCTTGAGCATAGTACGGAGATGATCGGATCAGCTTAATTCCCGTGTCCTCACAGAACTCTCTAAACTCGTAAGAAGTGAAGACCGAACCTCCATCGGTCGTGATCGTTTGGGGGATCCCGAATCTATGAATAACATGTTCTTTCACAAAATCGATAACATCCTTTGAGCTCACTGATTTCATAGGGACGGCTTCAACCCATTTAGTGAAATAATCCGTAATGGCCAAAATCCACATGTGGCCTTTGCTTGATGGAGGATTGATCTTGCCAATCATATCCATGCCCCAACCTCGGAATGGCCAAGGTTTGATGATGGGGTTCATTGCTGACGCGGGCACCATCTGAATTTTTCCAAATTTCTGACATGCTTGACACCCTTTGTAGTACTTAAAACAGTCCTCAAGCATGGTGGGCCAATAAAACCCTGATCGCCTGATCAACCATTTCATCTTGTGAGCCGATTGGTGAGTTCCACAGGCGCCTTCGTGTACCTCGTGCAGGAGCCGATTGGCCTCGGTTGGCCCTAGACATTTGAGCAACAACCCTTCCAGAGTACTGTAGAACATGTCGTCCCCGATAAGCACGTACTTCATGGCCATGTACCTTATCCGTTTAGGTGCCCCCCGAGCCGAATCTTTCAAGTAATTGAAGATATCGGCTCTCCAGTCGTCCGTCTCCAGGAACTGAACTTGAACATCAGTTCCCTCTGCTACGTCCTTGTAGCCTGAAGCCATTTGTGCGAGATCATTTGCCTCTGTATTCTGCGATCGCGGGATCCAGTTAAAGTTTATGTACCGGAACTGTGCCATGAGCTCACGGCATTGCAACCATAATGGGAAGAGCGACTCGCTCTCACACTTGTATTCCTCCGTGAGCTGGGAAATCACCAATTTGGAGTCTCCAAAAATTTCCACTGCCTCTGCCCCAGCTTCTATGAGCAACTCCATTCCCTTGTGTATCGCCTCATACTCGGCGACGTTGTTGGTGCACGGGGTAGCTAGCCTGATGGAGAAGGAATATGTTGCCCCCCGGGGCGACACGAGTAGAATGCCAATGCCGCAACCATCATCACAAACCGATCCATCGAAAAACACAGCCCACGCTCGTATAGACAGCGCTGCTATATCAGTGTTGATCCTTTTAGCAATAAGGTCGGCTAATGCCTGACCCTTAACCGCTTTCGCAGGTTGGTACCGGATGTCAAATTCCGATAATGCAAACATCCATTTGCCGAGTCGGCCTTTCAACATAGGAGTCGACAGCATGTGCTTTATGACATCTGATTTGCATATAATGATAATCTCTGCCGATAGCAAGAGGTGGCGCAGCTTGGTGCAGGTGAAAAACAGGCAGAGGCACAACTTATCGATCTCAGGATACCTTGTCTCTGCATCCAGCATCCTTCTGCTGATATAAAACACAACTCGCTCCAGACCATCAAAAACCTGCACCACCACCGAGGCGATGGACGTGTCAGCTACTGACAAGTAAATGTAGAACGGCCTATCCGGCTGGGGCGGAACCAATACTGGCGGCTTTGTCAGATATTCTTTGATTTCGTCAAAGGCTCGTTGTTGTTCTGTTCCCCAGCGGAACTCCTCATCAGTTTTAATTTTCACAAGTCCCATGAACGGCTCTATTCTTCCTGACAGATTGGAGATGAATCTCCTGACGAAGTTGATCTTGCCGATGAGAGACTGCAGTTCTTTCTTCGTGGTAGGTGGCTTCATTGTTCGCACTGCCTCCTGACTTTTCAGGCTGATCTCAATTCCTCGTTCATGGACCAAGAAACCCAAGAACTGACCGGCCGTCACACCGAAGGCACACTTCTTTGGATTCATCCGTAGGCCGAATTTCCTTGTTCGGTCCAGGACGCGTCGCAGATCGTCCAAGTGTCCTTGTACTGAAGCTGACTTGACCACCACGTCATCGATATAAATTTCCACCAGCTTGCCGATCAGATCATGGAAGATGTAATTCATGGCTCTTTGGTATGTGGCGCCGGCATTCTTCAGTCCAAACGTCATGACTACATATTCAAACAACCCCACCGAACCTGGGACTCTGAATGCAGTCTTGTGTATATCTCCCGGAGCCATAAAAATTTGGTTGTAACCGGCATTGCCATCCATGAAGCTCAAGATTTTATGACCAGCAACTGCGTTGATTAACGTCTCTGCTACCGGCATCGGATATTCATCCTTCGGAGTGGCTCTATTGATATCCCGAAAATCTATGGCAACCCGCCAGCGGCCATCCTTCTTCTCTACAGGTACGATACTAGAAATCCACTCAACATACCTGCATGGCCTGATTAACTTGGCTGTCAACATTTTCTCGATCTCCTTCTTGACTTCTTTCAAAATTTCGGCCTTCATCTGTCGCGCTCGCTACTGGAACGGCCGAAACCCTTTTTTAAGCGGGAGTCGATGCTCGATGATGCTCCTGTCTAACCCGGGCATCTCTGTATAGTCCCAGGCAAAGCAATCCGGATATTCTTTCAACAAAGCTATCATCGGACCCCGCAGATTCGGATCTAACTTCTTGCTGATAAATGTTGGTCTTGGCTTATCCCCAGGACCGATGTCAATCTCCTCTAGCTCATCAGCGGATGTAAATCCATACCCTAGCTTTCCGTCACCTGTTAAATCGATGCTAAACACGGGGCAAACAACTGGTGAGGATAACAAAGATAGTTTGGGCCGATTGCCGGAATCGGCCCCCTTTTTTATTGCATTAGTCAAGGAAGGTTTACAACTTATCTGTGCTCTACAATGGCGGGGAACCTCCCTGCTACGACTGCATGACCTGTTTGTCGTAAGATTGTTGCTTTTTATTTTTTGTGGCCGATCGCAGGGATCGGCCTTACCACGTACGATCGTGGACTTTGCTACTCTGTCAGGCCAGTGGATAAGACCAGCCTCACCCCGTTTTTTGTAGCTTCAATGCGCTCACAACCGTCTAGACTGACTCCAGAGATCGGCTCTTGGTCTCCTGCCTCCCAGATGTTCATGCCAGCTATGGAGATCTCGATCGAATCATCTGCATGAATGACCTCCACTTCATCTCCATCCCACTGTATCAAGCACTGGTGCATCGTGGATGGAATGCAGCAGTTGGCGTGAATCCAATCCCTCCCCAGCAAGACAGCGTAGGTGCTTTTGCTGTCAACGATGAAGAATGACGTAGGGATGGTTTTTCTGCCCACGGTCAAGTCCACATTCAGAACGCCTTGCGTCTCTGAATTTTGGCCGTTGAAGTCGCTTAACGTTACGTTGGTTTTGATCAGATCTGTAGTGGAGCGTCCCAAACGCCGTAGCATGGAGTATGGCATTATATTGACTGCCGCTCCGGTGTCAACCAACATCTTGCGGACAGGCTGCCCATTGATATAACCTCGCAGGTACAGAGCTTTCAGATGTTTGTAGCCCTTCTCTTGTGGCTTTTCAAAGATAACCGGCCGTGGGCCACAGTCAAGCTGTGCTACTGGTAGTTCTTTGGCTCTTGGAGCACAGAACTCTGACGGAAGTGTGAACACCATGTTTGTGCCAGCCGAAGTATTCGCATCGGCTTTTACTGGTTTGGGGTGCCATTATTTTCTCTTCGGACGAGCCTCCGTCTCCAAGGTTTGCTGCACTTTCACGGCCAGATCGGGCCGTGCCTTCCTTAAAGCGTGGAGGTACTGCGCTTCGGCTTCCTCCAAGTTACGCAGCCGCTGAACTCGATGCTTTTGGGTGTGCCTGAGTCCATCGGGGCACCACCTTGGCCGGTGATATCTGTCTTCTTATTTTCCACCTATTGGCTCCTCGAGGTCTTTTGCTCGAGGAGGGAGAGGCCCTAGGCGCTTGAACACTGAGACTGGACCTGTGTCCTCCTTATGCCGCCCACATTCTGGGCAGTTGTCGATTGTAGGCAATCGGCTCATTCCCGCGTCCCAGCAATACTTGAAGAAAGGACAATCCCAATGTTTATCCACGCCTTCTTTTCCTTTGGCTTTTTACTAGCGAGGTGCTCATATCCTTCATCATCTCTATCGTGCCGGCGACGTCGGTCATACTGATGCTCATACTTGTTAAGGAGGTGCGTGGAGTGTGGCTTCTGATATCGCACGCTTCTCACTTGCTCCTCGGTCACATACCGCCTGTCATCATAACGGGGCCGGTCACGTGGACCGGCCTCCTCTCTTTCTCTGCCCCGAGAGCGACCGTCTTCCTCCTTATATGTGCCATGGTGGTACACAGGTCCTGCCATATTAACATCGAACGAGAAATCCAACTGACGCCTCGTGGACTGGCTGTGTTCTACCATGTTGACGCTGGGAAATGGGTTTGTGTCTACTTTCATGGCGAACTGCCCAAGGATCAGACGGCCTTGTTCTATCACCGTTTGGATCTGGCGACGTAGCTCTTTGCAGTCATTGGTGGTGTGGGTGAACGAGTGATGCCACTTGCAGTAAGGTCTCCCGTTCATCTCTTGAGCCGTAGGGATTTTGTGGCCTTCGGGTAACTTCAGCTGCTTTTCTTTCAGCAGTAAATCGAATATCTGCTCAGCTTTGCTCACGTCGAAGTCGAACCCTTTTGCAGGCCCTTGCTGTTTTACCCATTTGCAGGACACAGGATCTGCCCCCCGAGCCCATTCAGCCACGGCCACCTCCTGGTCTTGTGTAGGATCCTCTTCTTCTGTATCGACCAGGCTTATCGGACGTTTGAACTTGTCTTGGTACAAATCAGGGTGGCGCTGTTCATACATTGTCAGCTTCTGGGCCATGTGCGCCAATGAATTGTACTCTACTTGGAAAGCCAGATCTTTGATAGGTGCTGAGAGGCCCAACACTGCCAGCTCGACCGCTTCTTTCTCAGTTAAACGAGCTGAATAACATCGGTTCTTGACAGTCCTGAAACGTTGAATGTACTCAGCTACCGTTTCTCCCCGCTTTTGCCGCACCTGGGCCAGATCTGCAATGCCAGCCTCAGTAGCTTCTGAATGATACTGAATGTGGAACTGTTCTTCCAGTTGCTTCCAGGTCTGGATCGAATCCGGTGGCAACGAGGTGTACCACCCAAACGCTGGTCCTGTCAGAGATTGCGCAAAGAACGTTACGCGTAACTGATCCGATGCTGAAATCATGCCTAACTGTGCCAGGTATCGGCTCACATGCTCGATCGAGCTCGACCCTTCTGATCCGCTAAACTTTGAGAACTCAGGGAGCCGATACTTGGGTGGCAGCGGAATCAGATCAAACTCGTTGGGGTACGGCTTGGAGTAGCCGATTGTCCTTCTCTTCGGCACGAAGCCGAACTGGTCTCTCAAGATGGTACAGATTTGCTCCACCGTTTGAGCTGCAGGGGCTAAATTCTCAGAACTCGCTCCGGTGGCGTACTTGGCTAGCCATGCCTGTTTATCAGCGTCCATCCCAGACATCCCTGCTCCGGAAATACCTGCTCCCGAAGCCCCTGCTCCAGAAACTCCTGTTCCAGAAATCCCTGCAGTTGCCACCTGGTTCGTGCGCGTCAGGTTATTGCAGTCCGGCACGTAGGTGCACACATATCCATGTGGGATCTCTTTAGGTGGTTCAAACAGGAATTGGTAATCGCCAGGGTCACCTCCAACCTTGTAGACGACGTACGCCGGTGCCCCTGGCGGCTCCGGAGCTGCAAGCGTGAATGGCAGCGGTGGCCTAGTCTGGAGTGTCCTTTCTCCCTGGTGAGTCCCTAGAGTAGGCCCCGACGGAGAGTACTGATGTTTCATGATCTCCTGAACTACGCGAACCGCGACACGCTCGAAAGCGTTCACTAGGCTCTCAGAATGGCGATGAAGAGAATGAGCCACCATGTAATTGACTTCCTGTCGCAGAGCTCTGGTGCGCTCCTCTGAAGGAACAGACAGATCCACCTCATCAAGAGCACCTTCAGGTGAAAACCCTTTCCACCTGATACCATGTTTACGAGTCCTCTCAAAAGAGCCGATGAGATCGGCTTCGAAGAGAGCTTTGATATCATCATACTTCGCCTTGTGCTCCTCAGGCAGATCGTCGTACGTGACCGGTCTGTTCTCCATCGCAGCGTCGGATGTTGATGTAGACGTTGTTGAATGTCCCACCGGGCGTGCCAGAATGTGTTGCCTGCCAAAACCCACCGGCGAGCAGCGACGGGCAACACGGAGAGCCGGGAGGCTCCCAGGACTGCTGGTGGGCCCTGGTCCCTCGGGCAACGGCCCGCAAAACTCCGGCACACATCCTGGCTGGTTTGAGGGCGTGCCACCTGACCTATACCTGATCAGGAAGGTGAAAGATTGCTTCGATTGGTTTCCTGCATGGCAAACAAACATACGTAAAATTCAAGCCGTGACCGGCTTTCAGGTTTCCCTGTGAATCGGCTCTTGGAGCCGATTATCCCATGGTTCTGCATTAGATCTATGATAACATGGGGTTTTGCTTCATCAATACAAGTTAAATCGATCTACGACAGTTTAATGTTTTCACCACGTAATTGGAACATCCTACACGTAATTGAGCCTGGTAAATACAAAAGATGATAGAAAACTAACCCTAGAGAAGGCCTAACAACCGACGTAAAGTCAATTCCCGGAACAACTCCTCTCGAATTAGCAAACCATATCTTTTCGTATTACTGGATCGTTCAACCCGTTTGCAAGGCCTGACTACGTGGATATCAAACTAAACCTTGGAAAGCAAGGCAAAACTATAACGGATCAAATCGACTGAATAAAGATCAAGCAAGATGCTACCCTTATACCCAAAAAGGTGTAAAGGCAACGAGATAAGCAAAGGCGGCATAGCTAAGCAATCATAGCAGAAAGTACCGATGCTAGCCTAAACAAATCTATGATAAAAGTATTACTCGCCATCAACAAGGCTTCAGCACGAGTAACACCAAATAACGCATAAGTAGATACTGCCTAGATCGCAAGATGCGATCTAGGCAGCATGACACTTACCCGAAAGAAAAACCCTAGAAACAAGGGGTGGCGATGCGCCGAGATTGTGTTTGTTGTGAACGTGATTGTCCTCTTTTTCTCAATAACCTTAGGTACATATTTATAGTCCGGAGACTTCCTATCTTTGGAATAAACCTAGCAATCCTATCTCTTTACTTAAACCGAAATGTAACCTACTACAACATAAGATACACGGGCAATTTAGCCCAATTCCACGCACAAGGCCGATTCAACAACACGTTGCATATATGTATCTTCCAAGCCCATCTTGATTACGGCCCATCTCCTCCTTTGGCCAAAATATGGCGATAACACACGCAGATCATTGAGAGAGACACGGTTGTTAAATGGGAGGTGGAATTAGAACATGTTGATCCCCAAGAGCTAATAAACATGGGAGAGGAGGCAGTAAGGAAAATGGTGGAAAAAATTGGGGATAGTGTGGTTTGGGGGCCAGAGCAAGAAGTTTCTTTGTTACGATTTGATGATTGCAAATGTGACTATGTTAGGGTTGAGACAGGGGAACATATAGTTGATGAAATCGATGAGCGAAACGGTTGGACAAGCAAAATTGTTCTGTTTTTAGCAGAGCTCATTGATCTGAAACCTGATTCGAGGGTTGGATATGTGGCCTCGAAGCTGGCTGCTCAGATGGTCGAGGATGATTGGGCTGCACAAAGGCAAGTAATGCCTATACTTACTGAGTTGGAAGTGTTAACATTGGAGGATGATGATGCTAATGCACAAGGGGAGGCTGCAGATGGTAATGCACAAAGGATTGTAACTGTTGATTGGAATTCAGTTGAGATACATGACCGCACTGATTTGGTCATTGCACCAATAGATGACATTGAAATGGCAAAGTTTTTTGGCATTCCTATAGATGACAGAGACAAGGAGAAGAAGAGGGATGAAGCTGCAAATGATGGTGACAACCATTTAAGAGATGAAGAGGCAGATATAGATCTAGAGTTGTTGGAAAATGCTGCAGTTCATGTAGATGATGCACATGATGATGAGCTAGTAACAGTTTATGACAAAGAGGACCCAGTTATTGAAGTTGGGAGATTGTTTCCAAGCATGGATGAATTCAGGATGTGTTTCAGGACATATGCAGTCAAACGTGAGTTTGCTACCAAGACTATGTGGACTGATAAAAAGAAGTTCTATGCAAAATGCATAGGTTATGATGGTGGTGCCAAGCCTTGCAAGTGGTATATATCTGCTAGACGCCAACCTGATGGAAGGACAATAAGAGTGAATCAAATTCCAAAACCTCATACTTGCATTACAAGTTCTCAAACAGTTACAAAGATGACATCACAATTATGGGTTGCAGAAAAGATCAAGCCCATTTTAGCCACAACACCAAACAACACTGCAAAGAGACTGAAAATAGACTTGGAAAAGCAGTACCCCATTAAGCTGAATTATACTACAGTGTGGAAGGCAAAGCAAAGGGCAATGAAAGAGCTATATGGTGATTGGGCAAATACCTTTCGAATGCTTTATAACTTCAAAGCAGAAGTAGAGAAGAGGTCACCTGGCAGTGTTGTGGAGATAGATACTGAGGTAACAGCTGATGGGAAAGTCTTCTTCTCTAAATTCTTCATGGCTTTAAAGCCTTGCATCGATGGCTTCAAAGCAGGCTGCCGTCCATATTTGAGTATAGACTCATCTTTCTTGACTGGAAAGTGGAATGGTCAACTAGCAGCATGCAATGCTTTAGATGGACACAATTGGATGTTCCCTGTAGCTATTGGCATGTTTCAGTCTGAGACAGAGGCATCATGGACATGGTTCATGATGCAGTTGAAAAGATGCATAGGGACAGTCTCTCCATTGGCAATGCACACAGATGCATGTAAAGGTTTAGAAAATGCAGTGAAGATTGTTTTCCCTCATGCTGAGCAGAGGGAGTGCTTCGGCCATATGTGGATGAATTTGATCAAAAAATTCAGAGGAGATGATTTTGGACGCATGTGGCCAGCAGCAAGATCTTACACCAGGCAGACACATTCATATCACCTTGAGAAGATTAAGGCGGCATGCTCTGAGGAGGATAGGGTCAAGTTTTGTACATGGTTGGAAACCTACCATTCTCTTTTATGGTACAGGTCTGGTTTTAACACTGCCATCAAATGTGATCATATCAACAATAATTTGGCAGAAAGTTTCAACAACAAAGTGAAGGAGTTAAAAGACTTGCCTGTCCATGACATGGTTGACCAGATCAGGATCATGATCATGAGGTTGTGGGAATTGAGAAGAAGGCTTGGTGATATTCTTCAAGGAGATAAGCTTCCTGATGTTGTGCAGCAGGTGGTCAACAGGAGCAGAAATCTTGCACATTTGCGTGTTGAGAAATCCTCATTGTGGGGTGCTGAAGTCAGAGATACAAAGACTGGCAGGAGGCATGTTGTTGACACTCAATTGCATGAATGCACATGCCTTGAGTGGCAACACACTAGGAAGGCTTGTGAGCATGCCATACTTTTCTTGGCCTCCAAACACAAGCTAAATATGCACCCATATTTGCATGAGTATTATTCTGTAGCAAAATTCAAGGCTGCATATGGAACACCAATTCCAGCACTTACAGATCAGTCTCAGTGGCCTGAAGTGGACATTCAGTTCTCCTTGTGTCCTCCTTTGATGAAAATAAAGGCCGGCAGGCCCAAGCAGAGTAGATTCAAGGCTTGGTTTGAGAAAGGTGGGAGCAGCAAGAAGGGAAAGAAAGATGAAAAGAAAGATGCCAAGCCAAAAAGGGCCCAAAAAGGTAACAAGAATAGATGCAAACTCTGTGAAGGACTTGGACACCGAGCTGGCTCTACCAAGTGCAGATACACTGCTGAAAAGCCAAAGTATGTTCATCCAAAATCTATCCCATTTCTTGTTGATGATTTTTCTCCCCCAGCTAACTTGCTTGTTTTCAGGAGGAAGCGTGGAGAAAAAGGCCCACCTCTTGTTGTTGACGAATGCTGGCCAGTGAAAAGGGCAAGAATCAATGGCCAAAGAAAGAAGAGAACTAACCAGATCATGTTTGGTGCTGCTGAGGTGCAATCTGAACTTGTTTTGGAGGATGATGTGCAAACTGTTGAGGCTTTAGGGCACACCGTTTCTGATTTGGAAGCTCTGGTGCAAAATGAGGGGCAAAATGAGCCTGTTGTTGAGGCTCTAGTGCAAAATGAGCCGGTTGTTGAGGCTCTGGTGCAAAATGAGCCTGTTGTTGAGGCTCTGGTGCAAAATGAGCCTGTTGTTGAAGCTCTGGTGCAAACTGACCAAGTTGTTGAGGCTCTGGTGCAAAGTGACCATGTTGTTGAGGCTCTGGTGCAAAGTGACCATGTTGATGAGGCTCTGGATCATGATCATGAGGTTGTTGAGGAGGTGCAGGAGGTGAAGGAGACTCTTGGACGTGCTGTGGGGAGGCCAGATGGTAATGGTAAGAAAAAGAAGAGCATAAACCTATTGTGTGGTGTGAAACTTGTGAAGGAGAAGAAAACGAGGGGTAAGAAGAGCCAAAAGAAATAGACATTTGTTATTGTTGTAAACATTTGACACTTGTTGTTGTAATAATTTGGCACTTGTTGTTGTAAACATTTGTTATTATAATAATTTGTCACTTGTTGATAATTTGGACAAAATTCAAATATGATGGTAAATTTGAATTTCAACATATGTAGCTATGTCACTTTTCTATGTTTGTATGAGCTTCCAACGTTTTTCTCATATGTATAATACAACTCATCCTCACCCTGATCCCTTTTGTGAAGTACAACTCACCCTCATCCAAAATGGGGTAGAAATGGGCTCCAAAGCTAGGGTAAACCACCCCATTTCTAAGCAAGTTTTTTTTCGACCATTTCTAAAACCAAGTTAGATATTTTTCCTCAGAACTATGTCACATAACATGACACCATGCGAAGGTTTTGTATTTTTTTGATTTTTTTTGAATTAGTTATGCACATTTGAATGTCTGGTCAAACTTGAAGGGTTTTCATAAATATTCTTAGCTAGGGGCTGAGGCTCGCAAAACTAGCATTGGATCTCTGATGAAATAGCATGTTGTGAACCTAAAAATTATTTTTACAAAAAATCATCAGCATGGAATCATGTACCTGTAGTTCATATCTTACCCACTTCCAGCCGATTCGGCAGGATTTGTCTTTTTCACCAGGGATGGAATAAAAGGTTTGAGATACTCAGGTTGGGAAATTGTACATTCTAGGTGGTCTAGTATTTTTGAAAAATAGTATGTTACCATTTTGAAACTTCAATTTGGTGGTTGCTTCACAAATCCCCCCCTCTTTCGGCACTCAGAAAATAGAAAATGATTTTTCTGTGCGTCGAAAAGGAAAACTTTGTGCTACAACATTGTTAGTCATCCCATTATAGACATGCATGCCAAATATGGGCACATTATCACAAACTATGCCTTGATTCTAGCCATATCATTGGTCATTTGACCCGAAAGCCAGAAAACCTCGGAGGAGATAGGTCATTTTGTGAAGGGTTTTTTGAAATATGATCAATAGACCAAGTTTGATATTTTTCCTCACAACTATGTCACATAACATGACACCATGCGAAGGTTTTGTATTTTTTTGATTTTTTTTGAATTAGTTATGCACATTTGAATGTTTGGTCAAACTTATAAAACCCCGTTGACTGCATCCTAAACCCCGCTAACCCTAAGGCCGAATGAGGACCGTAGATCTAACCCTAGCGCGACACTGTGGCCGTCCGATCGCGTCTTCTAGAAGGATTCCGCGGGTGGCTCTGGGCGATCCGTGGAAGGGCTTGTTCTGCAACCTGATTGGTTGGCGTCTCTTAGAAGGATTTCGTGGCTAGCTCTTGGCGATCCGTGGGATGGATGATTCTGGAATCTGATTGACTTCATCGTTTTTACGTGCAACAGCGTGGCATGCGAGCGTGGCATGCGAGGGTGCTGGGCGGGGCGGGCTGCACCATGCGGGCATGCAGCTGCCCCTAGCGTCGCAGTCTAGCTATTTTACGTCCAACAGCGCTGCAGCGTATTTACTCCCTCCGTCACATTAAATAAGTTTACGTGTAACAACTTTCTCCAGTCAAACTTACTCCCCTCAGGTTCATTGTAATAAATGAGACTTTGCATGATACCACATCTATGTTATTTTGCACTATGTAGTAGTAACTTAGACTAGTAACATATGCATGATACCACATCTATGTTTATTGCTTGTGGGCAACCCATAAGCTTGTAGGTCACCCTTAAGGAAAATCTTCTAAAGTAAACCTCCACTATGTATATGGATAGCCATATGGACTACTTTTTGGCTTGTGGATAGCCTTATGGACTACATAGTGGATGCCCAAGTGCATTGGAAAGGTAGAAGTACATTTTTTGTGGACAAATTTTGAAGCCAAACGTACACTTATTTGTGGACAGAGGGAGTATGCATGTCACTATGACCAGCAGAAAAAATATCAAAATCTAAAATATGTAATAAATATAACGTACAGCGTTGGCACACTCCAGACCGTTGGACCGAGCGTGGCATGCGAGGGCGCTGGGCGGGGCGGGCTGCACCATGGATGCAGCATGCAGGGTCGGGGGCGGCGGTGCAGGGGTTACAGTACGTCGCATCCTAGCTATTTTTTCTCTCTCTTCGCATTGATCACGCCCGCTTCCCACACGCAACGCAGCGCACGCGTCTCGTCTCGGCGTCTTGGCGGGCTGCACCATGCATGCATGCATGCAGCAGCTGCCCCTAGCGTCGCAGTCTAGCTATTTTGCGTGCAACAGCGCTGCCCCATTAAATAAGTGTACGTCGAACAACTTTCTTTAGTCAAATTTACTTCCATCTGGTTCATGCGCCATACAAAAAGTCAATATTACTCCCACCGATTTTTCTTGCGTGTGTAAAAACGAACGAGTACCTTGGTACTAGATTCCTGCATTTATTACCGAAGTAAATCAAGGCCAAAATATATTTTCCCTTTTATTTTTCACTGCCAATGAACCACTACCTTGGACGTTTTTTTCTCTCTTTCGCATTAATGCACATGCATGCATGCAGGGGCGGGGGCGTCGCATCCTAGCTATTTTTTTCTCTCTTTCGCATTGATCACGCCCGCTGCCCCGCTTCCCGTCTCTTTCGCATTGATCATGCATGCAGGGGCAACGCAGCGCACGCGTCTCGTCTCGGCGTCTGCGACAACGCGACGCTGGATTCCCACGCCGCCCTTCACGCCCCGCCCTCAATAAATAGGCAAAACGCCTTTGCCTCCTCATCTCATCTTGCCCCTCATCTCTTCAACCTCGAGCCCGTCCCTTTGCCTTCTCCCAGCCGCCCCCCAAACACTCCGACCATGGCGACCTCCCCCTTCCGCCTCCCTTCCGACACCGAATTAAGCGACGAGGACAACCACCCGGACCACAAGCAGTGGTGGGAGCAAACGGCGCCCACGCGCCCCAAGCGTGGCAAGAAGAAGGAGAAGAAGTCCCCGCCCTGCCCCTAGGGAGACCAGGGCCCCATCGTCCACAACCCCGTCCCCAACCTCCCCGGCGGCGGCGACCTCCCCTCCGAAGCCTACTGGGCTAAGGCGGCGAAGGAGGAGGCAAAGCAGGAGGCTGCTATCGCCAGGTGGGAGGAGAAGGAGGCCCAGCGCTCCTTGAAGAAAAGGCGCAGACGGCAGGAGGAGGAGCAACGGGAGGCCAATGGCCGGGCCTTCCGGGAGGAGCAACGGAAGCGGGACCAGCGGGAGAGGCTGGCGACGTGGAATGCGGCTGCACCGGCACCGCCTCCACCGCCGATGGAGTAGGGGGTTAGGGTTTAGGGGCTAGCTCAGGGTTTAGGCGGGGCGCCTATTCCGCCCCTTCTATATTATTGTACTTTTTTATTTTTATTGTAATGTTATCGATCCCCCTATCTAATATAAGTAATGTTATCCCAATATTATCTATCCCTTGTTTCATTGTAATCTGTGTTTTATTGTATTGTCATTTGTCAAAACACCCAAAACAACAAGTGTATAAAACAAAAGACACAAAAACAAGTTCATATAATACTCGTGCAATATTTATATATTTACAAGTGTATAAAACAAAAGACACAAAAACAAGTTCATATAATACTCGTGCAATATTTATATATTTACAAGTGTATAAAACAAAAGACACAAAAACAAGTTCATACAACACATGGTTCATTTTCAAATAAGACATTTACATATTTACATAAGTTAAAGGAGCGCCCAAGTTATGTTAGTTAAATGGATGTCCTTGGACTTCATTTATATATTTACTTTTGCAAAAAAATGATTGCAACCTGAGCACGAGTATCTGCAGATCCACACGTTCCTATTTAGATTGTAACGTGAGTACCATTTTTTTGCCCAATCAACATATAGTTACTATTGGGCCTGGATACGTCCATTTTGGCATGGCTAAGTTATATTTGGGCCTGGCCTTTTTCAATCCTCGTCAATTGTTTTTTTACTTTTCAACCCCTCCCCCTCCCCTGCACACGGGCGCCCCCTGCACATTGATAAAAGGAACACTGACGAAACTGAAGAAACACTGATTTCGAAAACAGAGCAGCTCAAAATTAGCCCGAATTTGTGTTGCATTTTATTCAAGCCAAAGACATAGACCATTACATCCATTACAAAGCATCACTCGAACACTGACTGCGCTGTCTAATGACTAACGATGAGGAGATAAACTAATCCGAGAGAAATTACACAAAAATAAAAAAAAACCGGCCATCAGATTGTCCTGCTTCTTCAATTCGATGATTTGCCTTAGCTGCTTGTTCATCTTCTTTAGCTCGGCCTTCACTTCCGCATCCACCGTAGTACCAGCGGAAATGGGGTTGCCACATCCCAATTGCTCCACCACGGACGGGTTTTCGAGCTCCCGGGATGCTACCTCCACCCCAATTCGCTCGATGTACTCATCAAGCCACTCAAAATGCCCACATTTTGGCAGTTCCTGAAATCGCAGAGATGAACCCTAAATCCCAAATTCGATGAAATGCATGAAATTTCGAAAGAAAAGCGAGAAATTGGCGCTCGGAACACTCAGATCTCACCTTTCCCGGCTCGGGCTTGCTCTCACACTTCACAAATTCCCGACCAATGTTGCCGTTCTTGTCGGTGGATGTGACAAGCCGCTTCAGGGGCGCGGTACGGGGGCAATCGGGGCACCTCCTCATCGGCACCGCACCATACCGAGGCCATGAGCGGTGGGACGAAGCAGAGCTCGACATCCCTCGCCGGCGTTGCCGCACTTGCTCGCCGGAGAAGAAAACAGAAGGGGATGAGATGCTGGAACGGTGGCGGGAGTGCTCAGGTACGGGGACGGATCGGGGCCAACGGATCTCTTCGACCACAGGGTGGGTCCCACGATATGAGGTGGACATCAGGTGAGTTCCGTCGTGACGTGGAGAGGCTGTGGGTCCTATTGTGCTCAGCTGATTCGAATTCGTTGACGGTCTCGTGGGGTTAAGTAGAAGTGTGGCACGGGAGCTATTTGCCGCCTCACAACCGTCGCATGCCAGCTATTGTTTGCAACGATGTCGCTTTCCTTCCAATTCCTTGTAAAGACGTCGCACAGGAGCTATAAGCCCATTCCCGAACCGGTGCAGCGTCATCCGCGACGCCTCCACCTGGTCGTCGGAAAGGCGGAGGCTTCTCTGCAGCTCGTCGATGACCGCACGACCGCCGGCGTGGATGCACAGGTGCTCGAACGCCGTGGTGAAGTTTGGGATGTAGGGCTTGACTCGCGTGCCGATGAGCCGCCGCGCGATGAAGGAGAAGGCGAACATAAGCTGCTCACGTGCTGGCAGAACGAGAGGACCAATCGCGGTGATGTTGGCCTTGAGCGAGTCACCTGCGATGTGCATCAGGTCCTTGTTGAGGTTGATGCCTCGATGGCCCTCGGCGTCCTCCTCCTGGAACACGCACCCGTACGAGCTGTCGAGCGCGCCGGTGAGACTGCGAACCACGTGCTTAAGCTGGAAGCGGGCCTTGGCCGGCGAAGTTGACAGCAGCGCGGCCGCCCCGCCAATGCGGAAGAGGCAGTTTGGGAGGAGCATGGCGCGCTCGCTTCCGAGGTAGTAGTTGGGCTTCCGAGGTAGTAGGTGTGCGGGGTCCGGAACCCCGCGTAGTCCACCAGGTACACCGCCCGGGGACGACACAGCATCAGGTAGTACAACGTGGCCGCTCCCGCTGCCAGGAAGCTGCAGGCCAAGGAGAGGTGCAATGGCCAGACTTCAGGGAAGAAGCGGCTTCTGAGCCAAGCCACTGTGGCGACCGCGGAAGCCGCGAGCGTGACGACGGTGATCATGATGGGAGTGGAATTTTTCATGGCGCGCTGGTAGATGGCCTGCTTCACACCCTTGGAGTACTGAGTCGGCGAGCTCATGCTGCAGTTCGATCGTTGTTGACAACGTCTGGATGGTTCTTCGTCTGTTTCTTAGTTGGAGGACTAATTATATATAGGATCAGTGAAGATCGAGGACTTAAAACCCAATATTTTAAGTCCATATATGTTCCCTTAATTAATATGCATATAGGTGACTAGGACTGGGCGTTCGGTTACACCGAACCGAACGGTTCGGTTCCTCGGTGATCGAGCGAATTCGGTGTTCCAAAATCAAGCACTGTTCGGTGCACGTCAGATCTGGGAACCGAGCGATCGGTGCATCGGTAGCTTCGGTTCGGTCATCGGTAGGACCGAACTGCACCGAAAATGTATTCTTGGGCTGGCCTAGGCTGGATGGTCCGAATTCTTTATGTATTGTTGGCCTGGCCTGGGCTGGATGCTTCGAATCCATTTTATCTTATATCTATTTTCCATCGTTTTTCTTTGGGCCGGGCTGGAAAAGTTAGCCTGGTGCAGGTTCAGATACGATTAACACCGAGTCCTGCACCGATTCAGTACAAGAAATTGACAGAATTTCCTCTGTTTCCATCATTTCTTGAGAGCATAGAAGTGAGAAAATTATCCAAGAAACACATCTCACACAAATCGGACAACTAAAACTGATAAAATAGCATGCAAAACTAGTTTAGAACACACAATCACACATGACAAGTGTAGGACATAACAATAACCAAGTTTGACGACACATGACACTGAATTCTCAGGAATCACACATGACAAAATAAAATAGGAGCTGCAGAAAGCGCACTGGAGTAGTAGCGCTGGCAACCTAGCAAGCATCCACCGATTCACCCATCTTCTACCCTTCAAAATTTATTGCTTCATGCATCCATGTTCAGCCTTCAATAACCAGCCACTCAAAACTGCAACCAGCAACCATTCCATATTACAGAGTGAATAACAAAGATGCATCATACATGGAGATCTGGAGGTGAATCGTTACAAGTTTACAACTTGGAAGAGGAAGCTCACCAAATTTTAAGCAGGCTTTTTCGAGGTCATTGTCTTGGTCGCCTTAGCTTTGTTCTCCTTGTATTCAGCAATTAATTCTAAAATACAATAGAAGTGTTAGCAGGCATTACATGACAACAAATGAACACATTTCAGTATACAAGATTAAAGTTATTGAGTTACCTTGTTCGAGCTTGGCCAATTCTTCGGTGTTCTCTGCTATGTCGATAGGAGTGCCATGTCGAAGCCAATCCTGAGTGCACACAAGAGCTTCCACCATGAATGGAGTCAGAGATGTCCTGAAGTCATCAAGAACACGACCACCAGTGGAAAAAGCGGACTCCGATGCTACCGTCGAGATGGGGATTGCAAGAACATCACGTGCCAAGCATGCCAATACAGGAAACCTAGATGAGTTGACCTTCCACCATGCTAATATGTCAAACTTTGGGCTATCATCTTCAGGCTCCTCAGCAAGAAACTTGTCTATCTCAGACTTGCTGCTGCTGCTACCACCTGTATTCAACCTCATTTTTTTGGCAATCAAGGACTTCATCAAGCTCGCACGCCCTCCACTAGCTTCAGCTTGCACTAAATCACTAACTTGAGATGATTGAACAGTTGGAGCATACTTGACCCTATATTCTTCAAATAAATCTCTCAGACATGAGTTGACTGCAGCCCACACTTTAGGCCCTTTGTCATCCCCATACATTTCTAAAATGGCAAACTGTGTGTATTCTGAAAGCTTGTACCTATAATTAAAAATAGAGGACATGATTAGCTTTGTTCATTTTCTACAAACCATTACGCAATAAAAAATATGAGATTACAATAATTGTAATGTTTTACCTTGGATCAAGTAATGCTGCAATGAAAATCATCAAGTTGATGTTCTCCTTTTCTTTCCCCTTTTTGCTAGGATCATGCTCATACCAATTTCCCCAATACTTATCATACTTATCCTTCATCCTTTGTGCCATTGCCTTCTGCATACCATCATCACTCTCCATCCAACTTTTCACTAACAGATTCACCTCACCAATCTCATGGAAACAACTGTTAGTAGTCACATGTAGTGAGGCAGAAACACGAGTTGTTAGATCAGCAAAATGTCCCAGAAAATCAGCCATTTTCCTACAAATCTCCCAATCGTTCTCATCTGGAACTCCAAGGCCTTTCTCTTTACCTTTATCACTAAGCAGGTCAATAGCAAAATATGGATCTTCATCTGTGTACCTTACAAAAACTTTCTCGTAGCTAACAGCAGCCTGCAACATAAAGAACGTGGAGTTCCACCTAGTGCTGACATCAAGATTTAGGAAACCTTGGTCTCAATCTTCTCTAGCTCAGCACATTCTTTGAACTTAGCTATCCTAGCTGGGCTGTTCTTCATATATCTAACAGCTCCCCGTACACGCTTGACTGTAAGGTTCAACTTCTTTGAGACCATCAGTAACAATTAAGTTGAGAATGTGGGCAAAACACCTCATGTGGATATATTTGCCTTCTGCTATGCTAGTCTTAGCTTTATTCAATTCCTTTTTCATGTAAACAATACCACCATCATTGCTAGTTGCATTATCTACAGTAATTGACATGACCTTCTCTAACCCCCAATCAATCAATAGTTTCTGCAACTGTTTTCCTATATCATCTCCTTTATGACCCTTAACCTTTGAAAAGCTAATAATTTTCTTATGAAGCTTCCATTCTTTGCAAATGAAGTGGGCAGTAACTGTCATAAAGCTTTCTTGTTGTTGAGACGTCCAACAATCAGTGGTAAGAGACACCCTTTCACAATTTTCTTTAAGGAAAAGTTTCAGTTTAGCCTTCTCTTCAAAATATGCACCAATTGTGTCTCTAGTGCATGTTCTCCTAGATGGAATTGAGAAACGTGGGCAGGCTATAGACATGAACTTTCTAAACCCAGACTTTCCACCAAATGCAAATGAGAGTTCATCCTCTATTAACATGCAAATAAAAGCAGCCCTAATAGCATCAGGATCAAATTTCCAAGCATGCACACCACTATCACCATGAGTAACTTGCAGAACAGCTTGCTTATCATCAGCAATATTCTTATGAGGATTACGCTTGCAAGCTTTAAAGTGTTTGCCTAAGGCAGTTGTACCATTGGTAACGGAGTGAGCGGCGATGTCGGTCTTGCAGTAGTTGCATTTTCCCTTCTGTAGAACACCATCAACCAGGATCTTCTCGAAGTGGTTCCACATCTCAGATCTTGCGGCCATCTGCTTGCGAGCATTTTTCTTTTCACCCTCCTTCACCTTGCCATCATTCTCCCCCGCTTTCGCTGCTATATCCTCACCAGCAACACCACTAGCGTGCCCTACTTTCGCTGCGTGCACCTCCTCAGCGACAACAATGGCCTTGTCCACATCCATAGGTACAACAGCCTGGGACCCTGCACCAGCAGGGGTTGCTGTACCCATGTTCTCCGCCTCGGACGACATCTAAATAAGAAAGGACATGGCAATCGATAAGTATGCACACAAATAATTGAGTCAATTATCGTAAATAGAAAGCTACAATAGACATGCTAATAAAAATACAAACACGGATCCGGTATACAAAGCTATATAATAGACAAATTAAGGAGGACTAGATGGTATTATTGTACATCCTCCGACCCATATTAGTTGTCTATATACGGATGTACCTAGCCAAGTTATAGTGCTAGATATGTATCTAGACAAATCTAAGTCAATTAATATGGGTCGGAAGGAGTACCTTGATTACTTTGTACAAGAAATTTCTATTCGAGTTTGTACAGAACATGGCAGCTATGTCCTAGAAAGCAATCTTAATCTCTATTACCGCAAGTGCAATCATATTCAGTAGTCTGCCCATTTCAAAGATTTTATTTTGGTCATTGGCACGGTCATCAAGAATTACCTTCGGTTGTTTTTTACTATAACGTACATGTATGTATACAAATATGAACTGCTTCCTAGGAGCTTGCAGACTAGCAGTATCAGCAGAGCTCGGCCATTAGCAGCGCTCAATCAATCAGGAATCGATTTGTAATTCCCAACCATAAACAATCCCCATCGAGAAATCGCTATTCACTAACATTCAATTTACAAAGAAGTATTACGTACCTGGTATCTTGCAGCCTAGAAGTAGCAGCAACTCTCCATGCGGACGTCTTCCGATGTGGTGTTCCGTCGAACAGCGCCGTCGCCCCCGGCCGCGGCTAGGTACCGAGGCGAGTGGAGCGGCGAACAGATGCATCGGTGCAGCGATGGGATCCCGCCTTATATAAGGGACTGGGGGGGCAAAGATCAGTCGATTTGGAAGCCGAAGATCACGCTCGCGTGAGAATTGAAGGGAGGAATAACTCGGCTGTCGGTACCATGATTTTTGGAGAGGAAAATTGGAAGGGGCTCGCTGATTTAGAGGGAGTCAACGCGACCACATAGTCTGCACCTCTACGGGAAGGAAGTCCATGGGATGGGGTGTCGGTTCTTCGGTCAGTTCGGGGCACCGAGTGTATGCACCGATATCACCGATATAATTTCGGTTTTCCAAATCTGCTAACCGAGTTAGGTACCGACGGATTCGGTTTTGGTCATATCGGGTTCGGTCCAAGTCTTTTCGGGTCGGTCTTTCGGTTCTCGGGTTTTATGCCCGGTCCTATAGGTGACGTTATTATGCTAAAGCTATATTTACTTCTATGGAATGTCAACTAAAGTGAAATAAATATATGCTTTTCAGGAACTTTACATTTTACCAGAACAGAGAATAGCTGACATATTTCAGGCTTTAAAATAAATGAAGTAAGGTAATGCCTTTGAAATTCTTCACAGTTGTTTCAGTTCACAGAGAAAGTCCACACAGCTAATTGCGTCTTACACCTTATTTTACTCAGGTGGACGTTAACAGGCACGACGTCGTATGTTTTGAAAAGTACATGGCCGCGTTTTACTGTTGGTCCTTTCAAAAAGCCCAAACGGTTATTTCAAAAGCATAAAATGGAGGACAACAATAGCTTAAATAAAAAGCTTCCCTGCATGACACTTGTCTCAAAAATAGTCTCTACTCCCCCTTTTCTCTAAAAAGTTCCACTTTTGATACAAAATATTCCGTTTTTGGTATATATAAAAAAAAAGTTCACGGGAAAAAATAGAAAAAACACTGTTTTGCCGGAGACCTCGCCGAAGACCTCATCGAAGACTTTGTAGCAAAAAAGTTGTCTGGTAATGTAGCAAAGACTATGAGAGAAGCCCGGAAGTGTGCTAAAGACTATCTGATGTACCCCATTGTTGTTGCATGCTTCAAAGAGAACTTTTGTTGAGGCAATAGTTCCAAAGTTGCATTGGATATGCGGATATCTACAAAACACGGTAGGACTAGCTGAAAAGGCATACTTCGCCACAATGAACCTGTCACTACATGCGCCAGGCCTTTGTCGTTCGCTGTACACGGCAAAGAAACGTTTGCCGTGTGTATTTCTGAAAAATGCACGGCAAAAAGAAGACACACGACAAAACTATATGAGAAACATGGCAATAAAAAAACTACACGGTAAAGATAGACAAAGACACACGGCAGCATGGCAAAATAGCAGAAGAGCGCGTGACAAAGGAAAAGCTCATGGCAAACAGGCAATGAGGGCCCACATCTTTGCCCAACTGACGATGCCAATCTGACGGCAGGTCTTTGCCGTGTATCACCGTCAGGCGCACGGTAAATTTTCAAATTTCTATTTTTTACACATGAATTTTCCATGCCATATAAATTTTTCTGCGCACGAATTTGTCCCGTGTGAATTTTTAAATGGCTTTGCCGTGCGTTCGTGGCTTTTCCATCGTCAACTACTTTACGTTACCATATACTGGAAAAAACACACGACAAAGGCTTTGTCATGCGTTATTTCAGAAGCACACGACAAAGACCTTTTGCCATGCCCTTCTTTACCGTGCGACGTTTGTCGTGTACGACCAAACGGCAAAGCCCTGTGTGGATTTAGTATGTTGCGGTGTGTTATTGCCACCCGGAAAAGATCCGTGAGATCTACATGCAAGGGCGGAGACAAGGGGGGCTAGCAGGGGCTAGAACCCCGCCAATGGTTTGCTGCCCCTAACAATTTTCAGTAGACTGTACTAGTAAAAAACTTCTTTATATACGTGCTAATTGTTATATTGTGATCCAAATTTAAGTATTGGTGCACTGAAGAAAGGCTAACTTAGGACCCATTGTTGGTATGGATCGTTGCCATCGTCTATATATACATCATGTAAGCCACCGACTAGGGTTTATCACATCTTTGATAACCACGAAGTTTGTAAACAACCACTAAAAATAGTGAAGAGTTTGCTGGCTGGTGCCCGTGATTTCCCCCTTCGTGTTGGAGGGGTTTTCCACGTTAAATCTCGTGTCCCTCTGTCGTGTTTACTTATCGTTCTTCGTTATTGTGCATCTTTTATTGTAACAAGTGGTATCAGAGCCCGTGTTTTGATCTAAGGTTTGAAGATGTCGTCATTGAAAGCAGCGCGGCCGCCCCGCCAATGCGGAAGAGGCAGTTTGGGAGGAGCATGGCGCGCTCGCTTCCGAGGTAGTAGTTGGGCGTGATGGTCTCCGTGGACACAACCAGCGCACACGCGCCCGGGGGAGCCACCTGCAGGAGGTTCCTCGCCAGCCCCACGGCGATGAGCCCCGCGCTGCACCCCATGCCAGCGAGGTGCATGCTTCTGATGTCGCTCCGCAGCTTGTACTTGCTAACGATCATGTCGACCAATGACGGGATGCGGCAGAATAGGCTGCAGTTCACGACGACTATGCCGATGGCGTCGGGCGCGATCATGCCGGTTTTGGCGAGCAGGTCGTCGATGGCAGAGAAGGCCACCAGCTCGAACTCGGCGCGGGCGGCGTCGAAGGTGCAGTACTTGTGTGTCTCGACGTAGTTATGCGCCCGTGGCAAGCAGGTCTCCTCCCCGAGGCCAGACCGCTCCAGCAGACGCGTCATAAACCGGCTGCTTCGCTCGTTGAGGGCCGGGAGCTGCTTGGCGTGCTCGACAAAGATGGCGAACGGGACGCGGCAGGTGTGCGGGGTCCGGAACCCCGCGTAGTCCACCAGGTACACCGCCCGGGGACGACACAGCATCAGGTAGTACAACGTGGCCGCTCCCGCTGCCAGGAAGCTGCAGGCCAAGGAGAGGTGCAATGGCCGGACTTCAGGGAAGAAGCGGCTTCTGAGCCAAGCCACTGTGGCGACCGCGGAAGCCGCGAGCGTGACGACGGTGATCATGATGGGAGTGGAATTTTTCATGGCGCGCTGGTAGATGGCCTGCTTCACACCCTTGGAGTACTGAGTCGGCGAGCTCATGCTGCAGCAGTGGCGAAGGACGAAAAAAATTTAAGGTCGGGCAAATCTAAAGCATAAAAAAAAATTGATGCAAAAAATCAAAATTGTATCGATTTTACAATGGTAATAGAATAATCAATTGACCACAAATTCAAATTTGATTCAATAGTTCAATTGACCATAAAATCAGAAATTATACCTGTCCTCTTTGAAACTGCATGTTTCTTCCCCTTCTTATCCATTTCTACCACAAATACATCGAGCCTAGAGGCCATTAATGGGAAGAAGCGTAACCTATATTTTGAAGGAGGATTAGAAATTATAATTGACATGAGAAGAAGCCCTAGCTGGATAAAACCGTGCACCATGAGACCGAGAATTGAGAATTTGAGAAGATGAGAAGGTTGGAGGAGGACCAGGGAGAGGGCGGCCGGATCGGCGGGTAGGTTTGCTGGCGGGGAGTAGATCAGTAGAAGACGGCGGCGCACCTGCCTGCTCGTCGCTTGAGTCCTAGACTTGTTGGATTCGAATATTGCACAGGGGCCAAGACACAGAGGGGCACCAGCCACACGCGCACACACGACACACGGATCAGGGGCTACTGCTGCTTAGTGCGCGGCCCATCAAAGGTCCAGTACAGCCGAATCCCCTCTTACGTAGCCATTTTCTAGTACTCCCTCCGAACCATATTACTTGACGTGGATTTGTCAAAATTTGGATGAATCTATATACTCCCTCCAACCCATATTAATTGACTTGGATTTGTCAAAATTTAGATGAACCTATATACTAAATAGTGTCTAGATTCATCCAAATCTAGATAAATGCAAATCAACTAATATGGGTCGGAGGGAGCATTAAATAGTGTTTAGATTCATTCAAATCTAGACAAATTTAAGTCAACTAATATGGGTTAGAGGAGATAGTTTTTTCTTCAGAATTCATTGTACTTTGCAGGGAATTGTATGTATGTCGAATAGAAGTGTATATATATGCGATTTTTTTGCAAAAATTAAGGTAGGGCAGCTGCCATACCTTGCCTTAAAGGGGTCCTTCGCCCCTGTGCTGCAGGTCGATCGTTGTCAACAACGTCTGGATGGTTCTTCGTCTGTTTCTTAGTTGGAGGACTAATTATATATAGTATCAGTGAAGATCGAGGACTTAAAACCCAATCTTTTAAGTCCATATATGTTCCCTTAATTAATATGCATATAGGTGACTAGGACTGGGCGTTCGGTTAAACCGAACCGAACGGTTCGGTTCCTCGGTGATCGAGCGAATTCGGTGTTCCAAAATCAAGCACCGTTCGGTGCACGTCAGATCTGGGAACCGAGCGATCGGTGCATCAGTAGCTTCGGTTCGGTCATCGGTTGGACCGAACTACACCGAAAATGTATTCTTGGGCTGGCCTAGGCTGGATGGTCCGAATCCTTTATGTATTGTTGGCCTGGCCTGGGCTGGATGCTTCGAATCCATTTTATCTTATATCTATTTTCCATCGTTTTTCTTTGGGCTGGGCTGGAAAAGTTAGCCTGGTGCAGGTTCAGATACGATTAACACCGAGTCCTGCACCGATTCAGTACAAGAAATTGACAGAATTTCCTCTGTTTCCATCATTTCTTGAGAGCATAGAAGTGAGAAAATTATCCAAGAAACACATCTCACACAAATCGGACAACTAAAACTGATAAAATAGCATGCAAAACTAGTTTAGAACACACAATCACACATGACAAGTGTAGGACATAACAATAACCAAGTTTGACGACACATGACACTGAATTCTCAGGAATCACACATGACAAAATAAAATAGGAGCTGCAGAAAGCGCACTGGAGTAGTAGCGCTGGCAACCTAGCAAGCATCCACCGATTCACCCATCTTCTACCCTTCAAAATTTATTGCTTCATGCCTCCATGTTCAGCCTTCAATAACCAGCCACTCAAAACTGCAACCAACCATTCCATATTACAGAGTGAATAACAAAGATGCATCATACATGGAGATCTGGAGGTGAATCGTTACAAGTTTACAACTTGGAAGAGGAAGCTCACAAAATTTTAAGCAGGCTTTTTCGAGGTCATTGTCTTGGTCGCCTTAGCTTTGTTCTCCTTGTATTCAGCAATTAATTCTGAAATACAATAGAAGTGTTAGCAGGCATTACATGACAACAAATGAACACATTTCAGTATACAAGATTAAAGTTATTGAGTTACCTTGTTCGAGCTTGGCCAATTCTTCGGTGTTCTCTGCTATGTCGATAGGAGTGCCATGTCGAAGCCAATCCTGAGTGCACACAAGAGCTTCCACCATGAATGGAGTCAGAGATGTCCTGAAGTCATCAAGAACACGACCACCAGTGGAAAAAGCGGACTCCGATGCTACCGTCGAGATGGGGATTGCAAGAACATCACGTGCCAAGCATGCCAATACAGGAAACCTAGATGAGTTGACCTTCCACCATGCTAATATGTCAAACTTTGGGCTATCATCTTCAGGCTCCTCAGCAAGAAACTTGTCTATCTCAGACTTGCTGCTGCTGCTACCACCTGTATTCAACCTCATTTTTTTGGAAATCAAGGACTTCATCAAGCTCGCACGCCCTCCACTAGCTTCAGCTTGCACTAAATCACTAACTTGAGATGATTGAACAGTTGGAGCATACTTGACCCTATATTCTTCAAATAAATCTCTCAGACATGAGTTGACTGCAGCCCACACTTTAGGCCCTTTGTCATCCCCATACATTTCTAAAATGGCAAACTGTGTGTATTCTGAAAGCTTGTACCTATAATTAAAAATAGAGGACATGATTAGCTTTGTTCATTTTCTACAAACCATTACGCAATAAAAAATATGAGATTACAATAATTGTAATGTTTTACCTTGGATCAAGTAATGCTGCAATGAAAATCATCAAGTTGATGTTCTCCTTTTCTTTCCCCTTTTTGCTGGGATCATGCTCATACCAATTTCCCCAATACTTATCATACTTATCCTTCATCCTTTGTGCCATTGCCTTCTGCATACCATCATCACTCTCCATCCAACTTTTCACTAACAGATTCACCTCACCAATCTCATGGAAACAACTGTTAGTAGTCACATGTAGTGAGGCAGAAACACGAGTTGTTAGATCAGCAAAATGTCCCAGAAAATCAGCCATTTTCCTACAACTCTCCCAATCGTTCTCACCTGGAACTCCAAGGCCTTTCTCTTTACCTTTATCACTAAGCAGGTCAATAGCAAAATATGGATCTTCATCTGTGTACCTTACAAAAACTTTCTCGTAGCTAATAGCAGCCTGCAACATAAAGAACGTGGAGTTCCACCTAGTGCTGACATCAAGATTTAGGAAAGCCTTGGTCTCAATCTTCTCTAGCTCAGCACATTCTTTGAACTTAGCTATCCTAGCTGGGCTGTTCTTCATATATCTAACAGCTCCCCGTACACGCTTGACTGTAAGGTTCAACTTCTTTGAGACCATCAGTAACAATTAAGTTGAGAATGTGGGCAAAACACCTCATGTGGATATATTTGCCTTCTGCTATGCTAGTCTTAGCTTTATTCAATTCCTTTTTCATGTAAACAATACCACCATCATTGCTAGTTGCATTATCTACAGTAATTGACATGACCTTCTCTAACCCCCAATCAATCAATAGTTTCTGCAACTGTTTTCCTATATCATCTCCTTTATGACCCTTAACCTTTGAAAAGCTAATAATTTTCTTATGAAGCTTCCATTCTTTGCAAATGAAGTGGGCAGTAACTGTCATAAAGCTTTCTTGTTGTTGAGACGTCCAACAATCAGTGGTAAGAGACACCCTTTCACAATTTTCTTTAAGGAAAAGTTTCAGTTTAGCCTTCTCTTCAAAATATGCACCAATTGTGTCTCTAGTGCATGTTCTCCTAGATGGAATTGAGAAACGTGGGCAGGCTATAGACATGAACTTTCTAAACCCAGACTTTCCACCAAATGCAAATGAGAGTTCATCCTCTATTAACATGCAAATAAAAGCAGCCCTAATAGCATCAGGATCAAATTTCCAAGCATGCACACCACTATCACCATGAGTAACTTGCAGAACAGCTTGCTTATCATCAGCAATATTCTTATGAGGATTACGCTTGCAAGCTTTAAAGTGTTTGCCTAAGGCAGTTGTACCATTGGTAACGGAGTGAGCGGCGATGTCGGTCTTGCAGTAGTTGCATTTTCCCTTCTGTAGAACACCATCAACCAGGATCTTCTCGAAGTGGTTCCACATCTCAGATCTTGCGGCCATCTGCTTGCGAGCATTTTTCTTTTCACCCTCCTTCACCTTGCCATCATTCTCCCCCGCTTTCGCTGCTATATCCTCACCAGCAACACCACTAGCGTGCCCTACTTTTGCTGCGTGCACCTCCTCAGCGACAACAATGGCCTTGTCCACATCCATAGGTACAACAGCCTGGGACCCTGCACCAGCAGGGGTTGCTGTACCCATGTTCTCCGCCTCGGACGACATCTAAATAAGAAAGGACATGGCAATCGATAAGTATGCACACAAATAATTGAGTCAATTATCGTAAATAGAAAGCTACAATAGACATGCTAATAAAAATACAAACACGGATCCGGTATACAAAGCTATATAATAGACAAATTAAGGAGGACTAGATGGTATTATTGTACATCCTCCGACCCATATTAGTTGTCTATATACGGATGTACCTAGCCAAGTTATAGTGCTAGATATGTATCTAGACAAATCTAAGTCAATTAATATGGGTCGGAAGGAGTACCTTGATTACTTTGTACAAGAAATTTCTATTCGAGTTTGTACAGAACATGGCAGCTATGTCCTAGAAAGCAATCTTAATCTCTATTACCGCAAGTGCAATCATATTCAGTAGTCTGCCCATTTCAAAGATTTTATTTTGGTCATTGGCACGGTCATCAAGAATTACCTTCGGTTGTTTTTTACTATAACGTACATGTATGTATACAAATATGAACTGCTTCCTAGGAGCTTGCAGACTAGCAGTATCAGCAGAGCTCGGCCATTAGCAGCGCTCAATCAATCAGGAATCGATTTGTAATTCCCAACCATAAACAATCCCCATCGAGAAATCGCTATTCACTAACATTCAATTTACAAAGAAGTATTACGTACCTGGTATCTTGCAGCCTAGAAGTAGCAGCAACTCTCCATGCGGACGTCTTCCGATGTGGTGTTCCGTCGAACAGCGCCGTCGCCCCCGGCCGCGGCTAGGTACCGAGGCGAGTGGAGCGGCGAACAGATGCATCGGTGCAGCGATGGGATCCCGCCTTATATAAGGGACTGGGGGGGCAAAGATCAGTCGATTTGGAAGCCGAAGATCACGCTCGCGTGAGAATTGAAGGGAGGAATAACTCGGCTGTCGGTACCATGATTTTTGGAGAGGAAAATTGGAAGGGGCTCGCTGATTTAGAGGGAGTCAACGCGACCACATAGTCTGCACCTCTACGGGAAGGAAGTCCATGGGATGGGGTGTCGGTTCTTCGGTCAGTTCGGGGCACCGAGTGTATGCACCGATATCACCGATATAATTTCGGTTTTCCAAATCTGCTAACCGAGTTAGGTACCGACGGATTCGGTTTTGGTCATATCGGGTTCGGTCCAAGTCTTTTCGGGTCGGTCTTTCGGTTCTCGGGTTTTATGCCCGGTCCTATAGGTGACGTTATTATGCTAAAGCTATATTTACTTCTATGGAATGTCAACTAAAGTGAAATAAATATATGCTTTTCAGGAACTTTACATTTTACCAGAACAGAGAATAGCTGACATATTTCAGGCTTTAAAATAAATGAAGTAAGGTAATGCCTTTGAAATTCTTCACAGTTGTTTCAGTTCACAGAGAAAGTCCACACAGCTAATTGCGTCTTACACCTTATTTTACTCAGGTGGACGTTAACAGGCACGACGTCGTATGTTTTGAAAAGTACATGGCCGCGTTTTACTGTTGGTCCTTTCAAAAAGCCCAAACGGTTATTTCAAAAGCATAAAATGGAGGACAACAATAGCTTAAATAAAAAGCTTCCCTGCATGACACTTGTCTCAAAAATAGTCTCTACTCCCCCTTTTCTCTAAAAAGTTCCACTTTTGATACAAAATATTCCGTTTTTGGTATATATAAAAAAAAAGTTCACGGGAAAAAATAGAAAAAACACTGTTTTGCCGGAGACCTCGCCGAAGACCTCATCGAAGACTTTGTAGCAAAAAAGTTGTCTGGTAATGTAGCAAAGACTATGAGAGAAGCCCGGAAGTGTGCTAAAGACTATCTGATGTACCCCATTGTTGTTGCATGCTTCAAAGAGAACTTTTGTTGAGGCAATAGTTCCAAAGTTGCATTGGATATGCGGATATCTACAAAACACGGTAGGACTAGCTGAAAAGGCATACTTCGCCACAATGAACCTGTCACTACATGCGCCAGGCCTTTGTCGTTCGCTGTACACGGCAAAGAAACGTTTGCCGTGTGTATTTCTGAAAAATGCACGGCAAAAAGAAGACACACGACAAAACTATATGAGAAACATGGCAATAAAAAAACTACACGGTAAAGATAGACAAAGACACACGGCAGCATGGCAAAATAGCAGAAGAGCGCGTGACAAAGGAAAAGCTCATGGCAAACAGGCAATGAGGGCCCACATCTTTGCCCAACTGACGATGCCAATCTGACGGCAGGTCTTTGCCGTGTATCACCGTCAGGCGCACGGTAAATTTTCAAATTTCTATTTTTTACACATGAATTTTCCATGCCATATAAATTTTTCTGCGCACGAATTTGTCCCGTGTGAATTTTTAAATGGCTTTGCCGTGCGTTCGTGGCTTTTCCATCGTCAACTACTTTACGTTACCATATACTGGAAAAAACACACGACAAAGGCTTTGTCATGCGTTATTTCAGAAGCACACGACAAAGACCTTTTGCCATGCCCTTCTTTACCGTGCGACGTTTGTCGTGTACGACCAAACGGCAAAGCCCTGTGTGGATTTAGTATGTTGCGGTGTGTTATTGCCACCCGGAAAAGATCCGTGAGATCTACATGCAAGGGCGGAGACAAGGGGGGCTAGCAGGGGCTAGAACCCCGCCAATGGTTTGCTGCCCCTAACAATTTTCAGTAGACTGTACTAGTAAAAAACTTCTTTATATACGTGCTAATTGTTATATTGTGATCCAAATTTAAGTATTGGTGCACTGAAGAAAGGCTAACTTAGGACCCATTGTTGGTATGGATCGTTGCCATCGTCTATATATACATCATGTAAGCCACCGACTAGGGTTTATCACATCTTTGATAACCACGAAGTTTGTAAACAACCACTAAAAATAGTGAAGAGTTTGCTGGCTGGTGCCCGTGATTTCCCCCTTCGTGTTGGAGGGGTTTTCCACGTTAAATCTCGTGTCCCTCTGTCGTGTTTACTTATCGTTCTTCGTTATTGTGCATCTTTTATTGTAACAAGTGGTATCAGAGCCCGTGTTTTGATCTAAGGTTTGAAGATGTCGTCATTGAAAGCAGCGCGGCCGCCCCGCCAATGCGGAAGAGGCAGTTTGGGAGGAGCATGGCGCGCTCGCTTCCGAGGTAGTAGTTGGGCGTGATGGTCTCCGTGGACACAACCAGCGCACACGCGCCCGGGGGAGCCACCTGCAGGAGGTTCCTCGCCAGCCCCACGGCGATGAGCCCCGCGCTGCACCCCATGCCAGCGAGGTGCATGCTTCTGATGTCGCTCCGCAGCTTGTACTTGCTAACGATCATGTCGACCAATGACGGGATGCGGCAGAATAGGCTGCAGTTCACGACGACTATGCCGATGGCGTCGGGCGCGATCATGCCGGTTTTGGCGAGCAGGTCGTCGATGGCAGAGAAGGCCACCAGCTCGAACTCGGCGCGGGCGGCGTCGAAGGTGCAGTACTTGTGTGTCTCGACGTAGTTATGCGCCCGTGGCAAGCAGGTCTCCTCCCCGAGGCCAGACCGCTCCAGCAGACGCGTCATAAACCGGCTGCTTCGCTCGTTGAGGGCCGGGAGCTGCTTGGCGTGCTCGACAAAGATGGCGAACGGGACGCGGCAGGTGTGCGGGGTCCGGAACCCCGCGTAGTCCACCAGGTACACCGCCCGGGGACGACACAGCATCAGGTAGTACAACGTGGCCGCTCCCGCTGCCAGGAAGCTGCAGGCCAAGGAGAGGTGCAATGGCCGGACTTCAGGGAAGAAGCGGCTTCTGAGCCAAGCCACTGTGGCGACCGCGGAAGCCGCGAGCGTGACGACGGTGATCATGATGGGAGTGGAATTTTTCATGGCGCGCTGGTAGATGGCCTGCTTCACACCCTTGGAGTACTGAGTCGGCGAGCTCATGCTGCAGCAGTGGCGAAGGACGAAAAAAATTTAAGGTCGGGCAAATCTAAAGCATAAAAAAAAATTGATGCAAAAAATCAAAATTGTATCGATTTTACAATGGTAATAGAATAATCAATTGACCACAAATTCAAATTTGATTCAATAGTTCAATTGACCATAAAATCAGAAATTATACCTGTCCTCTTTGAAACTGCATGTTTCTTCCCCTTCTTATCCATTTCTACCACAAATACATCGAGCCTAGAGGCCATTAATGGGAAGAAGCGTAACCTATATTTTGAAGGAGGATTAGAAATTATAATTGACATGAGAAGAAGCCCTAGCTGGATAAAACCGTGCACCATGAGACCGAGAATTGAGAATTTGAGAAGATGAGAAGGTTGGAGGAGGACCAGGGAGAGGGCGGCCGGATCGGCGGGTAGGTTTGCTGGCGGGGAGTAGATCAGTAGAAGACGGCGGCGCACCTGCCTGCTCGTCGCTTGAGTCCTAGACTTGTTGGATTCGAATATTGCACAGGGGCCAAGACACAGAGGGGCACCAGCCACACGCGCACACACGACACACGGATCAGGGGCTACTGCTGCTTAGTGCGCGGCCCATCAAAGGTCCAGTACAGCCGAATCCCCTCTTACGTAGCCATTTTCTAGTACTCCCTCCGAACCATATTACTTGACGTGGATTTGTCAAAATTTGGATGAATCTATATACTCCCTCCAACCCATATTAATTGACTTGGATTTGTCAAAATTTAGATGAACCTATACACTAAATAGTGTCTAGATTCATCCAAATCTAGATAAATGCAAATCAACTAATATGGGTCGGAGGGAGCATTAAATAGTGTTTAGATTCATTCAAATCTAGACAAATTTAAGTCAACTAATATGGGTTAGAGGAGATAGTTTTTTCTTCAGAATTCATTGTACTTTGCAGGGAATTGTATGTATGTCGAATAGAAGTGTATATATATGCGATTTTTTTGCAAAAATTAAGGTAGGGCAGCTGCCATACCTTGCCTTAAAGGGGTCCTTCGCCCCTGTGCTGCAGGTCGATCGTTGTCAACAACGTCTGGATGGTTCTTCGTCTGTTTCTTAGTTGGAGGACTAATTATATATAGTATCAGTGAAGATCGAGGACTTAAAACCCAATCTTTTAAGTCCATATATGTTCCCTTAATTAATATGCATATAGGTGACTAGGACTGGGCGTTCGGTTAAACCGAACCGAACGGTTCGGTTCCTCGGTGATCGAGCGAATTCGGTGTTCCAAAATCAAGCACCGTTCGGTGCACGTCAGATCTGGGAACCGAGCGATCGGTGCATCAGTAGCTTCGGTTCGGTCATCGGTTGGACCGAACTACACCGAAAATGTATTCTTGGGCTGGCCTAGGCTGGATGGTCCGAATCCTTTATGTATTGTTGGCCTGGCCTGGGCTGGATGCTTCGAATCCATTTTATCTTATATCTATTTTCCATCGTTTTTCTTTGGGCTGGGCTGGAAAAGTTAGCCTGGTGCAGGTTCAGATACGATTAACACCGAGTCCTGCACCGATTCAGTACAAGAAATTGACAGAATTTCCTCTGTTTCCATCATTTCTTGAGAGCATAGAAGTGAGAAAATTATCCAAGAAACACATCTCACACAAATCGGACAACTAAAACTGATAAAATAGCATGCAAAACTAGTTTAGAACACACAATCACACATGACAAGTGTAGGACATAACAATAACCAAGTTTGACGACACATGACACTGAATTCTCAGGAATCACACATGACAAAATAAAATAGGAGCTGCAGAAAGCGCACTGGAGTAGTAGCGCTGGCAACCTAGCAAGCATCCACCGATTCACCCATCTTCTACCCTTCAAAATTTATTGCTTCATGCCTCCATGTTCAGCCTTCAATAACCAGCCACTCAAAACTGCAACCAACCATTCCATATTACAGAGTGAATAACAAAGATGCATCATACATGGAGATCTGGAGGTGAATCGTTACAAGTTTACAACTTGGAAGAGGAAGCTCACAAAATTTTAAGCAGGCTTTTTCGAGGTCATTGTCTTGGTCGCCTTAGCTTTGTTCTCCTTGTATTCAGCAATTAATTCTGAAATACAATAGAAGTGTTAGCAGGCATTACATGACAACAAATGAACACATTTCAGTATACAAGATTAAAGTTATTGAGTTACCTTGTTCGAGCTTGGCCAATTCTTCGGTGTTCTCTGCTATGTCGATAGGAGTGCCATGTCGAAGCCAATCCTGAGTGCACACAAGAGCTTCCACCATGAATGGAGTCAGAGATGTCCTGAAGTCATCAAGAACACGACCACCAGTGGAAAAAGCGGACTCCGATGCTACCGTCGAGATGGGGATTGCAAGAACATCACGTGCCAAGCATGCCAATACAGGAAACCTAGATGAGTTGACCTTCCACCATGCTAATATGTCAAACTTTGGGCTATCATCTTCAGGCTCCTCAGCAAGAAACTTGTCTATCTCAGACTTGCTGCTGCTGCTACCACCTGTATTCAACCTCATTTTTTTGGAAATCAAGGACTTCATCAAGCTCGCACGCCCTCCACTAGCTTCAGCTTGCACTAAATCACTAAATTGAGATGATTGAACAGTTGGAGCATACTTGACCCTATATTCTTCAAATAAATCTCTCAGACATGAGTTGACTGCAGCCCACACTTTAGGCCCTTTGTCATCCCCATACATTTCTAAAATGGCAAACTGTGTGTATTCTGAAAGCTTGTACCTATAATTAAAAATAGAGGACATGATTAGCTTTGTTCATTTTCTACAAACCATTACGCAATAAAAAATATGAGATTACAATAATTGTAATGTTTTACCTTGGATCAAGTAATGCTGCAATGAAAATCATCAAGTTGATGTTCTCCTTTTCTTTCCCCTTTTTGCTGGGATCATGCTCATACCAATTTCCCCAATACTTATCATACTTATCCTTCATCCTTTGTGCCATTGCCTTCTGCATACCATCATCACTCTCCATCCAACTTTTCACTAACAGATTCACCTCACCAATCTCATGGAAACAACTGTTAGTAGTCACATGTAGTGAGGCAGAAACACGAGTTGTTAGATCAGCAAAATGTCCCAGAAAATCAGCCATTTTCCTACAACTCTCCCAATCGTTCTCACCTGGAACTCCAAGGCCTTTCTCTTTACCTTTATCACTAAGCAGGTCAATAGCAAAATATGGATCTTCATCTGTGTACCTTACAAAAACTTTCTCGTAGCTAATAGCAGCCTGCAACATAAAGAACGTGGAGTTCCACCTAGTGCTGACATCAAGATTTAGGAAAGCCTTGGTCTCAATCTTCTCTAGCTCAGCACATTCTTTGAACTTAGCTATCCTAGCTGGGCTGTTCTTCATATATCTAACAGCTCCCCGTACACGCTTGACTGTAAGGTTCAACTTCTTTGAGACCATCAGTAACAATTAAGTTGAGAATGTGGGCAAAACACCTCATGTGGATATATTTGCCTTCTGCTATGCTAGTCTTAGCTTTATTCAATTCCTTTTTCATGTAAACAATACCACCATCATTGCTAGTTGCATTATCTACAGTAATTGACATGACCTTCTCTAACCCCCAATCAATCAATAGTTTCTGCAACTGTTTTCCTATATCATCTCCTTTATGACCCTTAACCTTTGAAAAGCTAATAATTTTCTTATGAAGCTTCCATTCTTTGCAAATGAAGTGGGCAGTAACTGTCATAAAGCTTTCTTGTTGTTGAGACGTCCAACAATCAGTGGTAAGAGACACCCTTTTACAATTTTCTTTAAGGAAAAGTTTCAGTTTAGCCTTCTCTTCAAAATATGCACCAATTGTGTCTCTAGTGCATGTTCTCCTAGATGGAATTGAGAAACGTGGGCAGGCTATAGACATGAACTTTCTAAACCCAGACTTTCCACCAAATGCAAATGAGAGTTCATCCTCTATTAACATGCAAATAAAAGCAGCCCTAATAGCATCAGGATCAAATTTCCAAGCATGCACACCACTATCACCATGAGTAACTTGCAGAACAGCTTGCTTATCATCAGCAATATTCTTATGAGGATTACGCTTGCAAGCTTTAAAGTGTTTGCCTAAGGCAGTTGTACCATTGGTAACGGAGTGAGCGGCGATGTCGGTCTTGCAGTAGTTGCATTTTCCCTTCTGTAGAACACCATCAACCAGGATCTTCTCGAAGTGGTTCCACATCTCAGATCTTGCGGCCATCTGCTTGCGAGCATTTTTCTTTTCACCCTCCTTCACCTTGCCATCATTCTCCCCCGCTTTCGCTGCTATATCCTCACCAGCAACACCACTAGCGTGCCCTACTTTCGCTGCGTGCACCTCCTCAGCGACAACAATGGCCTTGTCCACATCCATAGGTACAACAGCCTGGGACCCTGCACCAGCAGGGGTTGCTGTACCCATGTTCTCCGCCTCGGACGACATCTAAATAAGAAAGGACATGGCAATCGATAAGTATGCACACAAATAATTGAGTCAATTATCGTAAATAGAAAGCTACAATAGACATGCTAATAAAAATACAAACACGGATCCGGTATACAAAGCTATATAATAGACAAATTAAGGAGGACTAGATGGTATTATTGTACATCCTCCGACCCATATTAGTTGTCTATATACGGATGTACCTAGCCAAGTTATAGTGCTAGATATGTATCTAGACAAATCTAAGTCAATTAATATGGGTCGGAAGGAGTACCTTGATTACTTTGTACAAGAAATTTCTATTCGAGTTTGTACAGAACATGGCAGCTATGTCCTAGAAAGCAATCTTAATCTCTATTACCGCAAGTGCAATCATATTCAGTAGTCTGCCCATTTCAAAGATTTTATTTTGGTCATTGGCACGGTCATCAAGAATTACCTTCGGTTGTTTTTTACTATAACGTACATGTATGTATACAAATATGAACTGCTTCCTAGGAGCTTGCAGACTAGCAGTATCAGCAGAGCTCGGCCATTAGCAGCGCTCAATCAATCAGGAATCGATTTGTAATTCCCAACCATAAACAATCCCCATCGAGAAATCGCTATTCACTAACATTCAATTTACAAAGAAGTATTACGTACCTGGTATCTTGCAGCCTAGAAGTAGCAGCAACTCTCCATGCGGACGTCTTCCGATGTGGTGTTCCGTCGAACAGCGCCGTCGCCCCCGGCCGCGGCTAGGTACCGAGGCGAGTGGAGCGGCGAACAGATGCATCGGTGCAGCGATGGGATCCCGCCTTATATAAGGGACTGGGGGGGCAAAGATCAGTCGATTTGGAAGCCGAAGATCACGCTCGCGTGAGAATTGAAGGGAGGAATAACTCGGCTGTCGGTACCATGATTTTTGGAGAGGAAAATTGGAAGGGGCTCGCTGATTTAGAGGGAGTCAACGCGACCACATAGTCTGCACCTCTACGGGAAGGAAGTCCATGGGATGGGGTGTCGGTTCTTCGGTCAGTTCGGGGCACCGAGTGTATGCACCGATATCACCGATATAATTTCGGTTTTCCAAATCTGCTAACCGAGTTAGGTACCGACGGATTCGGTTTTGGTCATATCGGGTTCGGTCCAAGTCTTTTCGGGTCGGTCTTTCGGTTCTCGGGTTTTATGCCCGGTCCTATAGGTGACGTTATTATGCTAAAGCTATATTTACTTCTATGGAATGTCAACTAAAGTGAAATAAATATATGCTTTTCAGGAACTTTACATTTTACCAGAACAGAGAATAGCTGACATATTTCAGGCTTTAAAATAAATGAAGTAAGGTAATGCCTTTGAAATTCTTCACAGTTGTTTCAGTTCACAGAGAAAGTCCACACAGCTAATTGCGTCTTACACCTTATTTTACTCAGGTGGACGTTAACAGGCACGACGTCGTATGTTTTGAAAAGTACATGGCCGCGTTTTACTGTTGGTCCTTTCAAAAAGCCCAAACGGTTATTTCAAAAGCATAAAATGGAGGACAACAATAGCTTAAATAAAAAGCTTCCCTGCATGACACTTGTCTCAAAAATAGTCTCTACTCCCCCTTTTCTCTAAAAAGTTCCACTTTTGATACAAAATATTCCGTTTTTGGTATATATAAAAAAAAAGTTCACGGGAAAAAATAGAAAAAACACTGTTTTGCCGGAGACCTCGCCGAAGACCTCATCGAAGACTTTGTAGCAAAAAAGTTGTCTGGTAATGTAGCAAAGACTATGAGAGAAGCCCGGAAGTGTGCTAAAGACTATCTAATGTACCCCATTGTTGTTGCATGCTTCAAAGAGAACTTTTGTTGAGGCAATAGTTCCAAAGTTGCATTGGATATGCGGATATCTACAAAACACGGTAGGACTAGCTGAAAAGGCATACTTCGCCACAATGAACCTGTCACTACATGCGCCAGGCCTTTGTCGTTCGCTGTACACGGCAAAGAAACGTTTGCCGTGTGTATTTCTGAAAAATGCACGGCAAAAAGAAGACACACGACAAAACTATATGAGAAACATGGCAATAAAAAAACTACACGGTAAAGATAGACAAAGACACACGGCAGCATGGCAAAATAGCAGAAGAGCGCGTGACAAAGGAAAAGCTCATGGCAAACAGGCAATGAGGGCCCACATCTTTGCCCAACTGACGATGCCAATCTGACGGCAGGTCTTTGCCGTGTATCACCGTCAGGCGCACGGTAAATTTTCAAATTTCTATTTTTTACACATGAATTTTCCATGCCATATAAATTTTTCTGCGCACGAATTTGTCCCGTGTGAATTTTTAAATGGCTTTGCCGTGCGTTCGTGGCTTTTCCATCGTCAACTACTTTACGTTACCATATACTGGAAAAAACACACGACAAAGGCTTTGTCATGTGTTATTTCAGAAGCACACGACAAAGACCTTTTGCCATGCCCTTCTTTACCGTGCGACGTTTGTCGTGTACGACCAAACGGCAAAGCCCTGTGTGGATTTAGTATGTTGCGGTGTGTTATTGCCACCCGAAAAAGATCCGTGAGATCTACATGCAAGGGCGGAGACAAGGGGGGCTAGCAGGGGCTAGAACCCCGCCAATGGTTTGCTGCCCTAACAATTTTCAGTAGACTGTACTAGTAAAAAACTTCTTTATATACGTGCTAATTGTTATATTGTGATCCAAATTTAAGTATTGGTGCACTGAAGAAAGGCTAACTTAGGACCCATTGTTGGTATGGATCGTTGCCATCGTCTATATATACATCATGTAAGCCACCGACTAGGGTTTATCACATCTTTGATAACCACGAAGTTTGTAAACAACCACTAAAAATAGTGAAGAGTTTGCTGGCTGGTGCCCGTGATTTCCCCCTTCGTGTTGGAGGGGTTTTCCACGTTAAATCTCGTGTCCCTCTGTCGTGTTTACTTATCGTTCTTCGTTATTGTGCATCTCTTATTGTAACAAGTGGTATCAGAGCCCGTATTTTGATCTAAGGTTTGAAGATGTCGTCATTGACAGCAGCGCGGCCGCCCCGCCAATGCGGAAGAGGCAGTTTGGGAGGAGCATGGCGCGCTCGCTTCTGAGGTAGTAGTTGGGCGTGATGGTCTCCGTGGACACAACCAGCGCACACGCGCCCGCGGGAGCCACCTGCAGGAGGTTCCTCGCCAGCCCCACGGCGATGAGCCCCGCGCTGCACCCCATGCCAGCGAGGTGCATGCTTCTGATGTCGCTCCGCAACTTGTACTTGCTAACGATCATGTCGACCAATGACGGGATGCGGCAGAATAGGCTGCAGTTCACGACGACTATGCCGATGGCGTCGGGCGCGATCATGCCGGTTTTGGCGAGCAGGTCGTCGATGGCAGAGAAGGCCACCAGCTCGAACTCGGCGCGGGCGGCGTCGAAGGTGCAGTACTTGTGTGTCTCGACGTAGTTATGCGCCGGTGGCAGGCAGGTCTCCTCCCCGAGGCCAGACCGCTCCAGCAGACGCGTCATAAACCGGCTGCTTCGCTCGTTGAGGGCCGGGAGCTGCTTGGCGTGCTCGACAAAGATGGCGAACGGGACGCGGCAGGTGTGCGGGGTCCGGAACCCCGCGTAGTCCACCAGGTACACCGCCCGGGGACGACACAGCATCAGGTAGTACAACGTGGCCGCTCCCGCTGCCAGGAAGCTGCAGGCCAAGGAGAGGTGCAATGGCCGGACTTCAGGTAGATCTTCTTAATAGTGTCAAGGAATATTTGAATAATAGTTTTTCAATGAAGGATCTTGGCGAAGCAGTTTACATATTAGGCATAAATATTTATAGAGATAGATCGAGACGCCTAATATCATTGTCACAAAGTACATATTTGGAAAAAGTTCTAAAGAGGTTTGGAATGGAAGATAGCAAGAAAGGGTTCTTGCCCATGTTGCCCAATACGACGTTGAGTAAAACTCAAAGTCCAACAACGGCAGAAGATAGAGAAAGGATGAGTAAAACTCCCTATGCCTCAGCCATAGGATCTCTAATGTATGCCATGATATGTACTAGACCCGACATTGCATATGTTGTTAGTTTGACTAGCAAATATCAAAGTGATCCAGGAGTGGATCATTGGGCAGCGGTCAAAAACATCCTTAAGTACTTGAGAAGAACTAAGGATATGGTTCTTTCTTATGGAGGTGATGAACGGCTCGTTGTTAATGGTTACACCCATGATAGTTGGACCACCGATCCGGATGATTCTAAATCACAATCTGGATACGTATTTACTTTGAATGGTGTAGCAGTTAGCTGGAGGAGTGCAAAGCAAAGCGTTGTGGCGAGTTCTTCAACTGAATCAGAATACATAGCTGCTTTAGAGGCTACACAAGAAGCGATATGGATGAAGGAGTTCATTATAGAGCTCGGTGTGGTTCCAAGTGCGCTGGACCCAATGTCTATCTACTGTGATAACATGGGCGCCATAGCCAATGCGCAAGAACCAAGGTCACACAAGAAGCTGAAGCACATCAAGCTACGTTTTCACGCTATTCAAGAACATGTCCAAGATGGTGACATAAAGATTTGCAAAGTACACACAGATCTGAATGTGGTGGATCCGTTGACTAAACCTCTCCCGAGGGCAAAACATGACCAACACCAAACTGCCATGGGTGTTTGGTATATTACCATGTAATCTAGATTAGTTGACTCTAGTGCAAATGGGAGACTGTTGGAGATATGCCCTAGAGGCAATAATAAATATAGTTATTATTATATCTTTGTGTTTATGATAAATGTTTACATTCATGCTATAATAGTATTAACAAGGAAACATTAATACTTGTGTGATTTGTAAACTTAAATTGAAGTCCCTAGTAAAGCCTCTTCATAATACTAGCTTGTTGGTTAATAAATGATTGTGGTTTCCCTATCATGAACATTGAGATGTTATTAACAACAAGATCATATCGTTAGGAGAATGATATGATGGACATACTCCTATAGATAAGCGTAGCAGAAAGATCAAGTCATTTTAATAGTTCAATTGCTATATGCTTTCTGATACATAGTAACCTAATTCCTTCGACCATGAGATCATGCATATCACCATCACGGGAAGGATGCTTTGATGACATCAAACACCACACCGTAACTGGGTGGCTATAAAGGTGGCATTGAGTGTTCGGAAAGTATTGGTTGAGACACATGGATCAAGAGTGGGATTTGTCCATCCATATGACGGACAGATATACTCTGGGCCCTCTCGGTGGAATGTCATCCAATTAGCTTGCAAGCATGTGACTGGCTCACAAGGGATCACATATCACGGGAACGAGAAAAGAGTACTTATCAGTAACGAGGTTGAACTAGGTATGCAGAGATACCGACGATCAAAACCTCGGATAAGTAAACTATCGTGAGACAAAGGGAAATTGGTATCGTATGTAAGTGGTTCATTCGATCGCAAAGTAATCGTAGAAATATGTGGGAGCCATATGAATTTCTAGATTCCTCTATTGGTTATTGTTTGGAGAAGTGTCTCGATCATGTCCGCATAATTCACGAACCGTAGGGAGACACACTTAAGGATTCGACGTTGTTGAGTAGTTATGGAATGATGAGTAAGAGACCGAATGTTGTTTGGAGTCTCGGATGGGATCCGGGATATCACGAGGAGATCCGGAATGGTCCGGAGAATAAGATTCATATAAGGAAAGTCCTATTTTGGGGTTGGAGAATGGTTCTGGTGTTTTCATCGGGAATGTTCTAGAAGGTTCCAGAATGTCCGGCACTCCGGAGGGGAAGGGTACATGAATGTGTCATAACAAGTTGTAATGGTTGCATCATGTACTAGGTGTCATCGCTGAGCGAAATAAAGGGATAAATCAAATCCTAGTTTGAAAAGTCAAACGCCAATTTGAAAAGTCAAATGGCTATTTTGCTTGGTGGAGGGAGAGTAGGAAACCTACTTGGAGAGGAAGTCCCTCTCCCTCCACGGCCGGCCTTGGAAGCTGAGTTGGGGAGGGACTCCCCTCCCCTTGGCCGGCGCCCTCCACCTATATAAGGAGGGGCAGGGCTGCCCCTCCTAGACCTACACCTTGCCCCTCTAAACCCTAACCCTAGCCGCCGGACTAGCTCCCTCTACTTGGTGCGTCTAAACCCTAGATCACCGAGGCTCTCTCATAGTCCACCATACTCGCTCCGGCTTAAGGCGAAGCCCTGAGAGATCTCCCCTCTACTTCCGGTACCACGCCGTCGTGCTGCCGGAATCGCGAGGAGAGTGCTACAACCTCTGCTGCCTGCTGGAACAAGGGAGAGGAAGGTCTTCGTCGAGTACCGAACGTGTGACCCACTGCGGAAGCACTGCCGGATCGCAGCGCCGGAAGGATCGTCTACACAATCTTGAGATCGGGAAGAGTATGACTACATCACCCACGAGAATCCGCTCTCGTTAAACATTTTGGAATCTTCGAGGGTGAGTTATTCTATCGACTCGTTGCTACAATCTAGTAGATAGATATTGGCTTGTTTGTTTGTATGCGGTAGAAATTTTTTGTTTTCCATGCTACGAACCCCTACATGGACTACACCACGAGATTCTCTCCGTGGCAAGTGAAGATCAGGGCAATTCTCGCCCAATCTTTAGATCTGGATGAAGCGATTGACGCATTCGGAAAGAAACCAAAGGAAACTTGGACTGAGGCGGAGAAGCGGAAAGAGCGTAAGGTTTTATCGTTGATTCAACTCTATCTGCACAATAATATTTTGCATGAAGTGCTGCAGGAGAAAAGCACCACCGAGTTATGGGACAAACTAGAGGAGATATGTTTGTCCAAGGATCTCACGGGCAGGTTGCACGTGAAGATGAAGATGTTCTCACACAAGTTGCAAGATGGAGGCTCGGTACTGAATCACCTATCCTCTTGGAAAGAGATCGTTTCTGATTTGCAGTCTATAGAAGTTAAGTATGAGGATGAGGATTTAGGCATTCTTCTTTTATGCCCGCTGCCTAATTCTTTCAGTAATTTTCGTGACACCATATTATTGAGCCATGAAAAACTAACTCTTGCGGAAGTCTATGAGGATCTCTAGGAAAGGGAGAAGATGAAATTAATGGTGCAGGCAGAAAGTTCGTCCTCCAAGGTGGAGGCGTTAGTGGTCCGAGGCAGGCCTGAGCAGCGATATAACTACTACCACCAGAACAACAACATAGATAAGAGTAAGACCGACAGAGGTCGCTCAAAGTCCAAGGGATGTGACAAGTTCTGCAGGTATTGTAAGAAATCCAACCACATAATTGATGATTGTTGGAAGTTGCAGAACAAGGAGAAAAGAAACGGAACTTACCAACCAAAAAATAATGAAGGTAATGGTAAGGTTGCCTCGGGTAAAGGTGAGGCTGCTGCTGTTGTTGCTGGTACTGATAGTTCTGATGGTGAATGCTTAGCTGTTCTTGCTGCATGTGTTTCACGTGATGATAAATGGATTCTTCATACTGTATGTTCGTTTCATATTTGCTGTAACAAGGATTGGTTCAGTTTTTATGAGTCTGTGTAGACTGGAGATTTTGTGCGTGTGGGAAATGACAACCAGTGCACCATTGTTGGTGTTGGTGTTGTTCAGCTCAAGACCCATGATGGGATGACACGCACGTTGATTGGAGTGAAACACATACCCTCCATGGTGAGGAATTTGATCTCTCTTAGTACCCTAGATTGTGACGGGTATAAGTACAAAGGTGGGGACAGACGTCTGCAGGTATCATCAGGTTCTCTCATTGTTATGATTGGTGATATGAATTTTGCAAAATTATATATCCTTAGAGGTAGCACTTTGCCTGGTATTGGTGCTGTTGTTAGTTCTGATGCTAGTAAGACTAACCTTTAGCATCAGCGTCTTGGACATATGAGTGATCTTGACATGGAAAAATTGGCGAAGAGAGAGCTAATTGATGGTTGCGACTTGAGTAAGTTTCAGTTCTGTGAGCACTGCATTTTTTGTAAGCATAAAATAGTTAAATTCAATGCTTCCGTTCATACCACCAAAGGGATTTTAGATTATGTTCATGCTGATGTTTGGGGTCCGTCCCGTAGAACTTCCAATGGTGGTGCTAATTACATGCTAACTATTATCGATGATTACTCGAGGAAAGTGTGGCCATATTTTCTGAAACATAAATCTGATGTTTTTGCTGGTTTTAAGAAGTGAAAAGTTATGGTAGAAACACAAACTGAAAGGAAGGTTAAGATAATCCGTACTGATAATGGTATGGAATTTTGTTCAAATGAATTTGATGAGTTTTGCAGGAACGATGGCATGGTAAGACATCACACCATCCCATACACCCCTCAGCAGAATGGCGTGGCTGAACGCATGAACCGGACCATTATTTCGAGGGCTTGCTGCATGTTGTCTAATGAAAAGATGCATAGGCGTTTTTGGGCTGAAGCAGCCTCCACCGCATGATATCTCATCAATAGGCCACCTTCCGTTCCACTTGATAAGAAAACTCCCATTGAGGTATGGTCTGGTTCACCTGCTGATTATTCTGAGTTGAGAGTTTTTGGTTGCACTACTTATGCTCACGTTGATAATGGAAAGTTAGACCCAAGGGCTGTTAAGTGCATCTTGCTTGGTTATGGTTCAGGAGTTAAAGCTTATAAATTATGGAATCCTAAAACCAAGAAAGTTTTGTTGAGCAGAAATGTCATTTTTAATGAGGCGGTTATATTTTATGATAGTCCGTCTACTGATATTTCTGATGCTATTGATTCTCCTAATGTTTCTGATGATGAGCAACATAGAATTGGCGTTTAGGTGGAGCATGCAAAGGAGAAAGAAAATGTGGTTCCTGAAACCCATAATGATGATATTTATGTTCCACCCTCACCGCCTAATGTTCATTAGCCATCACGGTCTATTGCAGCTGGCCTTCCTAGGAGAAATATTAATCTCCTAATCGTTTAATTGAAGAGTGTGATATTGTTCATTATGCTTTGAGTTGTGCTAAACAAGTGGAGCATGATGTTGAACCAGCTACGTACACTAGAGCCATTGCTTCGGTTGATAAAGAAAAGTGGCTAGGTGCGATGCAAGAAGAGATGCAATCGCTTGAGAAAAATGGCACATGGGATGTTGTGCGCTTGCCTAAACAAAATAAGGCGGTCCACTGCAAGTGTATATTTAAAAGAAAGGAAGGTTTGTCTCCTAATGAGCCTCCAAGGTTTAAGGAAAGGTTAGTAGCAAGGTTCCAGGTGTTGATTATACTGATGTATGCTCCCCAGTTGTGAAGCATAATTCTATTCGTGCTTTCTTTGGTATTATTGCTATGCATGGTCTTGAGCTTGAGCAGCTAGATGTTAAGACTGCTTTTCTATATGGAGAGTTGGAGGAGGAGAAATACATGGACCAGCCTGAAGGCTTCATTGTGCCTGGTAAGGAGGATCTTGTTTGCAAGTTGAAGAGATCCCTTTATGGACTAAAACAGTGGCCACGACAATGGCATTAAAGGTTTGATTCATTTTTGCTAGCACATGGTTTTAAGAGGTCTCAGTATGATAGCTATGTGTACATAAAGTTTGTTAATGGATCACCTATTTATTTGCTGCTATATGTTGATGATATGTTAATTTATGCCAAGAGCATGAAAGAGATCACTACTTTAAAGGCTCAATTAAGTAGTGAGTTTGAGATAAAGGATATTGGTCCTGCTAAGAAAATACTAGGCATGGAAATGAAGAGGGATAGAAAGTGTAGTTTGCTTTTTCTTAGTCAAGAAAAATACATTGAGAAAGTTCTTCATCGTTTTAATATGCATGACGCAAAGTTTTTTAGTACACCTATTGCTTCTCACTTCAAGTTGTCAGCTTTGCAATGTCCTACTTCTGATGATGACATTGAGTACAAGTCACGAGTTCCTTATTCTAGTACTGTTGGTTCCTTGATGTATGCCATGGTTTGTTCCCGGCCTGATCTGTCACATGCTATGAGTTTGGTCAGTCGATACATGGCTAATTCTGGTAAAGAACATTGGAATGTTGTTCAATGGATTTTCAGGTACCTTCGTGGCACATCTAAAGCTTGTTTGGTGTTTGGCAGCGCTGGTGGGGGACTCGTAGGCTATGTGGATTCAGATTATGCTGCAGACTTGGATAAGAGAAGGTCTCTCACGGGTTATGTGTTTACTGTTGGTGGATGTGCTGTTAGCTGGAAGGCTACTTTGCAGGATGTTTCAGCATAATCTACAACTGAGGCTGAGTACATGGCTATCCATGAAGCATGTAAAGAGGCTGTTTGGCTGAAAGGTTTGCTTGCTGAGCTTTTGTGGAGATGATTCTTGCATTAAGTTATTTTGTGATAGTCAAAGTGCAATTTATCTCACTAAATATCAGATTTTCCATGAGAGGACAAAGCACATTGATATTAAGTAGCACTATATTCGCGACGTGGTTGCACGAGGTAAATTGCAGGTATGCAAGATTAGTACTCATGATAATCCTACTGATATGATGACAAAGCCTGTTCCTGATTGCTAAGTTTGAGCTTTGCTCAAGCTTAGTTGGTATAACTGTTTAGCCCAAGAGGTTGTTTGGCGCCAGCAAGTGTTTCTTTGTTGATTCAGGTGATTGTTGAAGTTCATGCTATAAGGAATTTGTCTCAAGGTGGAGTTTGTTATATTGTAATCCAAATTCAAGTATTGGTGCACCGAAGAAAGGCTAACTTCGGACGAAGCGGAGCGCGGCCCGTCGCGGGGAGGCTTGGGCCTAAGCGGATCGTTGCCACCGTCTATATATACATCCTGTAAGCCGCCGGCTAGGGTTTATTCCATCTTTGATAACCCACGGCGTTTGTAAACACCCACCGAAAATAGTGAAGAGTTTGCTGGCTGGCGCACGTGGTTTTCCCCTTCGTGTTGGAGGGGTTTTCCACGTTAAATCTTGTGTCCCGCTGTCGTATTTACTTATCGTTCTTCGTTATTGTGCATCTCTTCTTATAACACTAATGGTCAGAAGTAATCACTTGATTAGCCTATTATTGATTAATTAGTACACCTCACACGAAAGCAAGAAGCCTAAATACCCCAGCCCATGTACCTATACAGATTTACGACATTGTTGCTGCAGTTTGTTCCCATGATCCATTGATCGAAGCTGTGCATGTGACTGTCGCCTCTGTCACGCCATCAACTGGTAGGGCTCTAGGACGTTTCCGTCGCTGCCGCTCGCCATGTGGTTTTGCCTGTCGCCATTCAATTCCACCTCTCACTAATGCATGTGCGACTCTCACTAGTGGAAAAAGGGCTATCCGTTCGTGACCCCTCAGAGCATTTGTCCCGGTTGCACCACCAACCGGGACTAATGCTGGCACGCGTCCCGGTTGGAGCGGGCACGGGCCAGGGGGCATGAGTCCCGGTTGGTAAGGGGGAATACGTCCCGGTTGGAGCCACCAACCGGGACTAAAGGTTTGGCCACAGCCACGTGGCGTGGCACGCACCTTTAGTCCCGGTTCCTGGCTCCAACCGGGACTAAAGACCCCCTGCCCTCTATGAATGCAACACCCTAGCCCCCTCTGCCTCCACTCTGTTTTTTCGAATGGTGGAAGGTGTGAGGGGGTGTGCTAGTTTTTTCTCATGCATGCATTGAAGGTGTTTGATGAAATGTTTGAGTGAATAATCCCGTTGAATTTCTCATAGAACAAAAATATAGAAGGTGTCCGAGACGCACTTGAGCTTTCTCCTCTTTATTTCCCTCGATCGAGGTTAGCAATCTTATCTTTTCTAGGTCATTGATACAATTCATGTGTCGGTGTGAATTGGTTATTTCACTATTTATGATGTCCTGTTTTTTGATAAACTTACTTATATGATGCAGATGAACGGTCGGGAATGGATGTACGGTGACCGGCGCGTAGCCGGGTATATCAAAGGCGTGGATAAATTTATCGATGTGGCTACGGCAAACAAAGAGAATGGATTTATACGTTGTCCATGTGATCAATGTCGGAACAACAAGGAGTACTCTTCCTCGAAAATCATTCGCGGCCACCTGATTATGAAAGGTTTCATGCCCAACTATAATTGCTGGACCAAGCACGGGGAAAGAGGGGTTATGATGGAAGATGGTGAAGAAGAAGATGATGATAACAACTATCATCATATGTTTCCTGAATACAGTGATACTGCAATGGAAGACAATGGAGAGGAAAGAGGTGAAGAACGGGCATCAGATGAGCCGGCTGATGAACTTGGTAGGGTCATTTCTGATGCAAAGCGAGACTGTGAAACAGAAAATGAGAAGTTGAAGTTAGAGGGCATGTTAGAAGATCACAAGAAATTGTTGTACCCAAATTGTGAAGATGGCAGCACAAAGCTCGGTACCACACTGGAATTGTTGCGATGGAAGGCAGAGTGTGGTCTAACTGACTCCTCATTTGAAAAGATGCTGAAAATAATGAAGCCGAAGTTTCCAAAACATAACGAACTTCCCGAGAGTACCTACGAAGCAAAGAAAACTCTCTGTCTTCTGGGATTAGATGTGCAAAAGATACATGAATGCATTAATGACTGCATCCTCTACCGCGGTAAGGAGTATGAGAATTTAGATAAATGCCCGGTATGCAATGCGTTGCGGTATAAGATCAGACGAGATGACCCTGGTGATGTTGAGGGAGAGCCCCTCCGGAAGAGGGTTCCTGCTAAGGTTATGTGGTATGCTCCTATAATACCAAGGTTGAAACGCATGTTCAGAAACAAAGAGCATGCCAGGTTGTTGTGATGGTACAAAGAAGACCGTAAGAAAGACGGGAAGTTGAGACACCCTGCTGATGGGTCAGAGTGGAGAAAAATCGAGAGAGACTTCCCAGACTTTGCAGGTGACGCAAGGAACTTATGGTTTGGTCTAAGTACGGATGGCATGAATCCTTTTGGGGAGCAGAGCTGCAGTCACAGCACCTGGCCCGTGACTCTATGTATCTACAACCTGCCTCCTTGGTTGTGCATGAAGCGTAAGTTCATTATGATGCCAGTGCTCATCCAAGGCCCGAAGCAACCGGGCAACGACATTGATGTGTACCTTAGGCCATTAGTTGAAGAACTCTTACAGTTGTGGGGCAAACCAGGTGTACGTGCGTGGGATGAGAATAAACAGGAGCCATTTGATCTACGAGGGTTGTTATTCATAACCATCAATGATTGGCCTGCTCTTAGTAACCTTTCAGGACAGACAAACAAGGGATATAAGGCATGCACCCACTGTTTAGATAAGACCGAAGGTACATATTTGCATAAATGCAAGAAGGTTGTGTACCTGGCAAATCGACGATTTCTTCCGACCAATCATCCCGTAAGAAAGAAAGGCAAGCATTTGAAAGGTGAGGCAGATCACCGGAAGAAGCCTGAACTCCCTGCTGGTGATGATGTATTTGGTATGGTCAAGGATATAGAAGTAATCTTTGGAAAGGGTCCCGGCGGTCAATCAGTTCCGAACGACGTCGCTACAGGACACGCACCCATGTGGAAGAAGAAATCTATATTTTGGGAGCTGCCATATTGGAAAGTCCTGCGTGTCCGCTCTTCAATCGACGTGATGCACGTGACAAAGAATCTCTGTGTGAACCTGCTAGGATTCCTAGGCGTGTATGGGAAGACAAAAGATACACCTGAAGCACGGGAGGACCAACAAATTATGAAAGACCCAAAGAACATGCATACACATAACAAGACGGATAAAGGGCGTCACTTAAGTCGTGCCAGCTATGCTCTTACCAAAGCAGAGAAGGAAATCTTTTTTGAAGTCCTTTACAGTATCAAGGTGTCATCGGGATTCTCATCTAATATAAAGCGGATAATAAATATGGCAGAGAAAAAGTTCCAAAACCTGAAGTCTCATGACTGTCACGTGATTATGACGCAGTTGCTTCCGATTGCATTGAGGGGGCTTCTACGGAAAATGTTCGAGTACCCATTGTGAAGCTGTGTTCATTCCTCAATGCAATATCTCAGAAGGTAATCAATCCAGATATTCTGCCAAGGTTACAGGAGGATGTGGTACAATGTCTTGTTAGTTTTGAATTGGTGTTCCCACCATCCTTCTTCAATATTATGACGCATCTCCTGGTTCATCGAGTGGAAGAGATTGCCATTCTCTGTCCGGTATTTCTGCACAATATGTTCCCCTTTGAGAGGTTCATGGGAGTCTTAAAGAAATATGTTCATAACCGTGCTAGACCAGAAGGAAGCATCTCCAAGGGATATGGAACAGAGGAGGTCATTGAGTTTTGTATTGACTTTATTCCTGACCTTAAGCCGATTGGTGTTTCTGACTCGCGGCATGAGGGAAGACTAAGTGGAAAAGGCACACTGGGAAAGAAAGCAATGATATGTAGGGACGGGGATTCTTTCACTAAAGCACACTACACAGTTCTACATAATTCCACCTTGGCAGCTCCGTATATCGAGGAACACAAGAATATTGTACGCTCCAAAAACCTGGGGAAGCCTGAATCATGGATTACAGATGAACACATGAAGTATTTTGGTGGTTGGATGTGGACACATCTCTTGAATGACACCACTGTTGGAGATCAGCTATACTTGTTGGCTACGTCACCATCTTCTACTTTATTGAATTTCCAAGGGTACGAAATAAATGGGAATACATTCTACACGATCGCCCAAGATAAAAAAGAGCACCAACCAAAATAGTGGTGTCCGATTTGATGCAATAGACGAGAATGGACAAAAGGACACATATTATGGTTACATAGAGGAGATATGGGAACTAGACTATGGAGGCTCTTTTAAGGTCCCTTTGTTTCGCTGCAAATGGGTCAACCTGAATGGGGAAGGGGTAAAGATAGACCAGTTGTACGGAATGACAACACTGGATCTCAACAATCTTGGTTATAGAGATGAACCATTCGTCCTAGCCAATGATGTGTCTCAGGTTTTCTATGTGAAGGACATGTCCTCCAGACCGAAAAAAAGAAAAAATATGCAAACGAATACATCATATGATGAGCCAAAGCGTCACATAGTTCTTTCAGGGAAAAGAAACATCGTGGGAATCGAGGACAAGATAGACATGTCAGAAGATTATAATAAGTTTGATGAAATTCCGCCCTTCACAGTGAAAACTGACCCAAGCATTCCGTTAAGTAAAGAAGATGCTCCATGGTTACGTCTGAAGCGATCATAAGGAAGGACATATGCCAAGAAGTTCATGCTCATATTATGTAACTCTAGTTCATGTCTTTCGCGGTTTTTGGCTTGACCGAAGGATATCTTTCGCGGTTTGTGGCCTTTAGTCCCGGTTTTGTAGTCTCAGTTTTTAATATTAATAAATGTCTTGAGTGTTAGCCCCGTTTTGTGGCTAGACCAGGACTATGAAGAAGTTGTCCCGATTCGTACTTACCATTAAGATCTTATCTCCAAATGCGCGCAGTCACATATTAGGGAGTGCCTCTATGACCAGTTTCTTGGAGATGCCAGAGGACTGGGATCCGGCGGCATCTCCCTGAAACAGGTCGTAGTGGTGTCCCTGCTCTCGAAAACCATCTTGCAGCTTGTAACTTCTCTAACTAGATCAATACGCCTCAGAGCTAACTAATTTCACATATTAGGGAGTGCCTCTATGACCAGTTTCTCGGAGATGCCGGAGGACTGGGTTCCGTCGTCATCTCCCTGAAACTGGCCGCAGTGGTGTCCCTGCTCTCGAAAACCATCTTGGAGATGCCTCAAACTGGCTAGAGGACTGGACTCGCAAGGATGCCTATTTATAGTACAAGCAGCTCGGCATAGTGTCGACACTTACGAAATAATGTCGACACTCACGCCTATCATTAGTGCTGACTCGTGTTTTGTCCCGGTTGGTGTCTCCAACCGGGACTACAGGTTGATCTTTAGTCCCGGTTGGTGACACCATCCGGGACAAGGTACACGCCGCACGACATAATGTCGACATAATGTTGTGCCCATATTATGCATGTGTCCCACGACATAATGTCCCGGTTGGTGACACCAACCTTTTTGTCGCATGGAAAAGCCCTTTTCCATTTGCGTGGTGTCCCGGTTAGAAATTCATATAATTCAAAACGGGCATAATAAATGTATTTCGCGGTTTGTGGCCTTTAGTCCCGGTTTTGTAGTCTCAGTTTTTAATATTAATAAATGTCTTGAGTGTTAGTCCCGTTTTGTGGCTGGACCGGGAGTGCCTCTATGACCAGTTTCTTGGAGATGCCGGAGGACTGGGATCCGGCGGCATCTCCCTGAAACTGGTCGTAGTGGTGTCCCTGCTCTCGAAAACCATCTTGCAGCTTGTAACTTCTCTAACTAGATCAATACGCCTCGGAGCTAACTAATTTCACATATTAGGGAGTGCCTCTATGACCAGTTTCTCAGAGATGCCGGAGGACTGGGATCCGTCGGCATCTCCCTGAAACTGGCTGCAGTGGTGTCCCTGCTCTCGAAAACCATCTTGCAGCTTATAACTTCTCTAACTAGATGAATACGCCTCGGAGCTAACTAATTTCACATATTAGGGAGTGCCTCTATGACCAGTTTCTCGGAGATGCCGGAGGAGTGGGCTCTGTTGGCATCTCCCTAAAACTGGCCGTAGTGGTATCCCTGCTCTCTAAAACCATCTTGGAGATGCCTCAAACTGGCTGGAGGACTGGACTCACAAGGATGCCTATTTATAGTACAAGCAGCTCGGCATAATGTCGACACTCACGACATAATGTCGATACTCACCCCTATTATTAGTGCTGACTCATCTTTAGTCCCGGTTGGTGTCTCCAACCGGGACTAAAGGTTCATCTTTAGTCCCGGTTGGTGACACCATCCGGGACAAGGTACAAGCCGCACGACATAATGTCGACACTCACCCCTATTATTAGTGTTGCCTGGCCCACTCTGCCGCAATCCCTTCAGTCGCGGTTGGTTTCTCCAACCGGGACTAAAGACGAACCCTCTCTTTATATAGGCATTTACCTCTATTTATTAGGTAACACTCAAGACATTTATTAATATTAAAAACCGGGACAAACCGGGACTAGCTAACACTCAGGACTAAAGCCGCCCCCTTTAGTCATAATCATGCCTAGTCCTATAGTACGCAGCTTCAGGGTCTTCATCGTCGTCGTCATCATCATCGTCATCGTCACCTGCCACTCCAGGGATCCTCAGCCCATCCATGGCATATACCAGGGGCCATTCCAGCCTCGGATTCACGGCGGGCGGGAGAGGGGTCTCCTTGAAGACGATGTCGCTACCGCCGGGACAGTGTGGGGCCTGTGGCGGGTGGACTCGTCGGTATCGTAGGCGAGGATGGTCTCCCCCGGTGATGTAGCGCATAACTCCGATGATAGTACGGTTCGCCCACCACAGACGACGGCCGGCTTCGTTGTGGTTCACCGGTGGCGGGCCATCACCCTCGTACCTGGCGAGCTCCCTTTCCCGCCTATTAGCGAAGAAGGCATTCCAGGTGTCGTAGTTATCGGGATCCCACTGGGGATCCATCCGCTCCTCCGGCGTGAGCTCGTGGTAGAAGTGGTTTGTGATGGCCGCCTGGCGTGCGGAACCTTGAGGGACAGGAGGGACAGGAACCCCTCCAGCGCTCAGCATCCAGCCGGCGGGCGCCCGGTAGCCCGATGGATAAGGGTAGTTGGAGGCGCACAGCGCCTCGGTCTCCTCGAGGGTCAGAATGGCCTAGTAGGCGTTGTCCATTGTTCTAAGAGAGGAAGGTGTGGATGTGTGGATAGCCATGGCACGATCACCCTAAATATAGAGGGAAAGGGCGGGAAAACTTGGCGTGAAGCTTTGGGAAATGGCGGGAAATATCTTTAGTCCCGGTTAGTGACTACATCCGGGACTAAAAGCTCTAGTAGAAAGGAAAGGGCAGGAAAACTTGGCGGGAAGAGGTGCGAAATGGCGGAAAATATTTTTAGTCCCGGTTTGTGACTACATCCGGGACTAAATGTCTGCCGACTCGGCAGGAAGTTATGTGCTGAATCACGGCATAGTTTGTGATGTTGTGCCCATATTATGCATGTGTGTGGATATTGGTATGGAGAACAATATTGCAGGAGGAAGTTTTCCTTTTTGTCGCACGGAAAAGCCCTTTTCCATTTTCCGAGCGCAAAAAATGGGTCGTTTTGTGAAGTAACCACCAAAATGCCGTTTCAGAATGCTACCGTCCCATTTTCCTAAAATACTAGACCACCTTACATGGACTATCTCCCAACCGGTACATCTCAAACCTTTTCGTCCATCCCGGGTAAAAAGGACAAATGTCTGCCGAATCGGGAGGAAGTGGGTCCGGTTTGTACTACAGGTACATGATCTATCGCCCGTGATTTTTTGAAAAAATCATTTTTAGACTCGCAATATGTGGTTTCTTCAGAGATCCAATGCAAGTTCTAACGATGCTCGTCCCCTATCTTCATGCACACCGGTTCGACCATAGTTAGAAATTTAGATAATTCAAAACGGGCATAATAAATTCAAAAAAAATCCGAACAATGAAAATCCTTCGCGTGGTGTCATATTTTATTACATAGTTGAAAGGAAAAATACCAGACTTGGTATATTGATCATGTTTCGTAAAAACCTTCACAAAATGACCTATCATGTTCGAGGTTTCATGGCTTTCGGTCCAAATGACCGATGTTATGTGCTGAATCACGGCATAGTTTGTGATGTTGTGCCCATATTATGCATGTGTGTGGACATTGGTATGGAGAACAATGTTGCAGGAGGAAGTTTTCCTTTTTGTCGCATGGAAAAGCCCTTTTCCATTTTCCTAGCGCAAAAAACGGGTCGTTTTGTGAAGTAACCACCAAAATGCCGTTTCAGAATGCTACCGTCCCATTTTCCTAAAATACTAGACCACCTTACATGGACTATCTCCCAACCGATACATCTCAAACCTTTTCGTCCATCCCGGGTAAAAATGACAAATGTCTGCCGAATCGGTAGGAAGTGGGTCCGTTTTGTACTACAGGTACATGATCTATCGCCCGTGATTTTTTGAAAAAATCATTTTTAGACTCGCAATATGTGGTTTCTTCAGAGATCCAATGCATGTTCTAACGATGCTCGTCCCCTATCTTCATGCATACCGGTTCGACCATAGTTAGAAATTCAGATAATTCAAAACGGGCATAATAAATTCAAAAAAAATCTGAACAATGAAAATCCTTCGCGTGGTGTTATATTTTGTTACATAGTTGAAAGGAAAAATACCAGACTTATTATATTGATCATGTTTCGAAAAAACCTTCACAAAATGACCTATCATGTTCGAGGTTTCATGGCTTTCTGTCCAAATGACCGATGTTATGTGCTGAATCACGGCATAGTTTGTGATGTTGTGCCCATATTATGCATGTGTGTGGACATTGGTATGGAGAACAATGTTGCAGGAGGAAGTTTTCCTTTTTGTCGCACGGAAAAGCCCTTTTCCATTTTCCTAGCGCAAAAAACGGGTCGTTTTGTGAAGTAACCACCAAAATGCCGTTTCAGAATGCTACCGTCCCATTTTCCTAAAATACTAGACCACCTTACATGGACTATCTCCCAACCGGTACATCTCAAACCTTTTCGTCCATCCCGGGTAAAAAGGACAAATGTCTGCCGAAACGGTAGGAAGTGGGTCCGGTTTGTACTACAGGTACATGATCTATCGCCCGTGATTTTTTGAAAAAATCATTTTTAGACTCGCAATATGTGGTTTCTTCAGAGATCCAATGCAAGTTCTAACGATGCTCGTCCCCTATCTTCATGCACACCGGTTCGACCATAGTTAGAAATTCAGATAATTCAAAACGGGCATAATAAATTCAAAGAAAATCCGAACAATGAAAATCCTTCGTGTGGTGTCATATTTTGTTACATAGTTGAAAGGAAAAATACCAGACTTGGTATATTGATCATGTTTCGAAAAAACCTTCACAAAATGACCTATCATGTTCGAGGTTTCATGGCTTTCGGTCCAAATGACCGATGTTATGTGCTGAATCACGGCATAGTTTGTGATGTTGTGCCCATATTATGCATGTGTGTGGACATTGGTATGGAGAACAATGTTACAGGAGGAAGTTTTCCTTTTTGTCGCATGGAAAAGCCCTTTTCCATTTTCCTAGCGCAAAAAACGGGTCGTTTTGTGAAGTAACCACCAAAATGCCGTTTCAGAATGCTACCGTCCCATTTTCCTAAAATACTAGACCACCTTACATGGACTATCTCCCAACCGGTACATCTCAAACCTTTTCGTCCATCCCGGGTAAAAAGGACAAATGTTTGTCGAATCGGTAGGAAGTGGGTCCGGTTTGTACTACAGGTACATGATCTATCGCCCGTGATTTTTTGAAAAAATCATTTTTATACTCGCAATATGTGGTTTCTTCAGAGATGCAATGCAATTTCTAACGATGCTCGTCCCCTATCTTCATGCACACCGGTTCGACCATAGTTAGAAATTCAGATAATTCAAAACGGGCATAATAAATTCAAAAAAAATCCGAACAATGAAAATCCTTCGCGTGGTGTCATATTTTGTTACATAGTTGAAAGGAAAAATACCAGACTTGGTATATTGATCATGTTTCGAAAAAACCTTCACAAAATGACCTATCATGTTCGAGGTTTCATGGCTTTCAGTCCAAATGGCCGATGTTATGTGCTGAATCACGGTATAGTTTGTGATGTTGTGCCCATATTATGCATGTGTGTGGACATTGGTATGGAGAACAATGTTGCAGGAGGAAGTTTTCCTTTTTGTCGCACGGAAAAGCCCTTTTCCATTTTCCGAGCGCAAAAAACGGGTCGTTTTGTGAAGTAACCACCAAAATGCCGTTTCAGAATGCTACCGTCCCATTTTCCTAAAATACTAGACCCCCTTACATGGACTATCTCCCAACCGGTACATCTCAAACCTTTTCGTCCATCCCGGGTAAAAAGGACAAATGTCTGCCGAATCGGTAGGAAGTGGGTCCGGTTTGTACTACAGGTACATGATCTATCGCCCGTGATTTTTTGAAAAATCATTTTTAGACTCGCAATATGTGGTTTCTTCAGATATCCAATGCAAGTTCTAACGATGCTCGTCCCCTATCTTCATGCACACCGGTTCGACCATAGTTAGAAATTCAGATAATTCAAAACGGGCATAATAAATTCAAAAAAAATCCGAACAATGAAAATATTTCACGTGGTGTCATATTTTGTTACATAGTTGAAAGGAAAAATACCAGACTTGGTATATTGATCATGTTTCGAAAAAACCTTCACAAAATGACCTATCATGTTCGAGGTTTCATGGCTTTCGGTCCAAATGGCCGATGTTATGTGCTGAATCACGGCATAGTTTGTGATGTTGTGCCCATATTATGCATGTGTGTGGACATTGGTATGGAGAACAATGTTACAGGAGGAAGTTTTCCTTTTTGTCGCATGGAAAAGCCCTTTTCCATTTTCCTAGCGCAAAAAACGGGTCGTTTTGTGAAGTAACCACCAAAATGCCGTTTCAGAATGCTACCGTCCCATTTTCCTAAAATACTAGACCACCTTACATGGACTATCTCCCAACCGGTACATCTCAAACCTTTTCGTCCATCCCGGGTAAAAAGGACAAATGTCTGTCGAATCGGTAGGAAGTGGGTCCGGTTTGTACTACAGGTACATGATCTATCGCCCGTGATTTTTTGAAAAAATCATTTTTATACTCGCAATATGTGGTTTCTTCAGAGATGCAATGCAAGTTCTAACGATGCTCGTCCCCTATCTTCATGCACACCGGTTCGACCATAGTTAGAAATTCAGATAATTCAAAACGGGCATAATAAATTCAAAAAAAATCCGAACAATGAAAATCCTTCGCGTGGTGTCATATTTTGTTACATAGTTGAAAGGAAAAATACCAGACTTGGTATATTGATCATGTTTCGAAAAAACCTTCACAAAATGACCTATCATGTTCGAGGTTTCATGGCTTTCGGTCCAAATGGCCGATGTTATGTGCTGAATCACGGCATAGTTTGTGATGTTGTGCCCATATTATGCATGTGTGTGGACATTGGTATGGAGAACAATGTTGCAGGAGGAAGTTTTCCTTTTTGTCGCACGGAAAAGCCCTTTTCCATTTTCCGAGCGCAAAAAACGGGTCGTTTTGTGAAGTAACCACCAAAATGCCGTTTCAGAATGCTACCGTCCCATTTTCCTAAAATACTAGACCCCCTTACATGGACTATCTCCCAACCGGTACATCTCAAACCTTTTCGTCCATCCCGGGTAAAAAGGACAAATGTCTGCCGAATCGGTAGGAAGTGGGTCCGGTTTGTACTACAGGTACATGATCTATCGCCCGTGATTTTTTGAAAAATCATTTTTAGACTCGCAATATGTGGTTTCTTCAGATATCCAATGCAAGTTCTAACGATGCTCGTCCCCTATCTTCATGCACACCGGTTCGACCATAGTTAGAAATTCAGATAATTCAAAACGGGCATAATAAATTCAAAAAAAATCCGAACAATGAAAATATTTCACGTGGTGTCATATTTTGTTACATAGTTGAAAGGAAAAATACCAGACTTGGTATATTGATCATGTTTCGAAAAAACCTTCACAAAATGACCTATCATGTTCGAGGTTTCATGGCTTTCGGTCCAAATGGCCGATGTTATGTGCTGAATCACGGCATAGTTTGTGATGTTGTGCCCATATTATGCATGTGTGTGGACATTGGTATGGAGAACAATGTTGCAGCAGGAAGTTTTCCTTTTTGTCGCACGGAAAAGCCCTTTTCCATTTTCCTAGCGCAAAAAACGGGTCGTTTTGTGAAGTAACCACCAAAATGCCATTTCAGAATGCTACCGTCCCATTTTCCTAAAATACTAGACCACCTTACATGGACTATCTCCCAACCGGTACATCTCAAACCTTTTCGTCCATCCCGGGTAAAAAGGACAAATGTCTGTCGAATCGGTAGGAAGTGGGTCCGGTTTGTACTACAGGTACATGATCTATCGCCCGTGATTTTTTGAAAAAATCATTTTTATACTCGCAATATGTGGTTTCTTCAGAGATGCAATGCAAGTTCTAACGATGCTCGTCCCCTATCTTCATGCACACCGGTTCGACCATAGTTAGAAATTCAGATAATTCAAAACAGGCATAATAAATTCAAAAAAAATCCGAACAATGAAAATCCTTCGCGTGGTGTCATATTTTGTTACATAGTTGAAAGGAAAAATACCAGACTTGGTATATTGATCATGTTTCGAAAAAACCTTCACAAAATGACCTATCATGTTCGAGGTTTCATGGCTTTCGGTCCAAATGACCGATGTTATGTGCTGAATCACGGCATAGTTTGTGATGTTGTGCCCATATTATGCATGTGTGTGGACCTTGGTATGGAGAACAATGTTGCAGGAGGAAGTTTTCCTTTTTGTCGCACGGAAAAGCCCTTTTCCATTTTCCGAGCGCAAAAAACGGGTTGTTTTGTGAAGTAACCACCAAAATGCCGTTTCAGAATGCTACCGTCCCATTTTCCTAAAATACTAGACCCCCTTACATGGACTATCTCCCAACCGGTACATCTCAAACCTTTTCGTCCATCCCGGGTAAAAAGGACAAATGTCTGCCGAATCGGTAGGAAGTGGGTCCGGTTTGTACTACAGGTACATGATCTATCGCCCGTGATTTTTTGAAAAATCATTTTTAGACTCGCAATATGTGGTTTCTTCAGATATCCAATGCAAGTTCTAACGATGCTCGTCCCCTATCTTCATGCACACCGGTTCGACCATAGTTAGAAATTCAGATAATTCAAAACGGGCATAATAAATTCAAAAAAAATCCGAACAATGAAAATATTTCACGTGGTGTCATATTTTGTTACATAGTTGAAAGGAAAAATACCAGACTTGGTATATTGATCATGTTTCGAAAAAACCTTCACAAAATGACCTATCATGTTCGAGGTTTCATGGCTTTCGGTCCAAATGGCCGATGTTATGTGCTGAATCACGGCATAGTTTGTGATGTTGTGCCCATATTATGCATGTGTGTGGACATTGGTATGGAGAACAATGTTGCAGGAGGAAGTTTTCCTTTTTGTCGCACGGAAAAGCCCTTTTCCATTTTCCTAGCGCAAAAAACGGGTCGTTTTGTGAAGTAACCACCAAAATGCCATTTCAGAATGCTACCGTCCCATTTTCCTAAAATACTAGACCACCTTACATGGACTATCTCCCAACCGGTACATCTCAAACCTTTTCGTCCATCCCGGGTAAAAAGGACAAATGTCTGTCCAATCGGTAGGAAGTGGGTCCGGTTTGTACTACAGGTACATGATCTATCGCCCGTGATTTTTTGAAAAAATCATTTTTATACTCGCAATATGTGGTTTCTTCAGAGATGCAATGCAAGTTCTAACGATGCTCGTCCCCTATCTTCATGCACACCGGTTCGACCATAGTTAGAAATTCAGATAATTCAAAACAGGCATAATAAATTCAAAAAAAATCCGAACAATGAAAATCCTTCGCGTGGTGTCATATTTTGTTACATAGTTGAAAGGAAAAATACCAGACTTGGTATATTGATCATGTTTCGAAAAAACCTTCACAAAATGACCTATCATGTTCGAGGTTTCATGGCTTTCGGTCCAAATGACCGATGTTATGTGCTGAATCACGGCATAGTTTGTGATGTTGTGCCCATATTATGCATGTGTGTGGACCTTGGTATGGAGAACAATGTTGCAGGAGGAAGTTTTCCTTTTTGTCGCACGGAAAAGCCCTTTTCCATTTTCCGAGCGCAAAAAACGGGTTGTTTTGTGAAGTAACCACCAAAATGCCGTTTCAGAATGCTACCGTCCCATTTTCCTAAAATACTAGACCCCCTTACATGGACTATCTCCCAATCGGTACATCTCAAACCTTTTCGTCCATCCCGGGTAAAAAGGACAATGTCTGCCGAATCGGTAGGAAGTGGGTCCGGTTTGTACTACAGGTACATGATCTATCGCCCGTGATTTTTTGAAAAAATCATTTTTAGACTCGCAATATGTGGTTTCTTCAGAGATCCAATGCAAGTTCTAACGATGCTCGTCCCCTATCTTCATGCACACCGGTTCGACCATAGTTAGAAATTCAGATAATTCAAAACGGGCATAATAAATTAAAAAAAATCCGAACAATGAAAATCCTTCGCGTGGTGTCATATTTTGTTACATAGTTGAAAGGAAAAATACCAGACTTGGTATATTAATCATGTTTCGAAAAAACCTTCACAAACGACCTATCATGTTCGAGGTTTCATGGCTTTCGGTCCAAATGACCGATGTTATGTGCTGAATCATGGCATAGTTTGTGATGTTGTGCCCATATTATGCATGTGTGTGGACATTGGTATGGAGAACAATGTTACAGGAGGAAGTTTTCCTTTTTGTCGCACGGAAAAGCCCTTTTCCATTTTCCGAGCGCAAAAAACGGGTCGTTTTGTGAAGTAACCACCAAAATGCCGTTTCAGAATGCTACCGTCCCATTTTCCTAAAATACTATGACACCTTACATGGACTATCTCCCAACCGGTACATCTCAAACCTTTTCGTCCATCCCGGGTAAAAAGGACAAATGTCTGCCGAATCGGTAGGAAGTGGGTCCGGTTTGTACTACAGGTACATGATCTATCGCCCGTGATTTTTTGAAAAAATCATTTTTAGACTCGCAATATGTGGTTTCTTCAGAGATCCAATGCAAGTTCTAACGATGCTCGTCCCCTATCTTCATGCACACCGGTTCAACCATAGTTAGAAACTCAGATAATTCAAAACGGGCATAATAAATTCAAAAAAAATCCGAACAATGAAAATCCTTCGCGTGGTGTCATATTTTGTTACATAGTTGAAAGGAAAAATACCAGACTTGGTATATTGATCATGTTTCAAAAAAACCTTCACAAAATGACCTATCATGTTCGAGGTTTCATGGCTTTCGGTCCAAATGACCGATGTTATGTGCTGAATCACGGCATAGTTTGTGATGGTGTGCCCATATTATGCATGTGTGTGGACATTGGTATGGAGAACAATGTTGCAGGAGGAAGTTTTCCTTTTTGTCGCACGGAAAAGCCCTTTTCCATTTTCCGAGCGCAAAAAACGGGTCATTTTGTGAAGTAACCACCAAAATGCCGTTTCAGAATGCTACCGTCCCATTTTCCTAAAATACTATACCACCTTACATGGACTATCTCCCAACCGGTACATCTTAAACCTTTTCGTCCATTCCGGGTAAAAAGGACAAATGTCTACCGAATCGGCAGGAAGTGGGTCCGGTTTGTACTACAGGTACATGATCAATCGCCCGTGATTTTTTGAAAAAATCATTTTTAGACTCGCAATATGTGGTTTCTTCAGAGATCCAATGCAATTTCTAAGGATGCTCGTCCCCTATCTTCACGCACATCGGTTCGACCATAGTTAGAAATTCAGATAATTCGAAACGGACATAATAAATTCAAAAAAAATCCGAAGAATGAAAATCCTTCGCGTGGTATCATATTATGTTACATAGTTGAAAGGAAAAATACCAGACTTGGTATATTGATCATGTTTCGAAAAAACCTTCACAAAATGACCTATCATGTTCGAGGTTTCATGGCTTTCGGTCCAAATGGCCGATGTTATGTGCTGAATCACGGCATAGTTTGTGATGTTGTGCCCATATTATGCATGTGTGTGGACATTGGTATGGAGAACAATGTTGCAGGAGGAAGTTTTCCTTTTTGTCGCACGGAAAAGCCCTTTTCCATTTTCCTAGCGCAAAAAACGGGTCGTTTTGTGAAGTAACCACCAAAATGCCATTTCAGAATGCTACCGTCCCATTTTCCTAAAATACTAGACCACCTTACATGGACTATCTCCCAACCGGTACATCTCAAACCTTTTCGTCCATCCCGGGTAAAAAGGACAAATGTCTGTCCAATCGGTAGGAAGTGGGTCCGGTTTGTACTACAGGTACATGATCTATCGCCCGTGATTTTTTGAAAAAATCATTTTTATACTCGCAATATGTGGTTTCTTCAGAGATGCAATGCAAGTTCTAACGATGCTCGTCCCCTATCTTCATGCACACCGGTTCGACCATAGTTAGAAATTCAGATAATTCAAAACAGGCATAATAAATTCAAAAAAAATCCGAACAATGAAAATCCTTCGCGTGGTGTCATATTTTGTTACATAGTTGAAAGGAAAAATACCAGACTTGGTATATTGATCATGTTTCGAAAAAACCTTCACAAAATGACCTATCATGTTCGAGGTTTCATGGCTTTCGGTCCAAATGACCGATGTTATGTGCTGAATCACGGCATAGTTTGTGATGTTGTGCCCATATTATGCATGTGTGTGGACATTGGTATGGAGAACAATGTTGCAGGAGGAAGTTTTCCTTTTTGTCGCACGGAAAAGCCCTTTTCCATTTTCCGAGCGCAAAAAACGGGTCATTTTGTGAAGTAACCACCAAAATGCCGTTTCAGAATGCTACCGTCCCATTTTCCTAAAATACTATACCACCTTACATGGACTATCTCCCAACCGGTACATCTTAAACCTTTTCGTCCATTCCGGGTAAAAAGGACAAATGTCTACCGAATCGGCAGGAAGTGGGTCCGGTTTGTACTACAGGTACATGATCAATCGCCCGTGATTTTTTGAAAAAATCATTTTTAGACTCGCAATATGTGGTTTCTTCAGAGATCCAATGCAATTTCTAAGGATGCTCGTCCCCTATCTTCACGCACATCGGTTCGACCATAGTTAGAAATTCAGATAATTCGAAACGGACATAATAAATTCAAAAAAAATCCGAAGAATGAAAATCCTTCGCGTGGTATCATATTATGTTACATAGTTGAAAGGAAAAATACCAGACTTGGTATATTGATCATGTTTCGAAAAAACCTTCACAAAATGACCTATCATGTTCGAGGTTTCATGGCTTTCGGTCCAAATGGCCGATGTTATGTGCTGAATCACGGCATAGTTTGTGATGTTGTGCCCATATTATGCATGTGTGTGGACATTGGTATGGAGAACAATGTTGCAGGAGGAAGTTTTCCTTTTTGTCGCACGGAAAAGCCCTTTTCCATTTTCCTAGCGCAAAAAACGGGTCGTTTTGTGAAGTAACCACCAAAATGCCATTTCAGAATGCTACCGTCCCATTTTCCTAAAATACTAGACCACCTTACATGGACTATCTCCCAACCGGTACATCTCAAACCTTTTCGTCCATCCCGGGTAAAAAGGACAAATGTCTGTCCAATCGGTAGGAAGTGGGTCCGGTTTGTACTACAGGTACATGATCTATCGCCCGTGATTTTTTGAAAAAATCATTTTTATACTCGCAATATGTGGTTTCTTCAGAGATGCAATGCAAGTTCTAACGATGCTCGTCCCCTATCTTCATGCACACCGGTTCGACCATAGTTAGAAATTCAGATAATTCAAAACAGGCATAATAAATTCAAAAAAAATCCGAACAATGAAAATCCTTCGCGTGGTGTCATATTTTGTTACATAGTTGAAAGGAAAAATACCAGACTTGGTATATTGATCATGTTTCGAAAAAACCTTCACAAAATGACCTATCATGTTCGAGGTTTCATGGCTTTCGGTCCAAATGACCGATGTTATGTGCTGAATCACGGCATAGTTTGTGATGTTGTGCCCATATTATGCATGTGTGTGGACATTGGTATGGAGAACAATGTTGCAGGAGGAAGTTTTCCTTTTTGTCGCACGGAAAAGCCCTTTTCCATTTTCCGAGCGCAAAAAACGGGTCATTTTGTGAAGTAACCACCAAAATGCCGTTTCAGAATGCTACCGTCCCATTTTCCTAAAATACTATACCACCTTACATGGACTATCTCCCAACCGGTACATCTTAAACCTTTTCGTCCATTCCGGGTAAAAAGGACAAATGTCTACCGAATCGGCAGGAAGTGGGTCCGGTTTGTACTACAGGTACATGATCAATCGCCCGTGATTTTTTGAAAAAATCATTTTTAGACTCGCAATATGTGGTTTCTTCAGAGATCCAATGCAATTTCTAAGGATGCTCGTCCCCTATCTTCACGCACATCGGTTCGACCATAGTTAGAAATTCAGATAATTCGAAACGGACATAATAAATTCAAAAAAAATCCGAAGAATGAAAATCCTTCGCGTGGTATCATATTATGTTACATAGTTGAAAGGAAAAATACCAGACTTGGTATATTGATCATGTTTCGAAAAAACCTTCACAAAATGACCTATCATGTTCGAGGTTTCATGGCTTTCGGTCCAAATGGCCGATGTTATGTGCTGAATCACGGCATAGTTTGTGATGTTGTGCCCATATTATGCATGTGTGTGGACATTGGTATGGAGAACAATGTTGCAGGAGGAAGTTTTCCTTTTTGTCGCACGGAAAAGCCCTTTTCCATTTTCCTAGCGCAAAAAACGGGTCGTTTTGTGAAGTAACCACCAAAATGCCATTTCAGAATGCTACCGTCCCATTTTCCTAAAATACTAGACCACCTTACATGGACTATCTCCCAACCGGTACATCTCAAACCTTTTCGTCCATCCCGGGTAAAAAGGACAAATGTCTGTCCAATCGGTAGGAAGTGGGTCCGGTTTGTACTACAGGTACATGATCTATCGCCCGTGATTTTTTGAAAAAATCATTTTTATACTCGCAATATGTGGTTTCTTCAGAGATGCAATGCAAGTTCTAACGATGCTCGTCCCCTATCTTCATGCACACCGGTTCGACCATAGTTAGAAATTCAGATAATTCAAAACAGGCATAATAAATTCAAAAAAAATCCGAACAATGAAAATCCTTCGCGTGGTGTCATATTTTGTTACATAGTTGAAAGGAAAAATACCAGACTTGGTATATTGATCATGTTTCGAAAAAACCTTCACAAAATGACCTATCATGTTCGAGGTTTCATGGCTTTCGGTCCAAATGACCGATGTTATGTGCTGAATCACGGCATAGTTTGTGATGTTGTGCCCATATTATGCATGTGTGTGGACCTTGGTATGGAGAACAATGTTGCAGGAGGAAGTTTTCCTTTTTGTCGCACGGAAAAGCCCTTTTCCATTTTCCGAGCGCAAAAAACGGGTTGTTTTGTGAAGTAACCACCAAAATGCCGTTTCAGAATGCTACCGTCCCATTTTCCTAAAATACTAGACCCCCTTACATGGACTATCTCCCAATCGGTACATCTCAAACCTTTTCGTCCATCCTGGGTAAAAAGGACAATGTCTGCCGAATCGGTAGGAAGTGGGTCCGGTTTGTACTACAGGTACATGATCTATCGCCCGTGATTTTTTGAAAAAATCATTTTTAGACTCGCAATATGTGGTTTCTTCAGAGATCCAATGCAAGTTCTAACGATGCTCGTCCCCTATCTTCATGCACACCGGTTCGACCATAGTTAGAAATTCAGATAATTCAAAACGGGCATAATAAATTAAAAAAAATTCGAACAATGAAAATCCTTCGCGTGGTGTCATATTTTGTTACATAGTTGAAAGGAAAAATACCAGACTTGGTATATTAATCATGTTTCGAAAAAACCTTCACAAACGACCTATCATGTTCGAGGTTTCATGGCTTTCGGTCCAAATGACCGATGTTATGTGCTGAATCATGGCATAGTTTGTGATGTTGTGCCCATATTATGCATGTGTGTGGACATTGGTATGGAGAACAATGTTACAGGAGGAAGTTTTCCTTTTTGTCACACGGAAAAGCCCTTTTCCATTTTCCGAGCGCAAAAAACGGGTCGTTTTGTGAAGTAACCACCAAAATGCCGTTTCAGAATGCTACCGTCCCATTTTCCTAAAATACTATGACACCTTACATGGACTATCTCCCAACCGGTACATCTCAAACCTTTTCGTCCATCCCGGGTAAAAAGGACAAATGTCTGCCGAATCGGTAGGAAGTGGGTCCGGTTTGTACTACAGGTACATGATCTATCGCCCGTGATTTTTTGAAAAAATCATTTTTAGACTCGCAATATGTGGTTTCTTCAGAGATCCAATGCAAGTTCTAACGATGCTCGTCCCCTATCTTCATGCACACCGGTTCAACCATAGTTAGAAACTCAGATAATTCAAAACGGGCATAATAAATTCAAAAAAAATCCGAACAATGAAAATCCTTCGCGTGGTGTCATATTTTGTTACATAGTTGAAAGGAAAAATACCAGACTTGGTATATTGATCATGTTTCAAAAAAACCTTCACAAAATGACCTATCATGTTCGAGGTTTCATGGCTTTCGGTCCAAATGACCGATGTTATGTGCTGAATCACGGCATAGTTTGTGATGGTGTGCCCATATTATGCATGTGTGTGGACATTGGTATGGAGAACAATGTTGCAGGAGGAAGTTTTCCTTTTTGTCGCACGGAAAAGCCCTTTTCCATTTTCCGAGCGCAAAAAACGGGTCATTTTGTGAAGTAACCACCAAAATGCCGTTTCAGAATGCTACCGTCCCATTTTCCTAAAATACTATACCACCTTACATGGACTATCTCCCAACCGGTACATCTTAAACCTTTTCGTCCATTCCGGGTAAAAAGGACAAATGTCTACCGAATCGGCAGGAAGTGGGTCCGGTTTGTACTACAGGTACATGATCAATCGCCCGTGATTTTTTGAAAAAATCATTTTTAGACTCGCAATATGTGGTTTCTTCAGAGATCCAATGCAATTTCTAAGGATGCTCGTCCCCTATCTTCACGCACATCGGTTCGACCATAGTTAGAAATTCAGATAATTCGAAACGGACATAATAAATTCAAAAAAAATCCGAAGAATGAAAATCCTTCGCGTGGTATCATATTATGTTACATAGTTGAAAGGAAAAATACCAGACTTGGTATATTGATCATGTTTCGAAAAAACCTTCACAAAATGACCTATCATGTTCGAGGTTTCATGGCTTTCGGTCCAAATGACCGATGTTATGTGCTGAATCACGGCATAGTTTGTGATTTTGTGCCCATATTATGCATGTGTGTGGACATTGGTATGGAGAACAATGTTGCAGGAGGAAGTTTTCCTTTTTGTCGCACGGAAAAGCCCTTTTCTATTTTCCGAGCGCAAAAAAGGGATCGTTTTGTGAAGTAACCACCAAAATGCCGTTTCAGAATGCTACCGTCCCATTTTCCTAAAATACTAGACCACCTTACATGGACTATCTCCCAACCGGTACATCTCAAACCTTTTCGTCCATCCCGGGTAAAAAGGACAAATGTCTGCCGAATCGGTAGGAAGTGGGTCCGGTTTGTACTACAGGTACATGATCTATCGCCCGTGATTTTTTGAAAAAATTATTTTTAGACTCGCAATATGTGGTTTCTTCAGAGATCCAATGCAAGTTCTAACGATGCTCGTCCCCTATCTTCATGCACACCGGTTCGACCATAGTTAGAAATTCAGATAATTATTTTCAGTTCTTCTATGTAAGTTTGTGTTAGTTGTGTTATGTACTTTAATTCCAGTTCTATCCCAATCAAATTTTCTTTCCGCACATTATTTTCCGTCCTCTTTTTTCCGCCCATTAAAAACAGAAAATGGTTTTGAATTACTTATAAGTTAATTCATTTTTAATTGTAAATGGTTCATATTTTAAATGGTTACATTAATTATTTTTTAAAAATAGAAAATGGTTTTTAATTATTTATTCAAATCCAAACACTTTTTATGTTTAAAGTTTTTCTAAATTCCAAATTAATATTTAAAAATAGAAGTTAATTCATTTTTAATTTTTAATGGTTACATTAATTATTTTTTAAAAATAGAAAATGGTTTTGGATTATTTATTCAAATCCATACACTTTTTATGTTTAAAGTTTTTCTAAATTCCAAATTAATATTTAAAAAATATAACTTAATTCATTTTTAATTTTAAATGGTTACATTAATTATTTTTTAAAAATAGAAAATGGAGTTGGATTATTTATTCAAATCCATACACTTTTTATGTTTAAAGTTTTTCTAAATTCCATATTAATATTTAAAAAATATAAGTTATTTCATTATTAATTTTAAATGGTTACATTAATTATTTTTTAAAAATAGAAATTGGTTTTGGATTATTTATTCAAATCCATACACTTTTTATGTTTAAAGTTTTTCTAAATTCCAAATTAATATTTAAAAAATATAAGTTAATTCATTTTTAATTTTAAATGGTTACATTAATTATTTTTTAAAAATAGAAAATGGTTTTGGATTATTTATTCAAATCCATACACTTTTTATGTTTAAAGTTTTTCTAAATTCCAAATTAATATTTAAAAAATATAAGTTAATTCATTTTTAATTTTAAATGGTTAAATTAATTATTTTTAAAAAATAGAAAATGGTTTTGGATTATTTATTCAAATCCATACACTTTTTATGTTTAAAGTTTTTCTAAATTCCAAATTAATATTTAAAAAATATAAGTTATTTCATTATTAATTTTAAATGGTTACATTAATTATTTTTTAAAAATAGAAATTGGTTTTGGATTATTTATTCAAATCCATACACATTTTATGTTTAAAGTTTTTCTAAATTCCAAATTAATATTTAAAAAATATAAGTTATTTCATTATTAATTTTAAATGGTTCATAGTTTAAATGTTTATATTAATTATTTTTCAAAAAAGAAAATGGTTTCGAATTAGTTATTCAAATTCAAACACTTTTTATGTTTAAAGTTTTTCTAAATTCCAAAGTAATTATCATTTAAAAAATATTACAAATTTAAACCCCAAAATAAAAAATAAGGCGGGAACAGAGAGAAAATAACTGAAAAAATTTGAAAACAGGGGAATACGTCCCGGTTGGAGCCACCAACCGGGACTAAAGACCCCCCTTGCACGCGCGCCCCTTCAGCTGCTGAAAATTGGAGTATACGTCCCGGTTGGTGGCTCCAACCGGGACGTATGCACTTTTAGTCCCGGTTGGAGCCACCAACCGGGACGTATACTCCCTCCCCTTTATATAACTTCTCTTCTTCTTCTCTGCTTCTCTTCTCTGCTTCTCTGCTTCATTGACGACGACGCCAGGCTGCCTGCGCACTGCCCGACGACCGCCGCCCGCGCTCTGCCCGACGACCGCCGCCTGCGCGCTCCCCGACGACCGCCGCCCGCGCGCTCCCCGACGATCGCCGCCGCGCGCTCCCCGACGACCGCCGCCCGCGTCTCTTCCCGCTGACGACCGTGCAGCCCGCGCCTTCCCCCACCGCCGCGCGTCAGGTACGTCCCTCCCTGCCTCTGTCCTCCCCCTCCCTCTGCTACTGCTGGTGGGCGGCGGCGGCTGCTAGCTGCATGGTGGGCGGCGGCGCGGCTGCTGCATGGTGGGGCGGCTGCTGCTGCTGGTTTTGAAAAATGGAGCCCTAAACTTTGAAAAATTCAGATAGCAATAATAAATAACTAGAACTTCATTACATAACTCGAATATGCGTTTTTTCGCAGAATATTAGAAAATATATCGCTCAATATGATCAGACGAAATATGTGTTTTTCGCCCAATTCAAACCTTAGTTCTACTTGATCGGGGCTGTTTTCCTAACGCGGATCGCTCCAGTCTTGTTTGGATTTGAGTCTGACCAGGAGATCGATCTAGGAAACATACAAGTACTATGGGCCCAAGATGGATCAATTTGGGCCATATAGTACTATGGGTCGAGGAATAAAACGACAGAGACGCTGACGCTCGCCTAGACGACAAACTGGTAGACTCTCAACCACGGGACTGCACCAATTATTCATTTTCCTGTATGGGCCATCGTTGGGATTTGGGGCCCCGAACTTTTGGGGGCCCTGTCCGGTCGCCCAGCTCGCACTGGGCCCTGGACGGGCCTGATGCTGCTGGTGAACAACAAACACTACGGATGCGGAAAAAAAATCATATTTAGCGCGTTAGCGGTTTCCGTTGGAGGATGGGGCGTTTGGGTACGTTTTCTTTTTCGTATGTATTAATGTTCATTGCTTAAGCGGCTACCTAAACGCCTGGCATAATACATGCCCTTAGAGCGGGTCTGCGGGTCTTCGGGTATGGGTTTGCCACCCCCATACCCGCCCCATTAAACTTGGAGGGTCTAACTTTTTACCAAACCCTCCCCATTTAAGGCGGGTATCCATCGGGTTTGTGGGTTTCGGGGCCCCATTGCCATCCCTAATCGCATCCTTATCATCGGACTATCCTAGTTTGCTATAGGAGTATCACATTTACTCAATGATAGATTTATACTCCCTCATGTCGGGTTTGTAAGGCTCGGGAAAAGGGGATGTCGATGGCCGGTTCCGCAGGACATGGGAGGCGCGCAGGGACGCGTGGGGCGGGTGTATTGTGGAAAGAGAGAGGCAGAAGCTCTGTTTGCTCGGGGAAGGTGAGGAGAGGGGGGAGGAGGCGGCGCCGATGGGATTTCCCCTGTTCGCTCACGCGTGGGCGAGACATGGGCGAAGGGGTCGCGCGGTCAAAACCATTGTGTTCGACGTAGGAAAGCTCGGTCTGGCTCGGTCGCGCGTAAATCTTCCCATGAAATTGAAGGGAATATGCCCTGAGAGGCAATAATAAAATGTTTATTATGTGTATTCCAAGTATATGATAGATGTTTATTTTGCATGCTATAATTGTATTAATACGGAAACGTTAATACATGTGTGTTTAATAAACAAACAGAAAGTTCCTAGTTATGCCTCTCTCATAAACTAGCTCGTTGATTAACAAGATGATCAAGGTTTCCTGATCATGGACATTGGATGTTGTTAATAACGGGATCACAACATTAGTGTAATGGTGTGATGAACATTCATCCGAAGTATAGCATTACGATCAAAGTCATTGAGTTTATATTGCTATAACAACTTACGAAGTGATCCTAATCCTTAGACCATGAGATCATGTCAATCACTAACACCGGAAGAGTTTCTTGATAACATCAAACGTCACACCGTAACAGGGTGATTATAAAGATGGATTCAGAACTAATAAAGTGTTATGTTGAGGCTCATGGATCGAGAGTGGAATTTGTTCATCCCGATGACGGATAGATATACTCTGGGCTCTCTCGGTGATATCACATTGATTAGCTTGCAAGCAAGTGATTTGATCACTAGAATGTTATATCACAGGAACGAGAAAAGAGTGCATGTCGGTAACGAGATCAAACTAGGTATGGAGATACCGATGATCGAATCTCGGACATGTAATATATCGTGAAACAAAGGGATTAAGATACTAGCGTAAAAGGTTCCGACGATCACAAGAAAGTCATCGTTGAATGTGTGGGAGTCAGTATGGATCTCCAGATCCGAGAGGGGTCTCGATCATGTCCGCATTATTCATGAACCGTAGGGTGACACACTTAAGAGACACCGACATCCAATTGGAGCAAATGTTTCATGCCGAAAGAATGAACAAGCGCAGGAATTTATTTCACTAGATACCGAAACAGGTTTTCGGGTGAAATTGCATAAAGTGGTTATGCATGTGAAATATAATTCTAGCAAGGGGTTATTTATGAATGTTTGTCATTAAAGTAATTGACAAAATTCTGAATAAAATAAAAGAGTTTTATTTAATGAGAGTTTGCATTAAATTTGGTGGAAATTTAATGGGAATTTGAGTGGGCTTTTGAGTGGAGGGAATTTAAAGGAGATTTGTGAGTGGAGTGTCCACCCACATGAAGAGGGGAGGGCAAGGGGGCAGCCCCATGAGGAGGCGGAGGTTGCTCGGTGCCTCGAACGTGTGTGCGAGCACGGATGCGCTGCTGATTTGCGGCGCTAGGACTTCCTCTCGATCTTGAGATCTGCAAGAGATCGTCTACATCAACCACGAGTTGAACTCGTTAAGCTTTGTCGGTCTTCAAGGGTATGTTCTCTACGGATATACATCTGCCCGTTGTTTGTATCTAGTAGATAGATCTTGGTATATAGTTCACATCGTAGGAAAATTTTTGTTTTCTATGCTGCGAACCCTACAGAATTGCATGCCCCTTAGGTGCATGTGGGTTCGACGATGTGCCTTCGCCAGGGCATTCCGAACCCTCTTAAATCGATTCCAATATGGTATTTTATTAGTATCTAGTGTTACCTATCTACTGGATAGTTTCCCTTTTGTAGCCTTATACTCATGTTCCCCTCTCATATGCATCCGAGGTTTCTCCGAACTAGGTTTTACACCCCTCGGAACTCCGGAATATTGATTTTAGTTGATTTTATCTGGAGTTACCTATCTACTACACGGTTTCCTTTTTGTAGCTAGGTTTAGGGTTTAGGGTTTCTCTTCATTTTTATTATTGTGTATGTATATATTAGGGTTTCTCTGAATTAGGGTTTATATCTCTCAACACCGTACTTAACTTTCTCCTTTAGCCGCTTTGACTTATTCGTTTTTCCACCTATGCAGAAAATATGGACCCACACGTCAGAGACGAAGAAAAGGAAGAGTTGATCCAAGGTGTGATCCGTGGGGAAGATAATTTAGACGTATCAACGTTTCTGAACAACTCCGGTGAGGGTGATCCTCTTTTTACCGGAATAGAAAACTTGTTTGAGGTTGAAGGTGTTGCCTTCCGCGAGGGAGAAGGCGATGCCTTGTGTAATCGAGAAGACGACCACTCCGGCGAGGTGCATGTAATATAAATCAATTCATTAATTAATCATCTGCTATCTATATAGAAATAGTAACGACGATCTTTCTTCTTTTAGCCCTCCGGATCGAAGGAATCTACTGAAAAGAGCAGACGAGGCCCAACCAAAAAGTTGCAAGACCATGAGAGGTTCAGGATCGAAGATGTCGCTGAAGTCGGCAAACCGATGGCTCCCAAAGTTGTCGCAACCAAATTTGAGGCACAATGCGGAGTAATCGTTAGGGACTTAATCCCGATCACCATTAGAAATTGGAATAGGCCTGCTAATGCGGATGAAGAGGGAACATGTTTATTTGTCCCTAAGCACGCCAAAGATTTACTGTGGAAGAGGCTCATGGTTAGTTTCAAACTACCGAAGATAGAGCTGGATCCAAATGCGGAGGATCCAGTTGAGGACGCCTTACAACATGGGAGAGCCATGGAGGCTAAGGTCAGGGAGTCGGATTTGAAGAAGGTGGCCCAGTGTTTCACCAACTGGAAGAAAAGATTGCACCTTGACTATGTCGTGAAAGAGAAGACTCCCGATTTCAAGAATATTCAGTTTGAGAAGATAAAACCATTCTGGGCTGAGTTTGTGGAATACAAGACATCAGAAAAAGCCAAGAAAATGTCTGAAACGAATAAGCTGAATGCTGCTAACAAGAAGTATCACCATACTATGGGGCAAGGTGGCTACAGGGCTGGCATTCCTAAGTGGGAGAAACTTGAGAATGAACTGCGTGCTAAAAAGATCACCCCAGAGACAGACGATTGGGTAGAACGTGCAAGGAATTGGTTTTACGGGCATGGGGGCAAGTTGGACTCGGAAGGGAGGTGTATATATAACATACGACATAAAGAAGACCCCTTGCCAATCGAGAGGATGAGAAAAGCAGTACAGGTTGTTAAAGATGGGGACTTCATTCCCGATAGAGAGAATGATGAGCTCACACTCGCCCTTGGAAATAAGGAACATGATGGACGAACACGAGGCACAAGAGGCTCCCAACCATGGAGGACTGGGTTTCCCGAAGAGATGAAGAAATATCCTGATAGAAGCCGTCAGAGGAGAAAGGATAGGGAGGAAGTTGAAGCAAATAGTCAGAAAGAGCGAATGCATTTAATTGAAGAACGATTAAAGCAACAACAAGTTGAAATTAACGCACTTAAAGAGCAAAGTACTACCGTCCCATCTCAGCAGCACACTGCATTCGATGCTACCGGCCTATCGAATAATCAAAAAAGCAGTGACGCTTCCACCGAGGTCCCGGGTGATGACAATGGCGATGGCGATGACGATGATGCACCGACGATGGCTCCTGTTTGAAGGGAATATGCCCTGAGAGGCAATAATAAAGTGTTTATTATGTGTATTCCAGGTATATGATAGATGTTTATTTTGCATGCTATAATTGTATTAATACGGAAACGTTAATACATGTGTGTTTAATAAACAAACAGAAAGTTCCTAGTTATGCCTCTCTCATAAACTAGATCGTTGATTAACAAGATGATCAAGGTTTCCTGATCATGGACATTGGATGTTGTTAATAACGGGATCACAACATTAGTGTAATGGTGTGATGAACATTCATCCGAAGTATAGTATTACGATCAAAGTCATTGAGTTTATATTGCTATAACAACTTACGAAGTGATCCTAATCCTTCGACCATGAGATCATGTCAATCACTAACACCGGAAGAGTTTCTTGATAACATCAAACGTCACACCGTAACAGGGTGATTATAAAGATGGATTCAGAACTAATAAAGTGTTATGTTGAGGCTCATGGATCGAGAGTGGAATTTGTTCATCCCGATGACGGATAGATATACTCTGGGCCCTCTCGGTGATATCACATTGATTAGCTTGCAAGCAAGTGATTTGATCACTAGAATGTTATATCACAGGAACAAGAAAAGAGTGCATGTCGGTAACGAGATCAAACTAGGTATGGAGATACCGATGATCAAATCTCGGACATGTAATATATCGTGAAACAAAGGGATTAAGATACTAGCGTAAAAGGTTCCGACGATCACAAGAAAGTCATCGTTGAATGTGTGGGAGTCAGTATGGGTCTCCAGATCCCGCTTCTGATTATTGATCCGAGTGGGGTCTCGATCATGTCCGCATTATTCACGAACCGTAGGGTGACACACTTAAGAGACACCGACATCCAATTGGAGCAAATGTTTCATGCCGAAAGAATGAACAAGCGCAGGAATTTATTTCACTAGATACCGAAACAGGTTTTTGGGTGAAATTGCATAAAGTGGTTATGCATGTGAAATAGAATTCTAGCAAGGGGTTATTTGTGAATGTTTGTCATTAAAGTAATTGACAAAATTCTGAATAAAATAAAAGAGTTTTATTTAATGAGAGTTTGCATTAAATTTGGTGGAAATTTAATGGGAATTTGAGTGGACTTTTGAGTGGAGGGAATTTAAAGGAGATTTGTGAGTGGAGTGTCCACCCACATGAAGAGGGGAGGGCAAGGGGGCAGCCCCATGCGCCGGCCACCCCCTTGGGGTTCCCCCCCTTCCTCCTATAAAAGGAGCCCCCCTCCTCACTTGTCTCACACACCTCCTCGTGAAGGATCTCTCTCCCCCTCTAGAATTTATCCCCCATGGTCTCGGACTAGCGAGATACATGTTCCCGGTGGCTATTCGGCAAGAAAGAGTTGTGCTTCCGCTGCATCGCTGGAGCGAGGAGGCAGAGGTTGCTCGGTGCCTCGAACGTGTGTGCGAGCACGGATGCGCTGCTGATTTGCGACGCTAGGACTTCCTCTCGATCTTGAGATCGGCAAGAGATCGTCTACATCAACCACGAGTTGAACTCGTTAAGATTTGTCGGTCTTCAAGGGTATGTTCTCTACGGATATACATCCGCCCGTTGTTTGTATCTAGTAGATAGATCTTGGTATATAGTTCACATCGTAGGAAAATTTTTGTTTTCTATGCTGCGAACCCTACAGTGGTATCAGAGCCGGATCTATGCGTAGATACTTTACACGGGTAGTACACATATGAGTATGTGGGTGATGATGATCATGTTGTTGCTCCTTTTTTGTAATTTTGGATATTGGTGGCATAGTGGGATGAAGCGGCCCGGACAAACTTTACATGTCCTCGCACATGAGACCTGTTCCACGTTTGACATGCAACTAGTTTGCATAAGTGGCTAGCGGGTGTCTGTCTCTCCTACTATAGTCAATATCTATTTTGCAAGCGAGTTGTCAACAATTTGATTATCCTCGTTGTGGTTCATGTTCGTAGGTAAGAACGGTTCTATCTCGAAAGCCCTAAGCCACGTAAAACTTGCAATGGATAAATTAGAGGCGTCTAGTTTAGATTGTTGCTGGGCTAGTGTTATGATATGGTAGTGTTGTAAGTAGAAGTATGAGATGATACTCTTACAACACACATAGCGTGTAAAATCCATAGACCTTGGATTTACACATATAGGTATGATAGTGAACATACCACGATGCACATGATAGAGATTATCTGCGGGAACCATATAATTTCACTAATAAACATATGATGTTTGATAGCATCTTATATTGCTTGTTTAGCGCTTTGTTAGCATAATAAGATGATCCCTCATTTAAATATCAAGATAAGAATGTGTTCTTCCTTTAGTATGCACCGATTATGTTTTCGTCGCTCCAAGACATCACGTGATGATCGGGTGTTCTTGGATCCACGACCATATTTCTGGTGTAAAACAGTTACACACGCGAATACTAAGGTTCTAACTTGGCGAGCCTAGCATGTACAGACATGGCCTCGGAACACGGACCGAAAGGTTAAGCATGAGTCATATAGTTGATATGATGCCCATTTGATGCTCGCCTTTGAAGCTATACCGACTCACGTGATGATCGGACTTGGTGTAGTGGATTTGGTTCATGTAATCACCAAAAAGGCACGAGGGATATCGTTTTTGAGTGGGAGTTCATTCGATTAGTTGAACTCAATCTATCATGCACTTAGTCTAAACTTTACAAATTCTGTTGTAGATGGCACCACCTGCTTTTAATTTCAATGTGTTCATGGAGAAAGAGAAACTAGCAACGAACGGTAGCAACTTTACCGAATGGGCCATGAATTTGAGGATTCTCCTCTCTGCTGCACAAAAGCAATATGTGCTAGAAGCGCCGTTAGGCCCCCCACCTTTAGATGATGCCCCTGACGAGGAGAAGAATGTCTATCAGACTCGTCAGGAGGACCACAACTTAGTTCATTGCGGCATATTGTATGGGCTAGAGCCGGAACTTCGAAAGCGTTTCGAAAACGGCAATGCATTTGATACAATGGGTGAGTTGAAAATGATTTTCGACACACATGCTGCTGTAGAGAGCTACAACGCTTCAGAAAAGTTCTTTAGCTGCATGATGGAAGAGCACAACTCCGTTAGTGAGCATGTACTCAAGATGTCGGGTTACGCCGATAAGCTTGTGTCCTTGGGAATATCGATTCCCATTGACTTAGGCATCCAACGTGTTCTGCAGTCTCTGCCACCTAGCTATAAGAGCTTCGTGATGAACTATAATATGCAAGGCATGAAGAAGTCTCTCCCCGAGCTTCTGTCAATGCTTAAAACTGCAGAAGTGGAGATCAAAAAGGAACATCAAGTGTTGATGATCAATAGGAACACTGGTTTCAAGAAAGACAAGAAGGGAAAACGGAAGGGAAGTAAGGGCGGCAAGCCTGTTGCCGCGCCTGAAAAGAAACCCCGAGTTGGACCTAAGTCTGATTCCGAGTGCTACTATTGTAAGGGGACTGGCCACTGGAAGCGCAACTGCCCCAAGTATCTGGCAGACAAGAAGGCCGGCAAGGCAAACAAAGGTATATATGATATACATGTTATTGATGTTTACTTGACTAGTGCTCGCAGTAGCACCTGGGTATTTGATACCGGTTCAGTTGCTAATATTTGTAACTCGAATCAGGGGCTGCAGAACAAGCGACCGCTAGCAAGGGGTGAGGTCAAGATGCGTGTCGGCAATGGATCAAGCGTTGATGTGATCGCCGTCGGAACGCTGCCTCTCCACTTACCATCGGGATTAGTTATAAACTTGAATAAATATTATCTGGTGCCTGCACTGAGCATGAACATTGTATCTGGATCGTGTTTGATGCGAAGTGGTTATTCATATAAATCCGAGAACAATGGTTGTTCCATTTATATGAATGAAATCTTTTATGGTCATGCACCGATGATGAATGGTTTATTTCTATTAGATCTCGATGATAATGTTACACATATTCATAATGTTGATGCTAAAAGGATTAAACTTAATGATGATATATCCGCATATATGTGGCACTACCGTCTAGGTCATATTGGCGTTAAACGCATGAAGAAGCTCCATTCGGATGGACTTTTGGAATCACTTGATTATGAATCATTTGATACATGTGAGCCATGCCTTATGGGCAAGATGACTAGAACGCCATTTTCCGGTTCAATGGAACGGGCGACAGATTTATTGGAAATCATACATTCTGATGTATGTGGTCCAATGAGTGTGTCGGCGCGAGGTGGATATCGTTATTTTGTTACTTTCACGGATGATTTGAGTAGATACGGTTATATCTACTTGATGAAACACAAGTCTGAAAATTTTGAAAAGTTCAAGGAATTTCAGAATGAAGTGGAAAATCATCGTAATAGAAATATCAAATTTCTACGGTCCGACCGTGGAGGTGAGTATCTAAGTTACGAGTTTAGCACTCACATGAAAGAGTGTGAAATTGTTTCACAACTCACACCTGCCGGAACACCACAGCAAAATGGTGTGTCGGAACGTCGTAATCGTACTTTATTAGATATGGTTCGATCTATGATGTCTCTAACGGACTTGCCGTTGTCATTTTGGGGTTATGCACTAGAAACTGCTGCATTTACTTTAAATCGGGCACCATCTAAATCCGTTGAAAAGACACCGTATGAATTGTGGTTTGGAAACAAACCTAAGCTGTCATTTCTTAAAGTTTGGGGATGCGATGTTTATGTGAAGAAACTTCAACCGGATAAACTCGAACCCAAAGCGGAAAAATGCGTCTTCATAGGATACCCTAAAGAAACTATTGGGTATTCCTTCTATCACAGATCCGAGGGCAAGGTTTTTGTTGCCAAGAATGGATCCTTTCTAGAGAAAGAGTTTCTCGCGAAAGGTGTGAGTAGTCGGAAGGTAGAACTCGAAGAGGTTGTGGAACCTTCTCTTCAAAGTATGGCGAGTAGCGCAGTGCCGGAAGTTGTTCCGGAGTTGGCTCCACCTGTTGAAGAGGGAACTAATGATAATGATCATGAAACTCCGAAAGAGAGTACTACCGAACCTCGCAGGTCAAACAGGACGCGTGCAGCTCCCGAGCTGTACGGAAATCTTGTCATGAATTTCATGGTTGATGAAAATGATGACCCTGCAACGTATGAAGAAGCGATGATGAGCCCGGATTCCAACAAATGGTTAGAAGCCATGAAATCCGAGATGGAATCCATGTATGAAAATCAAGTTTGGAACTTGGTGGAATTACCTCACGACCGAAAGGCCGTGGAGAACAAATGGATTTTCAAAAGGAAAACTGATGCTGATGGTAATGTGACCATCTATAAAGCTCGACTTGTCGCAAAGGGGTTTCGACAAATTCAAGGAGTTGACTACGATGAGACTTTCTCTCCCGTAGCGATGCTAAAGTCAGTTAGGATTATGTTAGCAATTGCTGCATATTTCGATTATGAGATATGGTAGATGGATGTCAAAACCGCGTTTCTCAATGGTAATATTGAAGAAGAGTTGTATATGATACAACCAAAGGGTTTTTGTCGATCCTAAGGATGCTAACAAGGTGTGCAAGCTTCAGCGATCCATCTATGGATTGAAGCAAGCATCACGAAGTTGGAATCTCCGCTTTGATGAGGTGATCAAAGAGTTTGGATTTGTCCAAACTTATGGAGAAGCTTGTATTTACAAGAAAGTGAGTGGGAGAAATGTGGCATTTCTGATATTATATGTGGATGACATATTATTGATCAGAAATGATATAGATCTTTTAAACAGTGTTAAAAGTTATATAAACAGCAAATTTTCAATGAAGGACCTAGGTGAAGCGTCATACATATTAGGCATAAAGATCTATAGAGATAGATCTAGGCGCCTAATAGGGCTATCGCAAAGTACATACCTTGATAAGATTTTAAAGAAGTTTAAAATGGACGGAAGTAAGAAGGGGTTCTTACCTATGTTGCAAGGCAAGACATTGAGTAAGACTCAAAGTCCGGCTTCGGCGGAAGAAAGAGAGATAATGGACAAAGTCCCTTATGCTTCAGCCATAGGCTCTATAATGCACGCCATGCTATGTACAAGACCGGATGTGGCACTTGCTATTAGTTTGACTAGTAGGTACCAATCGGATCCAGGTTCGGAACACTGGATAGCGGTCAAGAATATCCTTAAGTACTTACGAAGAACTAAGGATATGTTTCTTGTATACGGAGGTGAAGAAGAGCTCATCGCTAAGTGTTATGTCGACGCTAGCTTTGACACCGATCCGGATGACTCTAAGTCTCAATCCGGATACGTATTTCTCATGAATGGCGGAGCGGTTAGTTGGAGGAACTCCAAACAACCTGTGGTAGCGGGATCAACAACGGAGGCCGAATATGTTGCTGCTTCAGAAGCGGCTCAGGAAGCAGTTTGGATGAAGGAGTTCATATCCGAACTAGGAGTGGTGGCAAACGCGTTGGACCCAATGGTGATCTATTGTGACAACAATGGTGCCATTGCCAATGCCAAAGAGCCAAGGTCTCACAAGCATTCCAAGCATATTAAGCGCCGGTTTCACTCCATCCGCGAGCATGTCAAGGATGGAGATATAAAGATTTGTAAAGTACATACAAATCTCAATGTAGCAGATCCGTTGACTAAAACTCTCCCTAGAGCAAAACATGATCAACACCAGAACTCAATGGGTGTTAGATTTATCACTATGTAACTAGATTATTGTCTCTAGTGCAAGTGGGAGACTGAAGGGAATATGCCCTGAGAGGCAATAATAAAGTGTTTATTATGTGTATTACAAGTATATGATAGATGTTTATTTTGCATGCTATAATTGTATTAATACGGAAACGTTAATACATGTGTGTTTAATAAACAAACAGAAAGTTCCTAGTTATGCCTCTCTCATAAAACTAGCTCGTTGATTAACAAGATGATCAAGGTTTCCTGATCATGGACATTGGATGTTGTTAATAACGGGATCACAACATTAGTGTAATGGTGTGATGAACATTCATCCGAAGTATAGCATTACGATCAAAGTCATTGAGTTTATATTGCTATAACAACTTACGAAGTGATCCTAATCCTTAGACCATGAGATCATGTCAATCACTAACACCGGAAGAGTTTCTTGATAACATCAAACGTCACACCGTAACAGGGTGATTATAAAGATGGATTCAGAACTAATAAAGTGTTATGTTCAGGCTCATGGATCGAGAGTGGAATTTGTTCATCCCGATGACGGATAGATATACTCTGGGCCCTCTTGGTGATATCACATTGATTAGCTTGCAAGCAAGTGATTTGATCACTAGAATGTTATATCACAGGAACAAGAAAAGAGTGCATGTCGGTAACGAGATCAAACTAGGTATGGAGATACCGATGATCGAATCTCGGACATGTAATATATCGTGAAACAAAGGGATTAAGATACTAGCGTAAAAGGTTCCGACGATCACAAGAAAGTCATCGTTGAATATGTGGGAGTCAGTATGGGTCTCCAGATCCCGCTTCTGATTATTGATCCGAGTGGGGTCTCGATCATGTCCGCATTATTCACGAACCGTAGGGTGACACACTTAAGAGACACCGACATCCAATTGGAGCAAATGTTTCATGCCGAAAGAATGAACAAGCGCAGGAATTTATTTCACTAGATACCGAAACAGGTTTTCGGGTGAAATTGCATAAAGTGGTTATGCATGTGAAATAGAATTCTAGCAAGGGGTTATTTGTGAATGTTTGTCATTAAAGTAATTGACAAAATTCTGAATAAAATAAAAGAGTTTTATTTAATGAGAGTTTGCATTAAATTTGCTGGAAATTTAATGGGAATTTGAGTGGACTTTTGAGTGGAGGGAATTTAAAGGAGATTTGTGAGTGGAGTGTCCACCCACATGAAGAGGGGAGGGCAAGGGGGCAGCCCCATGCGCCGGCCACCCCCTTGGGGTTCCCCCCCTCCTCCTATAAAAGGAGCCCCCCTCCTCACTTGTCTCTCACACCTCCTCGTGAAGGATCTCTCTCCCCCTCTAGAATTTATTCCCTATGGTCTCGGACTAGCGAGATACATGTTCCCGGTGGCTATTCGGCAAGAGAGAGTTGTGCTTCCGCTGCATCGCTGGAGCGAGGAGGCGGAGGTTGCTCGGTGTCTCGAACGTGTGTGCGAGCATGGATGCGCTGCTGATTTGCGGCGCTAGGACTTCCTCTCGATCTTGAGATCGGCAAGAGATCGTCTACATCAACCACGAGTTGAACTCGTTAAGCTTTGTCGGTCTTCAAGGGTATGTTCTCTACGGATATACATCCGCCCGTTGTTTGTATCTAGTAGATAGATCTTGGTATATAGTTCACATCGTAGGAAATTTTTTATTTTCTATGCTGCGAACCCTACATTGTTGGCTACCCAGTGGATGATATCACAGAGATGACACACTGCGAGCTACATGTCAAAGTTGTGAACATATCAATGAAGGTGGCGGTCGGCTATGCCTTACCAATTGGACCCACACCAACTTACCAGTGTCGTCCGGTTCCAGAGGGCTACGCTGTTGTCGGCGTGGATGAAATCATGCCCACCTTTGAAGTTTTTGATCTTCACTACCCTGCAGGTGAAGGGGATGTGACTGTGCTGGAAGACGCAAAAAACGTCACCATTCTATGGCCGATGGAATGTATCGTGCTTCGAAATCACACGCCAAGGCCATCTTCGCCGCCGCCTCACCCGTCTCCAGCGAGGTCGTCGCCGCCGTGGCAGCCGTCTTCGTCGCCTCACCCGGCTCCGTCGCCTCACCAATCTCCGGCTCAGCCATCGCCGCGGGAGCCATCGCCGGTGCCTAAGGGTCAAAAACGTAAGCGTACCGCTACTGTGCCTCGTGGTAAGCGATCGCCGAAACGTAAACAAGAGCCTCTTCCAAAAGTACCAAAGGTTCCTCCCAAGAGAGCTTATGACTGTACTGAAGAGGAGACTGCGGCGATCGTTGATGCGGAAACGACAGCGTTTTTCGCTAAGCTGAGGCGGCCGAAAGAGCCAGAGTTCCCCAGCACCAAATAAGAAAAAACCAAAGTGTTGAAAATGCTAAAGACTCTTCATCAACCCGAGCCAAAGCTGTCATCAGACTATGAGCGTTCTATTCTCAAGTCACATGCGGCACAAAAAGCCTCGAAGAACAGTACTGATGCAAGCGAGAAATCTGTTGCCCATCTCGGAGAACAAGCAAAACAGACTTGCGCCCCTCTCAAGGTGATTTTTCAAACCAATATGGGGTCGAGCAAATATGGGGCCGAAGAGCAGTATGATCCAGAGGTAGTTGCACAATACAGAGAAGCTGCCGCTGCTCAAGGTATGAGTATTGCCCAGTACTTATCCCAGTTAGAGTTCTTCCCCGTGAGTGAAGTAGCATACAAATACCAGTACGGCAAACCTCTCGTCAAACCTGAGGAGGTAAACAATCTTCCAACAAAAATGCGAAGATTGCATAACTGGTACATGCATGCCACAAGGGCCGGGGCTAACTGGATAGTGCTGAGGGTTACAAAAAAGCATCATGGGAAAGAAAAGGATGACATGATATCCATTGAATTTGATGAACTATTTCAATTATTCAATCAAGACGTCTTGGACAAATCGATCATCAGTGCCTATTGTCCGGCCGTACGCGACAAAGCAAATTCATACGGTAAATGCACGTGCCCGTACTTCCTTCTTCCGCAAATAAGTGTATTTCTAGTCTTGTCTTAAATTAAAGTTAGTAAAGTTTGACTAAATTTATAAAAAACATACTAATACTTATGAATCTAAATTGCTACTATTATGTATGCTTTTAAATTTAGTTTTATAATATGCCAATTTAATGTAATATATATTTCTATATTTATCTATAAAATGATCAAATTTGACTTAGACAAGACACGGAGAGAGTACGAGGGAAAGCAAATTCATACGGCCCGTGATATGAGCTGTCCGGCCGGTGTGTGTTAACGGACTTCTCCCTGCAGCTAGCTCGGAGAATAGCTGACAAATTTATCATATCGCCTCCAACTAATGCACGCATGCATGAATATGATGCCACGTACACACGTTCAACTCCACAGCTTTAGCTTTACTGCAAACTCACGCCAAAACGGCCGATATTTTTTAACAGGGAACGGTCCAGAAGGACTGGGTGCATTCATTCATCCATCAGCGGTGGCAAACATTTTACAAATAGGGACAAGAAAAAACAGAAAATTACACAAAGGTCCCTGCAAATAGAACATCAGCCTCAGAAAGGTTCCAGAGAAAGCAATCGAGGACTGGAGCTCCTCCACCACCACGCAGCACACCACCGCAGTCATCGTCATAGCCACCGGGGACAAGACTACTTGGGGCCATGAGGAGGGAGCCCACTACAACGACACAGACAAACCTCCCGTACGGCATCTTGGCTAGGAGGTTGAAGATCTGATGACGCCGGAAGAAGCATACCGGCACCAACGGGGGGAGTGGTTGCCCTACAACCATGAAATCCAGCACGGCGACCTTCCGTCGACGAAGTGCCGGAGAAGAAATCCACAACAATAGGAGCAGCTTCCTAGCAGCAGTGGATGACAACAGCGAAAAAGTCGTCGAGAAGATGCTCCAACTGGGCGCTGCACCCGTGCATCCCAACACCAGCGCTTCAGATCTACCGAAGAAAGGGTCACCGCTCCTCTACCCCTCGCCTCCACGGCTGGCCAAAGAAGGAAAATCAACCAAAACTTCCAAGATACAGAGAGCACCCCACCAGAGCTTTGCTTCAGAAGGAGTTGCGATGGCCTGCGCCCTCCCCTCTCCACCATGGCGGCCAGAGAGTGTTGAAAATATAAGCAATAATCCATATGATTTAATCAGAATAATAAACTGATAAAGCATGATCATACAAACGGTACTAAAACTAATTATGCAGATCAACAAAGTAGAGGAACAAATTACATCTATAGGAGATAAACCTATCACATCTACACCAAACGCTAGAACAAAGAACTCTAGCATAATATGAAAAAGACAGTTGAGGATCACATACAGTGTAGGCTGAATAGCAGCCTCAGCGGTGGCAGCAGCATTGTCGCCCATGTTGAGGTTGTCGAAGAGATTGGTGACGTCCGGAAAGAAGTTGTCGTTCAGAGACTCATCATCGGACGACATCGTGGTTGCCAGTAGTCGCGCTTGAGCGCTCCCCAAAACCCTGATCGCCCTCACCCATACAGGTTCACGAGAGGCGGGGTTCCGAAGGCCTTACTATCCCGATCTGCGGTGCATGCCGCAAGTCGGGATGGGGAAGACGAAGGCGGCATCACAAGGTTCTGGAGGTAGGCGCGTGTGTGGATTGATTACTGATTAGGTTTAACCCAGACACTTATATAGTGCAGGTCAGTGAGATCGTGGGACACAGTCCACGTCCGAGTCGGTAACAGCCCACGTCCATAAAAACTAAAAACGGCTGTAATTAACGTGTCCGTTAATGACTCATAATTCGTTTTCCTAACCATCAAAAAAAGCTCGGCTCGGCGAGATTACGGCAACCCGCGCGCGTACGTCGTGACGAGGCGAGGCATGGCGAAGCGAGGCGAGCGGCGCCGGAGGAGGAGTGCGCGAGGGCTTCTCTCCTTGTCACACCTTAGTGAGTGGTGCAACACTCTACTATATAAGGTGGTCCAACTATCTTTCCACTAGCAATGTGGGACTAAACTTTAGCACTACTAGCACAACCAAATGCTGCCATACACAAGTGGGCCAAAGAGAATTTCAGAATTTGTCTAATGGGCCAACAGCCCAAATCTCACCAAATTCCAACAATCCCCCACAAAGTCTCATTGGCACATCACATCACTTTTATTCCAGAACATTGTTTTATATACCGGTGTATAGTGGAGAATGTTAAGTTGAACTTCCACGTTAAACTTCATGCTACACTAGCTAGCAACTTGAATAGTGGACTATGCCTTGAACTATAATTTTTCTGTGCGCTAGTTTAACACAAAATCTAGACCGGTACAGGGCTATCGTCAGCTTACTCGTGATACGTCAGAAACGTATCTATAATTTTTGATTTTTCATGCTTGTTTAGTATCTACTTTGCTTTTCTTTGTCTACACTTTGAGGTGTTTTTATATCTTTTCTGAAACTAACCTATTAACAAGTTGCCACAGTGCCAGTTGCCTGTTTTTTCTGTTTTTAGTTCTAGAAAGGCAGAAAATCAATATTCTTGGAATTGGACGGGGCAAAAGACAAAGTGAATATTTTACCGTGGGCGACACGAAGTCCAGAGGAGAGACAAAGAGGCGAGCCAGAGCCGCCACACCCCCTAGGTGCGGCCAGGGTGGGCCCGTCCCTAGGCAAGGTGTGGCCCCCCTGGTTGCCTCCCAGCCTCGCCTCTTCGCCTATAAGAAGCCCCCGATGCAGAAACCCTAGGCACCCGATCAAAACTCCACGGAACCTTCTGTAGCCGCCGCCACCATCGTCCCTAGATCGGGGGATCTGAAGTTCTTCCCGGCACCCTGCTGGAGGGGAGATCATCGCGGATGCCTTCTTCTCCGGTATGATGCGTGAGTAGTTCCACCTTAAACTACGGGTCCATGTAGTAGCTAGCTGGTTTATCTCCTCCTTGTGCTTTCATGTATAGGTCTTGTGAGTTCTGTTCATGATCAAGATCTAATCTATTTGTATCATGCATGTTGTGTTTGCGAGGATCCGATGGATATTGAGATTACTATGTCACATTGATTAATGGTTTTGTCTTTATGATTATATCATGTCTATGTTGTTTGTGATCTTGCATGCTCTCCGTTGTTAGTAGCTATCTTGGCCAAGTAGTTGCTAGTGACTCCAAGAGGGGGATAGTGGGTTCATGCCTCTAGTTTCTAAGGGAAGTGATAGAAATCTCTTCGGTTATAGATGTGTTGTTGCTACTAGGGAGAAAACAACACTCTCTTGTTCATAGAACAAGTGGATTGTTTACCTTACACACTTTGCTTAAATCAGTTGTCTGTTTCTTGCAACTTAATACTGGAGGGGGTTCGAATGATAACCCAAAGTGGACTACTAGTCATAGATGCAGTTGGATGGCGGTCTATATATCTTGTTGTATTTCCCAATCAACCTCATAGGATCTTTCTGACTAGTAATTGCATTGTTATTCCTTGCTCAGTTCCTGAAGGTGCACTATCAATTACCCTGCTGTAATTTGTTTACCCTTCATGCCATGTTGACAGGTACTGAGCAAGGCATAATAATGCAATTACTAGTCAGAAAGATCCCATGAGATTCGATTAGGAAATACAACAAGATACATAGACTGTTGGAGATATGCCCTAGAGGCAATAATAAATGTAGTTATTATTATATCTTTTTTTATGATAAATGTTTACATTCATGCTATAACAGTATTAACCAGAAACATTAATACTTGTGTGATTTGTAAACTAGCTTGTTGATTAATAGATGATCATAGTTTATTGATCATGAACATTTGAGATGTTGTTAATAACAAGGTCATATCATTAGGAGAATGGTATGATGGACATACTCCTATAGATAAGCGTAGCATAAAGATCAAGTCATTTTAATAGTTCAATTGCTATAAGCTTTCTAATACATAGTAAACTAATTCCTTCGACCATGAGATCATGCTAATCACCATCACCGGAAGGATGCTTTGATGACATCAAACACCACACCATAACTAGGTGGCTATAAAGGTGGCATTGAGTGTTCGGAAAGTATGGTTTGAGGCACATGGATCAAGAGTGGGATTTGTCCATCCATATGACGGATAGATATACTCTGGGCCCTCTCGGTGGAATGTCATCCAATTGGCTTGCAATCATGTGACTGGTTCACAAGGGATCACATACCACGGGAATGAGAAAAGAGTACTTACCAGTAACGAGGTTGAACTAGGTATGCAGAGATACCGACGATAAAAACCTCGGTTAAGTAAACTATCGTGAGACAAAGGGAAATTGGTATCGTATGTAAGTGGTTCATTCAATCGCATAGTAATCGTAGAAATATGTGGGAGCCATATGAATTTCCAGATTCCTCTATTGGTTATTGATCGGACAAGTGTCTCGATCATGTCCGCATAATTCACGAACCGTAGGGAGACACACTTAAGGATTCGATGTTGTTGAGTAGTTATGGAATGATGAGTAAGATACCTAATGTTGTTCGGAGTCTCGGATGGGATCCGGGATATCACGAGGAGATCCGGAATGGTCCGGAGAATAAGATTCATATAAGGAAAGTCCTGTTCCGGTGTTGGGGAATGATTCCGGTGTTTTCACCGGGAATGTTCTAGAAGGGTCCGGAAGGTCCGACAATCCGGAGGGGAAGGGTACATGAATGTGTCATGACAATGTGGAATGGTTGGATCATGTACTATGTAACATGGCTAGGCAAAATAAAGGGAGAAATCAAATCCTAGTTTGAAAGTCAAACGCCAATTTGAAAAAGTCAAACGGCAAGTTTGCTTGGTGGAGGGAGAGTAGGAAACCTACTTGGGGAGGAGTTCCTCTCCCTCCACCCGCCGGCCAAGGAGGCCGACTTGGGGGAGGACTCCCTCCTCCCAAGCCGCGCCCTCCCACCTATATAAGGAGGGGAAGGGCTGCCCAACTTCCACACACCCAACTCACCCTAAACCCTAACCCTAAGCCGCCAGCGCCACCACCCCTGCTGCTGCCGCCGCCTAGGGCACCACCAACTCGCCGAGTTGGGGTGATCCCAAACCCTAGCCGCCGACTACACTCTCCCCTTGGTGCCTGATAAACCCTTGATCGCCAAGGCCTCTCTCATAGTCCACCATACTCGCTCGGCTTAAGGCAAAGCCCTGCGAGATCTCCCCTCTACTTCCGGTACCACGCCGCCGTGCTGCCGGAATCATGAGGAGAGTACTACAACCTCCGCTGCCTGCTGGAACAAGGGAGTGGAAGGTCTTCATCGAGTACCGAATGTGTGACCGACTGCGGAAGCGCTGTCGGAACGCAGCGCCGGAAGGATCGTCTACGCGATCTTGAGATCGGCAAGAGTACGACTACATCACCCACGAGAATCTGCTCTCGTTAACCGCTTTGGAATCTTCGAGGGTGAGTTCCTCTATCGACTCATTGCTACAATCTAGTAGATAGATCTTGTCTTGTTTGTTTGCATGCGGTAGAATTTTTTTGTTTTCCATGCTACGAACCCCAACAGTGGTATCAGAGCCGTGTCTATATGTAGATCTGTTGCACGAGTAGAATACAATGGTCATTGTGGGAGGTGGTGATTTTATTATCAATTGATTTTTGTGTACTTTGCATCTTGCGGTATGATGGGATGAAGCGGCCCGGGATAACCTTACATGACATCGTTCATGAGACTTGCTCCACGCTCGACATGCAACTTGTATTGCATAAGTGGCTTTGCGGGTGTCTGTCTCTCCCATTATAGTGTAGATCCAATTTACAACGGGAACTTGATAGTTCAAACATCAACGTTGTGGTTCTTGTTCGTAAGTTAGATCGACACTTATTGAAAGCCCCAAACCACGTAAAATATGCAAAGAAAATTAGAGGCATATAACTTTGTTTTGCAGGGGTGTGCTGTGATGTGATATGGCCATGATTGTGATTATATTTGATGTATGCAATGTTCCTTATTGTAAGTTGGCAACCGGAAGGAGCCATATGGTTGTCTTTAAATTCCGTTAAGACCCGCGTGTCTATTCAAAGTAGTTGTAATAGTTGAAGCTGGTGGACGACAGCCATGAAACGATGCCATTGACCTTGACGCTATACCGGTGATGATGGATATCATGTTCGTGCTTGAAGATGGAGATCGGAAGCACAAGAAGAAAGGCCATATCATATCACATATTATGAATTGCATGTGATGTTAATCCTTTATGCATCTTGTATTGCTTAGTTAACGACGGTAGCATTATAAGATGATCCCTCATGCACACAAATTTCAAGTTCCAAAGTGTTCATCCTTAGTAAGCACCGTTGCTAAAGCTCGTTGTTTCGAAGCACCACGTGATGATCGGGTGTGTTAGATTCTGCGAGTGTATATAACATGATCAAGCCAGATTTGCTCATGTGGAAGCTAAGGTTTGATATTCACGAGCCTAGCATGTACTGACATGGTCTCGGAACACGGATCACCGAAAGGTAAAGCATGAGTCATATAGTAGATATGATGAACATGTTGATTGTTGTCCATTGAAGCTACATCAACTCTCATGATGATCGGTTTTGATGTCGTGGATTTGGTTCGTGTGATCACTAAAATAATGTGAGGGATATTGTTTTGAGTGGGAGTTCACCTAGATTAATTTAACTATTAATTAGAACTCAATTTGTCATAAACTTAGTCTAAACTATTGCAAATATGTTGTAGATCAATGGCGGCCCCTACCATCAATTTTAATGCGTTCCTAGAGAAAGAAAAGTTGAAAAACAATGGAAGCAACTTCGCGGATTGGTTCCGCAATTTGAGGATTGTCCTCAATGCTGGTAATTTGACCTATGTGCTGGATGAACCGCTGGGTGAACCACCTGCAGCTACTGCTACCGATGAAGTAAAGAATGTTTACCTCACTCGGAAGAATCAGTACTCCACAGTTCAGTGTGCTATCTTGTATGGTTTGGAATCGGAGCTTCAGAAAAGGTTTGAGAACCAAGACCCATATGATATTGTCCGTGAACTCAAAATTATTTTTGAGACTCACGCGGCAGTTGAGAGTTATGAGGCTTCTGAAAAGTTCTTTAACTGCAAGATGGAAGAGGGCAGCTCCGTCAGTGAGCATGTGCTTAAGATGTCTGGGCACGCAAAAAACTCCAAAGTTTGGGTATAGTGATTCCTAATGCTTTGGGGATTTACCGTGTCCTCCAATCACTGCCACCAAGTTACAAGAACTTTGTGATGAACTACAATATGCAAAACATGAACAAGACGTTGCCAGAACTCTTCTCCATGTTGAAATCTGCAGAAGTGGAGATCAAGAAAGAGCATCAAGTGTTGTTGGTCAATAAGACCACCAAATTCAAGAAGGCAAGTCTAAGCAAAAGGGAAACTTCAAGAAGGGTGGTAATAAAGTTACCGCACCAACGAAGAAGACCTAGGCTGGGCCAAAGCCTGATACTGGGTGCTTTTACTTCAAGGGAGAAGGTCACTGGAAGCGGAATTGCCCAAAGTACTTGGCGGATTTGAAGAACGGCAACATCAAGAAGAAAGGTATATCCGATATACATGTTATTGATGTGTATCTCACTAGTACTCGTAGTAGTGCCTGGGTATTTGATACTGGTTCGGTTGCTCATATTTGTAACTCGAAATAGGTATTGCAGAATAAACGGAAGCTGGCGAAGAACGAGGTGACGATGCACGTTGGAAATGGATCAAAGGTTGATGTGATCGCGGTCGACACACTACCTCTTCATCTACCATCGGGATTAGTTTTATACTTAAATAATTGTTATTTGGTGCCTACGTTGAGCATGAATATTATATCTGGATCATGTTTGTTGCGAGACGGTTACTTGTTTAAGTCCGAGAATAATGGTTGTTCGATTTATATGAGTAATATGTTTTATGCACATGCACCTTTTATAGATGGTCTATTCTTATTGAATCTCGATAGTGGAAATACACATATTAATAGCATTGAAGCTAAACGTTTGAAATTGAGCGATAACTCGACCTATATGTGGCACTGTCGTCTTGGTCATATTGGAGTGAAGCGTATGAAGAAACTCCATTCCGATGGACTTCTTGAATCACTTGATTTTGAATCACTTGAAAGATGTGAAGCATGTCTGATGGGTAAAATGACTAAGACTCCATTTTCTGGAATGATGGAGCGAGCTACGGACTTATTGGAAATCATACATACCGATGTGTGTGGTCCAATGAGTGTAGCATCGCGCGGTGGTTATTGTTATGTTCTTACCTTCACAGATGACTTGAGTAGATATGGGTATATCTATTTCATGAAACATAAGTCCGAAACTTTCGACAAGTTTAAGGAATTTCAAAGTGAGCTAGAGAATCAACGTAACAAGAAGATTAAATTTCTACGTTCTGATCGTGGAGGTGAATATCTAAGTTACGAGTTTGGCCATTTAAATAAATGTGGAATTCTTTCACAATTGACACCGCCGGGAACACCACAGCGTAATGGTTTGTCCGAACGTCGTAATCGAACACTCTTAGATATGGTTCGTTCTATAATGTCACTTACAGATTTACCGTTATCGTTTTGGGGTTATGCATTAGAAACAACCGCATTCACTTTAAATAGGGCACCATCTAAATTCGTTGAAACGACACCGTCTGAATTATGGTTTGGAAAGAAACCTAAATTGTCGTTCCTTAAAGTTCGGGGTTGTGAAGCCTATGTAAAGAAGTTATAGCCGGACAAGATTGAACCCAAAGCGGAAAAATGCGTCTTCATAGGATACCCGAAGGAAACTATTGGGTATACCTTCTATCATAGATCCGAAGGCAAAATCTTCGTTGCCAAGAATGGATCCTTTCTAGAGAAGGAATTTCTCTCGAAAGAAGTGACTGGAAGGAAAGTAGAACTCGACGAGGTTGTTGAACCTTCTCTCGAACTTGCAAGTAGCGCAGCACCGGAAGTAGTTCCTGTGGCACCTACACCAATAAGAGAGGAAGCTAATGATGATGATCAGGAAACTTCGGTTGAAGTTGCTACAGAGCCTCGCAGGTCAACGAGAACTCGTACCACTCCTGATTGGTATGATCCCGTTATGAGTGTCATGTTGGTGGACAACACCGATGACCCTGCGACATATGAGGAAGCGATGACGAGCCCAGATTCCAATAAATGGCAAGAAGCCATGAAATCCGAGATTGGATCCATGTACGAAAACCAAGTATGGACTTTGGTGGACTTACCGGATGGCCGAAAGTCTGTCGAGAAGAAATGGATTTTCATGAAGAAAACAGATGCTGATGGTAATGTTACTGTCTATAAATCTTGACTTGTCGCAAAAGGGTTTCGACAAATTCAAGGAGTTGACTACGATGAGACTTTCTCACCAGTAGCGAAGCTAAAGTCTGTGAGGATTATGTTAGCAATCGCTGCATATTATGATTATGAGATATGGCAGATGGATGTCAAAACAGCATTCCTCAATGGAGACATTGATGAAGAGTTGTATATGATGCAACCCAAAGGTTTTGTCGATCCTAAATATGCTAACAAGGTATGCAAACTTCAACGGTCCATATATGGATTGAAGCAAGCATCCTGAAGTTGGAATCAAGGTTTTGATAAGGTAATGAAAAGTTTTGGTTTTATACAAACTTATGGAGAAGCTTGTATTTACAAGAAAGTGAGTGGGAGCTCTGTAGCATTCTTAATACTATATGTAGATGACATATTGTTGATTGGGAATGATGTGGACCTTCTTAATAGTGTCAAAGAATATTTGAATAATAGTTTTTCAATGAAAGATCTTAGCGAAGCAGCTTACATATTAGGCATAAAGATTTATAGAGATAGATCGAGACGCCTAATATCATTATCACAAAGTACATATTTGGACAAAGTTCTAAAGAGGTTTGGAATGGAACATAGCAAGAAAGGGTTCTTGCCCATGTTGCCCAATACGACCTTGAGTAAAACTCAAAGTCCAGCAATGGCAAAAGATAGAGAAATGATGAGTAAAACTCCCTATGCCTCGGCCATAGGATCTCTAATGTATGCCATGCTATGTACTAGACCCAACATTGCATATGCTATTAGTTTGACTAGCAGATATCAAAGTGATCCAGGAGTGGATCATTGGACAGCGGTCAAAAACATCCTTAAGTACTTGAGAAGAACTAAGGATATGGTTCTTTCTTATGGAGGTGATGAACGGCTCGTTGTTAATGGTTACACCGATGCTAGTTGGAACACCAATCCGGATGATTCTAAATCTCATTCTGGATATGTATTTACTTTGAATGGTGCAGCAGTTAGCTGGAGGAGTGCAAAGCAAAGCGTTGTGACAAGATCTTCAACTGAATCGGAATACATAGCTGCTTCGGAGGCTTCACAAGAAGCGATATGGATGAAGGAGTTCATTACAGAGCTCGGTGTGGTTCCAAGTGCGCTGGAACCAATGTCTATCTACTGTGATAACATGGGCGCCATAGCTAATGCGCAAGAACCAAGATCATACAAGAAGCTGAAGCACATCAAGCTACGTTTTCACGCTATTCAAGAACATGTCCAAGATGGTGACATAAATATTTGCAAAGTACACACAGACCTGAATGTGGCAGATCCGTTGACTAAACCTCTCCCGAGGGCAAAACATGACCAGCACCAAACCGCCATGGTGTTCAGTATATTACCATGTAATCTAGATTAGTTGAATCTAGTGCAAGTGGGAGATTGTTGGATATATGCCCTAGAGGAAATAATAAATGTAGTTATTATTATATCTTTGTGTTTATGATAAATGTTTACATTCATGCTATAACAGTATTAACCAGATACATTAATACTTGTGTGATTTGTAAACTAAATTAGAGTCCCTAGTAAAGCCTCTTCAAAATACTAGCGTGTTGATTAATAGATGATCATGGTTTCTTGATCATGAACATTTGAGATGTTATTAATAACAAGGTCATATCATTAGGAGAATGGTATGATGGACATACTCCTATAGATAAGCGTAGCATAAAGATCAAGTCATTTTAATAGTTCAATTGCTATAAGCTTTCTAATACATAGTAACCTAATTCCTTCTACCATGAGATCATGCTAATCACCATCACCGGAAGGACGCTTTGATGACATCAAACACCACACCATAACTGGGTGGCTATAAAGGTGGCATTGAGTGTTCGGAAATTATGGTTTGAGGCACATGGATCAAGAGTGGGATTTGTCCATCCATATGACGGATAGATATACTCTGGGCCCTCTCGGTGGAATGTCATCCAATTGGCTTGCAATCATGTGACTGGTTCACAAGGGATCACATACCACACGAACGAGAAAAGAGTACTTATCAGTAACGAGGTTGAACTAGGTATGCAGAGATACCGATGATCAAAACCTCGGATAAGTAAACTATCGTGAGACAAAGGGAAATTGGTATCGTATGTAAGTGGTTCATTCGATCACATAGTAATCGTAGAAATATGTGGGAGACATATGAATTTCCAGAGTCCTCTATTGGTTATTGATCGGAGAAGTGTCTCGATCATGTCCGCATAATTCACGAACCGTAAGGATTCGATGTTGTTGAGTAGTTATGGAATGATGAGTAAGAGACCGAATGTTGTTTGGAGTCTCGGATGGGATCCACGATATCACGAGGAGATCCGGAATGGTCAGGAGAATAAGATTCATATAAGGAAAGTCCTGTTTCGGAGTTGGGGAATGATTCCGGTGTTTTCACCGGGAATGTTCTAAAAGGGTCCGGAAGGTCCGGCACTCCAGAGGGTAAGGGTACATGAATGTGTCATGACAATGTGGAATGGTTGCATCATGTACTAGGTAACATGGCTTGGCAAAATAAAGGGAGAAATCAAATCCTAGTTTGAAAGTCAAACGCCAATTTGAAAAAGTCAAATGACAAGTTTGCTTGGTGGAGGGAGAGTAGGAAACCTACTTGGGGAGGAGTTCCTCTCTCTCCACCCGCCAGCCAAGGAGGCCGACTTGGGGGAGGACTCCCTCCTCCCAAGCCTTGCCCTACCACCTATATAAGGAGGGGAAGGGTTGCCCCTCTTCCACACAGCCAACTCACCCTAAACCCTAACCCTAAGCCACCGGCACCACCACCCCTGCTGCTGCCGCCGCCTAGGGCACCACCAACTCGCCGAGTTGGGGTGATCCCAAACCCTAGCCGCCGGCTACACTCTCCCCTTTGTGCCTTTTAAGCCCTAGATCGCCAAGGCCTCTCTCATAGTCCACCATACTCACTCCGGCTTAAGGCGAAGGCCTGCGAGATCTCCCCTCTACTTCCGATACCACGCCATCGTGCTGCCGGAATCGCGAGGAGAGTACTACAACCTCCGCTGCCTGCTGGAACAAGGGAGAGGAAGGTCTTCATCAAGTACCGAACGTGTGACCGACTGCGGAAGCGCTGCCGGAACGCAGTGCCGGAAGGATCGTTTACGCGATCTTGAGATCGGCAAGAGTACGACTACATCACCCACGAGAATCTGCTCTCGTTAACTGCTTTGGAATCTTCCAGGGTGAGTTCCTCTATTGACTCGTTGCTACAATCTAGTAGATAGATCTTGGCTTGTTTGTTTGCATGCGGTAGAATTTTTTTTGTTTTCCATGCTACGAAGCCCAACATAGACCGCCATCCAACTGCATCTATGACTAGAGTTCACCTTCAGGTTATCATCCGAACCGCCTCCAGTATTAAGTTGCAAACAACAGACAACTGCTTTAGTGTGTAAGGTAAACAGTCCACATGTCCCATGAACAAGAGACCGTTGTTTTCTCCCTAGTATCAATTGCACATCTACAACCGAAGATATTATTGTCACTTCACTTGGAAACTAGAGGCATGAACCCACTATAGAGCATAAATACCCCCTATTGGAGTCACTAGCAACTACTTGGCCAAGATAGCTACTAACAACGGAGAGCATGCAAGATCACAAACATCACAGACATGATAGAATTGAAGGGAATATGCCCTGAGAGGCAATAATAAAGTGTTTATTATGTGTATTCCAAGTATATGATAGATGTTTATTTTGCATGCTATAATTGTATTAATACGGAAACGTTAATACATGTGTGTTTAATAAACAAACAGAAAGTTCCTAGTTATGCCTCTCTCATAAACTAGCTCGTTGATTAACAAGATGATCAAGGTTTCCTGATCATGGACATTGGATGTTGTTAATAACGGGATCACAACATTAGTGTAATGGTGTGATGAACATTCATCCGAAGTATAGCATTACGATCAAAGTCATTGAGTTTATATTGCTATAACAACTTACAAAGTGATCCTAATCCTTAGACCATGAGATCATGTCAATCACTAACACCGGAAGAGTTTCTTGATAACATCAAACGTCACACCGTAACAGGGTGATTATAAAGATGGATTCGGAACTAATAAAGTGTTATGTTGAGGCTCATGGATCGAGAGTGGAATTTGTTCATCCCGATGACGGATAGATATACTCTGGGCCCTCTCGGTGATATCACATTGATTAGCTTGCAAGCAAGTGATTTGATCACTAGAATGTTATATCACAGGAACGAGAAAAGAGTGCATGTCGGTAACGAGATCAAACTAGGTATGGAGATACCGATGATCGAATCTCGGACATGTAATATATCGTGAAACAAAGGGATTAAGATACTAGCGTAAAAGGTTCCGACGATCACAAGAAAGTCATCGTTGAATGTGTGGGAATCAGTATGGGTCTCCAGATCCCGCTTCTGATTATTGATCCGAGAGGGGTCTCGATCATGTCCGCATTATTCACGAACCGTAGGGTGACACACTTAAGAGACACCGACATCCAATTGGAGCAAATGTTTCATGCCGAAAGAATGAACAAGCGCATGAATTTATTTCACTAGATACCGAAACAGGTTTTCGGGTGAAATTGCATAAAGTGGTTATGCATGTGAAATAGAATTCTAGCAAGGGGTTATTTGTGAATGTTTGTCATTAAAGTAATTGACAAAATTCTGAATAAAATAAAAGAGTTTTATTTAATGAGAGTTTGCATTAAATTTGGTGGAAATTTAATGGGAATTTGAGTGGACTTTTTAGTGGAGGGAATTTAAAGGAGATTTGTGAGTGGAGTGTCCACCCACATGAAGAGGGGAGGGCAAGGGGGCAGCCCCATGCGCCGGCCACCCCCTTGGGGTTCCCCCCTCCTCCTATAAAAGGAGCCCCCCTCCTCACTTGTCTCTCACACCTCCTCGTGAAGGATCTCTCTCCCCCTCTAGAATTTATCCCCCATGGTCTCGGACTAGCGAGATACATGTTCCCGGTGGCTATTCGGCAAGAAAGAGTTGTGCTTCCGCTGCATCGCTGGAGCGAGGAGGCGGAGGTTGCTCGGTGCCTCGAACGTGTGTGCGAGCACGGATGCGCTGCTGATTTGCGGCGCTAGGACTTCCTCTCGATCTTGAGATCGGCAAGAGATCGTCTACATCAACCACGAGTTGAACTCGTTAAGCTTTGTCGGTCTTCAAGGGTATGTTCTCTACGGATATACATTCGTCTGTTGTTTGTATCTAGTAGATAGATCTTGGTATATAGTTCACATCGTAGGAAAATTTTTGTTTTCTATGCTGCGAACCCTACAGTGGTATCAGAGCCGGATCTATGCGTAGATACTTTACACGGGTAGTACACATATGAGTATGTGGGTGATGATGATCATGTTGTTGCTCCTTTTTTTTAATTTTGGATATTGGTGGCATAGTGGGATGAAGCGGCCCGGACAAACTTTACATGTCCTCGCACATGAGACCTGTTCCACGCTTGACATGCAACTAGTTTGCATAAGTGGCTAGCGGGTGTCTGTCTCTCCTACTATAGTCAGTTCTTTTTTGCAAGCGAGTTGTCAACAATTTGATTATCCTTGTTGTGGTTCATGTTCGTAGGTAAGAACGGTTCTATCTCGAAAGCCCTAAGCCACATAAAACTTGCAATGGATAAATTAGAGGCGTCTAGTTTAGATTGTTGCTGGGCTAGTGTTATGATATGGTAGTGTTGTAAGTAGAAGTATGAGATGATACTCTTACAACACACATAGAGTGTAAAATCCATAGACCTTGGATTTACACATATAGGTATGATAGTGATCATACCACGATGCACATGATAGAGATCATCTGCGGGAACCATATAATTTCACTAATAAACATATGATGTTTGATAGCATCTTATATTGCTTGTTTAGCGCTTTGTTAGCATAATAAGATGATCCCTCATTTAAATATCAAGATAAGAATGTGTCCTTCCTTTAGTATGCACCGATTATGTTTTCGTCGCTCCAAGACATCACGTGATGATCGGGTGTTCTTGGCTCCACGACCATATTTCGGGTGTAAGAATGTTACACACGCGAATACTAAGGTTATAACTTGGCGAGCCTAGCATGTACAGACATGGCCTTGGAACATGGACCGAAAGGTTAAGCATGAGTCATATAGTTGATATGATGCCCATTTGATGCTCGCCTTTGAAGCTATACCGACTCACGTGATGATCGGACTTGGTGTAGTGGATTTGGTTCATGTAATCACCAAAAAGGCACGAGGGATGTCGTTTTTGAGTGGGATTTCATTCGTAATATAGATTAGTTGAACTCATTCTATCATACACTTAGTCTAAACTTTACAAATTCTGTTGTAGATGGCACCACCTGCTTTTAATTTCAATGTGTTCATGGAGAAAGAGAAACTAGCAACGAACGGTAGCAACTTTACCGAAAGGGCCATGAATTTGAGGATTCTCCTCTCTGCTGCACAAAAGCAATATGTGCTAGAAGCGCCGTTAGGCCCCCCACCTTTTGATGATGCCCCTGACAAGGAGAAGAATGTCTATCAGACTCGTCAGGAGGACCACAACTTAGTTCATTGCGGCATATTGTATGGGCTAGAGCCGGAACTTCGAAAGCGTTTCGAAAACGGCAATGCATTTGATACAATGGGTGAGTTGAAAATGATTTTCGACACACATGCTGCTGTAGAGAGCTACAACGCTTCAGAAAAGTTCTTTAGCTGCATGATGGAAGAGCACAGCTCCGTTAGTGAGCATGTACTCAAGATGTCGGGTTACGCTGATAAGCTTGTGTCCTTGGGAATATCGATTCCCATTGACTTAGGCATCCATCGTGTTCTGCAGTCTCTGCCACCTAGCTATAAGAGCTTCGTGATGAACTATAATATGCAAGGCATGAAGAAGTCTCTCCCCGAGCTCCTGTCAATGCTTAAAACTGTAGAAGTGGAGATCAAAAAGGAACATCAAGTGTTGATGATCAATAGGAACACTGGTTTCAAGAAAGACAAGAAGGGAAAACGGAAGGGAAGTAAGGGCGGCAAGCCTGTTGCCGCGCCTGAAAAGAAACCCCGAGTTGGACCTAAGTCTGATTCCGAGTGCTACTATTGTAAGGGGACTGGCCACTGGAAGCGCAACTGCCCCAAGTATCTGGCAGACAAGAAGGCCGGCAAGGCAAACAAAGGTATATATGATATACATGTTATTGATGTGTACTTGACTAGTGCTCGCAGTAGCACCTAGGTATTTGATACCGGTTCAGTTTCTAATATTTGTAACTCGAATCAGAGGCTACGGAACAAGCGATCGCTAGCAAGGGTTGAGGTCAAGATGCGTGTCGGCAATGGATCAAGCGTTGATGTGATCGCCGTCGGAACGTTGCCTCTCCACTTACCGTCGGGATTAGTTATAAACTTGAATAAATGTTATCTGGTGCCTACACTGAGCATGAACATTGTATCTGGATCGTGTTTGATGCGAAGTGGTTATTCATTTAAATCCGAGAACAATGGTTGTTCCATTTATATGAATGAAATATTTTATGGTCATGCACCGATGATGAATGGTTTATTTCTATTAGATCTCGATGATAATGTTACACATATTCATAATGTTGATGCTAAAAGGATTAAACTTAATGATGATATATCCGCATATATGTGGCACTGCCGTCTAGGTCATATTGGCGTTAAACGCATGAAGAAGCTCCATTCGGATGGACTTTTGGAATCACTTGATTATGAATCATTTGATCCATGTGAGCCATGCCTTATGGGCAAGATGACTAGAACGCCGTTTTCCGGTTCAATGGAACGGGCGACAGATTTATTGGAAATCATACATTCTGATGTATGTGGTCCAATGAGTGTGTCGGCGCGAGGTGGATATCGTTGTTTTGTTACTTTCACGGATGATTTGAGTAGATACGGTTATATCTACTTGATGAAACAGAAGTCTGAAACCTTTGAAAAGTTCAAGGAATTTCAGAATGAAGTGGAAAATCATCGTAATAGAAAGATCAAATTTCTACGGTCCGACCGTGGAGGTGAGTATCTAAGTTACGAGTTTAGCACTCACATGAAAGAGTTTGGAATTGTTTCACAACTCACACCTGCCGGAACACCACAGCGAAATGGTGTGTCTTAACATCGTAATCGTACTTTATTAGATATGGTTCGATCTATGATGTCTCTGACAGACTTGGCGTTGTCATTTTGGGGTTATGCACTAGAAACTGCTGCATTCACTTTAAATCGGGCACCATCTAAATCCGTTGAAAAGACACCGTATGAATTGTGGTTTGGAAACAAACCTAAGCTGTCATTTCTTAAAGTTTGGGGATGCGATGTTTATGTGAAGAAACTTCAACCGGATAAACTCGAACCCAAAGCGGAAAAATGCGTCTTCATAGGATACCTTAAAGAAACTATTGGGTATTCCTTCTATCACAGATCTGAGGGCAAGGTTTTTGTTGCCAAGAATGGATCCTTTCTAGAGAAAGAGTTTCTCGCGAAAGGTGTGAGTAGTCGGAAGGTAGAACTCGAAGAGGTTGTGGAACCTTCTCTTCAAAGTATGGCGAGTAGCGCAGCGCCGGAAGTTGTTCCGGAGTTGGCTCCACCTGTTGAAGAGGGAACTAATGATAATGATCATGAAACTCCAAAAGAGAGTACTACCGAACCTCGCAGGTCAAACAGGACACGTGCAGCTCCCGAGCTGTAAGGAAATCCTGTCATGAATTTCATGGTTGATGAAAATGATGACCCTGCGACGTATGAAGAAGCGATGATGAGCCCGGATTCCAACAAATGGTTAGAAGCCATGAAATCCGAGATGGAATCCATGTATGAAAATCAAGTTTGGAACTTGGTGGAATTACCTCACGACCGAAAGGCCATGGAGAACAAATGGATTTTCAAAAGGAAAACTGATGCTGATGGTAATGTGACCGTCTATAAAGCTCGACTTGTCGCAAAGGGGTTTCAACAAATTCAAGGAGTTGACTACGATGAGACTTTCTCTCCCGTAGCGATGCTAAAGTCAGTTAGGATTATGTTAGCAATTGCTGCATATTTCGATTATGAGATATGGCAGATGGATGTCAAAACCGCGTTTCTCAATGGTAATATTGAAGAAGAGTTGTATATGATACAACCAAAGGGTTTTGTCGATCCTAAGGATGCTAACAAGGTGTGCAAGCTTCAGCGATCCATCTATGGATTGAAGCAAGCATCATGAAGTTGGAATCTCCGCTTTGATGAGGTGATCAAAGAGTTTGGATTTGTCCAAACTTATGGAGAAGCTTGTATTTACAAGAAAGTGAGTGGGAGCAATGTGGCATTTCTGATATTATATGTGGATGACATATTATTGATCGGAAATGATATAGATCTTTTAAACAGTGTTAAAAGTTATCTAAACAAAAAAATTTCAATGAAGGACCTAGGTGAAGCGTCATACATATTAGGCATAAAGATCTATAGATATATATCTAGGCGCCTAATAGGGATATCGCAAAGTACATACCTTGATAAGATTTTAAAGAAGTTTAAAATGGACGGAAGTAAGAAGGGGTTCTTACCTATGTTGCAAGGCAAGACATTGAGTAAGACTCAAAGTCCGGCTTCAGTGGAAGAAAGAGAGATAATGGACAAAGTCCCCTATGCTTCAGCCATAGGCTCTATAATGTACGCCATGCTATGTACAAGACCGGATGTGGTACATGCTATTAGTTTGACTAGTAGGTACCAATCGGATCCAGGTTCGGAACACTAGATAGCGGTCAAGAATATCCTTAAGTACTTACGAAGAACTAAGGATATGTTTCTTGTATACGGAGGTGAAGAAGAGCTCGTCGCTAAGTGTTATGTCGACGCTAGCTTTGACACCGATCCGGATGACTCTAAGTCTCAATCCGGATACGTATTTGTAACACCCTCAGAATCGGCCCTATGCAAGTTTTAGCGAAACCCGCCAAACCCGCATAGAAACGATTCAAAGGTGCCCACCAGGCACTTTCATGCGGGTGGAAAACGAAGTAATAACATTACACAACAGTCCTCGATGGGACCCACAGAACAGATATATATACAACAGCGACTCAAAGAGTCAAGAATACAGCTATAATACACAAAGATCCAAATCACCTTGAAATTGATATAGCGTCCGACTACGGACAAGATGCAAATGGGGCTAAGAGCCCTGGAGAATAACCAATGGCGTCCATAAACCCTACCCAGGCCAAGCCGAAAGGGTAACCCTGCTAACAACGTCGATCTCAAAACCTGCTTAAACAAAAGGGGTGCCGACAAAGGGCAAAGGAAAAAGAGGAGCGTCAGTACTGAGGCCAGTACACGGCGAGACTAGAATTCGGCGGTCCTTGCCTACATAGGTATGGTGGACTGAAGCGGCAGCGGCAGCGTGCACTGAACACCCTATAGAGACTCGATACAACTGGCGGCTATCAGAGAGGGGTTAGGAAGACCTATTCGGAACCAACCTGATACTACCACCAAACAAACCCATCCTGGTGTTTCCCCCTCGAGACCAAACGAGGAAGTCAACCGAGGAACTCACACAGTTGGCAGTTTTATTTATTCGGTTATTGTTGCAGCAATTACTAGTCAGGTATAGATAATCATCCTGATAAATTAAGCGGTGGGCCGTTTTAGTTAATTATTCCGTTGTAGTTGCAACACTTACTAGTTAGATGCAATTAGCATGAGATAACCCAAAACCCAGCAGTTGTTGGTACTTTTATTTAGCCATGCCGTTGTAGTTGTAATACTTACTAGTCAGATACAATGGTCGCAAGCGACAACCCAAACAAGCAATTGTGGCAGTTTTATGTAGCCATTCCATTATAGTGAAGCTGATTACTAGTCATTATAAAGTCAAATTTATAACACTACTTTAGTTATAGTTGTCTATCATCGAGATACTGTGCTCCAAGTCGTCCATAACCGCGGACACGGCTTTCAGAAAGTTTTACCCGGCCGGGGTGCACAAATAGCAACACACACTCGATCAACCTCGGAAAAACCAAATCAAAACCCAACGAGGCTTTCACGACAAAGCAATCACAAAATTCAGAAATATTTCAGGGGGCCACCCCTTGGAGTACACCCGCAACGAAGCTAGCTGACTCCGAGACGGACCCGAGGTTTGGGTGGACGGCTGTGAACGACTGGGAACCCAAAACTGGGCTTGTCGACACCGCGGAATCGTGTCCCGATCCTAAACAGTACAGTGTGCTCCTCGCACAATTGTAATAAAGCAGTAAAGCATGGCATAAGTACAGGATCGTAAATAAAACCTCAAACTAGTTTGTGGCCCCAAGAAATAAGAATGAATCAAGATCTGGCTCAGGGGGGCCCATAATTCCCCGTATGTGGATAGCGCGAATATTCAAGGAACAGGTATCAAGTACTCGGGGTCCTACGGGACACAAGTGGACGGTTAACAACCAAATAAGATCTATTGCCCACCTGTGCCTCTGCTTACTTACTTCAATTTTAGTTGTTAAACAGGAATTAAAGTGAACGATAAGTAAAACCATGATCATCTCCAACATCAAACAGGCGGCAATTCACCAACAACTGTGGCACTTGACGACACGCAACAGCACCTCAGCAAACGACTATGACGCGCAAGCCCAACTATCTACCAAACAACAGGTAATAGGATGTGTCCAAGGCAATATAAGGCTGCAAGGGATATCACGGGTACGAAACTAGAGCATCGCAACACAGATAGCAATAGATCAACAGGCGGGAATAAATACTATAAAAGTAAGATAGGTAGAAAGGGGGGAGATGCTCGCCTGAAACATTGCCGAAGGTTCAACCGAAGATCGGGTCGACACTCGCATCAACTCAACGGCCTTATCCGCGAAGAACCAAAACGCTAGAATAAACACCGGATGCAATATTTAATACTATGGCAAAAGATCGGGCATGATGCATGTATGATGCATGGCATGGCCAAGATGCGATGCAATTGGGCAATAATAAGTGGAACCGGGGTCCCGACAATTAATTAGGTGTTTCATGCTGTTTAGCTACCCCGCCATTTAATGTTGTTTAACAAGGCAGAATATATCACCGGTTCGCTACACAAATTTAAATGAGGCCAATATAGGACTAGATTTGCCCGCATATGGGCCCCATATTTAATTTAGGTGAATCGGCATAACGCCCCCAAACCACACAATATGTATGCGAGATGAACAATTAAATATGCAACAATTTTAATATATAGCATTTATAAAATAGGGGCTCGGGAAAAGGTTCACACATTAGGGTTCGACGATCTTGGTCCGAGGGTTCGACGGGGTTCGAGGTCGGGTCTCGGGGTCCGGATCTGGGTTCGGGGTTCGACGGAATCGTTCTCGGATTCGGGGGTTAGGGTCTTCGGATCGGGGTAGTAGATCTTGTCGCACGAGCGTCAATGCTTCCGGGGGAAGAACTTGTCGTCCAGGGTATCGGTGTCCCGGGTGAGGTACTCGGCGTTCTCGAGGGGGTACTTGTCGCACATGTTGTCTTCGGGTTCCGTGACGATGATCTTGTCGTTTTGATGTCGGGGTCTTGGAAACCGTGGAGAAAGCCTTGTCGCCCTTGGGTGAAGAACTTGTCATCCCGAGGGTCCGTGGCTTCTGGCGGAACGTTCTATGGATCCAGGGTCGAAGGGCTTGGTGATCGCGAAGGGAACTCGGCGTTTTCGTGTCGAGGTTCTTGGCGGTTATCGGGTTCGGGCTCAGCGGGAGCGTTCTCGGTCCCCGAGGAGAGCTTGGCGTTCCACGATGAGGTTACTAGCGGCCGTGTCGGAGATCCTGCGGTTGCGCACCTTACCGACACCGGGGCGGATGCCCATGGAGTCCTTGGCCTTCCCAGCGTCAGCGTAGGCCCCGATCTGCTTGAGGACCTTGATGGCATGCGCGGTCTTCTCGACGCCCTCAGCGGAGTCGGAGACGACGAGCGGAAACTCGGGGACGGACTCGATGCGGTGGCCGCCGGCGAGGACGAGGGACGGCGGCAGGAACTCGGGCCCGGCGAGGCGACGTTGGCGGCCAGCAGAGGAGCACGGCGAGCGTGACGGGGAGGCGACTGGGAGGGCGCGTGCTGGTGGCAAGGCGAGGCGGCTCAGGGTCCGCCGGCGGCGGCCGGAGGCGAGGCGGCGAGGCCGCTGCGGAGGAGGCGGCACCGCGTGCGAGCTTGCAAGGAGGCGCTGCGGCGGAGGAGCTCCGGCCGGTGCGGGGCGCGGGAGGAGGCGGCTCGCCGGAGACGGGAAGAGCGGGAGGTGGCGCGTCGGCTCCGGCGGGCGACGCGGGGGAGAGGGGAGGCTCGGGGCGCCGGTGGGGCTGCGCGCGGTGAGGAGAAGGCCGACGCGGGCGGGGCCGACGGAGCGGTGGCCGGAGCGAGGGCGGGTTGGGGCGATGGCGAGGAGGCGAGGTTGGAGGTGGCCGGGAGCGGCGACGCTCGGCGGCGAGAGCGGCCGGAGCGAGGGCGGAGGAGGAGCGACAGGAGGAGGCGAAGCGGGGCGAGCGCGTGGGAGGCAGGAGCGTGGAAGGTGGCGACGCCGGCGGGAGGGGGCGAGGCGCGGTGGAGGAGGAGGAGCACGGCGGCCGCGGGCGCGGAGGACAGTGGCGAGGGGGAAAGGAGGCTGCGGGGGCGGTGCGGCGTGAGGAGGAAGAGGGTGGGGAGGGAGATGAGCGCGGGGAGGGAGGGCCGCGTGGGAGACGCGTGGAGGAGGGGCTGCAGGTAGGTCCCGCGGGCAGGGGGTGGACCGGGGAGTGGGGCCGGGCGCAGGGCTGGTGGGGGTGGACCGGGTCCAGGTGGGCCAGGGCGTGGGGCAGGCTAGCGGTTGGTGGGGGGTTGTGGCCGCGGTTTGGGGTGGGGCCAACCTATAAGGGAGAGAGGAGAGAGATGGGTAGGTGGGACTGGGGTGAGAGAAGGAAAGGGGGGGCCTGGATCAAGGATTGCTGAGGTGGCGGAGTGGGTAGGAATTGGGGGAGAGGGTGAGGTGGCGAGCTGTGAGTGGTGGGTAGATTAGGATTGGGTGGGAATAGGATTTCGGGTTTAGGTTTTGTAAATATGAGTTTGTTTGGTTTTGTTTATTTTAAAACAAGGCCACTTTGCAATTAGTTTTTAGGGAAATAAAATATCCGATACGATCGGGGTTTTGCCTTTGAAATAAAGAGGGGCATTTGTACAAAGCAAAACTAGGTTTTTCGAAATAGTTCAGACAAACAATGCATGATGATGACGATGCAATGCACAAAAACAACGCGATTTTCTAGTAGTGGTTTTGCGGGATGCCACAATTCGACACCACTAACAATGGATCTCGCCCTCGAGATCCGCCTCATGGTACCGGAAAGAAGGTCGGCGATCTGCGTCTTCTCGCTTCGTGTAGATCCTCGCGACACCACTAACAAGAGGTCGTTGTCCGTGATCGTCGAGAGAACACTCCGGGAACAAAAGGTCGAAGGTAGAGGTATCAACAAATAAAGCCACCTCCAACTTCCGCGGAAGGAGTATAACTGCAATGATTCACCATTCAATGTGCAGGAGCGAATGATAAGAGTAGTCGGATGGTGATCAGTCCATCGCGCACCCAAAGCATTACTCTGCACATGAATAGGCGAATTGTGCAACCAACTCTCGGAATTAGACTGAAGATCTCGACAAGCGAGGTTCGGAACAAAGGAGTGATGCAGACTCTGCATCGGATCTGGCGTAGATGACGTCGTCGCGTCGGAAAACACCGGAAGGCACGAGAAGGAACAAAGAGAAGTCCACCAGACGAAGGATTTCTCGGATAGCATGAAGACCAGATGTAGCAACACCGTTACCAAAAGAGGAAGTGAAACCCTAAAGGTACGACTGAACCCAACCACGAGAAATCCTGGACTCGAAGAGAGAGACGAGAGCGGATTCAAAACACGCAGAGGTGAGAGGAGAGCAGCAGAGGGGTAAGGAGTAAAATCAGACCTAATCAGAACTAGCCAACCGATTTTGCAAAAATAGTTTTGACACTCTACTTTGGCCGTTAGCTAGGTTATCCTACAGGCTGGACTTGTGGGGTATCGCAACTGCTGAGATCTGATACCACTCTGTAACACCCTCAGAATCGGCCCTATGCAAGTTTTAGCGAAACCCACCAAACCCGCATAGAAACGATTCAAAGGTGCCCACCAGGCACTTTCGTGCGGGTGCAAAACGAAGTAATAACATTACACAATAGTCCTCGATGGGACCCACAGAACAGATATATATACAACAGCGACTCAAAGAGTCAAGAATACAGCTATAATACACAAAGATCCAAATCACCTTGAAATTGATATAGCGTCCGACTACGGACAAGATGCAAATGGGGCTAAGAGCCCTGGAGAATAACCAATGGCGTCCATAACCCTGCCCAGGCCAAGCTGGAAGGGTAACCCTGCTAACGACGTCGATCTCAAAACCTGCTTAAACAAAAGGGGTGCCGACAAAGGGCAAAGGAAAAAGAGGAGCGTCAGTACTGAGGCCAGTACACGGCGAGACTAGAATTCGGCGGTCCTCGCCTACATAGGTATGGTGGACTGAAGCGGCAGCGGCAGCGTGCACTGAACACCCTATAGAGACTCGATACAACTGGCGGCTATCAGAGAGGGGTTAGGAAGACCTATTCGGAACCAACCTGATACTACCACCAAACAAACCCATCCTGGTGTTTCCCCCTCGAGACCAAACGAGGAAGTCAACCGAGGAACTCACACAGTTGGCAGTTTTATTTATTCGGTTATTGTTGCAGCAATTACTAGTCAGGTATAGATAATCATCCTGATAAATTAAGCGGTGGGCCGTTTTAGTTAATTATTCCGTTGTAGTTGCAACACTTACTAGTTAGATGCAATTAGCATGAGATAACCCAAAACCCAGCAGTTGTTGGTACTTTTATTTAGCCATGCCGTTGTAGTTGTAATACTTACTAGTCAGATACAATGGTCGCAAGCGACAACCCAAACAAGCAATTGTGGCAGTTTTATGTAGCCATTCCATTATAGTGAAGCTGATTACTAGTCATTATAAAGTCAAATTTATAACACTATTTTAGTTATAATTGTCTATGATCGAGATACTGTGCTCCAAGTCGTCCATAACCGCGGACACGGCTTTCAGAAAGTTTTACCCGGCCGGGGTGCACAAATAGCAACACACACTCGATCAACCTCGGAAAAACCAAATCAAAACCCAACGAGGCTTTCACGACAAAGCAATCACAAGATTCAGAAATATTTCAGGGGGCCACCCCTTGGAGTACACCCGCAACGAAGCTAGCTGACTCCGAGACGGACCAGAGGTTTGGGTGGACGGCTGTGAACGACTGGGAACCCAAAACTGGGCTTGTCGACACCGCGGAATCGTGTCCCGATCCTAAACAGTACAGTGTGCTCCTCGCACAATCGTAATAAAGCAGTAAAGCATGGCATAAGTACATGATCGTAAATAAAACCTCAAACTAGTTTGTGTCCCCAAGAAATAAGAATGAATCAAGCTCTGGCTCAGGGGGGCCCATAATTCCGCGTATGTGGATAGCGCGAATATTCAAGGAATAGGTATCAAGTACTCGGGGTCCTACGGGACACAAGTGGACGGTTAACAACCAAATAACATCTATTGCCCACCTGTGCCTCTGCTTACTTACTTCAATTTTAGTTGTTAAACAGGAATTAAAGTGAACGATAAGTAAAACCATGATCATCTCCAACATCAAACAGGCGGCAATTCACCAACAACTGTGGCACTTGACGACACGCAACATCACCTGAGCAAGCGACTACGACGCGCAAGCCCAACTATCTACCAAACAACAGGTAATAGGATGTGTCCAAGGAAATATAAGGCTGCAAGGGATATCATGGGTACGAAACTAGAGCATCGCAACACAGATAGCAATAGATCAACAGGCGGGAATAAATACTATAAAAGTAAGATAGGTAGAAAGGGGGAGATGCTCGCCTGAAACATTGCCGAAGGTTCAACCGAAGATCGGGTCGACACTCGCATCAACTCAACGGCCTTATCCGCGAAGAACCAAAACGCTAGAATAAACACCGGATGCAATATTTAATACTACGGCAAAAGATCGGGCATGATGCATGTATGATGCATGGCATGGCCAAGATGCGATGCAATTGGGCAATAATAAGTGGAACCGGGGTCCCGACAATTAATTAGGTGTTTCATGCTGTTTAGCTACCCCGCCATTTAATGTTGTTTAACAAGGCAGAATATATCACCGGTTCGCTACACAAATTTAAATGAGGCCAATATAGGAATAGATTTGCCCGCATATGGTCCCCATATTTAATTTAGGTGAATCGGCATAACGCCCCCAAACCACACAATATGTATGCGAGATGAACAATTAAATATGCAACAATTTTAATATATAGCATTTATAAAATAGGGGCTCGGGAAAAGGTTCACACATTAGGGTTCGACGATCTTGGTCCGAGGGTTCGACGGGGTTCGAGGTCGGGTCTCGGGGTCCGGATCTGGGGTTCGGGGTTCGACGGAATCGTTCTCGGATTCTGGGGTTAGGGTCTTCGGATCGGGGTAGTAGATCTTGTCGCACGAGCGTCAATGCTTCCGGGGGAAGAACTTGTCGTCCAGGGTATCGGTGTCCGGGGTGAGGTACTCGGCGTTCTCGAGGGGGTACTTGTCACACATGTGGTCTTCGGGTTCCGTGACGATGATCTTGTCGTTTCGATGTCGGGGTCTTGGAAACCGTGGAGAAAGCCTTGTCGCCCTTGGGTGAAGAACTTGTCATCCCGAGGGTCCGTTGCTTCTGGCGGAACGTTCTATGGATCCAGGGTCGAAGGGCTTGGTGCTCGCGAAGGGAACTCGGCGTTTTCGTGTCGAGGTTCTTGGCGGTTATCGGGTTCGGGCTCAGCGGGAGCGTTCTCGGTCCCCGAGGAGAGCTTGGCGTTCCACGATGAGGTTACTAGCGGCCGTGTCGGAGATCCTGCGGTTGCGCACCTTACCTACACCGGGGCGGATGCCCACGGAGTCCTTGGCCTTCCCAGCGTCAGCATAGGCCCCGATCTGCTTGAGGACCTTGATGGCATGCGCGGTCTTCTCGACGCCCTCAGCGGAGTCGGAGACGACGAGCGGAAACTCGGGGACGGACTCGATGCGGTGGCCGCGGGCGAGGACGAGGGACGGCGGCAGGAACGCGGGCCCGGCGAGGCGACGTTGGCGGCCAGCAGAGGAGCACGGCGAGCGTGACGGGGAGGCGACTGGGAGGGCGCGTGCCGGTGGCGAGGCAAGGCGGCTCAGGGCCCGCCGGCGGCGGCCGGAGGCGAGGCGGCGAGACCGCTGCGGAGGAGGCGGCGCCGCGGGCGATCTTGCAGGGAGGCACGGCGGCGGAGGAGCTCTGGCCGGTGCGGGGCGCGGCGATGCGGGGCGCGGGAGGAGGCGGCTCGCCGGAGACGGGAAGAGCGGGAGGTGGCGCGTCGGCTCCGGCGGGCGACGCGGGGGAGAGGGGAGGCTCGGGGCGCCGGTGGGGCTGCGCGCGGTGAGGAGAAGGCCGGCGCGGGCGGGGCCGACGGAGCGGTGGCCGGAGCGAGGGCGGGTCGGGGCGATGGCGAGGAGGCGAGGTTAGAGGTGGCCGGGAGCGGCGACGCTCGGCGGCGAGAGCGGCCGGAGCGAGGGCGGAGGAGGAGCGGCAGGAGGAGGCGAAGCGGGGCGAGCGCGTGGGAGGCAGGAGCGTGGAAGGTGGCGACGCCGGCGGGAGGGGGCGAGGCGCGGTGGAGGAGGAGGAGCACGGCGGCCGCGGGCGCGGAGGACAGTGGCGAGGGGGAAAGGAGGCTGCGGGGGCGGTGCGGCGTGAGGAGGAAGAGGGTGGGGAGGGAGATGAGCGCGGGGAGGGAGGGCCGCGTGGGAGACGCGTGGAGGAGGGGCTGCAGGTAGGTCCCGCGGGCAGGGGGTGGACCGGGGAGTGGGGCCGGGCGCAGGGCTGGTGGGGGTGGACCGGGTCCAGGTGGGCCAGGGCGTGGGGCAGGCTAGGGGTTGGTGGGGGGTTGTGGCCGCGGTTTGGGGTGGGGCCAACCTGTAAGGGAGAGAGGAGAGAGATGGGTAGGTGGGACTGGGGTGAGAGAAGGAAAGGGGGGGCCTGGATCAAGGATTGCTGAGGTGGCGGAGTGGGTAGGAATTGGGGGAGAGGGTGAGGTGGCGAGCTGTGAGTGGTGGGTAGATTAGGATTGGGTGGGAATAGGATTTCGGGTTTAGGTTTTGTAAATATGTGTTTGTTTGGTTTTGTTTATTTTAAAACAAGGCCACTTTGAAATTAGTTTTTAGGGAAATAAAATATCCGATACGATCGGGGTTTTTCCTTTGAAATAAAGAGGGGCATTTGTACAAAGCAAAACTAGGTTTTTCGAAATAGTTCAGACAAACAATGCATGATGATGACGATGCAATGCACAAAAACAACGCGATTTTCTAGTAGTGGTTTTGCGGGATGCCACAGTATTTCTCATGAATGGCAGAGCGGTTAGTTGGAGGAGCTCCAAACAACCTGTGGTAGCGGGATCAACAACGGAGGCCGAATATGTTGCTGCTTCAGAAGCGGCTCAGGACGCAATTTGGATGAAGGAGTTCATATCCGAACTAGGAGTGGTGGCAAACGCGTTGGACCCAATGGTGATCTATTGTGACAACAATGGTGCCATTGACAATGCCAAAGAGCCAAGGTCTCACAAGCATTCCAAGCATATTAAGCGCCGGTTTCACTCCATCTGCGAGCATGTCAAGGATGGAGATATAAAGATTTGTAAAGTACATACGGATCTCAATGTAGCAGATCCGTTCACTAAAACTCTCCCTAGAGCAAAACATGATCAACACCAGAACTCAATGGGTGTTAGATTTATCACTATGTAACTAGATTATTGTCTCTAGTGCAAGTGGGAGACTGAAGGGAATATGCCCTGAGAGGCAATAATAAAGTGTTTATTATGTGTATTCCAAATATATGATAGATGTTTATTTTGCATGCTATAATTGTATTAATACGGAAACGTTAATACATGTGTGTTTAATAAACAAACAGAAAGTTCCTAGTTATGCCTCTCTCATAAACTAGCTCGTTGATTAACAAGATGATCAAGGTTTCCTGATCATGGACATTGGATGTTGTTAATAACGGGATCACAACATTAGTGTAATGGTGTGATGAACATTCATCCGAAGTATAGCATTACGATCAAAGTCATTGAGTTTATATTGCTATAACAACTTACGAAGTGATCCTAATCCTTAGACCACGAGATCATGTCAATCACTAACACCGGAAGAGTTTCTTGATAACATCAAACGTCACACCGTAACAGGGTGATTATAAAGATGGATTCAGAACTAATAAAGTGTTATGTTGAGGCTCATGGATCGAGAGTGGAATTTGTTCATCCCGATGACGGATAGATATACTCTGGGCCCTCTCGGTGATATCACATTGATTAGCTTGCAAGCAAGTGATTTGATCACTAGAATGTTATATCACAGGAACGAGAAAAGAGTGCATGTCGGTAACGAGATCAAACTAGGTATGGAGATACCGATGATCGAATCTCGGACATGTAATATATCATGAAACAAAGGGATTAAGATACTAGCGTAAAAGGTTCCGACGATCACAAGAAAGTCATCGTTGAATGTGTGGGAATCAGTATGGGTCTCCAGATCCCGCTTCTGATTATTGATCCGAGAGGGGTCTCGATCATGTCCGCATTATTCACGAACCGTAGGGTGACACACTTAAGAGACACCGACATCCAATTGGAGCAAATATTTCATGCCGAAAGAATGAACAAGCGCAGGAATTTATTCACTAGATACCGAAACAGGTTTTCGGGTGAAATTGCATAAAGTGGTTATGCATGTGAAATAGAATTCTAGCAAGGGGTTATTTGTGAATGTTTGTCATTAAAGTAATTGACAAAATTCTGAATAAAATAAAAGAGTTTTATTTAATGATAGTTTGCATTAAATTTGGTGGAAATTTAATGGGAATTTGAGTGGACTTTTGAGTGGAGGGAATTTAAAGGAGATTTGTGAGTGGAGTGTCCACCCACATGAAGAGGGGAGGGCAAGGGGGAAGCCCCATGCGCCGGACACCCCCTTGGGGTTCCCTCCCTCCTCCTATAAAAGGAGCCCCCCTCCTCACTTGTCTCTCACACCTCCTCGTGAAGGATCTCTCTCCCCCTCTATAATTTATCCCCCATGGTCTCGGACTAGCGAGATACATGTTCCCGGTGGCTATTCGGCAAGAAAGAGTTGTGCTTCCGCTGCATCGCTGGAGCGAGGAGGCGGAGGTTGCTCGGTGCCTCGAACGTGTGTGCGAGCACGGATGCGCTGTTGATTTGCGGCGCTAGGACTTCCTCTCGATCTTGAGATCGACAAGTGATCGTCTACATCAACCACGAGTTGAACTCATTAAGCTTTGTCGGTCTTCAAGGGTATGTTCTCTACGGATATACATCCGCCCGTTGTTTGTATCTAGTAGATAGATCTTGGTATATAGTTCACATCGTAGGAAATTTTTTGTTTTCTATGCTGTGAACCCTACAAGAATCATAAAGACAAAACCATTAATCAAACCAACATATAATCTCAATATCCATCGGATCCCCGCAAACACAACATGTATGATTACAAATAGATTAGATCTTGATCATGTACGTATCTCACATGATCTATACATGAAAGCACAAAGGAGGAGATACACCCATCTAGCTACTATATGGACCCATAGTCCAAGGTGGAACTACTCACGCATCATACCAGAGAGAAGGCCTCCGGGATGATCTCCCCTCCGGCAGGGTGCCGGGAAGAACTTCAGATCCCCCGATCTAGGGACTATGGTGGAAGCGGCTACAGACGGTTTCGTGGATAATTGATTGGGTTCTTAGGGTTTTTGCATCGAGGGCTTCTTATAGGCGAAGGGGGAGGCCGAGGAGGCGACCAGGGGGGTCAAACCCTACCTAGGCGCGGGCCCACCCCTGGTCGTGCCTAGGGGGGTTTGGCTACCCTGGAACGCTTCCTCGTCTCCCATCTGGACTTCTTGTTCCCCACGGAAGTAATTTAATTTGACGTTTATCCCGTCCAATTCCGGGAATATTTCTTTACTAACTTTTCTAAATCCAAAAACAGCAGAAAACAGGCATCTGGCACTGTTGCAACTTGTTAATAGGTTAGAACCAGAAAACATGTAAAAAGCACCTCAAAGTGTAGGCAAGTAAAGCAAAGTAGATACTAAACAAGCATGGAGCATCGAAAATTATAGATACGTTTCCGACGTATCACAGCTCCGTATATTGAGGAACACAAGAATATTGTACGCTCCAAAAACTCGGGGAAGCCTGACACATGGATTATAGATGAACACATGAATTCTTGAATGACAACACTGTTGGAGATCAGCTATACTTGTTGGACATGTCACCATCTTCTACTATATTGAATTTCCAAGGGTACGAAATAAATGGGAATACATTATATACGATCGACCAAGATAAAAAGAGCACCAACCAAAATAGTGGTGTCCGCTTTGATGCAACGGACGAGAATGGGCAAAAGGACACATACTATGGTTACATAGAGGAGATATGGGAAGTTGACTATAGAGTCTCTTTTAAGGTCCCTTTGTTTCGCTGCAAATGGGTCAACCTTAATGGGGAAGGGGTAATGATAGACCAACTGTACAGAATGATAACAGTGGATCTCAATAGCCTTGGTTGTAGAGATGAACCATTTGTCCTAGTCAATGATGTGTCTCAGTTTTTCTATGTGAAGGACATGTCCTCTAGATGAAAAAAGGAAAAAAAATTAGCAAACGAATACATCATATGCTGAGCCAAAGCGTCACATAGTTCTTTCAGGGAAAAGAAAAATCGTGGGAAGCGAGGACAAGACAGACATGTCAGAAGATTATAATAAGTTTGATGAAATTTAGCCATTCATAGTGAAAACTGACCCAAGCATTCCGTTAAGTAAATAAGATGCTTCATGGTTACGTCTGAAGCGATCATAAGGAAGGACATATGCCAAGAAGTTCATGCTCATATTGTGTACCTTTAGTTCATGGCTGGCCGGTCGGCCGCATATTGTGAACCTAAATGCCATGAGACATGATAGCTCATTTTGTGAAGGATATTTTATGATTTTTGCAATTTCCAAGATAAATAAATGTATTGATTGTTAATCCCGGTCCGTGGCTAGACCAGTACTATAGGGGGGCCTTTAGTCCCAATTTTGTAGTCTCGGTTTTTAATATTAATAGATGTCTTGAGTGTTAGTCTCGTTTTGTGGCTGGACCGGGACTAAAGGCGGGCCTTTAGTCCCGATTCGTAGAACAACTTTACCGAACTATGAAGAAGTTGTCCCGATTCGTACTTACCATTAAGGTCTAATCTCCAAACCCGTGTGATCACATATTAGGGAGTGCCTCTATGAAAATTTTCTTGGAGATGCCGGAGGACTGGGCTCCGATGGCATCTCCCTGAAACTGGCCGTAGTGGTGTCCCTGCTCTCGCACACCATCTTGCAGCTTGTAACTTCTCCAACTAGATCAATATGCTTGGGAGCTAACTAGCTGGTTTCACATATTAGGGAGTGCCTCTATGGCCATCTTGTTGGATATGCCGGAGGACTGGGCTCCGGTGGCATCTCCCTCAAGCTGGCCGTAGTGGTTTCCCTGCTCTCGAAAATCATCTTGGAGACGCCTCAAACTGGCTGGAGGACTAGACTCACAAGGATGCCTATTTATAGTACAAGTAGCTCGGCATAGTGTCGACACTCACCCCTATTATTAGTGCCGACTCGTGTTTTGTCCCGGTTGGTGTCTCCGACCGGGACTAAAGGTTCATATTTAGTCCCGGTTGGTGACACCATCCGGGACAAGGTACAAGCCCCACGACATAATGTCAACACTCACCCCTATCATTAGTGCTGCCTGGCCCAGCCTGCCGAAATCCCTCCAATCGGGACTAAAGATGAACCCTTTCCCTCTATTTATAGGTCTTTACCTCTATTTATAGGCTACCCACCTTAGCCTGACCTATCATATTCGAGGTTTCATGGCTTTCGGTCCAAATGACCGATGTTATGTGCTGAATCGCGGAATAGTTTGTGATACTGTGCCCATATTATGCATGCATATGGACATTGGGATGGAGAACAATGTTGCAGGAGGAAGTTTTCCATTTCGTCGCGCGTAAAAGCCATTTTCCATTTTCCGGGCGCAAAAAACGGGTCGTTTTGTGAAGCAACCACCAAAATGCTGTTTCAGAATGCTATCGTCCCATTTTTCTAAAATACTAGACCACCTTACATGGAATATATCCCAACCGGGAGATCTCAAACCTTTACGTCCATCCTGGGTAAAAAGGACAAATGTCTATCGAATCGGTAGGAAGTGGGTCCGGCTTGTACTACAGGTACATGATCTAACACCCTTGATTTTTGAAAAAAAATCATTTTTAGACTCAGAATATGTGGTTTCTTCAGAGATCCAATACAAGTTCTAACGATGCTCATCCCCTATCTTCATGCACGCTGGTTCGACCTTAGTTCGAATAGGGAAAAAATCAAAACAGGCATAAGAAATTCAGAAAAATGTCCGAACAATGTAAATCCTTAAAGTGGTTTCATATTATGTGACATAGTTGCAAGGAAAAATACCAGACTTGGTATATTGATCATGTCTCAAAAAAACTTTCACAAAATGACCTATCATGTTCGAGGCTTCATAGCTTTCGGTCCAAATGACCGATGTTATATGCTAAATCGCGGCATAGTTTGTAATACTGTGCCCATATTATGCTTGTATGTGGACATTGGGATGGAGAAAAACGTTGCAGGAGGAAATTTTCCTTTTCGTCGCACGGAAAAGCCATTTTCCATTTTCCGAGGGCAAAAAACGGGTCGTTTTGTGAAGCAACCACCAAAATGCTATTTCAGAATGCAAATGTCCCATTTTTCTAAAATACTAGACCACATTACATGGAATATATTCCAACCGGGAGATCTCAAACATTTCCGTCCATCCCGGGTAAAAAGGACAAATGTCTGTCGAATCGGTAGGAAGTGGGTCCGGTTTATACTACAGGTACATGATCTAACGCCCGTAATTTTTTGAAAAAATCATTTTTATACTCGCAATATGTGGTTTCTTCATAGATCCAATGCAAGTTCTAACGATACTCGTCCCCTATCTTCAGGCATGCGGGTTCGACCTTAGTTCGAAAAGGGAAAAATTCAAAACGGGCATAAGAAATTCAAAAAAATATCTGAACAATGTAAATCCTTTGCGTGGTGTCATATTATGTGACATAGTTGCAAGGAAAAATACCAGACTTGGTATATTGATCATGTCTCGAAAAAACTTTCACAAAATGACCTATCATGTTCGAAGCTTCATAGCTTTCGTTCCAAATGAACGATGTTATGTGCTGAATCGCGGCATAGTTTGTGATACTATGCCCATATTATGCATGCATATGGATATTGCTATGAAGAACAATGTTGCAGGTGGAAGTTTTCCTTTTCGTCGCACGGAAAAGCCGTTTTCCATTTTCCGAGCACAAAAAACGGGTCGTTTCGTGAAGCAACCACCAAATTGCTGTTTCAGAATGCTATCGTCCCATTTTTATAAAATACTAGACCACCTTACATGGACTATATCCAAACCGGGAGATCTCAAACCTTTCTGTCCATCCTGGGTAAAAAGGACAAATGTCTATCGAATCGGTAGGAAGTGGGTCCGGCTTGTACTACAGGTACATGATCTAACGCCCGTGATTTTTGGAAAAAAATTATTTTTAGACTCGCAATACATGGTTTATTCAGAGATCCAATGCAAGTTCTAACGATGATCGTCCCCTATATTCCTGCACGCCGGTTCGACCTTAGTTCGAAAAGGGAAAAATTCAAAACAGGCATAATAAATTCAAAAAAATGTCTGAACAATGTAAATCCTTCGCGTGGTGTCATATTATGCGACATAGTTTCAAGAAAAAATACCAGACTTGGTATATTGATCATGTCTCGAAAAAACCTTCACAAAATGACCTATCATGTTCGAGGTTTCATGGCTTTTGGTCCAAATGACCGATGTTATGTGCTGAATCGTGGCATAGTTTGTGATACTATCCCCATATTATGCATGCATGTGGAGATTGAGATGGAGAACAATGTTGCAGAAGGAAGATTTCCTTTTCGTCGCCCGGAAAAGCCATTTTCCATTTTCCGAGCGCAAAAAACGGGTCGTTTTGTGAAGCAACCACCAAAATGATGTTTCAGAATGATACCGTCCCATTTTTATAAAATACTAGACCACCTTACATGGACTATATCCCAACCAGGAGATCTCAAATTTTTCCGTCCATCCTAGGTAAAAAGGACAAATGTCTGTCGAATCGGTAGGAAGTGGGTCCGGCTTGTACTACAGGTACTTGATTTAACGCCCGTGATTTTTTGAAAAAATCATTTTTAGACTCGCAATATGTGGTTTCTTCAGATATCCAATGCAAGTTCTAACGATACTCGTCCCCTATCTTCATGCACGCCGGTTCGACCTTAGTTTGAAAAGGGAAAAATTCAAAACGGGCATAAGTAATTCAAAAAAATGTCTGAACAATATAAATCCTTTGCGTGGTGTCATGTTATGTGACATAGTTGCAAGGAAAAATACCAGATTGGTATATTGATCATGTCTCAAAAAACCTTCACAAGATGGCCTATCATGTTTGAGATTTCATGGCTATCGGTCCAAACCACCGATGTTATGTGCTGAATCGCGGCATAGTTTTTGATATTATGCCCATATTATGCATGCATGTGAAATTTGGGATGGAGAACAATGTTGCAGGAGGAAGTTTTCCTTTTCGTTGCACGGAAAAGCCGTTTTCCATTTTCCGAGCGCAAACAACGGGTCGTTTTGTGAAGCAACCACCAAAATGCTGTTTCAGAATGCTATCGTCCCATTTTTATAAAATACTAGACCACCTTACATGGACTATATCCCAACCGGGCGATCTCAAACCTTTTCGTCCATCCTGGGTAAAAAGGACAAATGTCTATCGAATCGGTAGGAAGTGGGCCCGGCTTGTACTATAGGTACATGATCTAACGCCCGTGATTTTTTGAAAAAATTCATTTTTAGACTCGCAATATGTGGTTTCTTCAGAGATCCAATGAAAGTTCTAACGATGATCGTCCCCTATATTCCTGCACGCCGGTTCGACCTTAGTTTGAAAAGGGAAAATTCAAAACGGGCATAAGAAATTCAAAAAAATGTCCGAACAATGTAAATCCTTCGCGTGGTGTTATATTATGCGACATAGTTTCAAGGAAAAATACCAGACTTGGTATATTGGTCATGTCTCTAAAAAACCTTCACAAAATGACCTATCATGTTCGAGGTTTCATGGCTTTTGGTCCAAATGACCGATGTTATGTGCTGAATCGCGGCATAGTTTGTGATACTGTGCCCATATTATGAATGCATGCAGACATTAATATGGAGAACAATGTTGCAGAAGGAAGTTTTCCTTTTCGTTGCCCGGAAAAGCCATTTTCCATTTTCCGAGCGCAAAAAACGGGTCGTTCTGTGAAGCAACCACCAAACTGCTGTTTCAGAATGCTAACGTCCCATTTTTATAAAATACTAGACCACCTTATATGGACTATATCCCAACCAGGAGATCTCAAATTTTTCCGTCCATCCTAGGTAAAAAGGACAAATGTCTGTAGAGTCGGTAGGAAGTGGGTCCGGTTTGTACTACAGGTACATGATCTAACGCCCGTGATTTTTTGAAAAAACATTTTTAGACTCGCAATATATGGTTTCTTTAGAGATCCAATGAAAGTTCTAACGATGCTCATACCCTATCTTCATGCACGCCGGTTCGACCTTAGTTCCAAAAGGGAAAAATTCAAAACGGGCATAAGAAATTCAAAAAAATGTCTGAACAATGTAAATCCTTCGTGTGGTGTCATATTATGTGACATAGTTTCAAGGAAAAATACCAGACTTGGTATATTGATCATGTCTCGAAGAAACCTTCATAAAATGACCTATCATGTTCGAGGTTTCATGGCTTTTGGTCCAAATGACCGATGTTATATGCTGAATCGCGGCATAGTTTGTGATACTGTGCAAATATTATGCATGCGACATTGAGATGGAGAACAATGCTGCAGGAGAAAGTTTTCCTTTTTGTCGCTAGGAAAAGCCATTTTCCATTTTCCGAGCGCAAAAAAGGGTCGTTCTGTGAAGCAACCACCAAAATGCTGTTTCAGAATGCTACCATCCCATTTTTATAAAATACGAGACCAGCTTACATGGACTATATCCCAACCGGGAGATCTCAAATTTTCCGTCCATCCTAGGTAAAAAGGACAAATGTCTGTCGAGTCGGTAGGAAGTGGGTCCGGTTTGTACTACAGGTACATGATCTAACGCCCGTTATTTTTCGAAAAAAACATTTTTAGACTCGCAATTTGTGGTTTCTTTAGAGATCTAATGCAACATCTAACAATGTCCGTCCCCTATCTTCATGCACGTCTGTTCGACCTTAGTTCGAAAAGGGAAAAATTCAAAACGGGCATAACAAATTCAAAAAATGTCCAAACAATGTAAATCCTTCGCGTGGTGTCATATTATGTGACATAGTTTCAAGGAAAAATACCATAGTTGGTATATTGATCATGTCTCGAAAAAACCTTCACAAAATGACATATCATGTTCGAGGTTTCATAGCTATCGGTCCAAACGGCCGATGTTATGTGCTGAATCGCGGCATAGTTTTTGATATTATGCCCATATTATGCATGCATGTGAAATTTGGGATGGAGAACAATGTTGCAGGAGGAAGTTTTCCTTTTCGTTGCACGGAAAAGCCGTTTTCCATTTTCCGAGCGCAAACAACGGGTCGTTTTGTGAAGCAACCACCAAAATGCTGTTTCAGAATGCTATCGTCCCATTTTTATAAAATACTAGACCACCTTACATGGACTATATCCCAACCGGGAGATCTCAAACCTTTTCGTCCATCCTGGGTAAAAAGGACAAATGTCTATCGAATCGGTAGGAAGTGGGCCCGGCTTGTACTATAGGTACATGATCTAACGCCCGTGATTTTTTGAAAAAATTCATTTTTAGACTCGCAATATGTGGTTTCTTCAGAGATCCAATGAAAGTTCTAACGATGATCGTCCCCTATATTCCTGCACGCCGTTTCGACCTTAGTTTGAAAAGGGAAAATTCAAAACGGGCATAAGAAATTCAAAAAAATGTCCGAACAATGTAAATCCTTCGCGTGGTGTTATATTATGCGACATAGTTTCAAGGAAAAATACCAGACTTGGTATATTGATCATGTCTCTAAAAAACCTTCACAAAATGACCTATCATGTTCGAGGTTTCATGGCTTTTGGTCCAAATGACCGATGTTATGTGCTGAATCGCGGCATAGTTTGTGATACTGTGCCCATATTATGAATGCATGCAGACATTAATATGGAGAACAATGTTGCAGAAGGAAGTTTTCCTTTTCGTTGCCCGGAAAAGCCATTTTCCATTTTCCGAGCGCAAAAAACGGGTCGTTCTGTGAAGCAACCACCAAACTGCTGTTTCAGAATGCTAACGTCCCATTTTTATAAAATACTAGACCACCTTATATGGACTATATCCCAACCAGGAGATCTCAAATTTTTCCGTCCATCCTAGGTAAAAAGGACAAATGTCTGTAGAGTCGGTAGGAAGTGGGTCCGGTTTGTACTACAGGTACATGATCTAACGCCCGTGATTTTTTGAAAAAACATTTTTAGACTCGCAATATATGGTTTCTTTAGAGATCCAATGAAAGTTCTAACGATGCTCATACCCTATCTTCATGCACGCCGGTTCGACCTTAGTTCCAAAAGGGAAAAATTCAAAACGGGCATAAGAAATTCAAAAAAATGTCTGAACAATGTAAATCCTTCGTGTGGTGTCATATTATGTGACATAGTTTCAAGGAAAAATACCAGACTTGGTATATTGATCATGTCTCGAAGAAACCTTCATAAAATGACCTATCATGTTCGAGGTTTCATGGCTTTTGGTCCAAATGACCGATGTTATATGCTGAATCGCGGCATAGTTTGTGATACTGTGCAAATATTATGCATGCGACATTGAGATGGAGAACAATGCTGTAGGAGGAAGTTTTCCTTTTTGTCGCTAGGAAAAGCCATTTTCCATTTTCCGAGCGCAAAAAAGGGTCGTTCTGTGAAGCAACCACCAAAATGCTGTTTCAGAATGCTACCATCCCATTTTTATAAAATACGAGACCAGCTTACATGGACTATATCCCAACCGGGAGATCTCAAATTTTCCGTCCATCCTAGGTAAAAAGGACAAATGTCTGTCGAGTCGGTAGGAAGTGGGTCCGGTTTGTACTACAGGTACATGATCTAACGCCCGTTATTTTTCGAAAAAAACATTTTTAGACTCGCAATTTGTGGTTTCTTTAGAGATCTAATGCAACATCTAACAATGTCCGTCCCCTATCTTCATGCACGTCTGTTCGACCTTAGTTCGAAAAGGGAAAAATTCAAAACGGGCATAACAAATTCAAAAAATGTCCAAACAATGTAAATCCTTCGCGTGGTGTCATATTATGTGACATAGTTTCAAGGAAAAATACCATAGTTGGTATATTGATCATGTCTCGAAAAAACCTTCACAAAATGACATATCATGTTCGAGGTTTCATAGCTATCGGTCCAAACGGCCGATGTTATGTGCTGAATCGCGGCATAGTTTGTGATACTGTGCCCATATTATGGATACATGTGAAAATTGTGATGGAGAACAATGTTGAAGGAGGAAGTTTTCCTTTTCGTCGCAAGGAAAAGCCATTTTCTATTTTCCGAGCACAAACAACAGGTCATTTTGTGAAGCAACCAATAAAATGCTGTTTCAGAATGCTATCGTCCCATTTTTCTAAAATACTAGACCACCTTACATGGACTATATCCCAACCGGGAGATCTCAAACTTTTCCGTCCATCCTAGGTAAAAATGACAAATGTCTGTCGAATTAGTAGGAAGTGGGTCCGGCTTGTACTACAGGTAATGATCTATCGCCCATGATTTTTTGAAAAAAAAATCATTTTTAGACTCGCAATATGTGGTTTCTTCAGAGATCCAATGCAACTTCTAACGATGATCGTCCCCTATATTCCTGCACGCCGGTTCGCCCTTAGTTCGAAAAGGAAAAAATTCAAAACGGGCATAAGAAATTCAAAAAAATGTCCGAACAATGTAAATCCTTCGCGTGGTGTCATATTATGTGACATAGTTTCAAGGAAAAATACCAGACCTGGTATATTGATCAAGTCTCGAAAAAACCTTCACAAAATGACCTATCATGTTCGAGGTTTCATGGCTTTTGGTCCAAATGATCGATGTTATGTGCTGAATCGCGGCATAGTTTGTGATACTATGCCCATATTATGCATGCATGTGGACATTGAGATGGAGAACAATGTTGCAGGAGGAAGTTTTCCTTTTCGTCACCCGGAAAAGCCATTTTCCATTTTCCGAGCGCAAAAATCGGGTCGTTCTGTGAAGCAACCATCAAAATGCTATTTCAGAATGCTACCATCCCATTTTTATAAAATACTAGACCACCTTACATGGACTATATCCCAACCGGGAGATCTCAAATTTTTCCGTCCATCCTAGGTAAAAAGGACAAATGTTTGTCGAGTCGGTAGGAAGTGGGTCCGGTTTGTACAACAGGTACATGATCTAACTCCCGTGATTTTTTTAAAAACAACTTTTTAGACTCGCAATATATGGTTTGTTTAGAGATCCAATGAAAGTTCTAACAATGCTCATCCCCTATCTTCATGCACGCCGGTTTGACCTTAGTTCGAAAAGGGAAACATTCAAAACGGGCATAAGAAATTCAAAAAAATGTCCGAACAATGTAAATCCTTCACGTGGTGTCATATTATGTGACATAGTTTTATGTAAAAATACCATACTTGGTATATTGATCATGTCTCGAAAAAACCTTCACAAAATGACCTATCATGTTCGAGGTTTCATGGGTTTCGGTCCAAATGACCGATGTTATGTGCTGAATCGCGGCATAGTTTGTGATACTGTGCCCATATTATGCATGCATGTGAAAATTGGGATGGAGAACAATGTTGCAGGAGGAATTTGTCCTTTTAGTCGCACGGAAAAGCCATTTTCCATTTTCCGAGCGCAAACAACGGGTCGTTTTGTGAAGTAACCACCAAAATGTTGTTTCAGAATGATACCGTCCCATTTTTATAAAATACTAGACCACCTTACATGGACTATATCCTAACCGGGAGATCTCAAACCTTTCCATCCATCCTGGGTAAAAAGCACAAATATCTGTCGAATCAGTAGTAAGTGGGTCCGGCTTGTACTACAGGTAATGATCTAACGCCCATGATTTTTTGAAAAAAATCATTTTTAGACTCCTAATATGTGGTTTCTTCAGAGATCCAATGCAAGTTCTAACGATGATCGTCCCCTATATTCCTGCACGCCGGTTCGACCTTAGTTCGAAAAGGAAAAAATTCAAAACGGGCATAAGAAATTCAAAAAAAAGTCCGAATAATGTAAATCCTTCGCGTGGTGTCATACTATGTGACATAGTTTCAAGGAAAAATACCAGACTTGGTATATTGATCAAGTCTCGAAAAAAGTTCACAAAATGACCTATCATGTTCGAGGTTTCATGGCTTTTGGTCCAAATGATCGATGTTATGTGCTGAATCGCGACATAGTTTGTGATACTATGCCCATATTATGCATGCATGTGGACATTGAGATGGAGAACAATGTTGTAGGAGGAAGTTATCCTTTTCGTCGCCCGGAAAAGCCATTTTCCATTTTCCGAGCGCAAAAAACGGGTCGCTCTGTAAAGCAACCATCAAAATGCTATTTCAGAATGCTACCGTCACATTTTTATAAAATACTAGACCACCTTACATGGACTATATCCCAACCGGGAGATCTCAATTTTTTCTGTCCATCCTAGGTAAAAAGGACAAATGTTTGTCGAGTCGGTAGGAAGTGGGTCCGGTTTGTACTACAGGTACATGATCTAACGCCCGTGATTTTTTGAAAAAAATATTTTTAGACTCGCAATATATGGTTTCTTTAGAGATCCAATGAAAGTTCTAACAGTGCTCATCCCCTATCTTCATGCACGCCGGTTCGATCTTTGTTCGAAAAGGGAAAAATTTAAAATGGGCATAAGAAATTCAAAAAAATGTCCGAACAATGTAAATCCTTCATGTGGTGTCATATTATGTGACATAGTTTTATGGAAAAATACCAGACTTGGTATATTGATCATGTCTCGAAAAAACCTTCACAAAAGGACCTATCATGTTCGAGGTTTCATGGGTTTCGGTCCAAATGACCGATGTTATGTGCTGAATCGCGGCATAGTTTGTGATACTGTGCCCATAATATGCATGCATGTGAAAATTGGGATGGAGAACAATGTTGCAGGAGGAATTTTTCCTTTTCGTCGCACGGAAAAGCCATTTTCCATTTTCTGAGCGCAAACAACGGGTCGTTTTGTGAAGCAACCACCAAAATGTTGTTTCAGAATGATACCGCCCCATTTTTATAAAATACTAGACCACCTTACATGGACTATATCTCAACCGGGAGATCTCAAACCTTTCCGTCCATCCAGGATAAAAAGGACAAATGTATGTCGAATTGGTAGGAAAGTGGGTCCGCTTTGTACTACACGTACATGATCTAACGTCCGTGATTTTGTGAAAAAATCATTTTTATACTCGCAATATGTGGTTTCTTTAGAGATCCAATGCAAGTTCTAACGATGCTCGTCCCCTATCTTCATGCACACCGGTTCGACCTTAGTTCGAAAAGGGAAAAATTCAAAACGGGCATAAGAAATTCAAAAAATGTCCGAACACTGTAAATTCTTTGCGTGGTGTCATATTATGTGACATAGTTGCAAGCAAAAATACCAGACTTCGTATATTGATCATGTCTCGAAAAAACCTTCACAAAATGACCTATCATGTTCGAGGTTTCACGGCTTTCGGTCCAAATGACCGATGTTATGTGCTGAATCGTGGCATAGTTTGTGATACTATGCCCATATTATGCATGCATGTGGACATTGGGTTGGAAAACGATGTTGCATGAGGAAGTTTTCCTTTTCGTCACACGGAAAGCCATTTTCCATTTTCTGAGCGTAAAAAACTGGTCGTTTTGTGAAGCATCCACCAAAATGTTATTTCAGAATGCTATCGTCCCATTTTTCTAAAATACTATACCACCTTAGATGGACTATATCCCAACAGGGAGATCTCAAACCTTTCCGTCCATCCTCGGTAAAAAGTATAAATGTCTGTCGAATTGGTAGGAAGTGTGTCCGGTTTGTACTACAGGTACATGATCTAACGTCCATGTTTTTTTCGAAAAAATCATTATTAGACTCGAAATATGTGGTTTCTTTAGAGGTCCAATGCAAGTTCTAACGATGCTTGTCCCCTATCTTCATGCACGCCGGTTCGATCTTAGTTCGAAAATGGAAAAATTCAAAACGGGCATATGAAATTAAAAAAAATTCCGAACAATGTAAATCCTTCGCGTGGTGTCATATTATGTGACATAGTTGCAAGGAAAAATACCAGACTTTGTATATTGATCATCTCTCGAAAAAACCATCACAAGATGACCTATCATGTTTGAGGTTTCATGGCTTTCGGTCCAAATGACCTATGTTATGTGCTAAATCGTGACATAATTTGTGATATTTTTCCGATATTATGCATGCACAAGGACATTGCGATGGAGAACAATGTTGCAGGAGGAAGTTTTCCTTTTCGTCGCACGGAAAAGCTATTTTCTATTTTCCGAGTGCAAAAACGGGTCATTTTGTGAAGCAACCACCAAAATGTTGTTTCAGAATGCTATCGTCCCATTTTTCTAAAATACTATTCCACCTTAGATGGACTATATCCTAGCCGGGAGATCTCAAACCTTTCTGTCCATCCTCGGTAAAAAGGATAAATGTCTATCGAATCGGTAGGAAGTGTGTCCGGTTTGTACTACAGGTACATGATCTAAATTCCGTGATTTTTTGAAAAAATCATTATTAGACTCGCAATATGTGGTTTCTTTAGAGGTCCAATGCAAGTTCTAACGATGCGTGTCCCCTAACTTCATGCACGCCGGTTCGACCTTAGTTCGAAAAGGGAAAAATTCAAAATGGGCATAAGAAATTAAAAAAAATTCCGAACAATGTAAATCCTTCGCGTGGTGTCATATTATGTGACATAGTTGCAAGGAAACATACCAGACTTGGTATATTGATCATGTCACGAAAAAACCTTCACAAGATGACCTATGATGTTTGAGGTTTCATGGCCTTCGGTCCAAATAACCGATGTTATGTGCTGAATCGTGACATAATTTGTGATACTATTCACATATTATGCATGCATATGGACATTGCGATGGAGAACAATGTTGCAGGAGGAAGTTTTCCTTTTCGTCACGGAAAAGCCATTTTCCATTTTCCGAGTGGAAAAACGGGTCGTTTTGTGAAGCAACCACCAAAATGTTTTTTCAGAATGCTATCATCCCATTTTTCTAAAATACTATTCCACATTAGATGGACTATATCCCAGCCGGGAGATCTCAAACCTTTCCGTCCATCCTGGGTAAAAAGGATAAATGTCTGTCGAATCGGTAGGAAGTGTGTCTGGTTTGTACTACAGGTACATGATCTAACGTCCGTGATTTTTTGAAAAAATCATTTTTAGACTCGCAATATGTGGTTTCTTTAGAGATCCAATGCAAGTTCTAACGATGCTTGTCCCCTATCTTCATGCACGCCGGTTCAATCTTAGATCGAAAAGGGAAAATTCAAAACGGGCATAAGAAATTCAAAAAAAATTCCGAACAATGTATATCCTTCGCGTGTTGTCATATTATGTGACGTAGTTGCAAGGAAAAATATCAGACTTGGTATATTGATCATGTCTCGAAAAAACCTTCATAAAACGACCTATCATGTTCGAGGTTTCATGGCTTTCGGTCCAAATGACCAATGTTATGTGCTGAATCGCGGCTTGGTTTGTGATACTGTGCCCATATTATGCATGCCTGTGGACATTGGGATGGAGAATAATGTTGCAGGAGGAAGTTTTCCTTTTCGTCGCACGGAAAAGCCATTTTCCATTTTTCGAGCGCAAAAAACGGGTAATTTTGTGAAGCAACCACCAAAGTGCTGTTTCAGAATGCTACCGTCCCATTTTTATAAAATACTAGACCACCTTATATGGACTATATCGCAACCGGGAGAACTCAAATCTTTCCGTCCATCCCGGGTAAAAAGGACAAATGTCTGTCGAATCAGTACGAAGTGGGTCCGGTTTGTACTACAGGTACATGATCTAACGTCCGTGATTTTTTGAAAAAATCATTTTTAGACTCGCAATATGTGGTTTCTTCAGATATCCAATGCAAGTTCTAACTATAACGTCCCCTATATTCATGCACGCCGGTTCGACCTTAGTTCGAAAAGGGAAAAAATTCAAAACGGGCATCAGAAATTCAAAAAAATGTCCGAACAATGTAAATCCTTCGCGCGGTGTCATATTATATGACATAGTTGCCAGGAAAAATACAAGACTTGGTATATTGATCATGTCTCAAAAAAGCCTTCACAAAATGACTTATCATGTTCGAGATTTCATGGCTTTCGGTCCATATGACCGATGTTATGTGCTGAATCGCGTCATAGTTTGTGATACTGTGCCCATATTATGCATGCATGTGGACATTGGGATGGAGAACAATATTGCAGGAGGAATTATTCCTTTTCGTCGCACGGAAAAGTCATTTTTCATTTTCCGAGTGTAAAAAACGGGTCATTTTGTGAAGCAACCACCAAAATGCTATTTTAGAATGCTACTGTCCCATTTTTATAAAATACTAGACCACCTTATATGGACTATATTCCAACCGGGAGATCTCAAACCTTTCCATCCATCCCGGGTAAAAAGGACAAATGTATGTCGAATCGGTAGGAAGTGGGTTCGGTTTGTACTACAGGTACATGATCTAACGCCCGTGATTTTTTGAAAAAATCATTTTAGGCTCGCAATATGTGGTTTGTTCAGAGATCCAATGGAGGTTCTAACGATGCTCGTCCCCTATCTTCATGCACGCCGGTTCGACCTTAGTTCGAAAAGGGAAAAATTCAAAACGGGCCTAAGAAATTCAACAAAATGTCCGAACAATGTAAATCCTTCGCATGGTGTCATATTATGTGACATAGTTTCAAGGAAAAATACCAGACTTGGTATATTGATCATGTCTCGAAAAAACCTTCACAAAATGATCGTGTCTCGAAAAAACCTTCACAAAATGTCCGAGGCGGAAACGACAATATTTTTCTCTAAGCTGAGGCGGCCAAAAGTGCCAGAGTTCCCCAGTACCAAAGAAGATAAAGCCCGAGTGTTGAAAATGCTAAAGGGACTTAACCAACCCGAGCCAAAGCTGTCATCAGACTATGAGCGCTCTATTCTCAAGTCAAATGCGGCACAACAATTGTCGAAGAGCAGTACTAGTGCAAGAGGGAAATCTGTTGCCCAGCTCGGAGAACAAACAAAACAATCTTGTGCCCCTCTCAAGGTGATTTCCCATACCAATGTGGGGTCGAGCAAATATGCGGCCGAAGAGCAGTATGATCCATAGGTAGTTGCACTATACGGAGAAGCGGCCGCTACTCAAGGTATGAGTACTGCCCACTACTTATCCCAGTTACAGTACTTCCCTGCGGGTGAAGTAGCATACAAATAGCAGTACGACAAACCTCTCGTCAAACCTGAGGAGGTAAACAATCTTCTAACAAAAATGCAAAGATTGCATAACTGGTACATGCATGCCATAAATGTCGGGGCTAACTAGATAATGCTGAGGGTAACAAAAAAGCATTACGGGAAAGAAGCAGAGGACATGGTAGACATTGAATTTGTTGAACTATTTCAATTATTCAATCAAGACTCCTTGGACAAATCGATTCTCAGTGCCTATTATCTGTAAGTACTAATTCTGTAATTAATTTAGTCTCTAGCTATCTCACCTCGTTTATTGCATGTATATAATCATACTATAATATGCAGAATGAAGATCTCGAATGTAGCAGAGAACAAATCTATGACATTGGGTTCGTTGACCCATATTGGGTTCATAAAGCTAATATCAAAACAAAACCCCATGATACGTAGGATAATATTGTACATGCGTTAAGGTTTCAAGAAACCAAAAGGGAAATACTATTTCCTTAGAACTTCGAGTGAGTGTTATTGTCTTGTATACACTTTCTATTTCGCTTACTCGACGTTAAGTGTATAATTGATGAGTTATGCATGTGCAGCTTCCACTATATTCTGTTAATCATTCAACCTGACAAAGGGCGGGTACTAGTCATGGACTCGAAACATAAACCCCTTGAGACGTGGAAGGACATGCAAATGATTCTCCAGCGGTAATTCTAATCATTACGGCACTATATCGGCAACGTTCGTGAATTTCATGATATCAAGTAATTAATAACTTCTTTTATTCGTTTTCTTCGCCGGGCAGCGCTTGGAAACGGTTCACCAAGAAGGCTAGGGGTGTTTCGAAAGAGGAGCTTACATTTAAACCACTAGATGTAATTACCACTAGCTATATTTGCGCATCTCTTTGATTCTAGTTTTGATACCGTTATCATGCTTGATTATTATTTTGATTGAACTATGTTCTCATAAAGTGCCTGACGCAGGGACAAGGGAACAATTTATGTGGATACTATGTTTGTGAGTTCATCCGTCAGAAGTGCTGTGAGAAGGGCAGAAATTTAGAGCGACTTAACGTACGTAAACAATTTTTATAGTTTTTATTACCATCAAATTATGTTTAGTTTCATTCATATAGGTTGACTCCTTTTTTAAATCAGCTCGAATGGCTATGGGACGGTCTTCTGCCAAAGTATCGCCAACGAGCAATTCAGGAGGAATTGGCGGGATTCTTGGATGCAGAAGTCCTAAACCCAAAAGGAGAATACTATGTGGGTGTATAGGCAATAGGGATTGTACAAAGAGCTTATTTTGTATGTACATATGTGCATGAAACCCGTGTATCTAATGTAATATGTTAGACACTTGGATCTCTATTGTCACTATGATGTTGTATAATAAAATGGTTCCTTCATTGATGAGTGCAAAACACAAAATAAAAAATGAAACAACAGAAAATGATTTCTCTTCCGTGGCACAATAAGTGGCCAAAATGCTGCCGCGGCAGAGAAAGGTGGCCAAAATGAATTCTCTGCCGCGGAAGAGAAATGTGCCAAATCTCTGCCTCGGCAGAGGGTGATTTGTCCCGGTTCGTGTTACGAACCGGGACGGTTGATCCTCCCCCCTCACGCGGAGCAGCGACCACATGGACCTTGTTTTGTCTCGGTTTGTGAGACAACCGGGACTAAAGGATGGGGGCTTTAGTCCCGATTGGGCAACCGGGACTAAAGCCCCTTACGAACCGGGACGCTTAGAGCTATTTCCACTAGTGCTTTTTGAGTTATCTTTTAGGGAATTAAGCTTTTTGAAGGAGTTGCTACAGTAGCTTGTGTTTTTAGTGAAAATTCTTGTTTTTCCAAAGCTTTGCCTAAAGTTCTATTATCTTTTGAATACACTAATGTTGCTAATGAAGATTTTGTGAAGTTTTGTATGAAGGAAAAATTTCAGGTGTAGAGAGAGAATGATGTAATGAGATGAAGAATGGACAAAAGCTAAACCTTGGGGATGCCACCATGGTGTCACCCCAAGAAATATCCAAGAGGTACAAGCGTCAAAGATTGGGGATGCCCAAGGCATCCCCTTCTTCATCAATAAAAAGCTTAGCTCTGTCTAGACACTTCGTTTTTATTGTTTCATGCATAATTGTGTTGTTCTTGGAGCGTCTTAGTTTTCGTTTGCTTTTCTTATATTGTTTAGTTTGCTTGAATAAAGTAGTTTGGACCCCCGTTCTCGCTGTGTTGTTTCAAATAAGTCAATTGGTGTTGGAAAGGATTAGGAAGTTCCTGCTTGAAAGTGAAAGAGAAGCTTGCATTGACTGTGACTTAGACTTTAACATGACATGCTAGGTGTTGTTCTGACCATATGCTTAGTGATTATTGTTGTATCATGTTTTGTTCCAAACAATTGGGATTGCTTAGTGTGCCTTGAAGAAATTATGCATTGTTTTAGCATGCAAAAGCATAGTATTGTGGTATTCTCCTTTGATGCTTTGTTTGGGTTGACTTGACACATGATCACACCATGTTATGACTATGACAAGTCACCATAGCCTCTATGATCATTTAGTTCTTGACTTGTATTACCACTCTATGCTTTGATTAGGAATGTTTTGTCGCTCTGCATGATTATGGCCACTATTGCTCTCTTAGTTGGTTGCTCCCAGTCTTTTGCTAGCCTCCACTTGTATGAGTAAGCTCTACTCATGCTTCCAACTCCCAAGAAACCAAGTTATTCAAAATTGTCCACTATACACTCCTATGCATGGTGTGTTACACCATTCCAATTATATTCTTGTTTTCATCTATCTTCCAATTAAAAACTAATTTGTTATGTGAAAACTTAGTGATTAAAGCCCTCACAGAATTGATGGCACACTTTATATTCTTTGCCCCTAATAATCTTGAACCATTGTGTCATCTATGTTGTATATGCTTGCACTTATACATTGGAATTAGCAGAACCATGCTGTCATGGGGAACGTTTTCAACATTGCACTTGTACTTTGTACTCAGTTGATATCATGCTCTTTTGTCTATGGATGTCACCGGTGTGAAATAAAGAGGGAACTTGTAAGTCCATGGAGTATGTATTTTTTGTTAGAGAAACGCCTGGGCCGCTAGCCTAAGCCATGCCTAATCATGGTGGAAACTTGCAGCATCACCATAGTGATCTATCTATAAAGCATCCTCAATAAAAAGCTATGCACATAGTAAATAAAAAGATTGATGAGATGCTCATTGTGCTTGACTTGTCATTTTGGTTATGGGATAGATCCTGTACCATGTGTAAGGGGTACCCCGTTGGCGTTTCTCTATGATACGCATGTACTTACAATGACAAGAACTTACAGGTGACATAAGTTGAGTAGCATGAGGTGTGGCCCTCGTATTCAAGGGACTTGAGATTGCAAACTTATACTTTGTCAAGCATACTCCATAGTTTGTTCTCTTTAACCTTAATCACTTCAAGATTCTTATGATAGGGGCACTGAGGGATGAAGCTAACAAGTACCATAATTTTTGGAAGATCTTTTTGAAACTTGGAATCCCTTCTTCCCTTTATGAAGGGCCTTTCTTCCACTATTATTGAGTCTCCACCTTCTACCTTTAGGCACCATTAAGAGAGCATAGTTGCCATTCTTAGTTCTATGTGTAGTGTCCCAAAACTTATTGATTGATGCATATTGTGATATTACTTGTTCTTGTGCTAATTGTTTCTAGTCACCCTTGTGAACTTTGAAGGTGTCCTATGCATCTATTTGATACTCTATGAGGGACAAGATGATTGCCACTATGCCATGTTTTCTATATGTGAAACAAATTGTAACATCCCAAAAATCATGATTTCAAAGTTTGCATATCATCCATGCATTCGTAATCATTTTAGGATCATTTTCAATGTCATTTAAAAACATAAGCATTTGAATGTCTATTATTTTATGTAAGCAAGGCATTGACCAATGCTACTCTCTAGTATGAGATTGTTTGTTTTAAACCAAACATATTTGATCCTATGGTTGATTGATGTTTTCCAAAGCTTGGACAAGGATTTCAAAACAAAGTATAAACTTTAAAACCATTTTTATGTCTTACTAAGCAATTGATAAAGGCATGATTTATTTTTAAAATTCCAATGTGCCAAATTATTTTCAAGTGTACAAACATTATTTTCCAGCAATTGAGTACTAGTTTCACTTTACAAAAATCCAGAAGTGGTTTGAATTCAAACTCATTTGAATTTGGTTCCTGAAAATCAAAATAGAAATAGAAAAAGAGAAAATAATAGGGAAAAGGCCAGCGCTGCCATTTTGGCCCAGCATAGAATCTAGCCCACTAAGCCCACCCGGGCCAGTCCCCTCTACCCCCTCTATCACCCGCGCGGAACCTACCCCGCAGCCACTGAACGATGGGCCCTCTCCACGTCAGCGTCGTCTTCCCCAGATTCTCGCGCAGACGCCGCTCCGCCGTTACCACAGTGCAGTGACGCCACATTAAACCTCACTTAAATTCCATTGAATCAGCGCATAATTCTCGCCCCGCTCATGGCTACTTAATCACCTCGCCACCTCGGTCATTTCCCCTCACTTCCCTCGCTCACTCCACCACCAGGCTGCGCGCATTCGAGCTCAAACCACCGCGGTACCGATGACCTCCGACGTGAGATTCTGGTGAGTCTCGTGTTCGCGCCCACTCCCCATTCACCCTAGGATGATCCCCTGATCCTTGCGCATCTCCTGATCCCCTTTGTGCATCTGCTTGTGATCCAGAGCGTCGGCTTCGACGAGCACCGTGGGAATCTGACGCCACCTCCAACTCCGGCGAGGGATTTAGGTAAAACCCGACCACCCCGTGCCTTCTCTTTGACCCTGCCAAGTTCGCCTGAGTGTGGTGCACACGCTGATATCCTCTGTTTGTGCTAGGGTGGCCGGAAACATCGCCTTCGTCGTCGTCTGAGCAAACCCGACACTGTCCCCAACTCCGACGAGCCCCAGCAGCCACTGCAGCACGCCCCCGCCCACGCCAAAGACACCTTGAGCACCATCGTGTTCACGTGAGTCTGGTAAGCCTCTGCCTAGCACCTAACCCCCCTGGAACCACCGGAACATCGTCGGCAGCAACGCCACCGCCGCCAGCAACCATGTGCGCCGCCGGTTTTAGGTCAAAGCGATTTGATCCACTGGATCTAGATCCAGTGGTTTAGATTAGAAGCCAGGCCGAAGAGGTATGGGCAGATCTGAGCCGATGGTTTTAAATTAGATCTAACGGTGCACGAGCGTGATCCCGTGCGAACCGGTACCAGCGAATCAGAAAGCGCCGTGTGTCTGTGTTTTAAATTTAAAATCTGGAAATAGATCTATTAGTTGTTCAAACTTGTAAAATTCATAACTTCTGATCCACATGTTCAAATTTTGCAAATTTTATATCATTGGAATCAGGAGAAAGAATTCTATCCAACCAACTAATTTTTTTAATGATTGGTTATTTTTGCAGAGACATTCATAGGCTTATTTTGAGTATAGAAATTATTTGAAAAATGATTTAAAGACTAAATAAAGCTTATTTAGGGTATATTTGTCTTGTTTGTGATTCAGTATGTATACTTGTCTTGTTTGATGTAGAAAATCATCACATGGCATTTACATGCATTCATATATTTTTGCTTGTATATTTTTGATATGTCAATTTGGTGCTATCATTTTATGTGTAGATTTTGGTGCTAATAGTGATTGTGGTTGTGAATATTGTTGCTACTCCCCCAACTACCAAGGCAAGTGGTGCTTCATATTTTTTTCCCAATATTTTGACTATGCATTAGAAATATTCTGTATAGGGTTGCATGAATATTTTGCTAAGTATCTATATGCAATGCTTAGGAAAACCTAGTAGTTGTAGAATTGTTAGAATTATCTCTAAGTTAAGATACTTTCTATTGCCATGCTTAGCCTAGCTAGTAGCAACCAAGGGTGGTATATATTCATGCTATGTAAAAATATTGCTAAGTCTTTGACTTATGGTTTTACTTAATAAAACAACTAAGTGAATGAAACACCTGGGTGGAATGGTAATTGCTTGGTGGTTTTTGGTTGAATGGTTACACAAGGCCCATTTGTATGGTTTACCTTGTGTATCTCATTTGTGGATTGCCACCCAGGAACAAAGGGATTTGATATTCCAAATGTTAAGAAGCTTCTAGTGCAGCCACATGGCATTATGGGCTCTGCCTGGATCATATAAGTTGCAATAACTTAGCCAAATGGACAGTTGGTGGTAGGGGAATGATAGGTTGGAGCGCATCCATGGTCTAAGGGAAGGCTTCTGAAAGGTCCTGTCTTGGTGAAAATCAAGTCTTGTGGGGAAAGTGCACAACCTCTGCAGATGGAATAAACTAAGTACTTAGCCGTGTCCCCGGAAATGGGCAACTTGAGCATCAAGAGATGGAAGCTATCAAGAATCTCCTCATCCCAATTTTCTAAGTTAAAACTTGTGGTTGAACAAGGGTGAAGGTTCACCAATTTCTATTGGTGGTTCCTTGGGAAAGTTTTTGCCAAAACAAAAACTTAGTGTTTTCAACTAATAGGTAAAAACCTATTTTGAGCGAAGCAAGCCTAAGCTACACTTAGCCAAATTCATGTAGTAACTAGAAGCTAATATTCTACTAAGGTATCACTTGCCAATACTATTCCAATGTATTGACCCACTGTGGCTGTAACTTGTGATGTTGCAGGTTACTCTGATGATGACTAGGGGTTATGAGTCTACACTCAACATGCTTGCCTGTGGCACATGAAGATGAAGACTTCTATTTTATATTTTTATGTTAAACTCTTGTACTAGCCTATGGCTATGGAGTTGTAAAAGACTATATTATCTCTGGAATGACGTTGTAATAATGACCTTTGTTTTTGTGTACTTCATCTTAAACTGTGGATGCTAGCAATTGATCCAGGGACTAGCATTGCAACCACAGGGATCCTTACCTTTATAAGGGTGGGATCTTACAGATGGTATCAGAGCACTGTGTTGCATGTAGGATTATGACCCTAGGATTGGATTAGAAACCACTAAGGAAAAAAATTCAACAATTTCCACACTTGTCTTTTTCTTCTCGTAAACTTTTCTAATCTTCTTTCTCATCTCTATTTGTAGATGAACTCCATCAACGAAGCCGTGAGGAAGGGACCACTCATGACCATGACCTTGGAGTGTGAGACAGAATTCCCCAAGGCCCTCAAGGACCTCATGGTTTCCATGGGGATACATGGTGCAGCTATTTACAAAGGTTTCCCCATGATGGATGACGGAGTGGAGTACTGGTGGGTGCAACTTCACTTGTACAAAAACAAGGAAGACAACCACAAGGAATCAGGATTCTGCATGGTCACCAACTCAGTAATGCACACCACATTCTTTGACTCTGCAAGAGATGCAGCTTGGAAGGCCATCAAGGAGCTTGGTGATAGACTCAAGTGCAGAATGATTAACACCCAAAATGACCTTAGGGAAGAAAAGAAGCATACCCAAGAGTTAGAGGCTACCAACCAACTTTTAAGAGAGGACATCATAGACTTAGCAATGGAGTCATGTGATCAGGATCGACAGATTGCCTATAGGGATGCCCTGTTAGCCAACTTTGCAAGTGAGATGGGATTGTAATGTACTTCGTTAGTTGGACCACCACACTTATCTTTTTATTTCCAAAAAATTTATCGAAGTTACGTTGAACCTTGGATGCTTGTAATGGATTTATGTATGCCATGACTTGTGTGATTGTTGCCAAAGATATGCTTGTGATGCTTTGTCTTGTGATTTTTTCTCTATTGTTGTTGATTCTAACTTTTCTCTATCTTATAAAATAGATGCCTAATGTTACTATCAGCACGGCTGAAGAGTTCAAGGGAACTCGTTTTGGCACTCGTCTTATTGAGCTCACTAGTGTGCTCAACCTTCCGCTCCCTAGCATCATGACGCTTCCCCTCACCAAGTTTGAGAGGAAGGACCTTTGGGGATTCAAAGTTACTCAGCCAGGACGCCAGACTGAGCCAACCATGGAGGCTATCACTTTCAAGCTAATGCATGACGACAAGGAGAGAGGCTTGGATGTAGTCATGCAGGATTTACTTGGGCGTCTGGTAGGGAGGCACTCCAGAGATCTTAGAGGTCTTTACTTTCACGCCTTCGGAAGACGTGACGAGGAGGGTGAGGCTATTGAGTTCGAGAGTGCTGCTAGAGAGACGGTGGAGCCGATTCGTCTGTACCTTCAGGACCTAGAGGTTCTCATTAGGCACCTAGATACCGATAGGACCAACGTCATGCTTAGAAATGACGAGCTCCAGGTGCAGCTTCGTGAGAAGGACAAGCTCTTCGCGGAGCAATACGAGATAGTCAAGGAAATGGGGGCTAAGTTTGAGAGCCAGGACAAGAAGTTCAAGAGCCAGGAGAAGAGAGTACAAGACCGGAACAAGAATATCCGGGAGATGAAGGAAGAGATAGAGACCAAGGACTTCGATCTCGAGCATCAGTAGGGTGTGATTGAGAGACTTCGTTCACAGAAGAGGGCTCTTAAGGCCAAGATAGAGGCCTTGACTACCAATGTCGAGGAATACAAGATCGCTATGGAGAATGCAGGTCTTATACTTGTTGATGAGGAGGTTGATGCAGAGGAGTAGTGATGACTACTCATTTATCTTTCATTTACCGTGCTTATGATTATTGAGTCACAATCACCATCCAACATGTGGATTCCTTGCTATGGTGTGTTTGCTTTCTCAAACTTGTTGTTTATGTCGTTGAACCTTATGTTATTTTGATGCTTGTTTTGGTGATTGTCTATGTGATGTATTGTGCATGTTAAGCATCTATGGGTATCTCATTTTTATCCTTATGAAAACCACAGATGCCTCCTCGACGTGCCAACCCCAACCCAAACAACAACAATGTCACCCCCGAGATGCAGCAGCTGATGACAGCACAGGCACAGCTGATGTAAATGATGACCACTTTTATGCAGAATCAGAATAACAATAACAATAACAACAACAATAACAACAACAACAAGCAGAACAACCCACCAGGATTTGACATGCTCACCAGATTCCTAAGACTGAGGCCTACAAAGTTCTCAGGAACTACTGATTCCATGGTGGCCAATGATTGGCTACGTTTGGTGAACAAGGATTTGGTAACTGTCGGCTGCACCGACGAAGAGAAAGTCAGGTTTGCATCACATCTGTTGGAAGGACCAGCAGCCACTTGGTGGGATAACTTCCAGATCACCACTCCCACTGAGGATGTGACATGGGCTATCTTTGAAGATGGTTTCCGTACAGCTCACATATCATCCGGGGTTATGAGTTTGAAGAAGAAGGAGTTCCATAACCTGAAACAGCGTCACCGCAGTGTGGCTGAATACATTGAGGAGTTCAACAATCTGGGGCGTTATGCACCGGATGAAGTTGATACCGATGCCAAGAGGAACGAGAAATTCCTCGAAGGACTGAACGATGAACTGAATCTGCAGCTATCTGTTGCCTATGTCCCAACCTACCAATCACTTTGTGACAAGGCTACCATCTTGGAGAACAAGATGAAACAAGTTGAAAGCAGAAAGAGGAAGCACATCTCTGACAAGCATAGTTCGGGATCGTCTCATAAGAGTTCCCATCATGATTGAAGGGAATATGCCCTGAGAGGCAATAATAAAGTGTTTATTATGTGTATTCCAAGTATATGATAGATGTTTATTTTCCATGCTATAATTGTATTAATACGGAAACGTTAATACATGTGTGTTTAATAAACAAACAGAAAGTTCCTAGTTATGCCTCTCTCATAAACTAGCTCGTTGATTAACAAGATGATCAAGGTTTCCTGATCATGGACATTGGATGTTGTTAATAACGGGATCACAACATTAGTGTAATGGTGTGATGAACATTCATCCGAAGTATAGCATTACGATCAAAGTCATTGAGTTTATATTGCTATAACAACTTACGAAGTGATCCTAATCCTTAGACCATGAGATCATGTCAATCACTAACACCGGAAGAGTTTCTTGATAACATCAAATGTCACACCGTAAGAGGGTGATTATAAAGATGGATTCATAACTAATAAAGTGTTATGTTGAGGCTCATGGATCGAGAGTGGAATTTGTTCATCCCGATGACGGATAGATATACTCTGGGCCCTCTTGGTGATATCACATTGATTAGCTTGCAAGCAAGTGATTTGATCACTAGAATGTTATATCACAGGAACGAGAAAAGAGTGCATGTCGGTAACGAGATCAAACTAGGTATGGAGATACCGATGATCGAATCTCGGACATGTAATATATCGTGAAACAAAGGGATTAAGATACTAGCGTAAAAGGTTCCGACGATCACAAGAAAGTCATTGTTGAATGTGTGGGAGTCAGTATGGGTCTCCAGATCCTGCTTCTGATTATTGATCCGAGAGGGGTCTCGATCATGTCCGCATTATTCACGAACCGTAGGGTGACACACTTAAGAGACGCCGACATCCAATTGGAGCAAATGTTTCATGCCGAAAGAATGAACAAGCGCAGGAATTTATTTCACTAGATACCGAAAGAGGTTTTCGGGTGAAATTGCATAAAGTGGTTATGCATGTGAAATATAATTCTAGCAAGGGGTTATTCGTGAATGTTTGTCATTAAAGTAATTGACAAAATTCTGAATAAAATAAAAGAGTTTTATTTAATGAGAGTTTGCATTAAATTTGGTGGAAATTTAATGGGAATTTGAGTGGACTTTTGAGTGGAGGGAATTTAAAGGAGATTTGTGAGTGGAGTGTCCACCCACATGAAGAGGGGAGGGCAAGGGGCAGCCCCATGCGCCGGCCACCCCCTTGGGCCCCCCTCCTCCTATAAAAGGAGCCCCCCTCCTCACTTGTCTCTCACACCTCCTCGTGAAGGATCTCTCTCCCCCTCTAGAATTTATCCCCCATGGTCTCGGACTAGCGAGATACATGTTCCCGGTGGCTATTCGGCAAGAAAGAGTTGTGCTTCCGCTGCATCGCTGGAGCGAGGAGGCGGAGGTTGCTCGGTGCCTCGAACGTGTGTGCGAGCACGGATGCGCTGCTGATTTGCGGCGCTAGGACTTCCTCTCGATCTTGAGATCGGCAAGAGATCGTCTACATCAACCACGAGTTGAACTCGTTAAGCTTTGTCGGTCTTCAAGGGTATGTTCTCTACGGATATACATCCGCCTGTTGTTTGTATCTAGTAGATAGATCTTGGTATATAGTTCACATTGTAGGAAAAATTTTGTTTTCTATGCTGCGAACCCTAAAGTGGTATCAGAGCCGGATCTATGCGTAGATATTTTACACGGGTAGTACACATATGAGTATGTGGGCGATGATGATCATGTTGTTGCTCCTTTGTTGTAATTTTGGATATTGGTGGCATAGTGGGATGAAGCGGCCCGGACAAACTTTACATGTCCTCGCACATGAGACCTGTTCCACGCTTGACATGCAACTAGTTTGCATAAGTGGCTAGCGGGTGTCTGTCTCTCCTACTATAGTCAATATCTATTTTGCAAGCGAGTTGTCAACAATTTGATTATCCTCGTTGTGGTTCATGTTCGTAGGTAAGAACGGTTCTATCTCGAAAGCCCTAAGCCACGTAAAACTTGCAATGGATAAATTAGAGGCGTCTAGTTTAGATTGTTGCTGGGCTAGTGTTATGATATGGTAGTGTTGTAAGTAGAAGTATGAGATGATACTCTTACAACACACATAGCGTGTAAAATCCATAGACCTTGGATTTACACATATAGGTATGATAGTGATCATACCACGATGCACATGATAGAGATCATCTGCGGGAACCATATAATTTCACTAATAAACATATGATGTTTGATAGCATCTTATATTGCTTGTTTAGCGCTTTGTTAGCATAATAAGATGATCCCTCATTTAAATATAAAGATAAGAATGTGTTCTTCCTTTAGTATGCACCGATTATGTTTTCGTCGCTCCAAGACATCACGTGATGATCGGGTGTTCTTGGATCCACAACCATATTTCAGGTGTAAAACAGTTACACACGCGAATACTAAGGTTCTAACTTGGCGAGCCTAGCATGTACATACATGGCCTCGGAACACGGACCGAAAGGTTAAGCATGAGTCATATAGTTGATATGATGCCCATTTGATGCTCGCCTTTGAAGCTATACCGACTCACGTGATGATCGGACTTGGTGTAGTGGATTTGGTTCATGTAATCACCAAAAAGGCACGAGGGATGTCGTTTTTGAGTGGGAGTTCATTCGTAATATAGATTAGTTGAACTCAATCTATCATACACTTAGTCTAAACTTTACAAATTCTGTTGTAGATGGCACCACCTGCTTTTAATTTCAATGTGTTCATGGAGAAAGAGAAACTAGCAACAAACGGTAGCAACTTTACCGAATGGGCCATGAATTTGAGGATTCTCCTCTCTGCTGCACAAAAGCAATATGTGCAAGAAGCGCCGTTAGGCACCCCACCTTTTGATGATGCCCCTGACGAGGAGAAGAATGTCTATCAGACTCGTCAGGAGGACCACAACTTAGTTCATTGCGGCATATTGTATGGGCTAGATCCGGAACTTCGAAAGCGTTTCGAAAACGGCAATGCATTTGATACAATGGGTGAGTTGAAAATGATTTTCGACACACATGCTGCTGTAGAGAGCTACAACGCTTCAGAAAAGTTCTTTAGCTGCATGATGGAAGAGCACAGCTCCGTTAGTGAGCATGTACTCAAGATGTCGGGTTACGCCGATAAGCTTGTGTCCTTGGGAATATCGATTCCCATTGACTTAGGCATCCATCGTGTTCTGCAGTCTCTGCCACCTAGCTATAAGAGCTTCGTGATGAACTATAATATGCAAGGCATGAAGAAGTCTCTCCCCGAGCTTCTGTCAATGCTTAAAACTGCAGAAGTGGAGATCAAAAAGGAACATCAAGTGTTGATGATCAATAGGAACACTGGTTTCAAGAAAGACAAGAAGGGAAAACGGAAGGGAAGTAAGGGCAGCAAGCCTGTTGCCGCGCCTGAAAAGAAACCCCGAGTTGGACCTAAGTCTGATTCCGAGTGCTACTATTGTAAGGGGACTGGCCACTGGAAGCGCAACTGCCCCAAGTATCTGGCAGACAAGAAGGCCGGCAAGGCAAACAAAGGTATATATGATATACATGTTATTGATGTGTAATTGACTAGTGCTCACAGTAGCACCTGGGTATTTGATACCGGTTCAGTTGCTAATATTTGTAACTCGAATCAGGGGCTGCGGAACAAGCGACCGCTAGCAAGGGGTGAGGTCAAGATGCGTGTCGGCAATGGATCAAGCGTTGATGTGATTGCCGTCGGAACGCTGCCTCTCCACTTACCGTCGGGATTAGTTATAAACTTGAATAAATGTTATCTGGTGCCTGCACTGAGCATGAACATTGTATCTGGATCGTGTTTGATGCGAAGTGGTTATTCATTTAAATCCGAGAACAATGGTTGTTCCATTTATATGAATGAAATCTTTTATGGTCATGCACCGATGATGAATGGTTTATTTCTATTAGATCTCGATGATAATGTTACACATATTCATAATGTTGATGCTAAAAGGATTAAACTTAATGATGATATATCCGCATATATGTGGCACTGCCGTCTAGGTCATATTGGCGTTAAACGCATGAAGAAGCTCCATTCGGATGGACTTTTGGAATCACTTGATTATGAATCATTTGATACATGTGAGCCATGCCTTATGGGCAAGATGACTAGAACGTCGTTTTCCGGTTCAATGGAACGGGCGACAGATTTATTGGAAATCATACATTCTGATGTATGTGGTCCAATGAGTGTGTCGGCGCGAGGTGGATATCGTTATTTTGTTACTTTCACGGATGATTTGAGTAGATACAGTTATATCTACTTGATGAAACACAAGTCTGAAACCTTTGAAAAGTTCAAGGAATTTCAGAATGAAGTGGAAAATCATCGTAATAGAAAGATCAAATTTCTACGGTCCGACCGTGGAGGTGAGTATCTAAGTTACGAGTTTAGCACTCACATGAAAGAGTGTGGAATTGTTTCACAACTCACACCTGCCGGAACACCACAGCGAAATGGTGTGTCGGAACGTCGTAATCATACTTTATTAGATATGGTTCGATCTATGATGTCTCTGACGGACTTGCCGTTGTCATTTTGGGGTTATGCACTAGAAACTGCTGCATTCACTTTAAATCGGGCACCATCTAAATCCGTTGAAAAGACACTGTATGAATTGTGGTTTGGAAACAAACCTAAGCTGTCATTTCTTAAAGTTTGGGGATGCGATGTTTATGTGAAGAAACTTCAACCAGATAAACTCGAACCCAAAGCAGAAAAATGCGTCTTCATAGGATACCCTAAAGAAACTATTGGGTATTCCTTCTATCACAGATCCGAGGGCAAGGTTTTTGTTGCCAAGAATGGATCCTTTCTAGAGAAAGAGTTTCTCGCGAAAGGTGTGAGTAGTCGGAAGGTAGAACTCGAAGAGGTTGTGGAACCTTCTCTTCAAAGTATGGCGAGTAGCGCAGCGCCGGAAGTTGTTCCGGAGTTGGCTCCACCTGTTGAAGAGGGAACTAATGATAATGATCATGAAACTCCGAAAGAGAGTACTACCGAACCTCGCAGGTCAAACAGGACGGGTGCAGCTCCCGAGCTGTACGGAAATCCTGTCATGAATTTCATGGTTGATGAAAATGATGACCCTGTGACATATGAAGAAGCGATGATGAGCCCGGATTCCAACAAATGGTTAGAAGCCATGAAATCCGAGATGGAATCCATGTATGAAAATCAAGTTTGGAACTTGGTGGAATTACCTCACGACCGAAAGGCCGTGGAGAACAAATGGATTTTCAAAAGGAAAACTGATGCTGATGGTAATGTGACCGTCTATAAAGCTCGACTTGTCGCAAAGGGGTTTCGACAAATTCAAGGAGTTGACTACGATGAGACTTTCTCTCCCGTAGCGATGCTAAAGTCAGTTAGGATTATGTTAGCAATTGCTGCATATTTCGATTATGAGATACGGCAGATGGATGTCAAAACCGCGTTTCTCAATGGTAATATTGAAGAAGAGTTGTATATGATACAACCAAAGGGTTTTGTCGATCCTAAGGATGCTAACAAGGTGTGCAAGCTTCAGCGATCCATCTATGGATTGAAGCAAGCATCACGAAGTTGGAATCTCCGCTTTGATGAGGTGATCAAAGAGTTTGGATTTGTCCAAACTTATGGAGAAGCTTGTATTTACAAGAAAGTGAGTGGGAGCAATGTGGAATTTCTGATATTATATGTGGATGACATATTATTGATCGGAAATGATATAGATCTTTTAAACAGTGTTAAAAGTTATCTAAACAGCAAATTTTCAATGAAGGACCTAGGTGAAGCGTCATACATATTAGGCATAAAGATCTATAGAGATAGATCTAGGCGCCTAATAGGGCTATCGCAAAGTACATACCTTGATAAGATTTTAAAGAAGTTTAAAATGGACGGAAGTAAGAAGGGGTTCTTACCTATGTTGCAAGGCAAGACATTGAGTAAGACTCAAAGTCCGGCTCCGGCGGAAGAAAGAGAGATAATGGACAAAGTCCCCTATGCTTCAGCCATAGGATCTATAATGTACGCCATGCTATGTACAAGACCGGATGTGGCACATGCTATTAGTTTGACTAGTAGGTACCAATCGGATCCAGGTTCGGAACACTGGATAGCGGTCAAGAATATCCTTAAGTACTTACGAAGAACTAACGATATGTTTCTTGTATACGGAGGTGAAGAAGAGCTCGTCGCTAAGTGTTATGTCGACGCTAGCTTTGACACCGATCCGGATGACTCTAAGTCTCAATCCGGATACGTATTTCTCATGAATGGCGGAGCGTTAAGTTGGAGGAGCTCCAAACAACCTGTGGTAGCGGGATCAACAACGGAGGCCGAATATGTTGTTGCTTCAGAAGCGGCTCAGGAAGCAGTTTGGATGAAGGAGTTCATATCCGAACTAGGAGTGGTGGCAAACGCGTTGGACCCAATGGTGATCTATTGTGACAACAATGATGCCATTGCCAATGCCAAAGAGCCAAGGTCTCACAAGCATTCCAAGCATATTAAGCGCCGGTTTCACTCCATCCGCGAGCATGTCAAGGATGGAGATATAAAGATTTGTAAAGTACATACGGATCTCAATGTAGCAGATCCATTGACTAAAACTCTCCCTAGAGCAAAACATGATCAACACCAGAACTCATTGGGTGTTAGATTTATCAGTATGTAACTAGATTATTGTCTCTAGTGCAAGTGGGAGACTGAAGGGAATATGCCCTGAGAGGCAATAATAAAGTGTTTATTATGTGTATTCCAAGTATATGATAGATGTTTATTTTGCATGCTACAATTGTATTAATACGGAAACGTTAATACATGTGTGTTTAATAAACAAACAGAAAGTTCCTAGTTATGCCTCTCTCATAAACTAGCTCGTTGATTAACAAGATGATCAAGGTTTCCTGATCATGGACATTGGATGTTGTTAATAACGGGATCACAACATTAGTGTAATGGTGTGATGAACATTCATCCGAAGTATAGCATTACGATCAAAGTCATTGAGTTTATATTGCTATAACAACTTACGAAGTGATCCTAATCCTTAGACCATGAGATCATGTCAATCACTAACACCGGAAGAGTTTTTTGATAACATCAAACGTCACACCGTAACAGGGTGATTATAAAGACGGATTCAGAACTAATAAAGTGTTATGTTGAGGCTCATGGATCGAGAGTGGAATTTGTTCATCCCGATGACGGATAGATATACTCTGGGCCCTCTCGGTGATATCACATTGATTAGCTTGCAAGCAAGTGATTTGATCACTAGAATGTTATATCACAGGAACGAGAAAAGAGTGCATGTCGGTAACGAGATCAAACTAGGTATGGAGATACCGATGATCGAATCTCGGACATGTAATATATCGTGAAACAAAGGGATTAAGATACTAGCGTAAAAGGTTCCGACGATCACAAGAAAGTCATCGTTGAATGTGTGGGAGTCAGTATGGGTCTCCAGATCCCGCTTCTGATTATTGATCCGAGAGGGGTCTCGATCATGTCCGCATTATTCACGAACCGTAGGGTGACACACTTAAGAGACACCGACATCCAATTGGAGCAAATGTTTCATGCCGAAAGAATGAACAAGCGCAGGAATTTATTTCACTAGATACCGAAACAGGTTTTCGGGTGAAATTGCATAAAGTGGTTATGCATGTGAAATAGAATTCTAGCAAGGGGTTATTTGTGAATGTTTGTCATTAAAGTAACTGACAAAATTCTGAATAAAATAAAAGAGTTTTATTTAATGAGAGTTTGCATTAAATTTGGTGGAAATTTAATGGGAATTTGAGTGGACTTTTGAGTGGAGGGAATTTAAAGGAGATTTGTGAGTGGAGTGTCCACCCACATGAAGAGGGGAGGGCAAGGGGGCAGCCCCATGCGCCGGCCACCCCCTTGGGGTTCCCCCCCCCTCCTCCTATAAAAGGAGCCCCCCCTCCTCACTTGTCTCTCACACCTCCTCGTGAAGGATCTCTCTCCCCATCTAGAATTTATCCCCCATGGTCTCGGACTAGCGAGATACATGTTCCCGGTGGCTATTCGGCAAGAAAGAGTTGTGCTTCCGCTGCATCGCTGGAGCGAGGAGGCGGAGGTTGCTCGGTGCCTCGAACGTGTGTGCGAGCACGGATGCGCTGCTGATTTGCGGCGCTAGGACTTCCTCTCGATCTTGAGATCGGCAAGAGATCGTCTACATCAACAATGAGTTGAACTCGTTAAGCTTTGTTGGTCTTCAAGGGTATGTTCTCTACGGATATACATCCGCCCGTTGTTTGTATCTAGTAGATAGATCTTGGTATATAGTTCACATCGTAGGAAAATTTTTGTTTTCTATGCTGCGAACCCTACAATGATGACAGTGGGAGTTCTGGATCCCACAAGCATAGAAAGTACAACAGCCAGCACAACCACAACCGCCATCATGACAACAAGCATCACTGTAGTCATGATAATGACAAGTACAAAAACCACAAGAGTGGACACAAGAGGCACCACAGTGGAGGTGGAAGTGGAAGTGGCAGTCAGCCTGCAAAGAGAGATATCAGTCTGGTTGAATGTTTCAAGTGTAAGAAGCGGGGGCACTATGCAAATGAGTGCCCAGAAAAGAAAGTTGAAGGAACCAACAAGCCCAACCCTTTCCAGAAGGGACAAGTGAACCACATCAGCGTGGAAGAGATTTATGAGGAGTCCGATGCTGTGGTTGGTAAGTTCAAACTCAATTCTATTCTAGCACTTGTTCTTTTTGATACTGGTGCATCACATTCATTCATATCAAAAGCATTTGTTGATAGAAATGGGTTTCCAACTGAAAATATTGGGTGTCCAATAAAAGTAAGTTCTCCCGATGGAGATATGATAGTAAGTCTTGGATGTCGTGATCTAGTGATAGAATTTGGAAAGCATAAGTTTCCAGTTAGCCTGATAATCCTAGATTCCCAAGGTCTGGACGTAATATTGGGAATGGACTGTATGACCAAGTATGAAGGAATACTAGATTGTGCCAATCGTACTGTCGCACTCACAACCCTGGAAAAGAAACGGATAAGATTCAAGTCTAACTTTGAATCAAAAGGGAGTAAGCTAAATTCTCTTAAGGGGGTTACATATACAGTGTGCCAATTGTGAGACAATATCCGGATGTGTTTCCGGAAGAATTGACGGGAATGCCACCAGATAGAGATGTGGAATTTCTGATTGACTTGCTACCAGGATCAGGACCAATAGAAAAGAGACCTTACAAGATGTCAGTTGATGAGTTGAAAGAACTCAAGAAACAACTTGGAGAACAGTTGCAGAAAGGATTTATTCAACCAAGTTCTTCATCTTGGGGAGAACCAGTCCTGTTTGTGGAAAAGAAAGATAGACGTCAAAGGTTATGCATAGATTATCGTTCACTCAATGAGGTGACTATCAAGAACAAATATCCTTTGCCCAGAATCAATGACTTGTTTGATCAGCTAGAAGGAGCCTGTGTGTTCTCAAAGATTGATCTTCGGTCAAGTTATTTTCAGCTTAAGATAAGGGAACAAGACATACCTAAGACAGCTTTCACCACTAGGTATGGATTGTATGAGTACACCGTGATGCCATTCGGTTTGACCAATGCACCAGCTTACTTCATGAATATGATGAACAAGGTGTTCATGGAGTTCCTTGACAAGTTTGTTGTCGTATTCATCGATGACATTTTGATCTACTCCAAGAGCAAAGAAGAGCATGAAGGACATTTGCGTTTGATACTTGAGAAGCTTAGAGAGCATAAATTGTATGCCAAATTCAGCAAGTGTGAATTCTGGTTGAATGAAGTTGGATTTCTTGGACACATTGTGTCAGGAGATGGTGTAGCAGTTGATCCCGCAAAAGTGTCAGCTGTAACTGAATGGGAATCTCCTAAGTCAGTGAAGGAAGTTCATAGTTTCCTTGGCTTGGCAGGATACTACAGAAGATTCATTGAGAATTTCTCTCTTTTTCAATTGATCCAGGGACTAGCATTGAAATCATAGGGATCCTTACCTTTATAAGGGTGGGATCTTACACAAACAAACATTTTTCAATGCATGTTATTCATGATCTTTGTTTGTAGCCTTTCATCTTGCATGCATAGTTACTTTGTCTTATTGTTAGAACTCCATCTTTCATGCACATGTTTAGAGTTCTTTGATCCTAGCTTTTAATGCTTGCAAATGGTTTGATATTGGTTTTGATGGTGCATGTCACCTCAAAAATTATTCTTTTTATCACTTACCTACTCGAGGGCGAGCAGGAGTTAAGTTTGGGGATGTTTGATACATCGGAACTAACCTATTAACAAGTTGCCGCAGTGCCATTTGGCTGTTTTCTTATGTTTTTGGTTCCAGAAAGGCAAAAAATAAATATTCTCGGAATTGAATGGGACAAAAGCCAAAGTCAATATTTTACCGTGGGCGCCATGAAGTCCAGAGGAGAGACGGAGAGGTGAGCCAGGGCCGCCACACCCCCTAGGGGCGGCTAGGGTGGGCCCGCGCCTAGGCAGGTTGTGGGGCCCCTAGTTGCCTCCTAGCCTCGCCTCTTCGCCTATAAGAAGCCCCCGATGCAGAAACCCTAGGCACCCGATCAAAACTCCACGAAACCTTCTGTAGCCGCCGCCACCATCGTCCCTAGATCGGGGGATCTGAAGTTCTTCCCGGCACCCTGCTGGAGGGGAGATCATCGCGGATGCCTTCTTCTCCGGTATGATGCGTGAGTAGTTCCACCTTAAACTACGGGTCCATGTAGTAGCTAGCTGGTTTATCTCCTCCTTGTGCTTTCATGTATAGATCTTGTGAGTTCTGTTCATGATCAAGATCTAATCTATTTGTATCATGCATGTTGTGTTTGCGAGGATCCGATGGATATTGAGATTACTATGTCGCATTGATTAATGGTTTTGTCTTTATGATTATATCATGTCTATGTTGTTTGCGATCTTGCATGCTCTCCGTTGTTAGTAGCTATCTTGGCCAAGTAGTTGCTAGTGACTCCAGGAGGGGGATAGTGGGTTCATGCCTCTAGTTTCTAAGGGAAGTGATAGAAATCTCTTCGGTTATAGATGTGTTGTTGCTACTAGGGAGAAAACAACACTCTCTTGTTCATAGAACAAGTGGATTGTTTACCTTACACACTTTGCTTAAATCAGTTGTCTGTTTCTTGCAACTTAATACTGGAGGGGGTTCGAATGATAACCCAAAGTGGACTACTAGTCATAGATGCAGTTGGATGGCGGTCTATATATCTTGTTGTATTTCCCAATCAACCTCATAGGATCTTTCTGACTAGTAATTGCATTGTTATTCCTTGCTCAGTTCCTGAAGGTGCACTATCAATTACCCTGCTGTAATTTGTTTACCCTTCATGCCATGTTGACAGGTACTGAGCAAGGCATAATAATGCAATTACTAGTCAGAAAGATCCCATGAGATTCGATTAGGAAATACAACAAGATACATAGACTGTTGGAGATATGCCCTAGAGGCAATAATAAATGTAGTTATTATTATATCTTTTTTTATGATAAATGTTTACATTCATGCTATAACAGTATTAACCAGAAACATTAATACTTGTGTGATTTGTAAACTAGCTTGTTGATTAATAGATGATCATAGTTTATTGATCATGAACATTTGAGATGTTGTTAATGCAGAAACCCTAGGCACCTAATCAAAACTCCATGAAACCTTCTATAGCCGCTGCCACCATCGTCCCTAGATCGGGGGTGGGATCTAAAGTTCTTCCCGGCACCCTGCCGAAGGGGAGATCATCCCGGTGGCGTTCTTCTCCGGTATGATGCGTGAGTAGTTCCACCTTGGACTACGGGTCCATGTAGTAGCTAGCTGGTTGTATCTCCTCCTTGTGCTTTCATGTATAGATCTTGTGAGCTCTTTTCATGATCAAGATCTAATCTATTTGTAATCATGCATGTTGTGTTTGCGAGGATCCGATGGATATTGAGATTACTATATCAGATTGATTAATGATTTTGTCTTTATGATCTATCATGTCTGCGTTGTTTGTGATCTTGCATGCTCTCCGTTGTTATTAGCTATCTTAGCCAAGTAGTTGCTAGTGACTCCAAGAGGGGGTATTTATGCTTGATAGTGGGTTCATGCCTCTAGTTTCCAAGGGAAGTGACATAAATCTCTTCAGTTGTAGATGTGTTGTTGCTACTAGGGAGAAAACAACGGTCTCTTGTTCATAGAACAAGTGGATTGTTTACCTTACACAATTTGCTTAAAGCAGTTGTCTGTTGCTTGCAACTTAATACTGGAGGGGGTTCGGATGATAACCCAAAGGTGGACTACTAGTCATAGATGCGGTTGGATGGCGGTCTATGTATCTTGTTGTATTGCCCAATCGAATCTCATAGGATCTTTTTGTCTGGTATTGCATTGTTATGCCTTGATCAGTTCCTGTCAATTGTCCTGCTGTAATTTATTTACCCTTCATGCCATGTTGTTTATCTAAGGAGAGCACCTCTAGTGAACTATGGACCCCGATCCAATCTTTACCATTGATACATATTCCACTTTTACTATTTACTTGCTGCAAACCATCATCACCTTCCACACCATACGTTTAATCCTTTGTTACAGCAAACCGGTGAGCTTGACAACCTCACTGATTCATTGGGGCAAAGTCTTGAGTTTGTGTTGTGCAGGTTTCCGTGTTGCTTGTAACACCTGTGTGACGTTTCCTTCCTCCTACTGGTTCGATAACCTCGGTTTCTTACTGAGGGAAGGCTTGCTGCTATACTGCTTCACAGCTTACTCTTTGGGTTCCCAACAGGCTCTACATGTAGCCATCACCCCGCGGTTTGGAGCTTATGCGTCATTCTACGGGGCCTTTTCATGAGTTTATTAGAGATCACCCAACTCTCACGGACTGCGATGTTTAATATTCAGACTCATATAAGTGTGTTCCTCAATATATGTTCTGCAGGACAACATCTCCGCTTATAAAAAGCCACTTGGAACACATTAATATAAGATAAATATCAACCTCCCATGCAGATTACGAGAGTATTGCATCTTTATGGAGATGTAAATATAATTTGGGGATACTCTCCTCTCAGCTGACCAACAGCTTGTCTCCCAACCCTAATTCACGGGATCTCCGATCACATAGAGTGGGTTGCCACTGGGATCAACTCATAACGTGGGTCTCAAACCTATCTCCCTCGATGCATTATCTATCACATTGCGTGATAAACCCTTTGTGAAGGGATCTTCCAGGTTTTTAGATGTTTGGATATAATCCAACGCAATAACTCTGGAGTTTCTCAGTTTCCTGACAGATTTCAATCTCCTCTTCACATGCCTTGATGACTTCATATTATCCTTAGAACTGTTTACTTTGACAATTACAGTTTGATTATCACAGTTCACTGGGATGGCGGGTATTGGTTTTTCAACCACAGGAAAGTCCATCAAGAGCTCATGAAGCCACTCTGCTTCAATAGTGGATGTGTCTAATGCTATGAGTTCTGCTTCCGTTGTTGACCTCATTAAGATGGTCTGCTTGGAAGACTTCCAGGAAACATCGCCACCACCAAGTGTAAACAAATAACCACTCGTGGCCTTAATCTCATCAGCATCAGATATCCAGTTTGAATCACTATAACCCTCAAGTAACCGTGGATACCCAGTATAGTGAATACCATAACTCGTAGTGCCTTTCAAATAGAGAAAAACTCTTTCAAGAGCATGCCAATGATCATCTCAAGGATTTGACACAAATTGACTCAGTTTGCTTACAACAACGTAGATGCCAGGTCTAGTAGCGCTGGCTAAATACACGAGCAAGCCAATAATTTGAGAATATCTCAATTGATCTTTAGCAATCCTTCGATTCTTTCGAAGTACAACAATCGGATCGTAAGGCGTTGGAGAAGACTTGCAGCCGCTATACCCAAAGCGACTCAATATCTTTTCCACATAGTGAGACTGAAGCAGTGTAATCCCACCATTTTCATGCTTTAGTAGCTTGATGCTTAATATTACATCAGCCACTCCCAAGTACTTCATCTCAAAGCAGCAAGATAGGAACTCTTTGAACTCCTCGATAACATCGAGGTTGGTCCCGAATATCAATGTCATCAACGTAGAGACACATAATAACTCCCTTGCCCCCACCATGGCGATAGTACACACATTTGTCAGCTTCATTTAAAACAAAGCCTTCAGCAGTTAAATTTCTTTCAAACTTATCGTGCCACTGCTTAGGAGCTTTCTTAAGACCATACAAAGACTTCACTAAGTTACACACCTTTCCTTCTTGACCATGTACTAAAAATCCGTCAGGCTCCTCCATATAAATTTCCTCATCTAGCTCTCCATTTAGAAAAGCTGTCTTAACGTCCATTTTATGGACGAGAAGACCATGTGAGGCAACCAAGGATAGTAGTACTTGAATAGTGGTCAGTATGGCTACGGGTGAGTAGGTATCGAAAAAGTCTTCACCTTCTTTTTGGGTATAACCCTTAGCCACGAGGCATGCCTTGTACTTTTCAATAGTACCATCAGGTCTAAGATTTTTCTTGAACACCCACTTACATCCTACATGTTTGCACCCATAAGGACGATCAGTGACTTCCCAAGTACCATTAGCTAATATGGAGTCCATCTCGCTTCGGACAGCTTCTTTCAGTAGTCAGCATCTTGAGATGCATAAGCTTCTGAAATAGAAGTGGGTGTATCATCCACAAGGTACACAATAAAATCATCACCAAATGAATTTGCAGTCCTTTGCCTCATGCTCCTTTTGGGAGCTTCATTGTCGTCCTCCACATGATTATCAAAGTGTTCTATCGGCATAGTGGGTTCAGGAATTATAGAAAATTCCTGACTAGATGAACTAGTCATCTCCTGATTTGATGAACTAGACATTCCTTTCATTGGAAAGATGTACTGAAAGAAAGTCGCATCATTCGACTCCATAATTGTACCAACATGCATGTCAAATACCTTAGATTTTACTATAAAAAATCTATAGCCAATGCTATGAAAATCATATCCCAGAAAAATACAATCCATAGATTTTGGTCCAAGCTTTCGCTTCTTGGGTATTGGAATATGGACTTTCACCAAACTACCCCAAGTTCGTAAGTAAGAGAGTTTAAGCATTTTCTTTTCCCATCCTCAAATGGAGTCATGGTTTTATCCTTTACACGAACACGGTTTAGGACATGACACGCGGTCATTAGCGCCTCCCCTCACCATTCCTTAGAAAGACCCAATGTATCCAACAAGGCGTTAACCAAATCAGTTAAAGTGCAGTAATTTCTTTCGGCCACCCCATTTAACTGAGGTGAGTAGGGAGGCGTCCTCTCATGTATAATACCATGTTCCGTACAGAATAAATAAAATTCATTTGAAAAGTACTCTCCACCATGATCCGACCTTAGCCGCTTGATTTTAAGATCAAGTTGGTTTTGGATTATAGTTTTTGAAGTAGTTCAAAGCTTCATCTTTAGATTTTAGAAGATAAACATAGCAGTATCTAGTGGAGTCATCAATCAACGTCATAAAGTATCTTTTTCCACCTTTTGTCAACACACCATTCATCTCACAAAGATCTGAATGTATAAGTTTTAGAGGTGCTAAGTTTCTCGGTTCCGCAATCGTATGAGACTTACAGGGTTGTTTTGCTTGCACACAAACTTGGCACTTAGAACCTTTGACAGTGGTAAATTTCGGAATTAAACTCATATTGGCTATCTGCGTCGTGAATGCCAAACATTGGACTCATTATCATTTGCAAACATGATTAATAACTTTAGTACATGAGTGTGACAAAGGCAGGCGAAACAGACCTCCGCACTCATAACCCTTTCCAACAAATTGTACATACTTAGAAATTACAACTTTATTGGACTCAAAAACCAACTTAAAGCCATCTTGACAAAAAAGCGATCCCCTGACGAGATTCTTATTGATGGAGGGAACGTGCTACACATTATTCAGCTGTACGGTCTTTCCCGAAGTAAACTTCAGATTTACCGTACCAACACCATGAACAGAAGCACCTGAGCCGTTTCCCATTAGCACGGAAGAAGTCCTTGAGACCTGATAAGAGGAAAACATAGAAATATCAGAATATACATGTGTATTAGCACCCATGTCTATCCACCAATCAGGAGAATGACATACTGAAATGATAGTAGGCAAAATACCGTACCTAGTATCCTTCATCTCAGTATCACCAATAAAAACATTATCGGCCTTGCCGCTTTTCCCATGTTGACGCTTGTCAAAGCGATTAGGGCACCTAGGAGCCCAATGATCAGAATCACCATAGACGTGGCAAGAGCCTTTCCTCTTATCATTTTTCTTCTTGAAGTTGGTTGAGTGCGTGGCCTTATTCTTGCCATCAAACTTCCGCTTTCCTTCAATTTTTCTCTTATTCTTAAACTTGTCGGATTGGAAGTTTTTCCTCTGCACCAAATTGGCAGTAGAACCTCCCTCAAATACTTGAGCAGTTTTTTCCTTTGCTCTCGCCTTCTCTTCCACATGAAGAGAACCAATGAGATCCGTAACGAAAAATTCCTCCACGAGGGAGGAAGCTTGGCAATAATGCCACCGACCACAAATTTGTCCGGTAAGGAACACTTGAACTGCTCAAGTTCTTTGGCAAGTGATTGTATCTCATGAGCTTGATCAACAAGGGAGTGCTCGGCAACCATCTTGTAGTCATAGAATTTCTCCATGACATACAACTTAGTGCCAGCGTCTGAGACCCCAAACTTGGCCTCGACCGCTTCCCACGCGTATTTGCCATTATCAAATGACATATACGGGTCAATAATGTTGTCTCCAAGAATACTGAACAAAGCCGCCATAAACATGGTATCGGCTTTCTTAAAGGTCGCTTCCTGCTCAGCAGAAAGATCTCCTTCAGGCTTGCCAAGAGTGGCGCCATAGCAGTTTAGGTTTTCAAACTAGAGAACTGCTCTCTTGCGCCATCTCTTATAGTGCATGCCATCAAAAGGAGGCGGGCTTGTAGCCGCTGCTACACCAGTGGAATTCAGTTGCCTATAATCAGGTTTTTGGATTGTTGAAAATATAAGCAATAATCCATATGATTTAATCCGAATAATAAACTGATAAAGTATGATCATACAAACGGTACTAAAACCAATTATGCAGATTAACAAAGTAGATGAACAGATTACATCTATAGGAGATAAACCTATCACATCTACACCAAACGCTAGAACAAAGAACTCTAGTATAATCTGAAAGGCAATTGAGGATCACATACAGTGTAGACTGAATAGCAGCCGCAACGGTCGCAGCAACATTGCTGCCCATGTTGAGGTTGTCGAAGAGATTGGTGACGTTTGGGAAGAAGTCGTCGTTCGGAAACTCGTCGTCAGACGACGTCGTGGTTTCCAGTGGTCGCGCTTGAGCGCTCCCCAAAAATCTGATCGCCCCTCACCCGTGCAGGTTCACGAGTGGCGGGATTCCGGAAGTATACTGTCCCGATATGCGGTGCACGCCGCAAGTCGGGATGGGGAAGACGAAGGCGGCGGCGCAAGGTTATGGAGGTAGGCGCGTGTGTGGATTGATTACCAATTAGGTTTAGCGCAGACGCTTATATAGTGCAGATCAGTGAGATCATGAGACACAGTCCACGTCCGAGTCGGTAATAGCCACTTCCATAAAAACTGGAAACGGCTGTAACTAACACGTCCGTTAATGACTCATAATTAGTTTTCCTAACCAGCAAATTAAAGCTCGGCTCAGCGAGATTTCCGCGCGCGCGCGTCGTGGCGAGGCGAGGCGGGCAGCGTCAGAGGAGTGCGGGAGGGCTTCTCTCCTTGTCATATCTTAGTGAGTGGTCCAACACTCTACTATATAAGGTGGTCCAACTCTCCTTCCACTAGCAATGTGAGACTAAACTTTAGCACCACTAGCACAGCGATATGCTGCCATACACAAGTGGACCAAAGAGAATTTCAGAATTTGTCTAATGGGCCAGTAGCCCAAAACTTATCAAATTCCAACAGAGGGTGCCCAAACACAAATCTAATCCTCAACAGAAGATGGTGGCCACAAACAGAAGCTTTATTGAAAGATGCATCGGCCCTCGTCGCCTTTCTTTGCTCCGGTCAGTGGAGCCCAAGAACTGCTAGGAGGAACCCTAACCTTCAGATCTGGAGTAGCAGCCTAGAGTATAAGCATCTACGGGCATAAGGCCCAAGACCGACAAACAGCCACAAACCCTAAACCTAACTACTCCGGAGCCACCTCCTGACCCACTCCAGCCGGCTAATCCGGCGGAGGGAGAGGCCATGGGAGGGGCCTGGTCTGAGGAAGGTGACAGATCCTAGCCCCTAAGTCACGCGATCACAGTGGAGAATATGTGGATTTTACTCACCGCACTGAACCTCTCCTTGTGAAGAACTCGAAGAACAACAGAGGACAGAGATAATTTTGCGACGCGCAACTGACAGCGTCTTTTCTGCTTTTCTTTTATTTCATTGTAACAAACTAGAGCTAGTCATCGCCCACGATCCGTTTTATCCGTCCCATCCTACAGACTGCGATCGTGGCCAACATGTACACGATTACAACTAGATAAGCTAGAAAACTGTAAATGCCTCAATGTGAACGCAGCACGCTTCCAGCCTTATTTCTAAAACAGAGGAAACTACCTGTACGTGTGTTTAGTACACGCACGCCTGAACGAAAAAGACAGAAGCAAATTGACGGAAAGAAATTAAGGTGCAACAAGGTTAATTATTACATTTGACCTCTTTAACCTTGTGGCACTTGTCGTCCAACCTGCATTCCAATCCTCCCCTTCATCTCTAGAAATTTGATCTTCCCGAGAGGCTTTGTCAATATGTCAGCCAATTGATCTTCAGTTCGCACATGTTCTACTGAAATCTTTCTAGCCTCAACACAGTCTCTTACAAAATGAAATCGAGTATCTATGTGCTTACTTCTTTCGTGGAGCACTGGATTTTTGCATAGTGCGATGGCTGACTGGTTATCAATCTTCAAAGTCACTTTGTTGGGTTCCTTGCTGAGCAGTTCCCACAACAACCTAGATAACCAAATGCCTTGACATGCAGCAGAAGTAGCAGCGATGAACTCTGCTTCACATGAAGATAATGCCACTATCTTTTGCTTTTGAGACATCCAACTGATCGGACAGGAGCCCAAGTAGAATAGAGTACCTGTTGTGCTTTTGCGGTCATCGACATCACCTGCCATATCACTGTCAGAGTAACCCAACAGCTGCGGTTTCTTCCCTTCTCTCTTGGACTCATAGAGACAACAATCTGCTACAGTTCCCTTCACATATCTCAGGATGTGTTTCACCGCCTCCATGTGCTCTGTTGTCGGTCTCTCCATGAAGCGACTAACAATGCCCACGGCATAGCAGATATCAGGGCGCATGTGTACTAGGTACCAAAGACCACCAACAATGCTTCTGAAATCAGTGGCATCGACCTGAGCAGATGCACTTGCTTTGCTCAGCTTTAGTCTAGCCTCCATCGGAGTACTTGCTGGGTTACAGTCCTTCAGACCCATCTTCTCCAATAACTTCTTTGCATAACCAGATTGGCACAAGAAAATGCCAGCATCAATCTGAGACACTTCAATGCCCAAATAGTAGCTCAGCAATCCTAGATCGCTCATACTGAACATGTTCTTCATTTGTTTCTTGAATTCAATAATATCTGAAGCAACATTTCCTGTGATAATCAGGTCATCTACATAGATGCCTACCAACAACAGGTTGTCGCCGTTTCCTTTTTGTAGACAGCATGTTCAGATGGACACTTCTCAAATCCCAATTTTTTTAAGGTTTGATCCAACTTTGAATTCCAAGCTCTAATTGCCTGACGAAGACCATACAATGCTTTATTCAGCCTGTACACTTTATCTTCATCTCCATCAGCCTCAAAACCTGTAGGTTGTGAAACATATACCTCTTCAACTAGATCCCCATTGAGAAAGGCAGACTTGACATCCATATGGTGTAATTTCCATCCTTCTTGCGCTGCCAATGCCGCTAGCAAGCGGACAGATTCAAGTCTAGCTACAGGGGCGAAAACTTCTTCAAAATCAACACCCCGCCGTTGCACATATCCCTTAGCAACCAGCCTAGCTTTATGTTTCACTATCTCACCCTTTGGATCCTTTTTGAGCTCGAATACCCACTTCAGGCCTATCGGTTTGTGTCCTTTCGGGAGATCACAGAGATTCCAAGTGTTGTTGCTTACAATTGAATCTAGCTCCTCCTTCATAGCTTTTTCCCACTTTGCATCTTTTTTTGCTTCCTTGTAGCTGCTCGGTTCTTCAAGAGCAGATAGACACAGACCTGAATAGATTGCCTCAACCTGTTCACTGTCATCATAGATATCTGACAAAAGACGCTTGCCTTGTGGACCTTGGGATGGTTCAGAGTACGGTGTTTGAGAAGCGTCACCTCCTGATTCAGAACCTGGGGACAGACAAATCGGTATCGGTGTTGTTCCTCCAAGAGATATGGTCTTTGTTCTGGCAATAGTGCTGCCCATGGCAGCCGGAATAGTCACCTTTGCTGCAGGGACAGACATTTCTCCTGAATTTTCTGTCGTGGCAAGACCTTCAGCTGCAGTTTCTGTCGTGGCTGCTGTCCCATGTGTGTCCTGGTTTGCTGCTAGCCCTGTACTAATCTGGGATGGGTACTCAACAACAATTGTACTGTCATTTTTGTTAGCTGACACTGGAGATGATCCCCAATCCCAGCATCTGTCCTCCTCGAACACCACATCTTGGGACACCACCAATTTCCGCTTGGCTGGATCATACAAGCGGTATGCTTTGGACACTTTCTCATACCCAATGAACACCATCATTGAGCTACGATCAGAGAGTTTGGTGATGCCAGGTCCCACTTTTTTCACATGAGCTATGCATCCGAAAGTACGTAGGTGTCTCACAATAGGATTTCGGCCATTCCAGGCCTGATAGGGAGTCATGCCTACGACACTTTTTGTTGGGGATCGATTCAGCAGATAAACTGCAGTGTTGAGAGCTTCTGCCCAAAATTTTCCCGGCACCCCCATGCTTTTGAGTAGGCTTCTCGCCATGCCCACCACGGACTGATTTCTCCTGTCAACAACACCGTTTTGTTGCGGTGAATATGGCGCCATCAGAAAATGCTTGATACCATGTTGATCACAATACTCAGAGAATTCAGTTGAGGTGAATTCGCCTCCTCAGTGCGCAACACTTTTAGCTTTAGATCACGCTCGAGTTCAGCTGCGGCCTTGAACTTACTAAAAGCTACAAATGCCTCATCTTTGGTGTGTAGAAAGGATACCCACATGTACCTTGTGTGATCATCAACAACCAACAAGAAAAAAAAAATTCCGCTGTGCGTGGCCTGGGTGATCGGGCCACACAGGTCTGCATGTACCAGCTGCAGGGGCTGTGCATCTCTGAACACTGCCTCAGTTGGGAACGAGTGTCACTTTTGCTTGCCTATCATGCACCCTTCACAAATTTTGTCCACGTGATCTATGAGAGGCATTCCAATTACCATATGTGCATGTGCCAAGTTCTTAAGTGCCCGGAAATTAACATGACCATACCTTTTGTGCCACAGCCAGGCTTCAGAGTTTCCCATCGAGAGTAGGCAGACAGGCTCAGTCGGCTGAATATTTAAGATATACATATGATTCCTTGTTCTACTCACCCGTGCAAGCACGTTTCTTTGATGATCCCAGACTGTCATTACCCCACCTTCTGCAGCATACTTGCATCCATTTTCATCAAGTTTCCCAAGGCTAATGATACTGTTCTTGAGTAGTGGTATGTAATATACATCAGCGAGCACACGGTGCTCACCGGTAGAACACTGCATCAGCACAGAGCCACGGCCACAGATCTCTACTGTTGATCCATCTCCAAACCGTACCCTGCCTCTGACTGAATCATCAAGTGCTGCGAATTTTTCAAAACAGCCGGTCATATGGTTACTTGCACCCGTATCCAGATACCACGATGTCTCTCGATCTCCTGTGAGTTTGGTAACTACCTTTTCCTCATTGAGAAATATCTGTCCCTCTGGCATGGCCGCAGATAACACGATTTCAGATACATCCATCAGCAATAGTGCAGGATCATCATCTTCCTTCTCTGCGAGATTTGCCTTCTCTCGCCTCGGCTCAGGACAATCTGATTGAAAATGACCCTTGTCATTGCAGTTGTAGCATCTCACCTTGGTGATATCAAACTTGCCCTTTTTCTTCTGCCTGCCATGGTCACCGCGGTCGCAACCCTTCTTTCCAGCAGGACTACTCGAGCTCCCGTCACCATCGCTGGTTTTCTTCCCTTTCATGAGTTGCTCCAGTGCCCTGGTGACAAGCATTAGCTCCTCTTACTTGCCACCACCGCCACGCCGGCGTCCACGCCGGTTTTCCTCGTGCGACGCCAGTCGTCCGACAGCCTCGCTGACAGACATGGTGGAGAGGTCGTCCCATTGCTCGATCGTATTCACCACATCGGCAAACCTGCTGGGCACGGCACTGAATAAACGATCTATGACCGTCTCGTCAGAGATCTTTTCTCCGAGCGAGCGGATCTCAGCGACAAGAGTGGTCAGTTTCTGGGAGAAGGCGGTGATGGTATCGCCATCATCCATCTCCAACTGATCCAGCTATCTCTTCAATTGCTTGATGCGGGCCTTCTTCACACGATCTTCACCAACGCGCATGCGCCGGATTGCTTCCCACGCCTCCGCCGCGGTCTCGTACTCCGCAAGCGCCATCACCATGGAGTCTGGAACTGACTGAGACAAGGACGCGAATGCGTCCTCGTCCTTCGCCAGATCGTAGTCACCCTTTCCCTCGACTGCACTCCAGCAGCGCAGGGAGCGGAGGATGAGCTTCATCTTTACAGCCCACAGGCCATAGTTTGTGTCGGTGAGCTACGGGTAATGAATCGGGACGCCTCCTCCTCTTGACGGTGAATGCTGCACCACAGCGCCGTCGCTGCCCGAGGCAAGATCAGTGTTGATCCTCCTGGCCGGCGTCGTGTACGTGCCGCTCCGATTCCCGCCGTTCCGCGGAGTTTCGTCGCCCATCTTCAGTCACTGCCGCCAGCAGGCCTCCAACCAAACACCCCCACCACGATCGCCACCAAGAACCAGTGGCTCTAATACCAAATGACAGATCCTAGCACTAGTGCATAACGGCCCATTGGTCCCGGTTGTTAAGGGGCTTTAGTCCCGGTTACCCAACCGGGACGGGGCAATCGGGACTAAAGCCCCAACCATTAGTCCCCGTTGCCCCACCAACCAGGACAAATGGGGGTACACGTGGCGGCGTCAGAGGGCGAGGGGGGTGGAGCATTAGTCCCGGTTCGTAACATGAACCGGGACAAATAACCTTCTGCCGAGGCAGAGATTTGGCCCATTTCTCTACCGCGGCAGAGAATTCATTTTGGCACATTTTGTTGCCGCGGCAGTATTTTCGCCAATTTTTGTGCCGCGGCAGAGAATTCATTTAGGTTGTTTTATTGTTTATTTAGTGTTTTGCACTTATCAATGAAGGAACTGTTATATTACACAAGATCATCATGAAAATATTACATTCGATACAGTTCATGCACTACATACAAAAGTTGATCTTTTTACAATCCCTATTGTCTATACACAGCCGAATAGTATTCCCCTTTTGGGTTTAGGACTTCTGCATCCAAGAATCCTGCCAATTCCTCCTGAATTGCTCGTACGCGATCCTTTGGCAGAAGACCGTCCCGTAGACGTTTGATCTGATTTAAAAAAGGAGTCAGCCTATATGAATGAAACTAAACACAATTTGATTGTAATTAAAAACTAAACACAAATTGTTCACATACGTGGAGTTGCTCTAAATTTCTGCCCTTCTCATCGCACGTCTGCCGGATAAACTCGCAAACATAGTATCCACATAGATTGTTACCTGGTCCCTGTGTCAGGCACTTAACGAGAACATAGTTCAATCAAAATAATAATCAAGCATGATAATAACTGTATCAAAACTAGAATTAAAGAGATGCGCGGATATAGCTAGTGGTGCTTACATCTAGTGCTTCAAATGTAAGCTCCTCTTTCCAAACACCCCTAGCCTTGTTGGTGAACCGTTTCCAAGCTCTGCCCGGCGAAGAAAACAAATAAAAGAAGTTATTAATTACTTGATATCATAAAATTCACGAACGTTTCCGATATATTGTCATAATGATTAGAATTACCGCTGGAGGATCATCTGCATGTCCTTCCACTGCTCAAGGGGTTTATGTTTCGAGTCCATGACTAGTACACGCCCTTTGTCAAGTTGAATGATTAACAGAATATAGTGGAAGATGCGAATGCATAACTAATCAATTATATACTTAACATCGAGTAAGCGAAATAGAAAGTGTATAGAAGACAATAACACTCACTCGAAGTTGTAAGGAAAAAAGTATTTCCCTTCTGGTTTCTTGAAACCTTAACGCTTGTACTATATTATCCTCCGTATCCTGGGGGCTTGTTTTGAGATTAGCTTCATGAACCCAATATGGGTCAATGAAGCCAATGTCATAGATTTGTCCTCTGCTGCATTCGAGAATCTTCATTCTGCATATTACAGTATGATTATATACATGCAATAAACAAGGTGAGATAGCTGGAGACTAAATTAGTTACAGAATTAGTACTTACAGACAATAGGCACTGATGATTGATTTGTCCAAGGCGTCTTGATTGAATAATTGAAATAGTTCATCAAATTCAATGGATATCATGTCATCCTTTTCTTTCCCATGATGCTTTTTTGTAACCCTCAGCACTATCTAGTTAGCCTCGGCCTTTGTGGCATGCATGTACCAGTTATGCAATCTTCGCATTTTTGTTGGAAGATTGTTTACCTCCTCAGGTTTGACGAGAGGTTTTCCGTAATGGTATTTTTATGCTACTTCACTCACGGGGAAGTACTCTAACTGGGGTAAGTACAGGGCAATACTCATACCTTGAGCAGCGGCAGCTTCTCCGTATTGTGCAACTACCTCTGGATCATACTGCTCTTCGGCCCCATATTTGCTCGACCCCACATTGGTTTGGGAAATCACCTTGAGAGGGGCGTAAGACTGTTTTGCTTGTTCTCCGATCTGGGCAACAGATTTCTCTCTTGCATCAGTACTGCTCTTCGAGGCTTTTTGTGTCGCATGTGACTTGAGAATAGAACGCTCATAGTCTGATGACATATTTGGCTCGGGTTGATGAAGAGTCTTTAGCATTTTCAACACTTTGGCTTTTTCTTCTTTGGTGCTGGGGAACTCTGGCTCTTCCGGCCGCCTCAGCTTAGCGAAAAACGCTGTCGTTTTCGCATCAACGATCACCGCAGTCTCCTCTTCAGTACAGTAATAATCTCTCTTGGGAGGAACCATTGGTACTTTTGGAAGAGGCTCTTGTTTACGTTTCGGCGATCGCTTACCACGACGCAGAGTAGCGGTACGCTTACGCTTTTTATCCTGAGGCGCCGGCGATGGATCCCGCGGCGATGGCTGCGCCGAAGATTGGTGAGGCGACGGAGCCGGGTGAGGCGACGAAGATGGCTGCCGCGGCGGCGACGACCTCGCTGGAGACGGGTGAGGCGGCGGCGAAGATGGCCTTGGCGTGTGATTTTGAAGAACGATACATTCCTTCGGCCATAGAATGGTGACGTTTTTTGCGTCTCCCAATACAGTCACATCCCCTTCACCTGCAGGGTAGTCAAGATCCAAAACTTCAAAGGTGGGCATGATTTCATCCACCCCGACAACAGCATAGCCCTCTGGAACCGGACGATAGTGGTAAGTTGGTGTGGGTCCAATTGGTAAGGCATAGCAGTGTGTCACAACTTCATTGATATGTTCACAACTTTGACATGTAGCTCGCAGTGTGTCATCTCTATGATATCATCCACTGGGTAGCCAAGAGGAGCCATCGTCGGTGCACCATCGTCATCGCCATTTTCATCACCCGGGACCTCGGTGGAAGCCACACTGCTTTTTCGATTATTTGATAGGTTGGTAGCATCGAATTCAGTGTACTGCTGAGATGGGCCGGTAGTACTTTGCTCTTTAAGTGCAATAATTTCATCTTGTTGTTGCTTTATTCGTTCTACAATTATACGCATTCGCTCTTTCTGACTATCTGCTTCAACTTCCGTCCTGTCCTTTCTCCTATGAAGGCTTTTATCAGGATATTTCTTCCTCTCTTCGGGAAACCCAGTCCTCCATGGTTGGGAGCCTCTTGTGCCTCGTGTTCGTCCATCATGTTCCTTATTTCCAAGGGCGAGTGTGAGCTCATCATTCTCTCTATCGGGAATGAAGTCCCCATCTTTAACAGCCTTTACTGCTTTTCTCATCCTCTCGATTGGCAAGGGGTCTTCTTTATGTCGTATGTTATATATACACATCCCTTCCGAGTCCAACGTGCCCCCATGCCCGTAAAACCAATTCCTTGCACGTTCTACCCAATCGTCTGTCTCTGGATGATCTTTTTAGCACGCAGTTCATTCTCAAGTTTCTCCCACTTAGGAATGCCAGCCCTGTAGCCACCTTGCCCCATAGTATGGTGATACTTCTTGTTAGAAGCATTCAGCTTATTCGTTGCAGACATTTTCTTAGATTTTTTTGATGTCTTGTATTTCACAAACTCAGCCCAGAATGGTTTTATCTTCTCAAACTGAATATTCTTGAAATCGGGAGTCTTCTCTTTCACGACATAGTCAAGGTGCAATGTTTTCTTCTAGTTGGTGAAACACTGGGCCATCTTCTTCAAAGCCCACTCCCTGACCTTAGCCTCCATGGCTCTCCCATGTTCTAAGGCGTCCTCAACTGGATCCTCCGCATTTGGATCCAGCTCTATCTTCGGTAGTTTGAAATTAACCATGAGCCTCTTCCACAGTAAATCTTTGGCGTGGTTACGGACAAATAAACATGTTCCCTCTTCTTCCGCATCAGTAGGCCTATTCCAATTTCGAATGGTGATCGGGATTAAGTCCCTAACGATTACTCCGCATTGTGCCACAAATTTGTTTGCGACAACTTCGGGAGCCGTCGGTTTGCCGTCTTCAGCGACATCTTCGACCCTGAACCTCTCATGGTCTTCCAACTTTTTGGTTGGGCCTCGTCTGCTCTTTTCGGTAGATTTCTTCAATCCGGAGGGCTAAAATAAGAAAGGTCGTCGTTACTATTTCTATATAGGTAGCAGATGATTAATTAATGAATTAATTATATTACATGCACCTCGTCAGAGTGGTCGTCTTCTCGATTACACAAGGCATCGCCTTCTCCCTCGCGGAAGGCAACACCTTCAACCTCAAACAAGTCGTCTATTCTGGCAAAAAGAGGATCACCCTCACCGGAGTTGTTCAGAAACGTAGATACATCTAAATTTTCTTCCCCGCGGATCACACCTTGGATCAACTCTTCCTTTTCTTCATCTCTGACGTGTGGGTCCATATTTTCTGCATAGGTGAAAAAACGGATAATTCCAAACGGATAAACCCTAATTCAGAGAAACCCTAATATATACATACACAATAATAAAAATATATACATACACAATATATACATACACACTAAAAGGGAAGGGGCGGCTGGAGCGCGTGGCGATGGACGGAGACGGAGGCGATGTGGCGGTCGGGGAGGAGGGATAGGCGGAATGCTCAAACAAGGATGATGATATGACAAGTTGAATTGCATTGAAATGAAACCCTAAAACTTGCTCGGCAATTTAAACGGGGTTCCGAGGGTTGAAAAACCTAACTCGGGAAACTCTGGAAACATATGAGAGGGGTTGATTTAGTTCTCTAATTAAACTTGTCATTAAAGTGGATTAGCAATGCATGATTATAGCTTAAAAAGGTAGAACTCATTTTTCTGAAAATTTTGATTAGCAATGCATGATTATAGCTTAAAAAGGTAAAACCAACTTATATACTTTTTACACCCGGGCTACGGCTAGCCAGAGAGATAGACAGTTGGCCCCTAGGCCAACTCATCCTCCACGTGGGTAGGGTGGGACCCAGGCCAGGTTGACTGGGGGTTGACCACGTGCCGACGCCGGGGTGACATCACCATGATGTCATTGACGCTGGTGAGCCTCAAAACGACAAAGGGGACGGCAGTGGAGCGCGAGCTAGGCCGTGTGCGTGTGCGTTCTAGAGAGAGGAGGTTGAGGCGAGCCAAAGAGTAGCGGCGTCGCCTCGAAAAGGTCACCGGAGAGGAGAGCACGATGACGGTGAGCGGCGGTGGTGGCAGGTGGTCGACGGGGAGGAGGAACAAGAGCGAGAGGGGGCGAGAGATAGGGTCCACGAGAACCAGCAGCTCACCACGACGGCCGGCTACTAGGGCCGGCTAGGGTTTGGCCAGAGAGGGAGAGAACGCACGCGAGGGAGAGAAAGAGGGAGAGAATGCACGACGATGCACGGCGGCGGACAGAGCTGACGGCGGGGCGGCCGGCGACGTCTCCATGTGCGCGCACGTCAGGATCATATCAAGTAGTGTGCGCGTGCGTCGGGATCTACATCATCTAAATACACACCTAAATCATCTAACAACTATACACCTAAAATATAAATAATATATACATACACCTGGAATAATATATACCTAAAATAATATATACATACACCTAATAAAATAATATATGTCAAAAAATACATCTACACATGTCAAAAAAATACACATGTCAAATACATACACCTAAATCTAAATACATCTACACATGTCAAAAAAATCTTAACACATCTTCCTAATATATACATACACCTAAATCTAAATACATCTACAAATGGGTATACCGGCGCTGTGGACGCGGGCATCGCGGTCGGCCGTGAAAGGACGAGAGGGCGGCGGTCGGGGAAGGACGCGAGCGCGGGGTTCCGAGGGGTGAAAACCCTAATTCGGCGAAACTCCGGAATCACCTATGAGGGTTACTATGTTCTTCTAATTAAACTTGTCTTGAAAGTTGTTGAACAATGCATGATGATAGATTAGATGGCTAGGTTTCATTTTTCTGAACATTTTGATATATTATTTGTATTTTTCTGACTTACAGAATAAAATTTATTGAATTTTCAATATTTAAAACAATTTCTGAAAATAAATAAGTCTGGAATTATTTTTTACACCCAAGCAAACTATACACACAGCAAATGACAGATGGGCCCTGTGCCACATAGGCAGCCACGTGAGCAAAGTGGGACAGACGGGGCTGTTGGGTGTTTTTCACCAGGGCAGGGGTTACACACTACCACTGACGGGTGGGCCTGGTCCACGCCACGCCAGCACCCGCCACGCCACGCCAGCCAGCACCCTCCGCACCCTCCTTCAACACCTGCCGCCACACCAGCACCCTCCGCCGTCACGCCACGCCACCCGCCGGCCGAGTCCGGCCAGCAGCACCTTGCCCCGCCGCCGCACCCGCGCCGCACCACGCCACGCGCGAGAAATCCTGTCGGTGCCTGCCGGCGGTGGAAGGGGAGAGGGAGGAGGGGGACAGAGGCAGGCTGGAGAGGGGGACGCACCTTCTGGCGGCAACGATGCGTGGAGGCGGTGGCGCTGCTGGCCGGGGACGACGACGCACGGCGGCGGTTGGAGGTGGCGGTGGACGCGCTACTGGCCGGGGATGACAACGACGGCGAGCGCTCAAAGACGGAGGCGACGACGAGCGCTCAAGGACGGAGGCGATGGCGGGCAGCCAGACGACGGGGCGGCGGCGTCTCCCTGTGTTGTGTGCGGGCGCAGAGAATGGAGAAGGGAAGAAGAGGAACGGGCGCGTCGTGTATAAAAGGGAGGGAGGATACGTCCCGGTTGGTAGCTCCAACCGGGACTAAAGGGTCATACGTCCCGGTTGGACCCACCAACCGGGACGTATACTCCAATTTTTTCAGCAGACCAAGGGGCGCGCACGGGGTGTCCCGGTTGGTGTGGCTCCAACCGAGACATATGACCCTGTTTTCAAAAAATTTCAGCAATTTTCTCTATGTTTCGGCATTATTTTTTATTTTGAGGTTTAAATTTGTAATGTTTTTTAAATGATAATTACTTTGTAATTTAGAAAAACTTTAAACATAAAAAGTGTTTCAATTTGAATAAGTAATTCGAAACCATTTACTGTTTTAAAAAATAATTAATGTAACCATTTAAACTATGAACCATTTAAAATACAAAATGAATTAACTTATATTTTTTGAATATTAATTTGGAATTTATCAAAACTTTAAATATAAAAAGTGTTTGAATTTGAATAACTAATTCAAAACCATTTTCTATTTTTAAAAAATTAATTAATGTAGCCATTTAAAATATGAACCATTTAAAATTAAAAATGAATTAACTTATATTTTTTGAATATTAATTTGGAATTTAGAAAAACTTTAAACATAAAAAGTGTTTGAATTTGAATAACTAATTCAAAACCATTTTCTGTTTTTAAAAATAATTAATGTAACCATTTAAACTATGAACCATTTAAAATTAAAAATAAATTAACTTATATTTTTTGAATATTAATTTGGAATTTAGAAAAACTTTAAACATAAAAAGTGTCTGGATTTGAATAAATAATTCAAAACCATTTTACATTTTTTTAAAAATTAATGTAACCATTTAAACTATGAACCATTTAAAATTAAAAATTAGTTAACTTATATTTTTTGAATATTTATTTGGAATTTAGAAAAACTTTAAACATAAAAAGTGTTTGAATTTGAATAAGTAATTCAAAACCATTTTCTGTTTTTAGAAATAATTAATGTAACCATTTAAACTATGAACCATTTAAAATTAAAAATAAATTAACTTATATTTTTTGAATATTAATTTGGAATATAGAAAAATTTAAACATAAAAGTGTCTGGATTTGAATAAATAATTCAAAAAATACAAAGTTACATAGAAGAACTGGAATTAAAGTACATAACGCAACTAACACAAAGTTACATAGAAGAACTGGAAATTAAGATACAAGGCCAGATTAAGCCACAATCGGCCGAACTTGTTTTGCAATGTTGGAGTGATTCAGTCATGCTCCTGCCTACACCTGTAATACTCGCCATGGTAGTCGTCGTACTCGCCGCGGCCGTCGTCGCTGTCGGGGTCGCCGTAGTTGAACCTTGAAGGCTGAGTACGAGTGGGCTGGACTTGAGGGTAGCGCAGGCGGGGGCTAGAGTCGGCGGCCGTGTCATAGGACATGACGCTCTGGAGAGTCCGACCGCGCCACCACAACCGACGGCCGGCCTCGTTGAAGTTCGGAGGAGGTGGGCCATCCTCCTCGTTCCTGGCGAGCGCCCTCTCACGCCGATCCATGAAGAAGGCTTCCCAAGTCGGGAAATAGTCGGGATGCCATCTGGGATTCCTCCGCTGCTCCGGCGTGAGCTCGAAGTAGTAGTGGTTCGTGATGGCCATCCGACGCGCCACACCTAGAGGGACAGGAGGAACCGGCATGCCTCCGGCGCTCAGCATCCAGCCGACGGGGACACAATAGCCCGGCGGGCAGGGGTAGTTCGAGGTGCAAAGTGCCTCCGCCTCTCTGGGAGTTAGTGCTATGGTGGAAGTCATGGGAAAGAGTGCTGAGGTTGCAGTTATGAGTCTAGAGATGTGCAATGACAATGGAGGCCAACCCTACATATATATAGTGAGAAATGGCAGGAAGATAACTGAAGGGAAGAACTGGCGGGAAGAACTGGCGGGAAAAACTGGCGGGAAGAAATGGGGGGAGAAATGCCGAGAAAAAATGGCGGGAAGAAAAATGGCTCATTTAGAACTTGCATTGGATCTCTAAAGAAACCATATATTGCGAGTCTAAAAATGATTTTTTCAAAAAATCACGGGCGATAGATCATGTACCTGTAGTACAAACCGGACCCACTTCCTACCGATTCGGCAGACATTTGTCTGTTTTACCCGGGATGGACGAAAAGGTTTGAGATGTCCCGGTTGGGAGATAGTCCATGTAAGGTGGTCTAGTATTTTAGTAAAATGGGACGGTAGCATTCTGAAATGGCATTTTGGTGGTTACTTCACAAAACGACTCGTTTTTTGCGCTCATGCATGCATAATATGGGCACAACATCACAAACTATGTCGTGATTCAGCACATAACACCGGTCATTTGGACCGAAAGCAATGAAACCTCAAACATGATAGGTCATTTTGTGAAGGTTTTTTCGAGACATGATCAATATACCAAGTCTGGTATTTTTACTTTCAACTATGTCACATAATATGACACCACGCGAAGGATTTTCATTGTTCGGATTTTTTTTGAATTTATTATGCCCGTTTTGAATTTTCTGAATTTCTAACTATGGTCAAACCGGCGTGCATGAAGATAGGGGACGAGCATCGTTAGATCTTGCATTGATCTCTAAAGAAACCACATATTGCGAGTCTAAAATGATTTTTTCGAAAAATCACGGGCGATAGATCATGTACCTGTAGTACAAACCGGACCCACTTCCTACCGATTCGGCAGACATTTGTCCTTTTTACCCGGGATGGATAAAAAGGTTTGAGATATCCCGGTTGGGAGATAGTCCATTTAAGGTGGTCTAGTATTTTAGGAAAATGGGACGGTAGCATTCTGAAACGGCATTTTGGTGGTTACTTCACAAAACGACCCGTTTTTTGTGCTCGGAAAATGGAAAAGGGCTTTTCCGTGCGACAAAAAGGAAAACTTCCTCCTGCAACATTGTTCTCCATACCAATGTCCACATGCATGCATAATATGGGCACAACATCACAAACTATGTCGTGATTCAGCACATAACACCGGTCATTTGGACCGAAAGCCATGAAACCTCGAACATGATATGTCATTTTGTGAAGGTTTTTTCGAGACATGATCAATATACCAAGTCTGGTATTTTTCCTTTCAACAATGTCACATAATATGACACCACGCGAAGGATTTTCATTATTCGGATTTTTTTTAATTTATTATGCCCGTTTTGAATTTTCTGAATTTCTAACTATGGTCGAACCGGCGTGCATGAAGATAGGGGACGAGCATCATTAGATCTTGCATTGGATCTCTGAAGAAACCACATATTGCGAGTCTAAAAATGATTTTTTCAAAAAATCACGGGCGATAGATCATGTACCTATAGTACAAACCGGACCCACTTCCTACCGATTCGGCAGACATTTGTCCTTTTTACCCGGGATGTACGAAAAGGTTTGAGATGTCCCGGTTGGGAGATAGTCCATGTAAGGTGGTATAGTATTTTAGGAAAATGGGATGGTAGCATTCTGAAACGGCATTTTGGTGGTTACTTCACAAACGACCCGTTTTTTGCGCTCGGAAAATGGAAAAGGGCTTTTCCGTGCGACAAAAAGGAAAACTTCCTCCTGCAACATTGTTCTCCATACCAATGTACACATGCATGCATAATATGGGAACAACATCACAAACTATGCCGTGATTCAGCACATAACATCGGTCATTTGGACCGAAAGCCATGAAACCTCGAACATGATAGGTCATTTTGTGAAGGTTTTTTCGAGACATGATCAATATACCTAGTCTGGTATTTTTCCTTTCAACTATGTCACATAATATGACACCACGCGAAGGATTTTCATTGTTCGGATTTTCAATATACTAAAGGTTCATCTTTAGTCCCGGTTGGAGGGATTTCGGCAGGCTGGGCCAGGCAGCACTAATGATAGGGGTGAGTGTCGACATTATGTCCTGCGGCGTGTACCTTGTCCCGGATGGTGTCACCAACCGGGACTAAAGATGAACCTTTAGTCCCGGTTGGAGACACCAACCGGGAAAAACACGAGTCAGCACTAATAATAGGGGTGAGTGTCGACATTATTTCGTAAGTGTCGACACTATGCCGAGCTGCTTGTACTATAAATAGGCATCCTTGTGAGTCCAGTCCTCCAGCCAGTTTGAGGCATCTCCAAGATGGTTTTCGAGAGCAGGGACACCACTAGGGCTAGTTTCAAGGAGATGCCGATGGAGCCCAGTCCTCCGGCATCTCTGAGAAACTGGTCATAGAGGCACTCCCTAATATGTGAAATTAGTTAGCTCCCAGGTGTATTGATCTAGTTAGAGAAGTTACAAGCTGCAAGATGGTTTTCGAGAACAGGGACACCACTACGACCAGTTTCAGGGAGATGCCGCCGGATCCCAGTCCTCCGGCATCTCCAAGAAACTGGTCATAGAGGCACTCCCTAATATGTGACCGCGCGCGTTTGGAGATCAGATCTTAATGGTAAGTACGAATCGGGACAACTTCTTCATAGTCCCGGTCCACCCACAAAACGGGACTAACACTCAATACATTTATTAATATTAAAAACTGAGACTACAAAACCGAGACTAAAGGCCCCCCTATATATAGTCCCGATCAAGCTACAAACCGTGAAAGATATCCTTCGGTCAAGCCACAAACCGCGAAAGACATGAACTAGAGTTACATAATATGAGCATGAACTTCTTGGCATATGTCCTTCCTTATGATCGCTTCAGACATAACCATGGAGCATCTTCTTTACTTAACGAAATGCTTGGGTCAGTTTTCACTGTGAAGGGCGGAGTTTCATCGAACTTATTATAATCTTCTGACATGTCTGTCTTGTCCTCGATTCCAACGATGTTTCTTTTCCCTAAAAGAACTATGTGACGCTTTGGCTCATCATATGATGTATTCGTTTGCATATTTTTTCTTTTTTCGGTCTGGAGGACATGTCCTTCACATAGAAAACCTGAGATACATCATTGGCTAGGACGAATGGTTCATCTCTATAACCAAGATTGTTGAGATCCACTATTGTCATTCCGTACAACTAGTCTATCTTTACCCCTTCCCCATTCAGGTTGACCCATTTGCAGCGAAACAAAGGGACCTTAAAAGAGACTCCATAGTCTAGTTACCATATCTCCTCTATGTAACCATTGTATCTGTCCTTTTGTCCATTCTCGTCTATTGCATCAAAGCGGACACCACTATTTTGGTTGGTGCTCTTTTTATCTTGGGCGATCATGTAGAGTGTATTCCCATTTATTTCGTACCCTTGGAAATTCAATACATTAGAAGATGGTGACACAGCCAACAAGTATAGCTGATCTCCAACAGTGGTGTCATTCAAGTGATGTGTCCGCATCCAACCACCTAAAGACTTCATGTGTTCATATGTAATCAGTGATTCAGGCTTCCCCGGGTTTTTGGAGCGTAGAATATTCTTGTGTTCCTTGATATACGGAGCTGCCAAGGTGGAATTATGTAGAACTGTGTAGTGTGCTTTAGTGAAAGAATCCCCGTCCCTACATATCATTGCTTTCTTTCCCAGCGTGCCTTTTCCACTTAGTCTTCCCTCATGCCGCGAGTCAGAAACACCAATCGGCTTAAGGTCAGGAATAAAGTCAACACAAAACTCAATGACCTCCTCTGTTCCATATCCCTTGGAGATGCTTCCTTCTGGTCTAGCACGGTTATGAACATATTTCTTTAAGACTCCCATAAACCTCTCAAAGGGGAACATATTGTGCAGAAATACCGGACCGAGAATGGCAATCTCTTCCACTAGGTGAACCAGGAGATGCGTCATAATATTGAAGAAGGATGGTGGGAACACCAACTCAAAACTAATAAGACATTGTACCACATACTTCTATAACCTTGGCAGAATATCTGGATTGATTACCTTCTGAGATATTGCATTGAGTAATGCACACAACTTCACAATGGGTACTCGAACATTTTCCGGTAGAAGCCACCTCAATGCAATCGGAAGCAACTGCGTCATAATCACGTGACAGTCATGAGACTTCAGGTTTTGGAACTTTTTCTCTGCCATATTTATTATCCCCTTTATATTAGATGAGAATCCCGACGGCGCCTTGATACTGTAAAGTACTTCAAAAAATATTTCCTCCTCTGCTTTTGTAAGAGCATAGCTGGCATGACTTAAGTGACGCCCTTTATCCGTCTTGTTCTGTGTATGCATGTTCTTTGGGTCTTTCATAATTTTTTGGTCCTCCCGTGCTTCTGGTGTATCTTTTGTCTTCCCATACACGCCTAGGAATCCTAGCAGGTTCACGCAAAGATTCTTCGTCACGTGCATCACGTCGATTGAAGAGCGGACACGCAGGCCTTTCCAATATGGCAACTCCCAAAATATAGATTTCTTCTTCCACATGGGTGCGTGTCCTGTAGTGACGTCGTTCGGAACTGATTGACCGCCAGGACCCTTTCCAAAGATTACTTCTATGTCCTTGACCATACCAAATACATCATCACCAGCAGGGAGTTCAGGCTTCTTCTGGTGATCTTCCTCACCTTTGAAATGCTTGCCTTTCTTTCTTACGGGATGATTGGTCGGAAGAAATCATCAATTCGCCAGGTACACAACCTTCTTGCATTTATGCAAATATGTACCTTCGGTCTTATCTAAACAGTGCGTGCATGCCTTATATCCCTTGTTTGTCTGTCCTGAAAGGTTACTAAGAGCAGGCCAATCATTGATGGTTACGAATAACAACCCTCGTAGATCAAATGGCTCCTGTTTGTTCTCATCCCACGCACATACACCTGGTTTGCCCCACAAATGTAAGAGTTATTCAACTAATGGCCTAAGGTACACATTAATGTCGTTGCCCGGTTGCTTCGGGCCTTGGATGAGCACTGGCATCATAATGAACTTACGCTTCATGCACAACCAAGGAGGCAGGTTGTAGATACATAGAGTCATGGGCCAGGTGCTGTGACTGCAGCTCTGCTCCCCAAAAGGATTCATGCCATCCGTACTTAGACCAAACCATAAGTTCCTTGCGTCACCTGCAAAGTCTGGGAAGTCTCTCTCGATTTTTCTCCACTGTGACCCATCAGCATGGTGTCTCAACTTCCCATCTTTCTTACGGCCTTCTTTGTGCCATCGCAACAACCTGGCATGCTGTTTGTTTTTGAACATGCGTTTCAACCTTGGTATTATAGGAGCATACCACATAACCTTAGCAGGAACCCTCTTCCGGAGGGACTCTCCCTCAACATCACCAGGGTCATCTCGTCTGATTTTATACCGCAACGCATTGCATACCGGGCATTTATCTAAATTCTCATACTCCTTAGCGCGGTAGAGGATGCAGTCATTAATGCATACATGTATCTTTTGCACATCTAATCCTAGAGGAAAGAGAGTCTTCTTTGCTTCGTAGGTACTCTCGGGAAGTTCTTTATGGTTTGGAAACTTCGGCTTCATTATTTTCAGCATCTTTTCAAATGAGGAGTCAGTTAGACCACACTCTGCCTTCCATCGCAACAATTCCTGTGTGGTGCCGAGCTTTGTGCTGCCATCTTCACAATTTGGGTACAACAATTTCTTGTGATCTTCTAACATGCCCTCTAACTTCAACTTCTCATTTTCTGTTTCACAGTCTCGCTTTGCATCAGAAATGACCCTACCAAGTTCATCAGCTGGCTCATCTGATGCCCGTTCTTCACCTCCTTCCTCTCCATTGTCTTCCATTGCAGTATCACTATATTCAGGAAACATATGATGATAGTTGTTATCATCGTCTTCTTCTTCACCATCTTCCATCATAACCCCTCTTTCCCCGTGCTTGGTCCAGCAATTATAGTTGGGCACGAAACCTTTCATAATCAGGTGGCCGCGAATGATTTTCGAGAAAGAGTACTCCTTGTTGTTCCGACATTGAACACACGTCTTTTAGTACAGTTTCACTCATTTTGATTCGAACCTACGCACTAAAAAACATATAGATACATGTGTTTCTGAAAAATCTAAAACATCTTATAATTCGCAAGGGAGGAATTAATAGTTACCACCACGGATAAATTGGGGTAGAATTGACATATACTCCCTCTATCCCAATTAGGACGGATATATTTTTTGACCAAAGTCAAAACTTTTAAAGTTTTATTAACTATATAGAAAAAATATAAACATCTATGATACAAAATGCACGTAATGTAAAAATATATTTCATTAAGATTCTAACAATACTATTTTAATATTATAAATGTTGACATTTTTTCAACATAGTTAGTCAAATTTTGAAAAGTTTGACTTTAACTAAAAACTATATGCATCCTAATTTAGGATAAAGGGAGTATATATATGCTACAATTATATTTGCCACCATGTCTTAAGCAGGTAGTGTATCAACCCATGCACGAACGTACCGGTGGAAACATGAAGTAACAGTTTCAGATTGGAACACTTCTTCGCAAACTCACATGCATTTCTTGGTCCTAACGCATTAGACGCCAGTGCAATATCATACCTGTTCACGCACCAAAACAAAGAAGGAACGTCCGCATTAAAAAATCATATTCGATTTGGCGTAGCAGTTGCCCATCGAGATCAGTCTCTCGAAGAGCACTTATGCTCAGTTTAACATGATAAATAGTAAAGCTGGTGGTGCGATTCATCCCATGTTAGATGCGCAAAGGAATCTCATCTGTGATCCTGCTCGTGGCATGGTGGATTTCGAAGCATAGAAACGCGGTCGTCTTCAATAAAGAATCCCCCTCGGTGGCTTCACTAGTCGACACGATCAAAACCGAGGCTAGGGCATGGGCTGAGACTGGAGCGAGGGGGTTGCACCAGATACTCCCTTAGACTAGCCTTGTTAGCTTCTTGGGTTGAGTTGTATGATGCGGATGTTGATCCTCTCTAGGACTTGTAACATATAATTTTTATCTATCAATGCATCGAAATGCAAACCTTTTTGCGTTTTCGCGAAAAGATAAATAATAGTAAAGAATATTAAACGGTCTTAGCCAAGATCTTTTACCCACATAGATTAGAGTTTAGTCTCCGAATTGGCCCTCATTCGCAGTAGGTGTACAAGACCTTCATGTTCTTGTATTGTTCTATCCTTTTCCTTGTAATGAGGATGTGTGTATCCTAGTTATAGAGAGGCTAAGTGTGAACTCTTGTGGCTTGTATCTGTAACACCACGGTTCTGAAAAGACCGTGGCTTCTATGTGACATGCCAATCCCTGGATCGGTTTATTGGCCCACAATAGAATAAGATGAATAACATAGCAAAATATTCGTGTATCATAAATAACGAATATCCAGAGTACCATTATTACCATAAAAGCTTAGCTCAAGGCTAGCTCAAATTATTCAGGTAGCAACGTAAATAAAGCAAATCGTCCATTCTTTAAATTTCCCACAAGTGAACAAGTGCCGAGTGGAGTACCATGGCCTAAATCGATTACTCAGAATCGGAATATCCTGCAACATGAAACGTAGCAGCCCCGAAGGGTCAATACATGGAATGTATGGCAAGTAGAGCTATTAAAGGAGACAATAGTACTAACAACTACATGCATATTTGGCAGGTGGAGCTGTGGCTAGTTTGCATTTGCAAATACCTTTGTCCTACTTTCATAAACAGTTTTTTGATTATCTTTGAAAAGATCCCAATTAAGTTAACCCAATAACATTAAGGCAATTATGAAATTGGAATGAGCGAGAAACATGTCATGAAATCAATATCAAGCAACTCAGTCGTCCATAACCGGGGACACGGCTAATCGATTAGATTATACACCCTACAGGGGTTAGCACACTTTACCCATGTGACTTGGCCAGCCCAGCTCGTACCATCACTCTCATTTTGGGTGATGATAGGGAGAAGTCCAAAAAGAGACCGTTCGGGAAGTAGCTCCCCAATCCCGACGCGCACCGGTCCAACCTACCAAAATTCTACATCGCTGGATACGCGGGTTCGAGTTACCACAACCTACTAAGTCCAACCAACCGCCCATTTCATTATTGGCACATGGTTGTACACGTAAACTACAAAATAAAGAAGCCAATCATTTTCTCTTGATACCTGGGTGCCTTTCCGCAATGATACCACCAAAAATTATCAATCCCATCACACCCAGGAGATTCATTGATTAAGTTGTTTTAGTTTTCACAAACCAACACATTTAGAAACAACTTTCAGTGATGTAACCCAGCCCTCGTTCATCATAGCATGGCTAAGCACATCTACCAACGGTGGTTCATCTACAAGGAAAGCCCTACCACATAATAGGACATAGCATAGCGATAGTATTATCCTACACATGCATCTACAAAATACACGACAATGCAATGAAAATAGTAGGATAACATCATGAACAAAGTAGCATCTACTTGCCTTGGTTGTAGTGGTCGGAAGAACAATCCATACACGAACAAGCGTTGCACTCGTCACAATCTACACGATACAATTGCAATCATAAACAAACCATCCACAAGCATATGCAAACAAAGATGATGCAAGATGCATGCATGACAAGTGGATTGATGCTACAGCAGCATCACATAACCTTATTCAGTAAAGCTACTAAATGCATGCATGGAAAATATTTTTAGCGCAAGGAAAACTAGTATGCAATTTATAATGCTCAATAATAGAGCTAGAACCCAAATAATTCACTACTGTTAACATAATGTTTGTAAAATCTTGGAAACATTCTACTGTGTAGGCATTACTAAATAGGAACAGTACCAATTGGAATTTCTCCAAAAGGTTTTATATAAATCCCTGAGTAATTAAAATACTGCAGATAGCCATTGAATATATTCTGCAAAATTTATTATTGTAAGCCTAACTTTTTAATTCACTTTGAGATTCCCCTTGTTCTACTGTTCCAGGGACATATTATTTGCAATTTTTGGAGTTACAGATCTTTTTCTATGAATTAATTACTCTAAAAAGGCCATTAACTCATTTAATTAATCTGGACAAAATCTTGCTGTAAAAGTGTGAAACAAAGGTACAGCAAGATTCTACACGACTTACTGAATCTACACATATTTTATTTGGAATTTTTGGCCCAGTAGATTTAAAGATATGAATTTTGCAAGTTTATACAATTTTCTATCAATTAAATCTATTTAGGAATTACCCAGTCAGACTTTGACTTTGACTGGGCTGACGTGGCGCTGACGTGGCGGTTTGACCAGTCAGCGCCCGGGCTGACTAGTCCATGGTCCGATCTGGGTCGTCCATTGCAGATCGAGCGGCAGGGGTGGCCGGCGGCGGGGATGCTCACCTGAGTGGCGGCGGCAAGGGTCGGGCGGCGGCGGCGGCGTTCCCTGGCGGCGGCGAGGTGGTGCACGGCATCGGGGAAGTGGCGGCGAAGCTTCTCGGTGCGGGGGCAGCCTCGGGCGAGCACGGAGGCGACGGTGGCGAGAGGCCGAAGTGGTGGCGGCGTCGGTGGCGGGCGACGGCGGCGGCGCGGGCTCGCGGGGATGCTCCTGCGCGGAAGAGAAGAGAGGGGAGGTCAGTGGCGGCGGCGAGGCTCGCGGGGGCGCGCGGGAGAGAGAGAGAGAGGCGGCGGCGGCTCTTACCGCGAGCGGCGGCGACGACGTCAACTCCGGCGAGAAATTGCCGGAGATCGAGGGCGGGAGCGAGGCGAGGGTTTAGGGGGTCAAGTAGGGGGCGGCGAGGGCTTTAAGAGGAGGGTCGCGGCGTTGCACGCGGAGTCGAGGGCGTGGCCGGGTCGGCCTCGGCGTCCGTGCCCTGGCCGGCTCGGCTGACAGGCGGGCCCCAGCTGGCAGCCTCTGGCCGCGGGCGGGCGGCGCGTAGCTATCTGCCGCGCGGGCGGCGGCGGCTGCGGCGCGCGCGTGCGCTGGCTGGCGTGGCTGGGCCGGCTCGGCCCAGCAGGCTGGCTGGCTGCGCCGCTTCTCTTAATTTTTTGTTCTTTTCTTTTCCATTTTCTGTTTTAGTTTTTCCATCGTATCTTTTTCATACGAACTTCAAATTGAGTGATTTTTGTCTCTAAATTTTTGTAAAAACCAGAGGATCATTATAGGATCATTTGTATCAACACCACTAGTTTCCAAAAAGGGTGGAAATACAAACCTAGTATGATCCCTTGTAGGAGCATTTTAGCAATTCAAAATAGGGCTTTGAAAGTATTGTTTCGCCAAAATCTTTTCAAACTGAAATTTTGCATGGATGATCATGATGCAATGACATGAATGATATGCAGTACCAAATCTAAAATTTGGGATTTGACAAGACTAACCCCCTTAAGATTAATCTCGTCCCCGAGATTCGGCGCGACTAGCAAATAGGCGTGGGTAGTCCTCTCGGATGTCATCCTCACGCTCCCAAGTGGCTTCCTCTTCGGTGTGGTGGCTCCATTGCACCTTGCAAAACCTGATCGTCTTGGTACGGGTAATCCTCTCTGCTGTCTCGAGAATCTTGACTGGCTTCTCCTCATAGGTCAAGTCATTCTCAAGCTGAACCTCCTCTAGTGGCACAGTGTCTCTCAATGGTGTATCCATCATCTCCGGATGGCACTTCTTTAGCTGGGACACGCGGAACACATTGTGAACAGCAAACAGAGTCTCTGGCAACTCCAACTGGTAAGCAACTTCTCCTTTGCGTGCCAAGATCCGATATAGTCCAATAAACCGAGGTGCCAGCTTACCCTTGATTCCACGAAGTGGAGACACTCTGAGGTATGCTCTATCACCTATCTCATACACCACTTCCTTGCGCTTGGCGTCAGCGTAGCTCTTCTGCCTTGATTGTGCTACTTTCAGCCTGTCCCTAATCAAGGCGACCTTCTCCTCAGCATCCTTGATCAAATCAGACCCAAACAACTGACGTTCTCCTGCTCCATCCCATAGCAATGGTGTCCGACACCGTTTCCCATATAGCACATCGAACAGTGACATCTTGATGATGGTTTGATAGTTGTTGTTGTAGGAAAACTCAGCATACGGCAAATTCTCATCCCAACTAGAACCATGAACCAAAGCGCAAGCTCTCAGCATATCTTCCAAAATCTGATTCACCCTCTCGGTCCGTCCATCAGTCTGTGGGTGAAACGTTGTGCTAAACTCCAATCTAGTCCCCAATGACTCGTGCAGCTGGCGCCAAAAGTGTGAGGTAAATTGGGTGCCTCTATCAGATACAATACTCTTAGGAACTCCATGTAGGCACACAATCCTGTCCATATAAATCTTGGCCAACTTTGCACTCGTATAGGTCGTCTTCACCGGTATAAAGTGGGCTACCTTGGTCAAATGGTCGACCACTACCCAAATGGAGTCATAACCTGACCTGGTCCTAGGCAATCCTGTGATAAAATCCATCCCCACTCTATCCCATTTCCAATCCGGCACGGGCAATGGCTGTAGCAGCCCTGCTGTCTTCTGGTGTTCCGCCTTCACTCGGCTACATACATCACATAGGGCAATATGTTCAGCGATGTCTCCCTTCATGTTGTTCCACCAGAATCTGTCCTTTAGGTCCATATACATCTTCGTATTGCCAGGATGTATGGAATACGGCGATTCATGAGCTTCCTGCAGAATCAACTTCCTTATCTCCGGATCGTTGGGGACGCACAAACGATCTCCATACCACAAGGTTCCTTGCTCATCCTCGCGAAATTCTTTTGTTCGATCATCCTTCATCTTTTCCTTTACTTCATCAATCTCCTTGTCTCCTACTTGAGCCTTCCTGATTCTGTCCTATAGCGTTGGTTGGACTTCCATTGCTGCCAAATATCCTTCAGACACTACCTCTAGTCTAAGGTCCTTGAATTGCTTGCACAAATCCTCGGGTAATTCCCCAACAGTCAATCCATTGGCATAGACCTTCCGGCTCAGAGCATCTGCTACTACATTTTCCTTTCCTGGGTGGTACTGCAGATTCATATCATAATCCTTGATAAGTTCCAACCATCTCCTTTGCCTCATATTCAGTTCCTTCTGTGTAAATATGTACTTCAGGCTCTTGTGGTCGGTGTACACATCACAGTGTTTTCCCATTAAGTAGTGCCTCCATACTTTGAGCGCATGCACAACGGATGCTAATTCCAGGTCATGTGTGGGATAATTCCTCTCATGGTGTTTAAGTTGCCGCGAGGCATATGACACCACTCTCCCATCTTGCATCAGCACACTCCCAAGTCCCTGTCGAGAAGCATCACAGTACACTTGGAAATCCTTCTGAAGATCTGGTAAACACAGAACAGGTGCAGTCAGTAGTCGATGCTTCAGCTCCTGAAAGCTGGCTTCACACGCATCCGTCCATTCAAACTTCCTCTCCTTCTTCAGAAGTTCTGTCACCGGCTTAGCAATCTTGGAGAAGTTTTCCATGAACCTCCTGTAATATCCAGCAAGTCCCAAAAAGCTACGGATATCACCGACATTCTTGGGAGCTTCCCACTCAGTCACTGCAGTCACTTTGCTTGGATCAACAGCGACTCCTTCTCCTGACACCATGTGTCCAAGAAATCCAACAGTGTTAAGCCAGAATTCACACTTGCTGAATTTGACATAAAGCTTGTGTTCCCTCAGCTTCTCCATAATCAGTCGCAGATGTTTCTCATGCTCAACATCATCCTTGGAATATATCAGTACGTCATCAATGAACACCACCACGAACTTGTCCAAGTACTCCATAAATACCTTGTTCATCATGGTCATGAAATATGTCGGGGCATTCGTTAGTCCAAAAGACATAACTGTATACTCATATAAACCATACCTAGTAGTGAAAGAGGTTTTTGGTATGTCCTCCTCCCGGATCTTCAATTGGAAGTAGCCCGATCGCAGATCAATTTTGCTAAACACCTTTGCTCCTTCCAGTTGATCAAACAAATCATTTATGTTCGGCAGGGGGTATTTGTTCTTGATGGTCACCTCATTCAGCGAGCGATAGTCCACCACTAATCTCTTGCTGCTGTCTTTCTTCTCCACAAATAGAACAGGTGCACCCCATGACGACGAACTAGGCTAAATGAATCCCTTGTCCAACTGCTCCTTTAGCTGTTTCTTCAATTCCTTCAGCTCATCCACGTCCATCTTATATGGTCTCTTTGCTATAGGTCCTGTTCCCGGCATCAGATCGATGAGGAACTCCACTTCCCTATCGGGTGGCATCCCTGGCAGCTCTTCCGGAAACACGTCGGGGTAATCCTTAATCACAGGCACAGTATCCATGCTAACCCCCTTAAGAGAATTCAGCTTACACCTTCCCGGTCGCACAACCGACTTGAACGTAATTCTCTTACCATCCGGGGTTTTGAGCGAAACAGCTTGCTGTGCACAATCTATGTGTCCCCCATGCATAGACATCCAATCCATACCCAGAATTACATCTAAACCTTGTGATTCCAATACTACCAGATGTGCAATGAAATTGTGTGCTCCAATCCTCACAGTTAAGTCGCGACATCCCGCGCTAGCTATCATATCCCCTCCAGGTGAACTCACTCTAATAGACTCTTTCATAGACTCCGTAGGTAACTTATACTTATCCACAAATGCCCTTGATATGAATGAATGCGATGCACCAGTATCGAAAAGTATAAGTGCAGGGTGAGTGTTGATTGGAAACTTACCAATCACAAGGTCAGGCTCATCTGGGATCTCCTCCACATTCATGTGGTTCACTGTGGCCTTATGGTTGTTGGTTGGCTTCAGCACCTTCTTCTCCGGAAAGTTGTCTGCATAATGCCCCTTCTGACCACACTTGAAGCATGTCACCTCACTCAGATCCTTCTTCACAAAGCTGCGATCACGGTTGCGGTCATGTCCACTATGTCCTCCAGAGTGGTGGGTGTGTCCTCCCTTGTGGTTGTGGCGGTTGCTCTTATGGCTATCATGGCGATGTCCATCGCATCCATGGTTGTGGCGGTCATGGCTCCCATGGTCACTCCCTCCATGCTTGGAGCATCCATCATAAGAAGTGTGAGACTTGTGGTGAGAACCAGAGTGATGATTGCTGCTCTTTCTCTTGCGGTTTTCCACCTGCTTGTGCTTCCCTTCCAAGATCCTGGCCTTGTCCATAAGCTCCTGGAAAGTGGGACAATAAACCACCAGCAGCTGCACTGAAAGCTCATCACTGAGGCCATCCAGGAACCTTTCCCTCCTTTTTGCATCAGTGTCAACATCCTCAGGTGCATAACGAGACAGGTTGTTAAACTCTTCAATATACTCAACCACGGTGCGATTGGTTTGGCGCAAGTTGCGAAACACCTTCCTATTCAGGCTCAGAACTCCTAAAGACACGTGGTTGGTCCTGAAACCTTCCTCAAACATTGCCCAAGTCATAGTGTCCAGCGAGTGGGTGATCTGAAAAGTGTCCCACCAAGAAGCGACTGGTCCCTCCAGTAGGTGAGCGGCAAACCTCACCTTCTCAGCATCAGTGCACCCAACAGTTACCAGATCCTTGTTGACTGAACGCAACCAGTCGAGAGCAACCATTGGTTCCGTTGCAGTAGAGAACTTAGCTAGCCTTAGCCTCAGAAACCTGGTGAGAGCATCTCCCTGTGGCTGGTTGTTCCCATTATTGTTGTTGTTCTGAGCTTCCATGAACTGGGTCATAACTTGGGTCAGCTGTGCCTGAGCTGCCATGAGCTGCTCCAACTCAGTGGGTTGACGGCGGGAAGGCATCTGCGGTTCAGCACAGGTAGGCTTAGAAAGAATCAACTACGAAAACATGATTCTACCCATGCATTATGATCAAACAACAACAAACAATAGCAGACAATCTCAAGCAAGCGGCACATCAACAAACAAGTGATCCAGCAACATCCCAGGGGTTATTCTAGAAGTATATATCTACTGAAATAGTTTTTAGAAGAGTTGGCAATGGTTATCTAAACAGTTGATCAACAAAGCATTAAAAACAGCAATCTGCCAGAACAGTCCAGCAGTGTTCACGAATATTTCTACCTGACTTAATCTCGTCAGGAATTTTAGCTGATTTTTGTGCATACAATACAGAGAGTTTCGCACCAGCCCTATTGTTTTTAGATTTTTCTCAGATACCAGTAAAATATGAAAACTCGTACGGTACTGCTCTATCAGCAGAAAACTGCAACAGGAATAACTCAGATATTAACCAAACTTACCATAACTCTTCCATAAAATTCGCACAAATAATCCTGGGATATTGGAGTACACAAATAAGCAACTAAACACCCTTAAACTAACAGTAATTAAGTTTTACATCGATCGAGACTAAATCCTAACGATTCTACCTAACGAGGACTATTTGGTGGACTTCTATCTACTTCTTGAAGAGGTTGCGGTAGGTCCTTGCACTCATGCGTTGGCGCTTCTGTCCACGAACCAACCATGGCGGCGGAGTGTACACCTCTCCTGAGTCATCACTTGAAATCTCAAACTCCACCTCTTCTAGATCCTCCTCTTCTTCTTCACTCTCTGCTGCAACTGCAACAACTTCATCTCCTCCACCATTATCGTCTCCATCATCATCATCCTCGTCCTCATCATCATCATTGTTCCCACTGTCATCATCATCATCATTGTTGCCACCATCTCCATTGTCATCATCAGAGGGTGGATTAAGCTGTGCTTGGAGAGCGGCAATCTGGGCTGCCATATCTTCAATAGTTTGATCCCTTTCCTGGACGGTCCCTTGCAACTGTTGTATGGTATGGGTGTTACCCTGCACAGTCCCATTAAGCTGAGCTATGGTTGCATCCCTGCCTATCAGGGCATTCTCCAGAACTCCCATAGCTTCATGCAAGGTGTCTATCTCCTGTCCTTGGACCACCATACCATTGCTGGCAAAATCTGCAATCTCCTTTACCATCATTACTTTCTCAGCTAGAGCTCCATTCTCCCTTTCCATGTCCTCTATGTGCCTCCGACGGGACGGCATGTTGTTCCTATCGCCCGGGGTAACCACAATGTTCCCATCTTCATCACGCCTCCCATAATCACAGTAGGATGAGTCTGCTGGCAGTAGGTGTCGGACAAGATGGCACTGACGAGACAGGGCTTCATGCATGGCCAAGTTTATTCCAAGTCCCCAGTTGCAGTATGTCTTGGTGTAGATCAGATGCACAGGGTTTGGCAAGGCGGCATCCCTGAAGATGAAGGTGGTGATCTCCCATGCATCCTCGCCATATCCATAGGTGTACAGCCTTCTTCCCTTGGACATGGGTAGTGGCAATCCCAACGACTGCGAGAGCTGTGCTAACTGTCTTGCAAAGGGCCTTGGTGACTCCATGGTTGCATACTTAGTCCTGACTTCTCCCATCTATCAATTAGAAGAGGAAAGTGTGAGAATAGCATATGGTAAGAATTTACGAGAGTGAAAGGCATAAGATGAAAGACATAGTTAATATAAGCTTTAATAATTCTACGGCTTCCTAATCCAAACCTAGGTCACGATCCTACAATCGACACACGGGCTCTGATACCATCTTGTAACACCACGGTTCTGAAAATACCGTGGCTTCTATGTGACATGCCAATCCCTGGATCGGTTCATTGGCCCACAATAGAATAAGATGAATAACATAGAAAAATATCCGTGTATCATAAATAACGAAGATCCAGAGTACCATTATTACAATAAAAGCTTAGCTCAAGGCTAGCTCAAATTATTCAGGTAGCAACGTAAATAAAGCAAATCCTCCATTCTTCAAATTGCCCACAAGTGAACAAGTGCCGAGTGGAGTACCGTGGCCTAAATCGATTACTTAGAATCGGAATATCCTGCAACATGAAACGTAGCAGCCCCGAAGGGTCAATACATGGAATGTATGATAAGTAGAGCTATTAAAGGAGACAATAGTACTAACAAATACATGCATATTTGGCAGATAGAGCTGTGGCTAGATTGCATTTGCAAATACCTTTGTCCTACTTTTATAAACAGTTTTTGATTTTCTTTGAAAAGATCCCAATTAAGTTAACCCAACAACATTAAGGCAATTATGAAATTGGAATGAGCGAGAAACATGTCATGGAATCAATATCAAGCAACTCAGTCGTCCATAACCGGGGACACGGCTAATCGATTAGATTATACACCCTGCAAGGGTTAGTACACTTTACCCATGTGACTTGGCCATCCCAGCTCGTACCATCACTCTCATTTTGGGTGATGATAGGGAGAAGTCCAAGAAGAGACCGTTCGGTAAGTAGCTCCCCAATCCCGACGCGTACCGGTCCAACCTACCAACATTCTACATCTCTGGATACGCGGGTTCGAGTTACCACAACCTACTAAGTCCAACCAACCGCCCATTTCATTATTGGCACATGGTTGTACACGTAAGCTACAAAATAAAGAAGCCAATCATTTTCTCTTGATACCTGGGTGCCTTTCCGCAATGATACCACCAAAAATTATCAATCCCATCACACCCAAGAGATTCATTGATTAAGTTGTTTTAGTTTTCACAAACCAACACATTTAGAAACAACTTTCAGTGATGTAACCCAGCCCTCGTTCATCATAGCATGGCTAAGCACATCTACCAACGCTGGTTCATCTACAAGGAAAGCCCTACCACATAATAGGACATAGCATAGCGATAGTATTATTCTACACATGCATCTACAAAATACAAGACAATGGAATGAAAATAGTAGGATAACATCATGAACAAAGTAGCATCTACTTTACTTGGTTGTAGCGGTCGGAAGAACAATCCACACACGAGCAAGCGTTGCACTCGTCACAATCTACACGATACAATTGCAATCATAAACAAACCATCCACAAGCATATGCAAACAAAGATGATGCAAGATGCATGCATGACAAGTGGATTGATGCTACAGCAGCATCACATAACATTATTCAGTAAAGCTACTGAATGCATGCATGGAAAATAGTTTTAGCGCAAGGAAAACTAGTATGCAATTTATAATGCTAAATAATAGAGCTAGAACCCAAATAATTCACTACTGTTAACATACTGTTTGTAAAATCTTGGAAAACTTCTACTGTGTAGGCATTACTAAATAGGAACAGTACCAATTGGAATTTCTCCAAAAGGATTTATATAACTCCCTGAGTAATTAAAATACTGCAGATAGCCATTAAATAGATTCTGCAAAATTTATTACTGTCAGCCTAACTTTTTAATTCACTTTGAGATTCCCCTTGTTCTACTGATTCCAGGGACATATTATTTGCAATTTTTAGAGTTACAGATCTTTTTCTACGAATTAATTACTCTAAAAAGGCCATTAACTCATTTAATTAATCTAGACAAAATCTTGTTGTAAAAGTGTGAAACAAAGGTACAGCATGATTCTACACGACTTACTGAATCTACACATATTTTATTTGCAATTTTTGGCCCAGTAGATTTAAAGATATGAATTTTGCAAGTTTATACAATTTTCTGTCAATTAAATCTATTTAGGAATTACCCAGTCAGACTTTGACTTTGACTGGGCTGACGTGGCGCTGACGTGGCGGTTTGACCAGTCAGCGCCCGGGCTGACTAGTCCACGGTCCGATCTGGGCCGTCCATTGCAGATCGAGCGGCAGGGGTGGCCGGCGGCGGGGATGCTCACCTGAGCGGCGGCGGCGAGGGTCGGGCGGCGGCGTCGGCGTTCCCTAGCGGCGGCGAGGTGGTGCACGGCATCGGGGAAGTGGCGGCAAAGCTTCTCGGTGCGGGGACGGCCTCGGGCGAGCACGGAGGCGACGGTGGCGAGCGGCCGAAGTGGTGGCGGCGTCGGTGGCGGGTGACGGCGGCGGCGCGGGCTCGCGGGGATGCTCCTGCGCGGAAGAGAAGAGAGGGGGGTCAGTCGCGGCGGCGAGGCTCGCGGGGGCGCGCGGGAGAGAGAGAGGCGGCGGCGACAGCTCTTACCGCGAGCGGCGGTGGCGGCGACGTCAACTCCGGCGAGAAATTGCCGGAGATCAAGGGCAAGAGCGAGGCGAGGGTTTAGGGGGTCGGGTAGGGGGCGGCGAGGGCTTTAAGAGGAGGGTCCCGGCGTCGCACGCGGAGTCGAGGGCGTGGCCGGGTCGGCCTCGGCGTCCGTGCCCTGGCCGGCTCGGCTGACAGGCGGGCCCCAGCTGGCAGCCTCTGGCCGCGGGCGGGTGGCGCGTAGCTGTCTGCCGCGCGGGCGGCGGCGGTTGCGGCGCGCGCGTGCGCTGGCTGGCGTGGCTGGGCCGGCTCGGCCCAGCAGGCTGGCTGGCTGCGCCGCTTCTCTTAATTTTTTGTTCTTTTCTTTTCCATTTTCTGTTTTAGTTTTTTCATCGTATCTTTTTCATACGAACTTCAAATTGAGTGATTTTTGTCTCTAAATTTTTGTAAAAACCAGAGGATCATTATAGGATCATTTGTATCAACACCACTAGTTTCCAAAAAGGGTGGAAATACAAACCTAGTATGATGTCTTGTAGGAGCATTTTAGCAATTCAAAATAGGGCTTTGAAAGTATTGTTTCGCCAGAATCTTTTCAAACTGAAATTTTCCTTGGATGATCATGATGCAATGACATGAATGATATGCAGTACCAAATCTAAAATTTGGGATGTGACAGTATCACTTCAACGCGATCTCTTATTTCGATAAAGGGCGATTTTGTTACTTACACCCGGTTTCTGCATAGTTAAGATGCACACAACCGGTATGCTCTTCTTATGGTCGCCGCTACACCGTGTAGAGTTTCATCACCCCTTCACGGAGGTGTGTACACTGCTGGAGGATACATGGAAGTATTTATTTACCCAACGTGGATGGCAACATAATCTTTTGATCAGCCTTCAACACGACCTCTAGAGATTAATTAGGCGCCCTTTATCAAGTAAGTAGATTTCTTAAATGTTTGATCATAGGTGGTATGTGGCAGAAGAGCATTGAGTTTATAGACGGTTTAGGTACAGACTTCTGGCGTGACGTTTGATAAGCGATGGTTCTTCCATGTGCTTCGTTGTTACAAATGGAACTTATGACGTCTATGGTCTTCGAGTTTCATAAAGAAAGGGGTCGGTTTAATAGATGTTTAGAAATATTATTATTGTGCATATTTCCACATGTATATGTTTTACTACGTTGGAATATACACACGCGATTTAAATTCATTTTACGAGTGCATAAAAATCTCACCAAAGCTCTAGCGAGCCATTTAGTTTGGAAATTTTGAAAATCATATTTTTAAGTTAAAAATTTGAAAAAAAGTTGCATATAATAAATGATACCTCTTACAAGCATGCAAAATATCGAGGCAAAATTATTGATATTCAGAGTTGTAAAATATGACCAAATTCGAGTAATTTTATAAATTTGTAAATTCGCTGTTCATTATACACTTAGATCCACAAATTTTCATTTTGCGATTAAGAGTCTACGTGCTCGCTTATATTGAATTTTTTCGGAACCTTTTGAAACATTTAGATATGATATGTTATTTTTTTTAAATACAAACCTGCAATGAACCATTCCTTCGTTTATAGATGTAGTACAGTACCTTTCATAAAAGCTAGTTGTTGCAGCCCCATTGATGATAATATCGATCTCTTTAGACAGCGCATCTGCTTGGGATATATCAAGACCAAAGTCGTCATGAATGATATCACCTGCAAGAGCAACTACTTTTTCTTGGATGAAACTTTGGAATCCATGAAGACCATATTTTTCTCGTAGGATATTAAACAGATCCATCCCTATGACCTGCATGCTCGGAAGATAAAATAAATTATACACGTACGCATTGTTGGATATCTGAAGGAAGGAGAAAATTGCTTTACTCATTGGCAAACATAACAGAGAGGAACATCGGTGGAAGATGATGCTTTAGATTGATAACATAAGGAACGTGCGTACCTCAGAGAAGACACGGTGCTCCGCGGACGCAGCGTCGGGTGCCCGGACCAGCAGGTAGAGCTTCTTCACAGCTGGCTGAACCCTTAGTATTTTCTCTACCAGCACTGCGTGTACATGTGGGAGGGAATATGTAGTTAATATGTATTCCCTCCGTTTCAAAATAAATAAGATGTTTTAGGTTTATGAAAAAAAATCTAGACTTTTTTTAGTGTGTAGATTCACTCCAAACCTAAGTGGACCTATATACTAAAAGTAGTCTAGATACATCTGCTTCCCATTGCTAAAACATCTTATATTTTAAAACGGAGGGAGTAAAATTTGATATCCAAGACAAAAAGGGCTTTGTGTGATATATGTACATTTCCCGAGGAAGCCAGTTGAGCCGGTGATGAGGATGCTCTTGTCTCTGAAACACCCAGCTACAGCACTTGCGTCCATCGGGAACTAGACTAGCTATCAAGTGTTTGCATTTGGTAGCTGGGCCGTTTGGTCGATGGCTTTATTTATAAGATCGAGAGGCTAGGTACCTTTTAACAGATTTTTGGCGGGCAGACCAAAACTTTTTTAGTTTGGTTGTCAGCTCCGATCATTATTGTTCGAGTAAATGCAACCTTGCAACACAATGACATTATTAAAAGTAAACTTTTTAGTAACCGGCTATTCAGTACAGCTCTAATCTTTATTGATCAAATAAATGCAACCTCCCAATCAATGAGAGCGCTTGTTTAGGCGCCATATCACTGATTATCGTTTAGTTCACTTTACCCATGTCATTAATTATGTCCATCCGCAGGAACATAATCCATGTTTTCACTTCTCTTTTGGTGTTTTCATATCTCCCAACAATAAAAACTATTCAGATACCGTCAAATAATGTTTCCGGAAGATGGTATCTCCGATGTTAACAAATAGCGTAACCACAGACGTTCAATGTAAAATCAGTTTCAGATTTGATTTATTTCGTTGTGCAGGGTATAGGTTATCACGGGAAAACCGTGAGACAGACTTGAGTGACCCCATTTGTCTCCTATGGCTCTCGGAATTAATAAACTCATGTCCACTTTAGCACAATTCACAATCTGTTTATTTTCCTTCCATTGTACCGTAAATTGTAAAAGGCCTAACAGAAGTGGCAAGAGTGACCCCATTTTCCTTCCACTTTAGCACAATTCACAAGAGTAGATGTGGCAAGAGATCGACCTTCCATTGTAAAAGGCCTTAGGCATACTTCCGACAAAGAGATCGTACCATAAACTGATTTTGATATCTAACTAACAGAAGTCACTAGTAGAAAAAGAGGCTTCGGTTCGATCTAGAGTCTTACACTAGTCCTAATTTATTACGGGCTGGGACTATTATAAGCACTAGTCCCGGTTCGTACCATTTTCAGTGGCCAGGAGTCCGAGAAAACTCTAATTCCGGGTCATTCCGGACCTTTAGTCCCGGGCCGTGATACGGCCCGGGACTAATTAAAGGTGTGCAGGCGCGGGCCGTGATACGGTCCTGGACTAAAGGGGTGCGAACGCGGGCAACTTAAAATTGCTATAACTTTTGCCCACGATGTCGAAAAAAATGTACAGCCTAACAAAATGTGTGGAAAAAAATTTTGAGTTTGATTTTAACACCTTTATTTGGATTACTCACATTTTTAGATTTTTAAAATTATAAATAATGGATTCCTCACATTTTTCTGATTCTTTTATGTTTTTAAAATTTGAAAAGGGAAAAAAGTTATTTAATTTTTTTAATTATTTAGCAATTTTTTATTCCATATTTTGATTCCTCACATTTTTCTGATAATAATGAATATATTATTTGTCGAATTTCGATTTACAGATTTAAATATATTATTTATGCCATATTAAATGAATAATGGCAAAAAATGAATAAAATATTATTTTATTTAGTTTTTTACTTTCATTATATTAAAATATTATTATTACTTATGTATTGTTGTTTACTAAAATAGTTGTTTGTAGTTTCAATAAATAAAGATGTATGGCATATTGATATGGGCTAATAGGATTGATATGATAGTGTTGACAACAAGGTACAAAGGGCTTAGCGCAAGGACATCCGGATGGAACAGAGAAGTTAAGCGTGCTGAGGGTGGAGTAGTGCTAGGATGGGTGACTGAATGAGAAGTTTGATCACAAGTGTGATTTAACCTAAGATTAAATATACTTAGTGATAAAAATGTTCCAAGTGAGAGGATTACGAGTCAAACAATTTAAAAGTTCAAGAAAAAATTCAAAAAAATCAAAAAAAAATTGCAAAAAAAAACTTTAGTCCAGGACCGTATTACGACCCGGGACTAAAGGTCATTCACCCCCCCGCAGCAAAAAACGGCCATGCGGTGGCCCTCTAGTCCCGGGTTGTAACAAACCGGGACTAGAAATAGGGGCCTTTAGTCCCGATTTTGCAGTTCCGGTTGCAAAACCGGGACTAAAGACCCTTACAAATCGGGACTATATGCCCTTTTTCCACTAGTTAGTGGCATCTAAATAAAGGTCCTTGATTGTTAGGCACACATGCTAGGTAGGTTGTTATACTCCTAGCATGCCTGTGGTCTAATAAATAGTTTTTAACTTACTGATGGTAGTAGGATGATCAGCGATCACAGCTTGGACACTTGAAGCTATGGACAGCGATGTGATTGTTAGAGTTAGTATCGTAGACAGCATCGTATGTGTAAACCGATTCCAAACCTTGTACACCGAATCCAAACATTGTACATACGCCCGGTGACACAAAGCACCCATATATATTACACGATCGATGGGGCTCGGGTGTATCCGAGTAGACCCTACTATTCTACCTGATCGCTAGTTTTCATATGGTATCAGGCCAGATCTTCTGCCAGATAAATCGCTGATTCCATCCCCAAACTTGTCGCTCTGCCTCGCCCCTCTCACAACAACCGATGGCGACCACATCGTCCCCGCCGGTGATCAATCTCGGGGCGCCGCAGACCGACAAACTCACAAGGAAAAATTATCCCGGGTGGTGTGCGCAGCTCCTGCCACCAATTCAAGGCGCTCACCCCTTTGGATTGCTTGATGGGACTGATGCCGCTCCCCGGAGACTCTGGTTGTTCAACCAGCCGACAAAGCTACAGATTTGGCCGAGAAGATGACACCAAATCCTGCCGATGACAATTGGATTTCCAGGGACCAGATCATCCTCGGCTATCTACTCGAAGCCCTCTCTCCTGAGGTTCTTCCTCACATTCATAGGATCGAGCATGCCGCCGGCGTCTGGAAGACGATCGAGGACATGTTCGCCTCTCAGATTGAAGCAAAGATCACGAATCTACATATTGCTCTTGTGAACACCAAGAAAAGACATCTCTCTACCGCAGCTTTCCTCACACAGATGCAGCATATCGTTGATGAGCACACCATTCCACTCCCCACCTCTCATTGATCGTCCCCACTTCTTCCATTCGATTATAGCACACCATTCCAGCACACCATTCGATTTCAGCACACCATTCCACTCCCCACCTCTCATTGATCGTCCCCACTTCTTCCCGAATAAAGGCGAGCGCAGCATCGCCGGAATTTCGTCGGATCTTGCCGCTGCTAGAGGAGAAGGGCATCGTCGATTGGAGCAGCCCCAGGAGGAGCCACCGGTACCAGGAGGATCGCCGTCGTCGACTTCATTGTTCGCCCCCATCTCCAACCATCGCCTGAGCCCCGGTGAGCCGCCAAAGACCCCCACTGACCGCGCTAGGGTTCGTGCTCGTCGCGTTCTGTTCATACGTGGACGATGACCCTCAGCCGTTGATCTTACATCTAATCCTACGGCCGTAGTTAGCCTGTACCCCTTCACACCCCCTGTCTCACTGACTGGTGGGGACAACCACTTAAACCGCCCGCGCGCGCTGTGCGTAGTGGGCCGGCCCAGTTAGATTCCCATGTGACCCAGTTCTTTTGAATTTAGGTTTATCTATTTAAATTCAAATCTAGTTCTGGCAGTAGATTAAAAATTCAATTCAGAGAGTTTCACTGAACCAAATTGCATGAAACCAATTTTGTTAGAAAGGTGTGGAAATTCTTAATCCAAGCCCGTTGGATTCAAACATTTCTGCATTCAAACATTTCTGCATTCAAACAATTTTCAAAATTCAACCATAAAGGCTTTTGAGTTGATTCCTACTCTCAAAAATCACATTTGATAAGATCTTTCTGAATATATAAAAATACCTAGTAATAAAAGAATGCCCCATAGGAATTTCTAGTCACTTTACTTAATTAAAATAAAAGGCTAAACCTTATTAAATTGTGACACCACTTTAAATCACATTCTCAAGTACTGAAATATGTGGTGATGACATGTGTCAATATGATCCCATGTTTTAGTTGGAGAATATTAAATCTTAAGTAGTTTTTCAATGAGTAGAAATTAATTTTATAAAAGAAAATAAATGAAACTAATATCTTAATCTTTGTGATGATTGTGATGATGTTAGATCATCTAGTGAAAAACCTGGTGCGATAAATAGAAGTAGTTAAGTATTGTTTGGTGATTGTGTACCTCGTATTTATTTATAGACACTAGTACCGACCAAGGATACAAAGAGGAAGGAGATTACTATGAGGAAGAAGCCGAGGAGAACTTCAACCACTGCACTGCACAAGGAAAGCTTCACAAAACAAGTGACTTTGTAAGTTACCACTTGCATGACAACTATGCAAACTAGATGCCTTAGGCATATGTGATTATACCCCTTTGATTATACCAAATCCCATTTTTACTTGCAAGCTTATTTATTTTATTTCTTTATCAAAGCTCTTTATTACTTTTACTTAGTGACTAGTGAAGTGTTGGAAAGATATTAAAGGTAGCATAAAGAGCATAAAACTTGGCCTAAGTTAGATAGATCTTGATGTCATCCTAAGGCATGATATTAAACTTAGATAAATCACACTTGATTATCACCCCTCATTAGTGTTTACCCCCAACTTTAGTGGCTAGCGCTAAGCATAAAACTTGATAACTTTAGATAGGAATACTTGGTGAAAATGGTTATGAAATTCTTAGAATGATGAGTTATTCTAATAAGATGTTTTGACATGTGTTCTTGAATACCAGATGATTTTGATGATGGAAATGTTGAGGCATGAGCCTTAGCCCTTTTTTAAAACTGATGGTTGTCTCGATGCAATACCATTCCAATTTTACCGTACAACCACAATACCCAAAATTGGGTAGGGCTTGACTGGAAGTTTATATACCATAGTATGGGTTCCCTTGCGGTCGAGGTTTGAGATGAGGCTACCTCGTGAAGATTGACCACATGTGCAGTTCCCAAGATGACAGATGGTCATGGTTGGGAGGCCAAACTCATAGGAGAGGTGCCTATACTAGGGTGTGTAATTGAAAGGTTAGGATTGATTATCCGCATACTGAGTATGGTGAATTCAGGATTGTTCCTGACGGATGTATCGAATATTGTGGTGAAAGTGTACCACCTCTATAGAGTGTCAAACTATTCGAATAGCCACGTCCGCGGTTATGGACAGTTGGAGTGGCCATACTGTTCCGTCGTCAGATGTTTTCAAAATAACTTGTGAAATGAATCATGACTTTGACTTGACCACAACAGGGTTGTGATATGAAACTCAAGTTCCCACTTAGGTATTATAAAACCTTAAACTAGTTTTCTTTGCTTCTAAACTCAGTTAGAGATAAATATGGCTTTTTGCAAAACAACCTAGAGCTTAGGATTCCTACTCAAACCACCTTACTTGTTAGTGATAGTTTGCGAGTACTTAAAGAGTACTCATGGCTTTGTCTGTAACATCCTAGGATTAGCACCTAGAATTATAGAGGACACAGTTGTGTGCATTGCATTCATGCATCAGAAAATCCGAGGAAATTTCACGCAAAATAAAAGAAGCTATAGAGGGATCGAGATCTCTCTTGTTCTGATGGAAACATCAGGACATGTGCGATGGATTTCGATATGACCTCTATTGTACTTTTGTGTTTTAGGGGAAGGCAATTCAAATTTGAATATTTAATAGATAGATTTGAATACTATAAGAATTTGAAATAGATTAATAAATGGAAATTTAATAAGAGTACTACATTATCTTTACAAAGATATACTTGCAAGTATACTATTACAATCAAGAGATAATTCTTAAGAAAGAAATTTTACAAATATGAAAAGAATTACAACATTTAATAATTAATCAATATAAGAATCAAGTAAAAATAAAGAGAACTAGAAAGGAATAATTGTATTCCAGTAATACAAATATTACATTGTTTCACAAATGTTTAGGTAATAAGAAAGTCTACAACAAATAAATAAATAATTTTATTATATTATATTAGATATATAATACTACATTGAATTTACATTTAACAAACAGAAAATAAATTACAAATGAGTACGAATAAAACCTAAACTAGTTTCTAAGTTGTCTCCTTATCCTCTGAAGTCTTGTTCCCTGCAATCACAGACAAAAAATAAAAGAAAAGGAAAACAGGGGGTTATGGGGGTTATGGTACTCTCAGGTTTAGCAATGTAATGCATTGCTTTGCCTCATCATTGAGTAGTATTAATTAAAGAGGGGCCAATTTGAAATCTGTTCTTATCTAGGATTTTTGCCTCAGGCTTATGCATCATAGGCAGGGGCAAGTTTCACCAAATTAGTAAAGATAAAAGTCAAAACAGTAATACCCAACAAAAGATCTATCTTCACTTGATCTTATCCACAAGTCACAGCAAACAAGCTAGGATCTTAGTCATTGCATGCAGGTGTGCTGTCAAACACAGGAGCACATCAGGGGAATATAAGAAGGAACCAACCATGGCAGTTCCCTGCTGCTAGCTACTCCTTCCACTCAGTTCATTTCTTAGCACTCGAACTCCCAAGATTTACACATAAACAACCACAACCAATATTAGATTATCACTGATCTGTCCAGCTTCATCAACAAGAACAAAAAATCCTTCCACCAAACCATCACACCTTATCTCTGGTTGCTCCCAGGAGCCATCCTAGAGCTAGGACAAGGGGAAATCAAGGCCAGGCTGTAGCTCCAGGAAAAGAAGCCATACTACAGCAGTAGGAGATGGATAGTGGAAAGAGGAGGAAGGGGAGGCCAGTTGTACAAAGACAAGAATAATATCTAGCAGATTGGACATAAACCAATCAAGATCCATCATAGGGGCAAGACAACAATACCAGATGGAGTAGTTACACATTAGTAGATCTTAGAGTTAACAACAAGTAGATTAAGAAGCCAAGATACAGTGCACGATCTACATCAAGTAGCAAGGTACAACAAAGTATCACCGGATCATGTAGCATCTATTCTTAGTAGCCTGCATCACTCGGATCATGGGTAGATAAGGGGAACAACATCCAAAATAAATAATTACATCTACCCTTCAACTAGATCTAGTCCAGGAGGATGAAGAGTAATTTTTCTCTAAGTCTTGCATAGAGTTGCTATGCAAGGCTCATCATAGAGACAGAAAGCCACAAAGTAGTATCTGTTCTTAATTGCATTCTGGCCTTAGCCTTTGCATCATTGGCAGGGGCAAAGGCATCAAATCATATACACCATGGTCATACTGCTATGCACACTCCAAAGTGAGGCACTACAGTAGTAAGATCACAACAATAGGAGCCACCAAAATTAATTGCACAATTCAAAGCTTATTAAGCAAACCACTAGGGCAATGAACCACATCATTTGACCAACAGGTCAATAGAGTATTTGCAAGCCAAATAAAGCCATTATACAAATTATCCTTCATCAGCTAGCCTCAAGTTATTCAAGCAAATGATTATATAATTTTCCTAGACAAGTAGTCTAGGAATCATCTATAAGGCAATCTTATCTGTCCTTATCAAATTTAAGCCTCAGACCATGCATCATTGGCATTTAAATTGTAAATCTCGGCCAGTCAATCGAAATTGCATATCAAGTTATCTAAATGTGTCACTTAAACAAAAGTTTAGTATACCATGGGATGGAATGCCAACTATTTAAGCCGCATCATTAAATTTATTGTTCACAAAGTGGGTAACCACTTAGAATCATTTTTCTAGCTAAATAGCTAGAAATCATAGTTTATCTAGCAATTGAACTCCTATCACATGTTATAAATCATACCTTAAATCACCACTGTGTTCACTCCCAGTGGGAGGCATCACAGTAGCAACCCTAAAGGCTATAAAACTTACTGTACTGTTGACAACTGTAAGAGGATTGCTAAGTAAGGTCATAATAGGATACATGAGCAACAATATAAGCAAACAACACCACATTCAGTAAAAGGCATACAAACATCAAACCATACAGCAAGCAAAGGATAATCACATGATATACATCAGTAGGGTGTTGGAGTAATGATTTGATTTGGATTGGGAGAAGATTTGGAGGATAGGAAAAAAGGATCCTTTTTGATTTAGAGTCTAGGAATTACCTAAGAGAGGGTTTTTGGGCCAAGGGCTTGGTCTGTATGATACCATTGTTATAAAAATGATACCATCAGATAGGTATTGACAAAATGAATCCAACAAAAGTGGTTTCACTATTTTATCAATTACCATTGATTTATAATGATTTTTATAGTGAATAAATCTCTAGTTTTAGGAAATAATTCACAAGACATCATCTCTAGCTCCAAAAATTATTTATTTTGGTGATTAGGTAGTATTTACTGGACTGATTCAAGCGGTGTTGGAATCACCCCAAAATAATTACCAGAATGCCCTTTAGAAATTCCCAAGACAGTATTGGCTGGGATTTGTCTTTTTCATCATATTTAATCTAAAGACGATTTTTATGTGATTCCAAGGATCCTTGTTAGGTACCTGAAAAAACTTTCTGTAGAAATTGGAATCACAGTTTACAGAACTAATTTGGTGATTTAAATAGTGAATAAACTATGCACAAAATTTTTTAATTCACCATAATTCAATAAAAGCTTGATAAATGCTGGGCTCCTGGTTTTTGGAACTTATTGGTATAGAGGTTTACTGGGATTTGGAATTAGGTCAAAAACTCGTTTGGTTTGACCTAGGGAAATTAATAAGGGCATAAATCTACAGTTTTTATTATTTTTACTAAGGGCATTTTTTGGAGCAAGTTAGAATAAGATTAATGTGGTAAGGAAGGTAAATGTGATACCTTTCAGAACCACTTGGATTCATGCCATTTGGATTTGTAAAACTCACAGAAACAATTTCTTAATGAAAAGAGTACACTTAGGTATTATATTTATTACACTTAATCTAAGTAATAAATGGATCAACTAAAGATGCTGCATGTTAGGGAAAATATTTGGGTACATAGAGAAATTTCGATCTGGTACTAATTATCCATTTTCAATTTTTTTTAACTAAACTACATCTCTAGTAGATCTTGAAAATTTATTTAGGGTTAAAAAGGGATGGGCTAGCGTCGCTGGGCCAGCCCAGCTGCGACTAGCGCGTGCGGGCGGCGTGCAACTAGCAGCGGCCCAGTGGAGCCTGAGGCCCAGAGGCTTGGGGAGCGAAGGGGTAAGGAGGCCCCCTGGAGGTTCGATCTCTCCCAAATCGACGACTGGGGGTCGTCTTCCACCCTAGGAGAAGCACATGGGGAAGGAACCCTAGGGGGTCAGCGGCGACGTAGGGGGAGCTCACCGGTCGACGATGAGGCGTCGGGGAGGAGGGGAAACGAAGCTGCACGCGCCGCCGAGCTCGGTGATGGGCGGCAGAGGTAGATTTGGCGACCGGAGACGTTCCTCGCGACCTCGCCTGTGAGATGCTCTTGGTGGCTCGCCAGAGTACCTCCCAGGGGCGCATGCAAATCAAAAGAAGGGGAGGGTTAGTTGCGTCTGGAGCATGGGGGTCACGCTAGTACAAAAATGAGGTAAGGAGATGCAGTAGGGAGGGCACACGGCCTCCTCCTACCTTGCAGCAGTTCGAGCTCGAAGCTCTCTGTCCAGGGCAAAGGAGAGTAGAGGGGAGGGTTGGAGCTTCGAGTGAGATAGGTGGGAGCGAGTAGATGAGAATGAGGGGCAGGGATAGGTGCTGGAGAGGCTTTGGCCCTCTTATACCAAGGTAGAGTGGTTCATGGTGGGCTTGGACCATGGAGTGGGTAGGGCTAGTCCAGGGCTTGTTCATTGGTTGCCAGGGGCGGTGCAGAGGGTGTGTGTGTGGCCTGGAAGGGCAGAGGGGTGGTTGCAGGGCTGGAGGGTGGAGATTTTCACTAGCCAAGTCTTGTGTGGCTACCCTCTGTCCCTCTCTTCTTCTCCAAAAGCTAGAGGACAGAAGGGAACAGTGCCAAGCTACAGTGTAGCTCGACCAGGAGAGTGGAGTTGTGCTGTGCAAGTTTGCAAGTGGTGGTGTGGAGGTTTTGGGGGTTTTCATAAGTGGGTTTGCTTAACTTGCAAATTTGGGAAAAACAATAGTTATGAAGGGAGTTGATGATTTTGTATTGGACAAAGTAGGGAGAGGGTACTAGTGAGGAGATAAGATCAAGATACCCTTGTAAGAATTGTTTGGGATTTTTCAATGATTAAAAGTACATTTAAACTTGTTTATTCAAAAAGTGCATAAATGGATTATGGAAGCTAATGTAATATTTATACATTAGGCAAAGTTGGTTTTTGATGGTAAATGTTTCTGGATAACATATTACACATTTGAGGAATTATTTCTTGTTTATGCCTTTTAAGAAAAAGGGCAAACAATAATAATAAAGAATCTAAAAAATATTTATTTTTTGAGTTGGAAAGATGGGATATGACATATAGAACTCAATTGTGCATGGAGTTGGCAAGGTGATTTGGAGAAAAACAAACTTGCCTTTATAGACATAGGTTTTAGTGTTTTGCCCAAAAAAGATATTAAATAGTTTTAGGCTCCATAATAATTATGGGAATTATTTGAGGAAATATCCTAACCAAGGTAGATGATGTAAACTTGATATATACATCATGGTCCACTTGGGTTTTGAAGTATTTTGGTGAAAATGAGAGAAACTAGATTTTTGGGGATCTTGGGTTTTGTTATTTTTATGCCACCTAACCAGGGTGTATTAGTGAGTGATACATTGGAAACGTATCTATAATTTTTGATGATCCATGCTTGTTTTGTATCTAATTTTCTTTACTTGTCCACACTTTGAGGTGCTTTTTGCATGTTTTCTGGTACTAACCTATTAACAAGATGCCACAGTGCCAGTTGCCTGTTTTCTGCTATTTTTGGTTTCAGAAAAGTTAGTAAAGAAATATTCTCGGAATTGGACGGGACAAAGGAAAAAGTCAATTACTTTCCGTGGGGAACAAGAAGTCTAGAGGAGAGCCGGAGGGGTCGTCCAGAGGGGCCAAACCCCCCGCAGGCGCGACCACAGGTGGGCTCGCGCCTGACTAGGGTTTGGTGGCCCTAGCCGCCTCCTCGGTCTCCCCCTTCGCCTATAAGAATCCCCCGAGGCAGAAACCCTGAGTACCCGATTAGAAATCCACAAAACCGTCTGTAGCCACTGCCACCATCATCCCTACATCGGGGGGATCTGAAGCTCTTCCCGGCACCCTGCCGGAGGGGAGATCATCCCGGAGGCCTTCTCTTTGGTATGATGCGTGAGTAGTTCCACCTTGGACTATGGGTCCATGTAGTAGCTAGATTTTTGTATCTCCTCCTTTGTGATTTCATGTATAGATCTTGTGAGCTCCGTTCATGATCAAGATCTAATCTATTTGTAATCATGCATGTTGTGTTTGCAGGGATCCGATGGATATTGATATTATTATGTTGGTTTGATTAATGGTTTTGTATTTATGATTCTATCATGTCTGTGTTGTTTGTGATCTTGCATGCTTTCCGTTGCTAGTGGTTATCTTGGCCAAGTAGTTGCTAGTGACTCCAAGAGGGGTTATTTATGCTCGATAGTGAGTTCATGCCTCTAGTTTCCAAGGGAAGTGACAGAAATATCTTTGGTTGTAGATGTGTTGTTGCTACTAGGGAGAAAACAACGGTCTCTTGTTCATGGAACATGTGGACTGTTTACCTTACACACTTTGCTTAAAGCAGTTGGATGTTGCTTGCAACTTAATACTGGAGGGGGTTTGTCAACACCCGGATTTTTAATCCCAGATGCTTGTTATGCCATACATCGCAATCCCAAGAATACCATTTTTGCGAGACATAACAGAATTGGATACCACAGTACATCATCCATTACAAACCATACATAAGGTTTTACACAAATAAGGATCTCATGATCCAGTTCTTAATACAACACAAGCAGCGGAATACATAATAATAACGGTAGTGTAGGCGAAGCTCCATCTTCGGGGTCACAGGTGACATGGTTATACCCCGCGGGTGCATGATCTCAGCATACCTGGTCCAGCCCAAGGAAGGCCCACGGCAAATGTACGCTGGCCCATGAAGACTTTCGGGTGGCCCAGGCCCACGACGCCTTCGGATCCTTGGAGAGCAAGACTAGAGTAGATAGGAAATTCAAAGGGGTAAAACCCTAGAACCTGTAACCGACTAGGTCTATGCCCGGGACCTGCCTAAGTCTATATAAAGGCCAGGGGGTGCGACCTAGATCTCTCGACTCATACTTTCACAAACACACCTCCACGCCAGATTGCATCTACGCACCCCTGTAACCTTCGGTTCCGCCATAATCAAGAGCAGACAAGCAGGAGTAGGGTTTTCCCTCTGGGGGCCTGAACCTGAGTAAACCTTTGTGTCCCCGTGTTGCTTGTTTGCTAACCGTTCCACGATCTCCAGCACCCCCATATTCTCCAAAACCCAAGTCCATAACAATGGGCATTGATGAGATCAAACCTCGTCAATTGGCGCCGTCTGTGGGAATTGGGGACGCTGATTGTGTGGTCGTGACGGTCCCAACCTGATCGATCTACAACTCTGCGGCGATGGAGAGTCACCTCCTCTTCGGCGCTTTCGACTTCACCGCCCACTCACCGGCCACCATGAAGGACTTCGAGCCCGTAGGCGACGGACTCGAAATCCTGTTCGGGAGCTCCTGCTTCCAGGTGGGGAAAACTGGCACCCTCCGCCTCCCTGAGCGGGTGCCCCTGCCATCAATCAGGCCCGCTTCATGGACCCCACACCCTGTGCTACCACAACATCATCAACAGATGATTCCTACGACAGCAGCAGCTGCAACTCCGATCTGTGCGATCCGCCATCGGATGCAGGAACCTACGGTTCCGGATCTGAAAGATGCGGCAGCAGCGGACCAATCTACGAGCGCTACCAATGCGCCGTAGTCATCCAGAGCGACGCGGATCAGCAAACACCCAACCCGCCGCCCAACCCGCCAGAACGAAACGGCGGGAACAGAAGAAGCCAGTCCCCCCCACCCAAAGGGGAAAACAACGGCGGCCACGCCATCCGCCTTAGCAAAGAAGGATGGGCCCAGGTCCGCAATGCCGTGGCATGCTACATAGTACTGCCTGCAGACGCCTCCCGTGATATGCTGATGGCCTACCACCTGCTCCTGATCGAGGAGCACAAGAAGCAGGTCAAGATGCAGGAGGTGCTCGACAAGCGCAAGCAAGCAGCCTCAGAGTCCAGCGCGCGACGAGCTGCGCTCTCCGCCATGGGCATCGGCTCCAGCTCGAACGCCAACCAAGGCAACAAGCACCGCTCGCGTGTGGAGAACATGGACCCCAAGGAGTGCCGTGAGGTAACCCGAACCCTCCACACATCCTTCATGGAGATGGACGCCGACGGCAACGTCATCCCGAAAACGCCACAGGCTGCGATCATGGCAGCCACTACGTACCTCGCGGACCACCCACCGCCGGGGGGGACCCGAAGAGAGCCATGCACAAGTCTGCACTCACTGGACTCGGACTCGTCGGAGCTGCGCTCCACCAGGAAGCTCCCACGGAGCCGAAGAAGAAGGCTCCGGTCAAGTTCGACCGCAGCCCCACCCCTTCATCCGAAGAAGAGGAACATGACCTTCCTCGAAGGAAGAAGAGTTCACGCTGCCGCGACCGCGACTATGACGCCAGAGATGCGCTCACACAGCGCAAAATCGACAAATCGCGAGCCAAGCACGCATGCTCGTCCGAATCCGAGATGGACGAAGACGAAGGAGAACTCTGCGAAGCCCGATGCTTCAGCAGATTCGTCCGGCGGACACGGATGCCGCGAAATTTCAAGCTTCCTTCGGATACTCCGAAGTTCGATGGCACTCAAGACCCAAAGGCTTGGCTCAACAACCACTTATCATCCGTCAAACTGCACGGTGGAAACAAAGAGACTGCCATGCAATGCCTTCAGCTGCAGCTAACAGGCGCAGCCCGGATCTGGCTCAGTAGCCTATCTTCAGGGTCCATCTGAAGCTGGGATGAGGTAGCTTACAGCTTCATCCGAAACTTCAAAGGCACCAGCAAGAGGCCCGCCTCAATCGAAGAGTTGCGAGCCTGCACTCAACGAACGGGCGAATCCATTCGCTCATACATACTACACTGGTCCAACACAAAGAACTTCGCAGCACACATCTCCGAAGAGAGGGCCATCGACGCCTTCAGGGACGGTTTCAAACGCCAAGACTTCAAGGAGGAACTTGGGCGCGTCAAACCCAAAACACTCGACCACCTCATGGACATCGCCAACAGGTGGGCTGATGGCGAAGATTCCATTCACCGAGCACAATCGGAAGAAGAAGACGACTACGGTCGACGGCGAGAGCGCCGTAGCAAAAGAAGATCGCGCGTCTACGACGATCGCGACAGACCCTACATGGTCGCTGCTGGCACGCCGATCGCCGCAACGACGCCAACCGCAACAGCGGAGGATACCGCGGAGGAAACTTCCGCGATGGGGGGCGCCCAGCGCAGTCGTGGCAATGCCGCGACCGCGATAACGGACCCTCAGCATACGAAAAGCTTTCGGGTCCATGCACCATCCACTTCTACATCGACAAGCAGGATGGCAAAAAGAAGGCCAGCCACATGCTCAAGGACTGCCGCGAGTTCTAGAAACTCAGCGAAAGCATGGTGCAGATGAGGCAGAAAGCCCCAATCCCTGCGTTCAGAAACGCACCCGCGCCAGGTGAAATAGAGCATGGAGCTCCTCCACCGCCACCCGTTGGAGGCCCGAACCAACCAGTCGCACCAGCACAGAACAACGCTGAGAACGGGTATCCCCCCCCCCGAAAGGAGCACTGATGATCTAGAAGGGGCGCCCCACGAATAGGGTGCAGAAGAAAATCACCCGACAAATCAACCTGGCCGTGGCAACTCCACCCGCCATCCCTGAGTACCTCAGCGGATCGGAGTCCTGCATCACGTTCAGTCGTTCGGATCACCCTTGCCAGATCCCTCGCCCAGGTCATGCTGCCCTGGTGCTGGAGGCGCAGATCGGAGGTTTTGAGATGAGTAGCGTCTTCATGGACGGCGGCAGCGGAATCAACCTGATGTTCGCAAGCACTCTGGCAGCAATGCGGATCCCGCAGTGCAGCCTGGAACAGTCAGACACAACGTTCCACGGCATCTTTCTAGGGAAGGGCATATTCCCCCTAGGCAAAATATGGCTTGACGTCATCTTCGGCAAGCCGGACAACTTCCGGCTAGAGCGACTCGAATTCGAAGTGGTGGACTGGCCATCACAGTACCACGCCATCCTCGGGCGTGTAGCATTCGCAAGGTTCCTAGCTGTCCCACACTATGCATACCTGCTACTAAAGATGCCAGGGCCGAAGGGCGTCATCACAATCCACGGGAGCTTCACCCGATCGGACCAATGCGACAGGGATTTCAACAGAATCTCCCAGTCATTCGGCATGCAGGAGGAGCTCCTAAGGCTCCGTGAGGTGACGGACAATGGGGCACCCCCAGTCGCACGACAAAACGCACCTGACATGTCTTTCGACTCCACCGTCAACACAAAGAAGGTGCAAGTCCATCCGACGGATGCCTCCAAGACGGCGCTGATCGCCAACGACCTCAGCCCCGCATAGGAAGGCGCGCTCGTCGAATTCCTCCGTGAGCGCTGGGAAATCTTCGCCTGGTGTCCTGCGGACATGCCAGGAGTTCCCAGGGAATTCGCCGAGCACGCAATCAACGTCTTTCCAGACACCAAGCCAGTCAAACAGTCCATCCGGAGACTGTCCGAGCCACGAGCCGAAGCTATCGGCAAAGAAATCAACAGACTACTCACTGCAAACTTCATCAGGGAAATCAAAGAAAGCGAGTGGCTTGCAAATACAGTGATGGTCCCAAAAAAGGACACGGACATCCTGCGGATGTGCGTGGATTTCACGTCGCTAAACAAACACTGCCCAAAGGACCACTTCCCTCTTCCTCGGATCGATCAGATCATTGATTCGACTGCAGGTTGCGAGAAACTCTCCTTCCTCGACGCCTACTCAGGCTACAATCAGATTCGACTCAAGGTCGAAGATCAGGAGAAAACGGCGTTTATCACACCGTTCGGAGTGTTCTGCTACAACACAATGCCCTTCGGGCTAAAGAACGCAGGTGCCACGTACCAGCGATGCATGCAGGCATGCCTCAAGGACCAGATCGGTCGCAACGTTCAAGTCTATGTCGACGACATACTCATAAAAACCAGGGAGGCGAGGACACTTATCGACGATCTCCGCGAGACGTTCGACAACCTCGATCGCTACAGGATCAAACTCAACCCCGAAAAGTGCGCCTTCGGCGTCCCATCGGGTCAGCTGCTTGGGTACTTCATCTCTTAGCGAGGGATCGAGGCGAACCCCAAGAAAATTAGAGCCATCATGGCAATGGAGAAGCCGAAAAACCTCAAGGGCGTCCAGAAGCTTGCAGGACGAATAGAGGCGTTGAGCAGATTCATCGGCCGCATGGGTGAGAAGGCCCTGGCATTCTACCAGCTGCTACGCAAGGCAGATAAATTCGAGTGGACGCCCGAAGCCGATGACGCGTTCGAAAGCCTCAAACGGCTACTCTCCACCTCGCCCGTCCTGGTCACGCCAAAGGAGCGCGAGCCTCTGCTGCTGTACATAGCAGCCACACACCAGGTGGTCAGCACCGTGCTAGTGGTCGAACGACCCGAAGAGGGCAAGACCCACGGGGTCCAACGCCAAATCTACTACCTCAGCGAGGTACTGACGCCAACAAAACAGAGGTACCCTCACTACCAGAAACTCGCATACGGCGTGTTCATGACGGCTCGACGGCTGAGCCATTACTTCCAGGAGCACCAGGTGATGGTCGTCAACGAGGCACCCCTGAACAGCATCATGAATAACCCTGAGGCCACAGGACGCGTGGCCCTGTGGGGCATTGAGCTATCACCTTTGGACATCGTCTACGAGAAGCGACTCGCAATCAAATCTCAAGTCCTCCCAGACTTCCTCGTACATTGGATGGAGCTGCAGCTGCCAGACACCCCAGACATGTCGTAGTCATGGACAATGCACTTCGACGGCTCCAAGTGTGAAGCTGGAGCAGGAGCCAGGGTCATACTGACCTCCCCGCAGGGCGACCAGATGAAGTACGTCCTCCGGATGAAATTCCGATCCTCCAACAACGAGGCCGAATACGAAGCCCTCATCCATGGCATGAGGATGGAAAAGATCTGCGGCGCAACGCGCCTGGTCATCTATGGTGACTCCAACCTCGTCGTCCAGTAGACGATGAATGAGTGCGACGCACATGCCGAAAACATGATCGCGTACTGCGCACTCTACAATGCACTCGAAGGAGAATTCGACGGCTACGAGCTTCGGCACGTTGGAAGAGAAAGCAACGAGGAAGCCGACAGACTCACCAACATCGGCTCCACCTGCGCAAAGGTGCCACCGGGTGTGTTCCTCGAACAGATCTGCGTGCCATCCATCAAGCGGAAATTCCCCAAAGGGACCACCCGAAGAAGCAGAACGCTCGGGGGCTACGCTGCCCGAAGGACACGAAGGACCCGAGAAGCTGGATACAGAGGTCGCTACGGTCAACCTGATGCAGGTCATGGAAGTCAAAGAAACTTGGACGCGACCGTACCTCCAGTTCTTGGTAAACGGAGAACTGCCTGACAGCCCGACAGATGCCCGGCGCATATCTCGTCGGTCAAAAGCCTTCACCATCATCAATGGCGAGTTGTACAAGCGCAGTATTACGGGTGTACTACAAAGGTGCGTCACCATCGGCGACGGGAAAGCCATCCTCCAAGACATCCACGAGGGCATCTGCGGCCACCATGCAGGCAGCCGCTCCCTTGTCGCCAAAGCTCTTCGAGCCGGATTCTACTGGCAAACGGCCATGAGCGACGCAAAGGACATCGTCCGAATATGCAACGGGTGCCAAAGGTTCGTTGACAAACCACATGCACCTGGATCAGAGCTCAGGCCAATACCTATAGCCTGGCCCTTTGCCCAATGGGGCCTCGACATGATCGGCAAACTGCCAAAGTCTTCGAAAGGGGGGCACGTTTACCTCCTGGTCGCAGTCGACAAATTCACCAAGTGGGTCGAGGCCATGCCGGTCACCAACCAAAAGGGCAAGACTGCCGTCAAGTTCTTCGAATCCATTGTCTACAGGTTCGGCGTACCGCACAGCATCATCACCGACAATGGATCGAACTTTATCTCCAAGGAATTCCAAGACTTCTGCGAAGGCCTCGGGATCAACATCACGTACGCCTCAGTGGCACACCCGCAAACGAATGGGCAAGTGGAAAAGGCCAACGGCCTAATCGGCGCTGGCACCAAGAAGCGCCTCATGAGCCCACTCGAACGAAAGGCCGGAGCCTGGACGAAAGAGCTGCCATCCGTCCTATGGAGTTTGCGTACTACGCCAAACAGCTCCACCGGCTACACACCGTTCTTCATGGTGCACGGAGCCGAAGCCGTGCTACCAGCCGAAGTACGCCACCAGGCCCCCCGGGTCGTCGCTTACAGCGAAGCCGAATCCACGGCTGCACTCGAAGACGCCGTGGAGACACTCGACGAAGCAAGAGACGTAGCGGCAGCTCGATCAGCGGTGTACCAGCAGAGTCTCCGCAACTACCACAGCAGACGGCTACGCCCAAGGTCCTTCGTCGAAGGAGACCTCGTCTTGCGACTCAAGCAAGAGCGACCGAAGAAATTCGAGTCGCCATGGGAAGGACCCTACGTTATCACCGAAGTCATCCCAGGTGGAGCCTATCGCCTCAAGCACGTGGAGTCTGGAGTCGCATACTCCAACCCATGGAACAACGCACACTTGCGGCGATTCTACCCATAGCTACCTACCCCTTTTACTTTCAATAAGGCTTTTCAGCCAAGGCTATTCAGCCGAACAATGTACTTCCTTCATTACGATATAAATAAAGCTAAGTGTTCCGCCCCAAAATCTTGTTCGCTACTTGCAACTTTACTTTATGCTACAAACGCACTCGGGGGCTCCCCCCACCCCACGATTTCATCGACGAGGATCACACGTGTACACCTGAGTAGCTGACAACATCAGGCAAACGAAAAGGACATGTACTCAAACAAAGCACTACGTGCTCACAATAAACAAAACCTTTATAACAAAGGGCACAACACACCCAGTCGAAATATACAAATTTTACATCTATCTCTTTTACAGGTACTACCTATTCTGAAGAATAACTTGAGCACGCTGCTCAAACAAATCTACAACTTGTTCGGCATACTGCCTTACAGCCGCATAATGCCGACGCATATCCCACTCGCCACCATCCGGCCGAAGAGGTGGCCCAGCTGCTACAACAGACAAATTTACATCAGGCCGATGCAGCCTCACAAGGGACAAAGCAACCTTCACTCCTGCGACGAGCTGTTGCCGCACCAACTCCTTGACATTGCTCACGCTCCGAAACTTCGACAGAAGACCCGCAAGGCCTATTGGCACGGCATCCAATGGAAACATGACATGCAACACCGAGTCAAGCGACGTCTGCACCTGACGAAGCACCCGCGAAACCTGGTGCACACGATCCTGCACCGTCGCCAGCACCATGGCACGGTCACGATCCATCCAGAAGAAGCCGCCAGCCTCCATGTCCTGTTGAGTCAAGCAATTTACCCGAACAGCGACACGCTCCTTCTCTTCCCTCGGAGCAATGTTAGCACCTGCGAAAATTGCACAAAATAAGAGGCAAGGCCAGCAGGCTCATCCAAAGAACTTAGCTGCAGCTCGAAACAAAGAACAACTTACATTGAAGCTGCTCAGACAGCCGAAGCAGTTCCGCCATCAAGTACTCCTCTCTGGCTGCACCGCGATCCGCCTTGGACTTCCAAACATTGGCGTGACCACGCACCCCAAGCAACTCCCTCTCAAGACTACGAACACGGTCTCGAAGAAAAGCGAGTTGTGAAGAATCATCCAAAGATGGCCGCAGTTGCGCTGCAGGCGAGGTGTCAACAGGGTCAGCACCCGAAGGAACCTAGAACAGCAGAAAAGAAAAGGACATAAACATTCAGACAGAGAAGATCACAACTCAACAAAATTCATTAAGCATATAAAAACCACTATGTGGCACAATGATTTCGTTCCTCAACATAGTTACAGCAAAAAGATACTACAAACTATCCTACAGCTACAACGCCTAAGATGCGGCACCCTGAGTAGCCTCAGAGCCGGACTGCCTCGCCTTGGCCTCCCCCTGTTGCCGCAACGCATACTCGGACAGCGGATCAATGGGCTTTGGCCCATATCGCTTGCAGCGAGAAGAGTAGGTAGCAAAGGCTACCTCGGATCCATCCGCGGTTGTCGGCATCCGGGAGGTGATCTGGGGAAGGTCCAGCTCCGCTCCAGCCGCCAAGGCCATCGCCAGCCCGACGGACGCGCTGATGCCCTTCTTCTTGCGCTTGTACGCCGCAGGCGCTTCGGCTGACAAGGCCTCATTGTAGAAGCGGCCAAGGACTTCCTTCGCCTTGGCAAGGGAGCTGACCACGGTGCTGCAGCGATCTTCGACCGCCGCAGTAGCATCATCTAGAGCACTCCCGTGCTCCAGAGCGTCGCGGTCAAAGTCGATGCCTGCGGCATCTGAGGCAAAACAAAAGAGAAGACTGAGGACAGTAACATAGAAGAAAGGCAAGAAACAAAAATACAGAAGCAAAAATAAGGTACTCACCCGAAACAGCCTTGGCAGCAGCCATGAGCTTGCCCACCACCTCTCTTTCATGCGCAGTCGCAGCCATGGCAAGATGCTCCTCGCGGTCCGTAGCCTCCTGCTGCAGACGCTCCTTAGCTTCGGCTGCCTTGGCCAGCTCCAGCTCAAGGCGCTCCTTCGCACCAGCGGCGTCCTCAGCCTTCTTCTCCGCTTGACCAAGGCTCTTCTTGAGAGCGTCGATCTCATGGAGAGAGGTATTATGCTCCTCTGCATTCAAAACAAGCAAACGTCAGAAAGCAGGACAAGAATAAAAGAAGCACCAAAAGCATACGGGTACCTTGAAGCTGATGGAGGTTGGCCTCCAGCACCAGGCGCTCCTGCACCAGTCGTTTGGCTTCCTGCACAAAAGGCTGCAGGAAGAAGAACCACCATTCAGAAAAAGGACTCGGGGGCTACGCCCAACAGGAAAAAGCAGAAGAAAAAGACTCACACGAAAACACTCGGGGGCTCCCCCGAGACTCGAAGAACAAACTAAGAGAACACTTTTACACACGCTCGGGGGCTCCCCCCGTGATAGACGACTTACATGATCCAACGGTGATGCTGAAGGCCCGCTGGCGAAATTCTGAGGCGCAACCACCTGCACCTCCTGCAGAGGAGGGTTCGGAGCAGCGCCCCCCCCCCCCCCCCCCCGAAGTTGCCACCGTCTGAGGAAGAGGAGACGCAAACTTCGAATCTCCCATCATCTCCCGAGCACCATCTCTGGAGGAGTCTAGGAGGAGTGCCTGCACACGAAATATTTAGCACAAGCACAAAAGTCAACAACAAAAAGAAAGAAGTATAAAGGAAACTCACGAGTCCAGCGAGCTCAGGTCGAAGACAGGAGTCCTTCAGACTCTCTTCTCCCCCTTCTTCTCTTCCTTCTTCTCTTCCTTCTTTTCTTCCTTCTTCCGCTTTGCTGGCGGGTGCGGTGCTATAGCCCGCACAGGAATGGCAGGAAAAGGGGAGGAAGAGCATCCATGCCCGTCACTGTGACGCTCAAGACACAGAGGGTTTCTGGGAGTCGGAGGAGTCGAAGCATCCGAAGACTCGCTGGAGCTCCGCGGTCGTTTGCGCGTGTGGTTCTCACTCGATTCGCTGGCCTCCTCAGCCGGCGACCGTGCCGAAGGCAGTTCGGACACGGAATCCACCACGTCATTATCCGGCGCATCCGGAAATAATTCAGGCAATGGAGGCACCATGCCCGGCACCTTGAAGCTCTGCAAACAATAAGGGATTTTGTTAGCAAACAAAGGAAAATAAATACGCAATCGACGAAAAGCGCTACGCGCACGAATCTACACCTATGGAACAGCCAACGTCGAAGAAAACGGCGGAGTCAGCGACTTCCCCGGGATTTTCTCTCCGGCCTTGAACTTCAGCAGCGAGCGAAGGGCCCGGTCAAGATCCCCCTCGGAGATTTTCTCGGCCGACACCCTCGTCGGATCACGCCGGCCAGTATAAATGAACAATGGGTGCACCCTAGCCTGGAGTGGCTGCACCCGACGCTCGAGGAAGGTGCGGATGATATCCACACCATTAACTTCCTTCTCCGGAATCAACTGGAGATCCTCCACCCGACGATATAGAGCCTCTATCTCCGCCTCCTCGCCATCAAAGATCTTGTTTTTCCAAGACCTTTTCGGCTCAATCTTTCGGGAGGGGTCAAAAGGAACAAGACCAAAATCTTGCCCAGGCACTACGGAGTCGCGGATATAAAACCATCGCCTCCGCCAGTACTGGACAGATTCGGACATGGAAAAGGAAAAGAAAAGCAGATTGGGCCTGAGGGAGATGATGCAACCCCCAATGGGATAAACACCATCCGAACCAGACTGCCTCTTCACAGAATAAAGTTTCCGGAAGAGGCCAAAGTGCGGCTCAATGCCGAGCCAGCACTTGCAGAAAGTGTTGCAACAAGCAATGTGAAGAAGAGAATTGGGCGAAAGATGATGCAGCTGGATGCCATAGAGAAAGAGCAGCCCATGAAGGAAGTTGTGGACTAGAAAGGAAAACCCACGCATAACGAAGGCGAGAAACATAACCCGATACCCAGCGGGGGATGGGGGATTACCTTGTTGCCGGGGAGTCTGACGGCCTCCCTATCCTGGGGGATCAAGCCCCGCTCACGAAGTTTGCGGAGGTCACTCTCCCGCGTCTCTGATCGCCGCCAACCACCGTCGGTGACACGGGTAGCGGTGGCGCTTTTCTTCCCTCCAGCGGCGCTGGTACCAACAGCAGAGGATGACTTCTTCGGTTTCCCCATCGCGCTACGATGGCGCTGGCGGTGAGAGCATAGAAGGGAAGAGGGAAATGTGGAAGGAAATTCCAGTGCGCAGCAAGAACTGCTAGAGCACAAGGGGGCAGTGAAAACAAGAGTAGATGCGGTGAAAACAAACTGCAGCTTTCCCCAATGATTATAACGGCGAAGACGATGCACGGCAACCGTCCATCAAGAAGACCTAACGCCAACGACAGATCTGGCCATACATGTGTCAGCAGCACAATGAACCATCGTTACCACGCGTCCACTACGCGCGGAAATCGAGGAGACGCCGTAATTATCTCCACGCCGCGCGTGACCGGTCAATTCAAGGTCAGCAAGTGGGACCCACGTTCGTCCAGTCAAGTCATCTCTGGCGCAGCAGACACTTGAGGTCATTGATCGTTAGCACTGATGTCATCAAAAGCTATACTGGCAACAACTACAATTTCTTTGGATTCAAAGCTAAGAGTACTCACTCGAATCTACGATTCGACTAAATACTCGGGGGCTACTCCTATTAGGAGCGCTGGCCGTGCACCCGAAGGATGAATAAAAACGAACTGTTCCTTCGAGTCCTACGTCGAGTCTACGACTCCACTACGGACTCGGGTGCTACTCCCATAGGGAGGATGGATTTAAGCATCCGAAAAAATTTGTGTCCTACGGACTGAACAATGTTTGAACTAAAGTCTCCGCTCGAGTCTACGACTCGAACAGACACTCGGGGGCTACTCCCATAGGGAGCGCTGGTCGCGCACCCTATGAATTCTTCGACTGCGATCTTTCGGATCAGCATGCAAAAAACTTTTCGGCAACTCTGCCCCCACAAAACGCTAAGTGAGCAACGATCTCCTTGGCCACCCGAAACACCTCCGCGGTGACAAACATTCGGATGCTGTGTTTGCGACACAAAGATAAGACCTACAGATATCATCTGATGGCCTGGCAACGCACACGACTGCGCTCTGCTAGTATGAACCCGTGCCAGCAGGCGCAATGAAAAATCCCGATGGACGCGTTGGGTACATCAATTAAATCACTGGAATTCCACTCCTGTAAGTCCTCTGCGGCCTGAGTCGAATTACACCAGCATATGTTCCAGGTTCGAGTTGAGGGACTCGAACCTGAAGAAGATCGTGTAGTTTCGTCCTAAGACAGTTAACTGACCCTGATCCGTTGGGTAAGTCAGGCACACGCATCAACAATCCCTACACATGAACTATTGAAATACATAGTTGCACCCAAAAGATTGAAGAGTCCTCAGCCGAATCTACAATTCGACTGAACACTCGGAGGCTACTGACATGGTTATACCCCGCGGGTGCATGATCTCAGCATACCTGGTCCAGCCCAAGGAAGGCCCACGGCAAATGTACGCTGGCCCATGAAGACTTTCGGGTGGCCCAGGCCCACGACGCCTTCGGATCCTTGGAGAGCAAGACTAGAGTAGATAGGAAATTCAAAGGGGTAAAACCCTAGAACCTGTAACCGACTAGGTCTATGCCCGGGACCTGCCTAAGTCTATATAAAGGCCAGGAGGGCGCGACCTAGATCTCTCGACTCATACTTTCGCATACACACCTCCACGCCAGATTGCATCTGCGCACCCCTGTCACCTTCGGTTCCGCCATAATCAAGAGCAGACAAGCAGGAGTAGGGTTTTCCCTCCGGGGGCCTGAACCTGGGTAAACCTTTGTGTCCCCGTGTTGCTTGTTTGCTAACCATTCCACGATCTCCAGCATCCCCATCTTCTCAAAAACCCAAGTCCATAACAATGGGCATTGATGAGATCAAACCTCGTCAACAGGCAATGCTGACGATGGGAGATGATCCTAATTGTCGTAACCTTCCTGGGGTCCATCCTCCAGGTACTCTTCTTCATAGCCTGGCCACGAGAATAGCCAGGGACAAAGCCATGAGTACAAACTAATACTAACAAGTGAAGGAGGGTTTTTGTAATAGGACACTAAGCTCTAGGGTTGTTTTGCAAGAAGCCAGATTTATCTCTACTAAGTTCAGAAGCAAGAGAATCTTAGTCACAATGTTATAACTCCTAAGTGGGAACTTGTATTTCATATCACAACTCTGTTGTGGTAAAGTCAAAGTATCCATTTATTTCACAAGTCATTTTGAAAACATCTGACGGGGGAACAGTATGGCCACTCCAACTGTCCATAACCGCGGACGCGGCTATTCGAATAGATTGACACTCTGCATATATTGTACACTTTCACCACAACATTCGATACATCCGTCAGGAACAAATCCTGAATTCACCATACTCAGTATGCGGATAATCAATCTAACTTTCAATTACACGCCCTAGTATAAGCACCTCTCCTGTGAGTTTGGCCTCCCAACCATGACCAACTGTCATCTTGGGTACTGCACAGGTGGACAATCTTCACAAGGTATCCTCATCTCAGACATTGGCCGTGGGGAACTAATAATAGGGTATATAAGTTTCCAGTCAAGCCCTACCCAATCTTCGGGTATTGTGGTTGTACGATAAAATTTGAATGGTATCGCATCAAAACAACCATCAGTTTTATAAAGAGCTAAGGCTCATGCCTTAACATTTTCATCACCAAAATCATCTGGTGTTCGGAAACACATGTCCAAAACATTTCAAAAGAATGATCCATCATTCCAAGGTTTTCATAACCATTTTTCCACCAAGTATTCCCATCTAAAGTTGATCAAGTTTTATGCTTAGAACTAGCATCTACAAGTGGGGGTAAGTACTAATGAGGGGTGGTAAACTAGTAGAGTTTCAACTAAGTTCAATCTTATGCCTTGGGATGATATCAAGATTATCTAGCTTAGGCCAAATTTTATGCTCTTTATGCAACCTTCAAATATCTTTCTAGTATCTACAATTCACTTAAGTAAACTCTAAGTTATAGCTTTGATAAAGAAATAAAGTATCAAGCTTGTAAGTAAAAACTAGGATTGGTTTATCAAGTGGGTAGGATCATCTATGCTTAAGGCATATAGTTGGCATGGTGACAAGCAAGTATTGGCTTGCATAGGTCAACTTTATTAGTAAGGCTTGCCTTGTGCAGACCAGTGGTTGAAGTTCTCCTCGGCTTCTTCTTCGTAGTATCCTCCTTCTTCCTCGTATCCTTGGTCGGTACTAGCGTCTATCAATAAATATGAGGTACACAATCACCAAACAATTCTTAACTACTTGCAATCATCACACAAAAGGGTCCTATAGATGATCTAGCATCATCACTAAAATTACAAGATTAAAGCTTGGTTTAATTCCTTTTATTTTTAGAAAAGTAATTTCTACTCATTGAAAAACTACTTAAGATTTAATATTCTCCAAACCAAACATGGGATCATGTTGACACATGTCATCACCACATATTTTAGTCCATGGGAATATGACTAGAAATGCCTATGTGGCATCCTTTTATTACTTGAACATTATTTCTGTAAGTAAACCTATATATTTTTATATATTCTGAAAGGTATGACCAATTGTGATTTTTGAGAGTTGGAATCAACTCAAAAGCTATTATGGTTTAAATTTGAAAAATGTTTGAATGAAGAAAAGGTTCTTCCTTGTTATTTTTACCAAGGGTGATCTACAGATCCAAATGACTTTAATACAACGGGCTTGGATCAGCATTTCCAGACCTTTCTAACAAAATTGGTTTCATTCAATTTGGTTCACTGAATCGATCTGGGTTGATTTTTGAATCTAGGTGCAGAAGTGTGTTTGAAATAAAATGGAAAAGGTTAAATTCAAATGACTGGGTTGCACGGGAAACGATACTGGGCCGGCCTGCTAAGCACAGCGCTTACGCGGGCTGGTTCGGTTGTTGTCCCCACGTGTCAGTGATACGAGGGGTGCGAAGCGGTATGGGGCGATGTGGTGCGTTCGATCTAGTTCTAATCCAACGGTTGAGGGTCATTGTCGACGTTGGGCAACGCCGTTGAGACAGAAACCTAACACGGCAGGTGGGGGTCATCGGGGTCTCGCCGGGCTCAGGGGAGGATCGGCGAGGCGGGCGAACGACAAAGTCGACGACGGCGAACCTCCTGGTACCGACAGCTTCTCCTGGGGCAGCTCCAATCGCTGGCTCCCTTCTTCTCCAAAGGCAGCGGGCTCCGGTGAAATTCCGGTGAAGTGCTGCTCGCCTTGCTCGGGAACGGGGTGGAACGATCAGTGAGGAGAGGGGAGTGAGATGGTGTGCTCAATTTGGCTGGGGGTAGCCTCTATTTATAGTCGCGACGACAAGACCAAACGGGATGGGCAGGATATGGTGGCGACATGGCTACGGGCTGCTAGAGGCATGGCCGGCAGTAGCGATCTCTTGGTGGTCTCCTGGCGATGCTCTACGGCTTTAATGCGCATGTAGGGGCGGTGGCAAACGGTCTGGAACACGCGACGCTCTGCGCGGCAGAAGCGGCGTCTTCGACGGCGAGCGGTGGCTGTGAGGCATGGGGCGGCAAACGGGGATGTCTGGCGGTCTCCTGGGTCGGTGGCGATCGTGTATGCACGCGGCGAGGGCGGCGCGCGATCTGTGGGCGTGTGTCGAGGGTGGCGCTCTGGCGCACGCTCGGCATGGTTGACAGAGGCACGGGCACGGAGTTCCTAGGTGCTCTGGTCGATGTCTTTGAGGCAGGGCTGGTCGAGAGGGGGCGGTGAGGCATGGGTGATCTCCCAGACAAGGTTGGCACGGCTAGTTTCTTTCCTAGCTTGTTGTCTACACTGGGGTGGCATGGTGTGCTTCGGCTGTTCACCATTGATGGCATTGGCGAGCTCACAGTGGTGCTAGTGATTAGTTAAGTTCGTTAGATGATCTACTGAGGCTATTGTGAGCTAGAGAGGGAACCAGTTAGGCTCAAAACATTGCACACTATAGTGTTTTGATTTTGTTAGATTTGAATCTGCAAGGTGTTTGATGAAATGGCCGCATGAATTCAAGTGTTGAATTTTGAAAATATTTTTGGTGGGCGTGCTAGATTGGTGCTGGTGAGTCTGCAGATGCTTGGGTTTTGAAAGTTGAGCTTGTTTGAGTGGTTTTTTAAAAAGTGGGATCTTCCCATATGATAAAGATTAAATTTTGAATTGTCATTTAAACTATGCATTTGAAAGTTTCTGGATGATCACAAAGTGGGCCTTCATACTTTTTTATGAGTACTATCAAGGGGTGTAAAGATCCAAACAACTTTCTGTTAAGTTCCAAAAGTTTGAGACAACCAAAGTAGGCATGGGAGTTAAATTGGCCAAAATGACCATTCCTTTATTTTGTTTGTTTTGATTTATTTGTCTTTGGAAAAAGTGTGGGTATTGTTTAGATGATGTTTATTTCACCTAAGAATCCTTTAACAAGGCAATTCAAAAGAAACCAAATTAGGATGCATACACATACGAATGCTTTCATGTTTTTATTTAGAAAAGTTTTTGTTAACCCTAAATTTGATGATTAGAGTTTGATGATTCTAGTTTAATATTTTTGGGATGTTACAGGGTTCGCATGATAACCTGAAGGTGATAACAAAAATATTTTTGGGATGTTACACTTATTTTTGTAATATGTAACATCCCAAAAATATTAAACATTGATCATCAAACTCTAATCAATAAAATTAGGGATAACAAAAACTTTGATTAATTAAAATCATATGAATACATGTGTGAATGAGATGATTTGATAAATGCGTGAATGAACTTTTGTGATTAACCTATATATAAATAAATGGTTTAAATAGGAAAATAACATCATATAAAACATTTCCATGCAGAAACAAAACAAGAGAAAATAAAAAACAAATGAAATAAAGCAAATGGTCATTTTTGCCAATCTTGCTCACTAGGTCACTTTGAGTGTTTCTAGTCCAAGATTTCAAACAGAAACTTTCCCAACTCTTTTCACCCCTTGCTAGAACAAGTAAAAGTGAATCAAAGACCACATTTCAAACTTACAGAAACATTTGGCAACCTCATTCAAATCACAATTCAAAATTGAATCTTTATCATATGTGAAGATCACCCATTTTCAAAAATCAACCAAACCAGTACACCTTGACTAATCCAACTAACCAGACACTCCCTAGTATGTGCCTAGCAAACCCACCAAGTTTGGATCCAAAATTAAAATTTGAATCTCTTGCGGCCATTTTATCAAACACCTTGCAGATACAAATCAAACAAACATCAAACACTATAGTGTGCAGTAATTTTGGCCCAACTGTAGGGGTTCGTAGCATGGAAAACAAAACTTTTCTATCGCATACAAACAAACAAGCCAAGATCTATCTACTAGATTGTAGCAACGAGTCGATGGAATAACTTACCCTCGAAGATTCCAAAGCGTTTAACGAGAGCGGATTCTCGTGGGTGATGTAGTCGTACTCTTCCCGATCTCAAGATCGTGTAGACGATCCTTCCGGCGCTGCGTTCCGGCAGCGCTCCCGCAGTCGGTCACATGTTCGGTACTCGACGAAGACCTTCCTCTCCCTTGTTCCAGCAGGCAGCGGAGGTTGTAGCACTCTCCTCGCGATTCCGGCAGCACAACGGCGTGGTACCGGAAGTAGAGGGGAGATCCCGCAGGGCTTCGCCTTAAGCCGGAGCGAGTATGGTGGATTATGAGAGAGGGCTATTAGTGGTCTAGAGATTAGACACACCAATTAGAAGGCTCTAAACCGCAGGCTAAAGCAATTAGAAGCTCTAAACCAAAACGGCTCTAAACCGGAGATTAGAGGTAGAAACTTGTGTGTCTCAAGGAGGAGGCCCTGCCCCTCCTTTTATAGGTGGAGGGGCTAGGCGCGCCAGGGAGGGAGGGGAGTCCCTCCCCAACTCGGCCTAGGGCTGGCCGCCGGCTTGGAGGAGAGGAACTCCTCCTCCAAGTTGGTTTCAACCTCCTCTTGCTTGTTTCCCACAGTTTCTTGTTTTAGCCGTTTGACTTTCAAACTGGACATTTGACTTTTCTGTTTTAGGATTCAATTTAGTCCTTTATTTGGAACAGCAAGAACACTTAGTACATGATGCAATCATTCCAATATGTAATGACACATTCATGTACCCCTCCCCCCTCCCGGAGTGCCGGACATTCCGGAACCTTCTAGAACATTCACCGGAATCATTTCCGAACTCCGAAACGGGACTTTCTTTATATCAAGAACATTCATTATCGCTTGATTTCAAACGTTTAGCCTCAATGTTGTTGATATGTGTATTTCCACTATCAAGATTCAATAAGAATAGACCATCTATCAAAGGTGCATGTGCGTAAAACATATTACTCATATAAATCGAACAACCATTATTCTCGGACTTAAATAAGTAACCGTCTCGCAATAAACAAGATCCCGATATAATGTTCATGCTCAACGCAGGCACCAAATAACAATTATTTAAGTATAAAACTAATCCCGATGGTAGATGAAGGGGTAGCGTGCCGACCGTGATCACATCAACCTTTGATCCATTTCCCACGCGCATCGTCACCTCGTTCTTCGCTAGCTTCCGTTTATTCTGCAGCACCTGTTTCGAGTTACAAATATGAGCAACCGAACCAGTATCAAATACCCAGGCACTACTACGAGTACTAGTGAAATACACATCAATAACATGTATATCAGATATACCTTTCTTCTTGATGTTGCCGTTCTTCATATCCGCCAAGTACTTTGGGCAATTCCGCTTCCAGTGACCTTCTCCCTTGCAGTAAAAGCACTCAGTATCAGGCTTAGGTCCAGCCTTGGTCTTCTTCGCCGGCGTGGTAACTTTCTTACCACCCTTCTTGAAGTGACCCTTTTGCTTAGACTTGCCTTTCTTGAATTTTGTGGTCTTATTGACCAACAACACTTGGTGCTCTTTCTTAATCTCCACTTCTGAAGATTTCAACATGGCAAAGAGTTCTGGCAACGTCTTGTTCATGTTCTGCATGTTGTAGTTCATCACAAAGTTCTTGTAACTTGGTGGTAGTGATTGGAGGACACGGTAAATCCCCAAAGCATTAGGAATCACAATACCCAAGCTTTGAAGTTTGTTTGCGTGCCCAGACATCTTAAGCACATGCTCACTGACGGAGCTGCCCTCTTCCATCTTGCAGTTAAAGAACTTTTCAGAAGCCTCATAACTTTCAATTGCCGCATGAGTCTCAAAAATCAATTTGAGATCCTCGACAATATCATATGGGTCTGAATCCTCAAACCTTTTCTGAAGCTCCGATTCCAAACCATACAAGATAGCACACTGAACTATGGAGTACTGATTCTTCCGAGCGAGGTAAACATTCTTTACTTCATCGGGAGCATCATCTGCAGGTGGGTCACCCAGCGGTGCATCCAGCACATAGGTCAAATTACCATCTGTGAGGACAATCCTCAAATTGCGGAACCAATCCGCGAAGTTGCTTCCATTGTTTTTCAACTTTTCTTTCTCTAGGAACGCATTAAAATTGATGGTAGGGGCTGCCATTGATCTACAACATATTTGCAATAGTTTAGACTAAGTTTATGACAAATTGAGTTCAAATTAATAATGAAATTAAACTAGGTGAAGTCCCACTCAAAACAATATCCCTCACATTGTTTTAGTGATCACACGAACCAAATCCACCACATTAACACCGATCATCACGAGAGTTGATATGGTTTCAATGGCGAACAATCGACATGTTCATCATATCTACTATATGATTCATGCTTTACCTTTCGGTGATCCGTGTTCCGAGACCATGTCTGTACATGCTAAGCTCGTCAAGATCAAACCTTGGTTTCTGCATGAGCAAATCTGGCTTGCTCACGTTGTATACACTTGCAGAATCTAACACACCCGATCATCACGTGGTGCTTCGAAACAACAAGCTTTAGCAACAGTGCTAACTAAGGGTGAACACTTTATGACTTGAAATTGATGTGCATGAGGGATCATCTTATAATGCTACCGTCGTCTACTAAGCAATACAAGATGCATAAAGGATTAACATCACATGCAATTCAATATATATGTGATATGATATGGCCTTTCTTCTTTGTGCTTCCGATCTCCATCTTCAAGCACGAACATGATCTCCATCATCACCGGCATTGCATCAAGGTCAATGACGCTTCTCCATGGTTGTCGTCCACCGGCTTCAACTATTACAACTACTTTGAATAGACACACGGGTCTTAACATAAATTAAAGACAACCATATGGCTCCTGCCGGTTGCCAACTTACAATAAGAAACATTGCATACATCAAATATAATCACAATCATGGCCATATCACATCACTGCACACCCCTGCAAAACAAAGTTAGACGCCTCTACTTTCTTTGCATATTTTACATGGTTTGGGGCTTTCAATAAGTGTCGTTCTAACTTACGAACAAGAACCACAACATTGATACTAGCATTGTTGATCACCCGTTGTAAATTGGATCTTAACTATGCTAGGAGAAACAGTCACCCGCAAAGCCACTTATGCAATACAAGTTGCATGTCAAGCGTGGAGCAAGTCTCATGAATGATGTCATGTAAGGTTAGCCCGGGCCGCTTCATCCCAACATACCGCAAGATGCAAAGTACACAAGAAGTAATCGACAATAAAAGCATCAACGCCCACAATGATCATTGTGTTCTACTCGTGCAACAGATCTACATATAGACATGGCTCTGATACCACTGTAGGGGTTCGTAGCATGGAAAACAAAAATTTTCTATCGCATACAAACAAACAAGCCAAGATCTATCTACTAGATTGTAGCAACGAGTCGATGGAATAACTTACCCTCGAAGATTCCAAAGCGTTTAACGAGAGCGGATTCTCGTGGGTGATGTAGTCGTACTCTTCCCGATCTCAAGATCGTGTAGACGATCCTTCCGGCGCTGCGTTCCGGCAGCGCTCCCGCAGTCGGTCACACGTTCGGTACTCGACGAAGACCTTCCTCTCCCTTGTTCCAGCAGGTGGCGGAGGTTGTAGCACTCTCCTCGCGATTCCGGCAGCACAACGGCGTGGTACCGGAAGTAGAGGGGAGATCCCGCAGGGCTTCGCCTTAAGCCGGAGCGAGTATGGTGGATTATGAGAGAGGGCTATTAGTGGTCTAGAGATTAGACACACCAATTAGAAGGCTCTAAACCGCAGGCTAAAGCAATTAGAAGCTCTAAACCAAAACGGCTCTAAACCGGAGATTAGAGGTAGAAACTTGTGTGTCTCAAGGAGGAGGCCCTGCCCCTCCTTTTATAGGTGGAGGGGCTAGGCGCGCCAGGGAGGGAGGGGAGTCACTCCCCAACTCGGCCTAGGGCTGGCCGCCGGCTTGGAGGAGAGGAACTCCTCCTCCAAGTTGGTTTCAACCTCCTCTTGCTTGTTTCCCACAGTTTCTTGTTTTAGCCGTTTGACTTTCAAACTGGACATTTGAATTTTCTGTTTTAGGATTCAATTTAATCCTTTATTTGGAACAGCAAGAACACTTAGTACATGATGCAATCATTCCAATATGTAATGACACATTCATGTACCCCTCCCCCCTCCCGGAGTGTCGAACATTCCGGAACCTTCTAGAACATTCACCGGAATCATTTCCGAACTCCGAAACGGGACTTTCTTTATATGAATCTTATTCTCCGGACCATTCCGGATCACCTCGTGATATCCCGGATCCCATCCGAGACTCCGAACAACATTCGGTCTCTTTCTCATAATACCATAACTACTCAAAACAACGTCGAATCCTTAAGTGTGTCTCCCTACGGTTCGTGAATTATGCGGACATGATCGAGACACTTCTCCGAACAATAACCAATAGAGGAATCTGGAAATTCATATGGCTCCCACATATTTCTACGATTACTTTGCGATAGAATGAACCACTTACATACGATATCAATTTCCCTTTGTCTCACGATATGTTACTTATCCGAGGTTATGATCGTCGGTATCTCTGCATACCTAGTTCAACCTCGTTACTGATAAGCACTCTTTTCTCGTTCCCGTGATATGTGATCCCTTGTGAGCCAGTCACATGCTTGCAAGCTAATTGGATGACATTTCACCGAGAGGGCCCAGAGAATATCTATCCGTCATATGGATGGACAAATCCCACTCTTGATCCATGTGTCTCAACCAATACTTTCCGAACACTCAATGCCACCTTTATAGCCACCCAGTTACGGTGTGGTGTTTGATGTCATCAAAGCATCCATCTGGTAAAGGTGATATGCATGATCTCATGGTCGAAGGAATTAGGTTACTATGTATCAGAAAGCATATAGCAATTGAACTATTGAAATGACTTGATCTTTATGCTACGCTTATCTATAGGAGTATGTCCACCATATCATTCTCCTAATGATATGATCTTGTTGTTGATAACATCTCAATGTTCATGATAGGGAAACCACAATCATTTATCAACCAACAAGCTAGTGAAGTATAGAGGCTATACTAGAGACTTCAAATTAAGTTTACAAATCACACAAGTATTAATGTTTCCTTGTTAATACTATTATAGCATGAATGTAAACATTTATCATAAACACAAAGATATAATAATAACTACATTTATTATTGCCTCTAGGGCATATCTCCAACACCAACTTGTTCCCTATCTAGCTCACTCTACCCCTCAGTAGATCATCTAACTTGTTTAACCCCTCTAGCTCACTGTAAACCAGACCATGCCATTAATAGCAAGCATGCCGAGACTCACCCCATGGTCGACATCAAGCTAGGAGAAGCATCAAGCCTAGCAAGCATGTCTAGCAGGCACTCCACCATCCACTGCCACTCCCTGTCCCAGCCCCGAGCTCTGCCAGCCCCTGACCACACGACAAGACCATGCCAAACTTCTCTACATGCGAGCCGAGAGCGCACCAGTGCGCTACCCTCGACCAGCACCCATAGACCGCGCACCACCCTTGCCGCGTGCATGCGTGATCACCACCGCCCCAGCAACCCCTCAGACATGCTCGTTCGCCGCCGCGCGGACCATGCACGCTGTGTGCCATTAAAATCGCCGCCGGACCCGCCTAGAGCATCGACTCGTTCTGACTGATTAGCACCGCCCCACGCCTCGCCACCACACTGTTGAGATTCGCCAGGGAGCACAGCACCGCCCCCTACCGTCGCCCATGCCAGTAGCACTCTGTGCCGTTGACAACGACGAGCTCAGCCCGCGCCCGTCGGTCCCCTTCAGCCACTATAAATAGAGGCCTCCACGACACATTTTATTCACACCAGTTCATTCACCTCTCCCTCAGAACCACCCCACCTCACTCTCGGAGCAAGGCGAGCAGCGCATCCCCCGAATTTGGCCTAAGACCGCCGCTGCTGGAGGAGAAGGGAGCCGTCGATTGGAGCCGCCCCAGGAGAAGTTGGTGGTACCAGGAGGATCACCGTCGTCGACTTCATCATTCGCCCCCATCGCCGACCATCGCCTGAGCCTCGGTGAGCCTCCCACGACCCCCACCTGTCGTGCTAGGGTTCTGTCTCGCCGGCGCTGCCCGACGTGGACAATGAACTAGAGTCGTTCGATTAGAACTAGATCCCACGGTCCACATTGCCCCGTACCGCTTCGCCCCTCCCCGTCTCACTGGCGCGTGGGGACAACCACTTAACCAGCCCGCGCGTGTGCTATGCGTAGTGGGCCGGCCTAGTTAACCGTCCCGCGCGACCCAACAATTCAAATTTAGTTTTATTCATTTAATTTCAAACATAGTTTTGTACATAGATTCAAAAATCAACCCAGCTTGACTCACTGAACCAAAAGGCATTAAACTAATTTTGATAGAAAGGTACTGGAATGCTGAATCCAAGCCCGTTGGATCTAAACCATTTGCATTTACAGATCAACCATGGTAAAAATAACAAGGCAGAAGATTTTCTGCATTCAAACATTTTTCAAAATTCAACCATAAGAGTTTTTGAGTTGATTCCAACTCTCAAAAATCACATTTGATCATACCTTTCAGAATATATAAAACATATGGGTTTACTTGCAGAGATAATGTTCAAGTAATAAAATAATGCCACATAGGCATTTCTAGTCACTTTATTTAATAAAAATAAAAATGTTAAACCTTATTAAATTGTGACACCACTTTAAATCATATTCCCATGTACTGAAATATGTGGTGATGGCATGTGTCAACATGATCCCATGTTTGAGTTGGAGAATATTAAATCTTAAGTAGTTTTTCAATCAATAGAAATTACTTTTATCAAATTAAAATAAATAAGACAAGTGATTTAATCTTATAATGATAGTGATGATGATAGATCATCTAGTTTGAACTTTTGTGAGATGATTAAAAATAGTTAAGTATTGTTTGGTGATTGTGTACCTCGTATTTATTTATAGACGCTAGTACCGACCAAGGATACGAGGAGGATGGAGGATACGATGAGGAAGAAGCCGAGGAGAACTTCAACCACTGCTCTGCACAAGGCAAGCTAACCCTTGCAACTTAGCAATCTTATACTTGCAATTATGCAAGTTAACACTTGCAAGATACCCTACTTATGCAAGCCACTACTTGCTTGTTACTATGCCAATTATATGGCTTAAGCATATGTGATTATACCCACTTGACCCACCATCCTAGTTTTACTTACAAGCTTAGTATTTTACTTTCTTTATTAAAAGCTTTCTATCAAAAGTTTACTTAGTGGCTTGTAGATTCAAGAAAGATAATTGAAGGTAGCATAAAGAGCATAAAACTTGGCCTAAGTTAGATAATCTTAATGTCATCCTGAGGCATGAGATTTACTTAGTTAAGATACACTTGCTTACCACCCTTCATTAGTATTTACCCCCACTTGTAGATGCTAGTGCTAAGCAAAAACTTGCTCAACTTTAGATGGGAATACTTGGTGAAAATGGTCATGAAAACCTTAGAATGATGAGTCATTCTACTGAAATGTTTTGACATGTGTTCTTGAACACCAGATGATTTTGATGATGAAAATGTTGAGGCATGAGCCTTAGCCATTTATAAAACCGATGGTTGTCTGGATGCGATACCATTTCAATTTTACCATACAGCCACAATAGCCGAAAATTGGGTAGGGCTTGACTGGAAATTTATATAACTTAGTATGGGTTCCCTTGCGGCCAAGGTCTGAGCTGAGGCTACCTTGTGAAGATTGTCCACCTGTTGAGTACCCAAGATGACAGTTGGTCATGGTTGGGAGGCTAAAATCACAGGAGAGGTGCCTATACTAGGGCGTGTAATTGAAAGGTTAGGATTGATTATCCGCATACTGAGTATGGTGAATTCAGGATTGTTCTTGACAGATGTATCGAATGTTGTGGTGAAAGTGTACAATCTCTGCAGAGTGTCAAACTATTCGAATAGCCGCGTTCGCGGTTATGGACAGTTGGAGTGGCCATACTGTTCCCCCGTCAGATGTTTTCAAAACAACTTGTGAAATGATTTGTGACTTTGACTTGACCACAACAGAGTTGTTATATGAAATTCAAGTTCCCACTTAGGTGTTATAAATCTATCAACTAGTTATCTTTGCTTCTGAACTTAGTAGAGGCAAATCTGGTTTTTTGCAAAATAACCCTAGAGCTTAGTATCCTACTACAAAAACCCCCTTAACTTGTTAGTATTAGTTTGCGAGTACTTAAAGAGTACTCATGGCTTTGTCCCTGGCTATTCCCGTGGCCAGACTATGAAGAGGAGTACCGGGATGACGAACCGCAGGAAGGTTACGACAACTAGGATCATCTCCCATCGTCAGCATTGCCTGTGACCCTGAAGATGGAGCTTCGCCTATGTTATCATTACTATTACGTTATTCTGCTGCTTGAGTTGTATTAAGAACTGGATCTTGAGATCCTTATTTGTGTAAGACCTTATGTATGGTTTGTAATGGATGATCTACTGTGATATCCAAATCTGTTATGTCTTGCAAAAATGGTAATCCTGGGATTGCGATGTATGGCATAACAGGCATATGGGATTAAAAATCCGGGTGTTGACAAGTTGGTATCAGAGCCATTATGACCATAGGAGACCCTAGTTAGAATGGACATTTAAATCAAAAACTTAGTTTCAAAACCAAAGGAAGTGAGTATTTACAAAAACTTATTCTTATTATTAGCACTTAGACTCTTTAATGAAAATTCATGTTCCTCAAAAATTCTTGCAAACTCACATAAAATTTGACACACTTGATCACTCTACTAACTTACTCATCCTATATTCTTATAGATGGACGTGAAGTACATCAAGTTTTATCAGTTGGGGAATGGAGGAGACCTCATCTTTGAGCGTGACTTGGACCAGCTGGCAGAAATGCTGGAGCGTCCACACCCCGAGTTCTTTGGAGCTCAGCTCAATGATCAGGAAGGAGAAGATCTGCAGTGGTTAGTTGTTGCAAGACTCCGAGGAAAGATTGAACCTCCCACTGCAGAGGGAATTTAGTTCACCCTAAGAGAGAACAACTGGCTCGATGGACTTGCCAGGGCAACGCAGGAAGATCTTGCCCGTCTGTGTGGGTAGAGTATCAATCAAATCAAGGGTACCCGCTTTGAGTTCTACCCAAGGCGTGATGTTATGGGACAGCCACTGGAGGCCACATATCACCCTGAGCTGAAGAGTCAATTGGACCATCTCAGCTTCATGATGTACGACCGTCAGAAGGAGTTGGACAATGCCCGTTCCTACGCCAACCACAAGTACGCCATCGCCAAGAAGAAGGATCAGACCCTCGCCATGCTAGTGAAGGATCGCAAGTCTCGTCGCCACCAGCTCGACAAGAAGGAGCGCATCATTGCCCGTCTTTGCCACCGGATCACGGATTTGGAGGAGACCATCCACGAGAGAGATATGCAGTTGGAGGAGAGGGAGAATGCAGGGGAAGACCTTCATGGAGACCCCTACTCCTATCTCAGCGATGATGATGACTTTCTGGAGGATCAGGCCTTGGACTTCTACACCGATGAGGCTGACTTCGCCTTCATTGATGACGATGATGCGGATTATGAGGACACTGACTCCGAGGAATAGTAGCACTTGAGCACTAGAGTTAGTGAATTGTAGTCGGTCCCACTATATCGTAGTTTCCTAGAATGGTTCTTAAAACCATCTGTTTTCCTTTGTTGTGGTGTGTATTTGTATTGTGTGCTATGAAGGAATGAATGAATGAAAAGCAAGTTGCTAGAAAAATCTGAGTCAAACTTCAAAAACTTTTCAAAAACCCCTGAACCTTAGAAATTTCCCTCTTTTATCATGATCTATCTCAATCTTCAGATGCCTCGCGGAGGAAGCGGTTCATCCCCGGACCCGATGTTGCAGATCTTGAAAATGTTGGTTTCTAACCGCGAAGCTGAAAGAGCCGAACGTAAATCCAACTTAGCCACCCTTCAACACATCGCCCAGATGGCCAACAACAACCAAGGCCATGGAAATCAGGACAACCATGGATCTAAGCTCAAGAATTTCCAGAACACCAATCTGTAGGGGTTCGTAGCATGAAAAAACAAAAAAATTCTACCGCATGCACACAGACAAGCCAAGATCTATCTACTAGATTGTAGCAACGAGTCGATAGAGGAACTCACCCTCGAAGATTCCAAAGCGGTAAACGAGATAAGATTCTCGTGGGTGATGTAGTCGTACTCTTGCCGATCTCAAGATCGCGTAGACGATCCATCCAGCGTTGCGTTCCGGCAGCGCTTCCGCAGTCGGTCACACGTTCGGTACTCGATGAAGACCTTCCTCTCCCTTGTTCCAGCAGGCAGCGGAGATTGTAGCACTCTCCTCGCGATTCCGGCAGCACGACGGCGTGGTGTCGGAAGTAGAGGGGAGATCTCGCAGGGCTTCTCCTTAAGCCGGAGCGAGTATGGTGGAGTATGAGAGAGGCCTTTGTGATCTAGGGTTTAGAGGGCACCAAGGGGAGGGTGTGGCCGGCGGCTAGGGCTTGGGGAAGCCCCAAGTCGCCGAGTTGGAGGGGAAACCCTAGGCGGCGGCTGCACTTGGAGGTGGAGGCGCCAAAGCTAGGGTTTGAGGTGTGAGGGTAGGGGCAGCCCAACCCCTCCATATATAGGTGGAGGGTGGCCGGTTTGGGAGGAGGGAGTGCTCCTCCAACTCCTCCTCCTTGGCGGCGGGTGGAGGAAGGGGACAGCCTCCCCAAGTAGGTTTCCTACTCTCCCTCCACCAAGCAAACTTGAGATTTGACTTTTCAAATTGGTCTTTGACTTTCAAACTTCGATTTGATTTCTCTCTTTATTTTGCCCAGCCAAGTGACCTAGTACATGATGCAACCATTCCATATTGTCATGACACATCCATGTACCCTTCCCCTCCGTAGTACCGGACCTTCCGGACCTTTCTAGAACATTCCTGGTGAAAACAACGGAATCATTCCCGAACTCCGAAACAGGACTTTCCTTATATGAATATTATTCTCCGGACCATTCTGGATCTCCTCGTGATATCCCGGATCCCATCCGAGACTCCAAACAACATTCGGTCTCTTACTCATCATTCCATAACTACTCAACAACATTGAATCCTTAAGTGTGTCTCCCTACAGTTCGTGAATTATGCGGACATGATCGAGACACTTCTCTGAGCAAAAACCAATAGAGGAATCTGGAAATTCATATGGCTCCCACATATTTCTATGATTAATTTGCGATCGAATGAACCACTTACATACGATACCAATTTCCCTTTTGTCTCACAATAGTTTACTTATCCGAGGTTTTGATCGTCGGTATCTCTGCATACCTAGTTCAACCTCGTTACCGATAAATACTCTTTTCTCGTTCCCGTGGCATGCGATCCCTTGTGAGCTATTCACATGCTTGCAAGCTAATTGGATGACATTCCACCGAGAGGGCCCAGAGTATATCTATCCGTCATATGGATGGACAAATCCCACTCTTGATCCATGTGTCTCAACCCATACTTTCCGAACACTCAATGCCATATTTATAGCCACCCAGTTACGGTGTTGTGTTTGATGTCATCAAAGCATCCTTCCGTTGATGGTGATTAGCATGATCTCATGGTCGAAGGAATTAGGTTACTATGTATCAGAAAGATTATAGAAATTGAACTATTAAAATGACTTGATCTTTATGCTACGCTTATCTATAGGAGTATTTCCATCATACCATTCTCCTAATGATATGATCTTGTTGTTAACAACATCTCAATGTTCATGATCGGGAAAACACGATCATCTATTAATCAACAAGCTAGTGTTATAAAGAGGCTTTACTAGGGACTCTAATTTAGTTTACAAATCACACAAGTATTAATGTTTCTGGTTAATACTGTTATAGCATGAATGTAAACATTTATCATAAACACAAAGATATAATAATAACTACATTTATTATTGCCTCTAGGGCATATCTCCAACAGTATCCCACTTGCACTAGAGTCAACTAATCTAGATTACATGGTAATATACCGAACACCCATGGCAGTTTGGTGTTGGTCATGTTTTGCCCTCAGGAGAGGTTTATAAAACGGATCCGCCCTGTGTGTACAACTAATATACCGAACAACTAATTTAGATTACATGCTTGCAATCTATGTGTACTTTGAAAAACTATTATTCAAATAATCCTTGACACTATTAAGAAGGTCTACATCATTTCCAATCAACAATATGTCATCTACATATAGCATTAAGAATTCTACAGAGCTCCCACTCACTTTCTTGTAAATACAAGCTTCTCCATAAGTTTGTATAAAACCAAAGCTTTTGATTACCTTATCAAACCATTGATTCCAACTTCGTGATGCTTGCTTCAATCCAAATATGGACCATTGAAGTTTGCATACCTTGTTAGCATCTTTAGGATCGACAAAACCTTTGGGTTGCATCATATACAACTCTTCATCAATGTCTCCATTGAGGAACGCCGTTTTGACATCCATCTGCCATATCTCATAATCGTAATATGCAGCGATTGCTAACATAATCCTCACAGACTTTAGCTTCGCTACTGGTGAGAAAGTCTCATCGTAGTCAACTCCTTGAATTTGTCGAAACCCTTTTGCGACAAGTCGAGCTTTATAGACAGTAACATTACCATCAGAATTTGTTTTCTTCTTGAAAATCCATTTGTTCTCGACAGCCTTCCGGCCATCCGGTAAGTCCATCAAAGTCCATACTTGGTTTTCATACATGGATCCAATCTCGGATTTCATGGATTCTTGCCATTTATTGGAATCTGGGCTCATCATCGCTTCCTCATATGTCGCAGGGTCATCGGTGTTGTCCACCAACATGACACTCATAACGGGATCATACCAATCAGGAGTGGTACGAGGTCTCATTGACCTGCGAGGCTCTGTAGCAACTTCAACCGAAGTTTCATGATCATCATCATTAGCTTCCTCTCTTATTGGTGTAGGCGCCATAGGAACTACTTCCGGTGCTGCGCTACTCGCAAGTTCGAGAGAAGGTTCAACAACCTTGTCGAGTTCTACTTTCCTTCTAGTCACTTGTTTCGAGAGAAACTCCTTCTCTAGAAAGGATCCATTCTTAGCAACGAAGATTTTGCCCTCGGATCTATGATAGAAGGTATACCCAATAGTTTCCTTTGGGTATCCTATGAAGACGCATTTTTCCGCTTTGGGTTCAAGCTTGTCGGGCTATAACTTCTTTACATAAGCTTCGCAACCCCAAAATTTAAGGAACGACAATTTAGGTTTCTTCCCAAACCATAATTCATACGGTGTCGTTTCAACGTATTTAGATGGTGCCCTTTTTAAAGTGAATGCGGATGTTTCTAATGCATAACCCCAAAACGATAGTGGTAAATCTGTAAGTGACATCATAGAACGAACCATATCTAAGAGAGTTCGATTACGACGTTTGGACACACCATTATGCTGTGGTGTTCCCGGCGGTGTCAATTGTGAAAGTATTCCACATTTCTTCAAATGCTCGCCAAACTCGTAACTTAGATATTCACCTCCACGATCAGATCGTAGAAATTTAATCTTCTTGTTACGTTGATTCTCTACCTCACTTTGAAATTCCTTAAACTTCTCGAAAGTTTCGGACTTATGTTTCATGAAATAGATATACCCATATCTACTCAAGTCATCCGTGAAGGTAAGAACATAACGATAACCACCGCGCGATGCTACACTCATTGGACCACACACATCGGTATGTATGATTTCCAATAAGTCCTAGATCGCTCCATCATACCAGAAAATGGAGTCTTAGTCATTTTACCCATCAGACATGCTTCGCATCTTTCAAGTGATTCGAAATCAAGTGATTCAAGAAGTCCATCGGAATGGAGTTTCTTCATACGCTTCACTCCAATGTGACCAAGACGACAGTGCCACATATATGTCGTGTTATCGCTCAATTTCAAACATTTAGCCTCAATGTTATTAATGTGTGTATTACTACAATCGAGATTCAATAAGAATAGACCATCTATCAAAGGTGCATGTGCATAAAACATATTACTCATATAAATCGAAAAACCATTATTATCGGGCTTAAACAAGTAACCGTCTCGCAATAAACATGATCCTGATATAATGTTCATGCTCAACGCAGGCACCAAATAACAATTATTTAAGTATAAAACTAATCCCGATGGTAGATGAAGAGGTAGCGTGCCGACCGTGATCACATCAACCTTTGATCCATTTCCAACGCGCATCGTCACCTCGTTCTTCGCTAGCTTCCGTTTATTCTGCAGCACCTGTTTCGAGTTACAAATATGAGCAACCGAACCAGTATCAAATACCCAGGCACTACTACGAGTACTAGTGAGATACACATCAATAACATGTATATCGGATATACCTTTCTTCTTGATGTTGCCATTCTTCAAATCCGCCAAGTACTTTGGGCAATTCCGCTTCTAGTGACCTTCTCCCTTGTAGTAAAAGCACTCAGTATCAGGATTAGGCCCAGCCTTGGTATTCTTCGCCGGTGCGGCAACTTTCTTACCGCCCTTCTTGAAGTTTCCCTTTTGCTTAGACTTGCCTTTCTTGAATTTGGTGGTCTTATTGACCAACAACACTTGGTGCTCTTTCTTGATCTCCACTTCTCTAGATTTCAACATGGAGAAGAGTTCTGGCAACGTCTTGTCCATGTTTTGCATATTGTAGTTCATCACAAAGTTCTTGTAACTTGGTGGTAGTGATTGGAGGACACGGTGAATCACCAAAGAATTAGGAATCACTATACCCAAACTTTGGAGTTTGTTTGCGTTCCCAGACATCTTAAGCACATGCTCACTGACGGAGCTGCCCTCTTCCATCTTGCAGTTAAAGAACTCTTCAGAAGCCTCATAACTCTCAACTGCCGCGTGAGCCTCAAATATCATTTTGAGTTCACGGACAATATCATGTGGGTCATTGTTCTCAAACCTTTTCTGAATCTCCGATTCCAAACCATACAAGATAGCACACTGCACTGTGGAGTACTGATTCTTCCGAGTGAGGTAAACATTTTTTACTTCATCGGTAGCAGTAGCTGCAGGCGGGTCACCCAGCGGTGCATCCAGCACATAGGTCAAATTACCAGCATTGAGGATAATCTCAAAATGCGGAACCAATCCACAAAATTGCTTCCATTGTTTTTCAACTTTTCTTTCTCTAGGAACGCATTAAAATTGATGTAGGGGCCGCCATTGATCTACAACATATTTGCAATAGTTTAGACTAAGTTTATGACAAATTGAGTTCTAATTAATAGTTAAATTAATCTAGGTGAACTCCCACTCAAAACAATATCCCTAACATTGTTTTAGTGATCACACGAACCAAATCTACCACATCAAAACCGATCATCACGAGAGTTGATGTAGCTTCAATGGCGAACAATCAACATGTTCATCATATCTACTATATGACTCATGCTTAACCTTTCGTTGATCCGTGTTCAGAGACCATGTCTGTACATGCTAGGCTCGTCAAGATCAAACCTTAGCTTCCGCATGAGAAAATCTGGCTTGCTCACGTTGTATACACTCGCAGAATCTAACACACCCGATCATCACGTGGTGCTTCGAAAAAACGAGCTTTAGCAACGGTGCTTACTAAGGGCGAACACTTTAAAACTTGAATTTTGTGTGCTTGAGGGATCATCTTATAATGATACCGTTGTGAACTAAGCAATACAAGATGCATAACAATGATTAACATCACATGCAATTCATAATATGTGATATGATATGGCATTTCGTCTTGCGCTTCCGATCTCCATCTTCAAGCACAATTATGATCTCCATCATCACCGGTATGGCATCAAGGTCAATGGCGCTGTTTCATGGTTGTCGTCCACCAGCTTCAACTATTACAACTACTTTGAATAGAAATGCAGGCCTTAACATAATTTAAAGACAACCATATGGCTCCTGCCGGTTGCCAACTTACAATAAGGAACATTGCATACATCAAATATAATCACAATCATGGCCATATCACATCACAGCACACCCTGCAAAACAAAGTTAGACGCCTCTAATTTTCTTTGCATATTTTACGTGGTTTGGGGCTTTCAATAAGTCTCGTTCTAACTTAAGAATAAGAACCACAACGTTGATGTTCGAACTATCAAGTGCATGTTGTAAATTGAATCTATAATATGATGGGAGAGACAGACACCCGCAAAGCCACTTATGCAATACAAGTTGCATGTTAAGCGTGGACCAAGTCTCATGAATGATGTCATGTAAGGTTAGCCTGGGCCGCTTCATCCCACCATCCCGCAAGATGCAAAGTACACAAAAAGCAATTGATAATAAAAGCATCAATGCCCACAATGACCATTGTGTTCTACTCGTGCAATAGATCTACATATAGACACGGCTCTGATACCACTGTAGGGGTTCGTAGCATGGAAAAACAAAAATCTACCGCATGCACACAAACAAGCCAAGATCTATCTACTAGATTGTAGCAACGAGTCGATAGAGGAACTCACCCTCGAAGATTCCAAAGCGGTTAACGAGAGCAGATTCTCGTGGGTGATGTAGTGGTACTCTTGCCGATCTCAAGATCGCGTAGACGATCCTTCCGGCACTGCGTTCCGGCAGCGCTTCCGCAGTCGGTCACACGTTCGGTACTCGACGAAGACCTTCCTCTCCCTTATTCCAGCAGGTAGCGGAGGTTGTAGCACTCTCCTCGCGATTCCGGCAGCACGACGGTGTACTTCCGGAAGTAGAGGGGAGATCTCGTAGGGCTTCGCCTTAAACCGGAGCGAGTATGGTGGAGTATGAGAGAGGCCTTGGTGATCTACGGTTTAGAGGGCACCAAGGGGAGGTTGTGGCCGGTGGCTAGGGCTTGGTGAAACCCCAAGTCGCCGAGTTGGAGGGGAAACCCTAGGCGGCGGCTGCACTTGGAGGTGGAGGCGCCAGAGCTAGGGTTTGAGGTGTGAGGTTAGGGGGCAGCCCTACCCCTCCTTATATAGGTGGAGGCTGGCTGGTTTGGGAGGAGGGAGTCCTCCTCCAACTCCACCTCCTTGGCCGGCGGGTGGAGGGAGGGGACTTCCTCCCCAAGTAGGTTTCCTACTCTCACTCCACCAAGCAAACTTGCGATTTGACTTTTCAAGTTGGCATTTGACTTTCAAACTTCGATTTGATTTCTCTCTTTATTTTGCCCAGCCAAGTGACCTAGTACATGATGCAACCATTCCATATTGTCATGACACATCCATGTACCCTTCCCCTCCGGAGTGCCGGACCTTCTGGACCCTTCTAGAACATTCCTGGTGAAAACACCGGAATCATTCCCGAACTCCGAAACAGGACTTTCCTTATATGAATCTTATTCTCCGGACAATTTTGGATCTCCTCGTGATATCCCGGATCCCATCCGAGACTTTGAACAACATTCGGTCTCTTACTCATCATTCCATAACTACTCAACAACATCGAATGCTTAAGTGTGTCTCCCTACGGTTCGTGAATTATGCGGACATGATCGAGACACTTCTCCGAACAATAACCAATAGAGGAATCTGGAAATTCATATGGCTCCCACATATTTCTACAATTACTTTGCGATCGAATGAACCACTTACAGACGATACCAATTTACCTTTGTCTCATGATAGTTTACTTATCCAAGGTTTTGATCGTCGGTATCTCTGTATACCTAGTTCAACCTTGTTACCGATAAGTACTCTTTTCTCGTTCCCGTGGTATGTGATACCTTGTGAGCCAGTCACATGCTTGCAAGCTAATTGTATGACATTCCACCGAGAGGGCCCAGAGTATATCTATCCGTCATATGGATGGACAAATCCCACTCTTGATCCATGTGTCTCAACCCATACTTTCTGAATACTCAATGCCACCTTTATAGCCACCCAGTTACGGTGTGGTGTTTGATGTCATCAAAGCATCCTTCCGGTGATGGTGATAAGCATGATCTCATGGTCGAAGGAATTAGGTTACTATGTATCAGAAAGCTTATAGCAATTGAACTATTAAAATGACTTGATCTTTATGTTACGCTTATCTATAGGAGTATGTCCACCATACCATTCTCCTAATGACATGATCTTGTTATTAACAACATCTCAAATGTTCATGATCAAGAAACCATGATCATCTATTAATCAACAAGCTAGTATTATGAAGAGGCTATACTAGGGACTCTAATTTAGTTTACAAATCACACAAGTAGTAATGTTTCTGGTTAATACTATTATAGCATGAATGTAAACATTTATCATAAACACAAAGATATAATAATAACTACATTTATTATTGCTTCTAGGCCCTGGCCCCACCTAGCAGCCATGGTGGTATCCAACCTGGCCCACGGTGGTAGCCAACCTGGCCCAGGCCCCACCTAGCAGCCGTAGTGGCTAGAGCCAGCCCCTGTGAGAAATGCCCTGCCCCATTTTGCGCGTATGGCTGCTGATGTGGCTTCGGCCCCACCAGTCAGTCGCTGTGGGTAGGATAGGATGTGGTAACAAAAGTTTTGGCTCTTGTGATGATGTCAGCCTGATGTAATATTTCGATTTACATTGTTTTAAATAATTTCAGAAAAGGTTTAAATATTGTAAATTCAATAACTAATTCATTATAAGTCAGAAAATTACAAATAATATATCAAAATATTCAGAAAAATGAGTTATACCAATTTAAGCTATAATCATACATTGATCAACAACTTTAATGACAAGTTTAATTAGAGAACTAAATCAACCCCTCTCATGTGTTTCCGGAGTTTTCCGAGTTAGGGTTTTCAACCCTCGGAACCCCGTCTAAATTGCCGAACATGTTTTAAGGTTTCATTTCAATGCAATCATGCGAATATGTGTCGTGCTTACTTTCAGTTTGATGAGATCTTGTGTTGTTTCTAATGCACAACGGTGTATGTATTGCATATTGTAACTCCCAATGGTGAATTTTTTATAGAAGGTGTACAATTTACCCTGTAATAATTTGTTTAGCTCCGCAGATTGATATCTAGAAGATTGACTTAAATAAATATATGTTTACCTAATATGAATTTGTATGTGTGTATGTATATATGTATATTGAATTCAGTAGAACAAGTGGCATATGTGTATGTATATTTGTATGTGTGTATGTATATATGTATATTGTATTGTATGTGTATTGTATATGCATGTGTATATTTTGTGCCACGCCGACGACCACCGCCACCATTATGTCGTCGACCCTGACCTCCTATGTCCTCGCTGAGCCCATGTCGTGCTGGTTCGAACGCACACCCCCACGCATCCCGGCCCCACTCTCGCCCTAGCGCCGCCACCTCTCGTTTTCAATATAGCATTATAATAACCGTGCTATGTTAATCAACTTTCATGACAAGTTAATTAGAAGAAGTAAATGTACCCTCTCATATGAATCCGGGGTTTCTCCGAATTAGGGTTTGGAATGACCAAGCATGTATTAGGGTTACATTTCAATACTTTTAACCTGTCATATCATCATCTTTGCTTGAGCATTTCAATAGATGTATTACTGATATTTGTGTGATCATATTTTGTTTTAGAAAGTATGGATCCACTCAGTAGAAACCTTGAAGATGAAGAAATAATGGAGAACATGATCCACGAGGACACCTCACAATATCTGAACTTTGAGGGACATGATGACAGCTCAAGTAGTCATGGAGAAGATGACGACTCCGGTGAACGCACTTTAGTGATTACAAAGTCTGTCGAGGTATATGCATGGATTAAGCCTCTGCTGACTTGCACCGATTGATTTGTATATATGTAAATGTATTAATTAACGTTTTTTTCTTCTTTTAGCCCTATGGATCGACCAACCAGCAACAATCTTCTTCTACGAAAAAGAGAAAGCGAGGCGCGAGCCATCGGTTGAAAGATCGTGCAAAGTTCACGATCGAAGCAGTCCGTGTTGATGGCAGGCCCATGGAGCCCAAGGAGGCCATAGAAAAATTTGTACATCAGGCTGGAGTTCTTGTTAGGCACCAAATCCCAATCATAATTGAAAATTGGAATAAGCCAAAGAAGGGCGACGGTATCTTTATCGATGAAATATCCAAAGAAACGCTTTGGAATTCGCTATTGGTAAATTTCAACCTTTCGCCAGAGGAGGATGAAAACAAACCGGTTATAAAGGAAAAGGTCAAAGAGTGGACTCTAAAGAAGATGGATGACGCTTTCCGCAACTGGAAGACAAAATTGAACAAATTTGTCAAAGCTCGCGAGACTCCAGATTTCGAAGACGCATATTATGCGAAGATAAGACCTCACTGGCCCGAATTTGTGGCATATAAGGAAGGTGCTATAGCTAAAAATAGGTCATAAACCAATACGCTAAATGCCCAGAAGAAGGAATATCACTAGAGGACGGGGTCAGGTGGCTACATATCTCAGAGGCCTAAGTGGGAGGAAGCTGAGAAGGCCCTGCGCGCTAGAGGGATCACACCCTAGACAGATGGTGGGACCTACGTGCAAAGACTTGGTTCTACGGAATCGGGGCAAGGTTGGACCCAGAAACAGGATTGTGTATCTTCCCAACCCTCCTTGCCAAACCCATCACTAAACTCATCATGGCATACGAGGAAACAGCCGCCAGGACCTTCCATCCCGACAGAGAGAATGACCAGCTCACACGCGCCATCGGTAAAAAAGAACACCCTGGACATGCACGAGGCACAGGGGGTATGATGTGGAAGGATGGGTTTGCCGAGTGGGGCGACTCTTACAGATGGCGCGGCGGAAAAGAAAAAGAGCGTACAGAGCGAATGACATAGATAAAACATGCACTTGTGGCGCTGCAGGCGCAAGTGAATGCACAACAGAGCCAGCAAGCTACCGACCCATCTCAGCGGCACGAAGAGCCTGCATTGGAAGCTGCCAGCGGCCTAGACTCTGCGCGGAAAAGCAGCGTGGCTTCCAAGGAGAACGTGCAGCCCACGCTTGAAATGGCGGGTCCTCGATACCCTGTGGATGAGATCACGGAGAGCGAACACGCTGAGCTGCATGTGAGATTAATGGGCTTATCCATTAAGATGGTTGTCGGCTATGCCTTACCTCCTATAGCTGGTGGAACTTACCACTGCCGACCGATTCCAGATGGCTATGCTATTGTCGGGGTGGATGAGGTTGTGAAGGAATTTGAGGAAGCATAGCTTGACCATGCTACAGGTGAAGGGGAAATTCAACTCAAATTTGCAGTGAAACCACCATTCTTTGGAAGAAGGAACGCATCGTGCTTCCAAATTGGAGGCCACTGGCACCCCCGCCGTCTCCGCAGCGTCAGCAGTCTGAGCCGCCTCAGCCGTCTCCAAGTCATCAGAATACTCCCCTATCGTCTCCGGCGCTTCAGCCATCTCCTGCGCGGCAGCCATCTCCGGCGCTTCAGCCATCTCCTGCGCGGCAGCCATCTCCGGCGCGCCAGCCATCTCCGGCCCGCCAGCCATCTCAGCGTAAACGGAAGAGTACTTCCACGAAGAGAATCACTAGCACTGCCACGAAGAAATCCGCAGGAAACCGTACACCAAAGAGTTCAAGAAACTACGTCCCGCAGCCTTCCGCCAAGCCATTGCCAGTTTTACCGTGGAATCGCAACGACGAGGAGACCAATAGGATCTCGGAATAAGAGGTCAAGAAATTCTTTGCACCTAGACGGGCCGAGCCAAAGGAGAAAATAGATCCGGTGGTGGTGGAGAAGTTTTACAATAATCTTTTTAAACCTGAAACCCCACTTGTGCTGGACTACGAGCGCCAGATTTTGAAGGGGGATGCAAGGCAGAGGGAGACTGAAAGTAGCAGTCGTGCGGCACCCCAGAAAACAGTTCCCATGCTCGGAGAGCAGGAAAAGCGATCATGCGCCCCGCTCCAAGTGTTCGACACACGGAACGCTCCTCCTGTAAATGATTACGAGACAGAGCTACAAAGAAAGGCAAATGAGATGGGGATGACTTACATTGCATACTTGAACCTCATGGGAGACAACATTCCCACAAGCGATGTTAACCCCATACAGCCATGAAAGTATGGGAAGAATCTCGTCAAGAAAGAGGTGCTCAAGAATCTACGAACAAAGATGCGAAGATTGCACAAGTGGTACCTTGATTTCTGCAAGACGAGAAAGGAAGAATGGATCACGGCGCATACAAGAGATCAGATTTTCTTGTGCGGAGACGACGAGATCGACTTCAACATTCAACACTTGCATTTTCTATTCAATCAGAAGGAACTCGACAAAGCTGCCATCAGCCTTTATTGTGTGTAAGTACTATTTCTGTAATTTTTATCTCATCTCATTCACTTCATTACTTGCATGTATATATATATATGCTCACCATATATGTATATACTATTATGCAGGAAAAAGGTTATGGAATGCATGAAAGGAGGCCCTTTTGACATTGGGTTCGTTGACCCAAATAGAGTTCATGAAGAAGTGGTAAGAACCAAACCCGGGCAAACATAAGATTACTTGCTAAGGTCTTTACTGAGACAACAAACCAAAAGGGAAATACTATTGCCTTACAACTTCTCGTGAGTACTGTTACCCTCTCTTGTACACATTCTGTTTCGGCTTACTCGATGTTAAGTGTAACTGATGATGAGTTATGCGTGCGTAGGTTCCACTTTATTCTTCTAGTCATTCAACCTGACTCAGGAAAAGTCCTTGTCATGGACTCGTCACGAAAATAAAAAGAGCTATGGGCAGACTTTAGAGAGATGCTCCAGAGGTAATTTCAATCATATTATCGCACTAGATCGGCAACTTTTGTGACAACAAGTAATTAATTACTCCTTTATCCATTTTCTTTGCCGGGCAGGGTTTGGAAAAGGTTCACGGGCAGGGCCGTGGGTGAATGGTCAGAAGAACTAAAATTTGTAGACCAAAATGTAAGTAATACTAGCTAGCTAGGTCTGCGTATCTCTTTGATTCTGCTTCCAATTCCATTATATCATGCTTTATTGATTATTATTTTGATTGAACTCTCTATTCTCGTAAAGTGAGCGTATCAGGGACCCGGCAATAACTTATGTGGATACTATGTTTGTGAGTTCATTCGCAACACGATATGTGCGACGGGCCAAGCCGCACTAGAACAACTTAGAGTAAGTAAACAAAGTACACAACATTATTTTATTACCATCAATTGTGTTGAGTTTTAATCTTATATATATATTGACCCCATTCTTCATATATATTTAGATCGAACGGATGTGGGACCAACTCCTACCATTTGACCGCATACGAGCCATTCAAGAGGAATTGGCGGGGTTCACACTTGATAAGGTCGTCACGTCTGGCGGAGAACTCTTTAGATATCCAAAAACTCTTTAGATGCTTGAACGTGTTTTTCTTGTACTTGATGCTTCAACGTTTACGGAGAATACGACACAATGACGATGTTTGTGTATAATAATAGTTGCTTAATTATTCATGTACTCGTATGTACCCACGATGATGTATGTGTATATACCGCTCCCGATCGATTCTCCCCTCCCCCCCTCCCCGTCCCCGCCGCGCCGTAGAAATACGCCCAGAACGGGGCGGCGGCAGAACTCTGCCGCGACAGAGATTTAGGTTGTTTTCCTGCCGCGGCAGAGATTTAGGCCGTTTTCCTGCCGCGGCAGAGATTCATCTCTTTTTACTGCCGCGGCACAGAACCTTTAACACCGGTTCGTGTTAAGGGGGGCTGAGCGCTGCGGCAGACCCACGTGCGCCACCCTTTAACACCGGTTCGTATAAGAACCGGTGTTAAAGGGGGGCTCTAACACCGAACCCTCAATAGCGGTTCTACAACCGGTGTTAGAGGGTGTTCTGAACCGGTGTTAGAGGTGGTGTTCTGCACCAGTGCTACTAGAAGATGAAGGACATACATTTTGAGGAAGTGATCAAGAAGAAATGGACACAAATATAAGAGGATGATGGGAAACAAAGGTGTAGACATTCAGTTGTTCGGAATTCATCTGGAGTCCAATCCATTTGAACAGAAGAAAGAGTTCACACATATCCAAGACATTTTCGCAAAAATCATGAGCACAGAGGTCGCCACGGAATCTTGGGTTTTTTATCGCGGTGATGGCTCACTTGAGGTTCATGATTCACACACAAAGGTGTCTGCAATTCATTTGATCATGCATGATCACCGCATGTGGTATGTGACATTTTATTCTATTTATTTAGTTTCTTTGATTCTTTGTCTCTGCAAATTATTATCCACTAGAAGGTCAATCTGTTTTCATAACAATTTTTATTACGCATGCCTCATGAGATACTAAAGTTGATTCATGCTAAGATAGCTAGGAGTAAGCATTGCAATTCAAAAAATGCATACGTTAAAGTTGTACCTGGCGAAAGAGGAAAGATGGAAACTGTATAATATCAACAACGGCTTCACACTGATTTAATGAATTAATTAGAAATCATCTTCCCTTTACACTTCAGAGCAAAGGATATGCATTCCACGAACTTGAATTCAAATGGTGCAACAAACACATGTAGTAGTATGAATTTAACAAATAAAACTAGTGATATATCCAAACAACGATCTTTTAAGTTCAGACATTGTATTCAAATGCATGAAATAGCAGCACTACCTATTGTATAGTACATTGCATGAAAGCGAAACATAATTAGTGTACGCCGCTAAGTTTTCTGGAATATTAGGAAAGTGATACATCTGAAACTTTTTGAACCAAAGCAGTGAAGATTGCATACAAGATTAATAATACAATAAAATCAATACCTAGCAGGTTTCATGCACGTCAGTGACCATCAGAAGGTCATATGTAGCCTCCACCTTTTCAAGGATCTGATATAGCAAGGTGACATAAAAAGAGACAAAAGATCTATTATTATTTAGACACATCTTTAGACTTTCTTCTAGAACAGGACCACAGAATGATTTTGATGATATAAGGTTTGATTTATCAAAGCCCATTTGAACACAAGAGGCACCTCAAGGCTTCACTCAAGGCCTTGCTTGTTCAAAAAAAATCTAGTCTAGTTTGGAGTACTTTACTGTATGACATTGTTGCCTTTTACCATGACACTCTTCTCAGGCATATATAGCTCGGTGATTCAATAATTGACGGTCTCTAGTTTTTTGTTATGTATCTTTAGTCGATCTATGCATGCTTGTTCCTTTGAAATTTTATGGAAATGCAAAGCTTTGATTACAGTATGTTGTGTACCACGAAAAGCATACCCGATATATTATATGCTTATTTCCTTGTTTCTATCAGGTTAAGTACGCCACCAGTGTCATGCACAATTCAGATCCATACAAGGAAGACGTAATAAAAGAATTTGCATGTCAACAAGATGATGGAAATGTAGAACAGCGAAAGGAACTTGCAACTATGCATATGACCATAACACATGTAATGTGGTGGTGTTATTCTTTGGAGTTCAAACTGCTTGCTAGATTACTTATCAAGAAAAAATTCTTCCTTAGTCTATGATAGATTGCAAGTAGTATGTCAGTTTGTTAGCTATGCAAATATTATGTCATATTGGTTTATGTGAGTATCATTCATACAACATCTTGTTGTGCTACATGAAATATTCATGGAAATATATTTATTCTTATAACATATAATTATGCGATTTGGAATATGTGTGAAATACACTTTTTTATTACTGAAATTCAAACCAGTGACGAGCAAGATAGTGGGCATGTCACTACAAAACCCTTGAGGGTTGTGGTCTTTCATCACAACTAGTGACATGCGTTCCTTTTTCCTGTCACTAGTATACCCATACTAGTGACGGGTCCTTTTGAGCCTGTCACTTATTCTGCAGTAGTACGCCTTCTGAAAGTCAATTTTGAAAAATATTCCATTTAAATTCTTGGAGTGTAGTTTATGAATTGTTTGATATAGAATTACTATGTCATAAAAGGTGTTTCTTCCTTGCATAAATGCAGTTGAGAAAGACGGACAACATTGTGAGCCACAAAATTCAGTCTAATAGTAGCAACTTTTGTGAATATTTTAAAACTAACATAAATAAGATAGATTGGACGGTATTGTTACGTTCTGCGTCATTATATTTATGAAATAAAATAATGTTGCTAAAATTGAGTCTAAAAAGATCTAATTGTCCAACCTGGAGAAGCCCAAACAAATTCATGAGATCATCCTAGCATATGGACACCAAGAGTAATAAAGAAGCTTCTCGTCCTGTGAAAAAGTACATTACGGGATTGGAAAAGGAGTATTTATTTCTAGGAATACCATATCACATATGGACCTAGCTGATACATAACACTTGTTTACTATAATAATAACACACAGTAAGCCGACTTATTTTATAATCAATGTCGAGCAGAACTTAAATTTTGTTGGGACTTGCAACAATATTATGTATCGTCACCCGCCACCTTTCTCCTTGCGTGTGTACTTTAGTACAGCTGGTATGTGGACATTAACGAGATACGAGTGCCAATCGACACGCCTGGTGTCAAAGTTAAATATGCTATCATCCCTGCTCTCCATCTTAGCGTCACTCCTTAACCTCATCAAGTTGGTGTCATCAAAGCTTGACACACAGAAACAATGAAAGGCAAAGCTTGTTAGAATATATTAGAATGATAAAAAAATGAGCATACAATAGTAATAGATGTGCTACAACTACTAACATTGAGTATCATTAGTTGAAAACTATTTTTGTTTGTGATGTCAACATTCGAAAATGACTTGCTATAACTAGGAGATAGGTTTGCTTCCTCGCCCTGGCTAACATGTGTCCATGTGTTCAAACTTCATTGATCAAGCTGACACATGCAAAATGTTAGTACCAAACCACATGGTGCCAAAAAGATGTAAACAAATCTTTGTACGTGGGACATCCACCTAGGTACCAAGTGTTTATCCTCTCTCCACCCTCTCTGTTGCGTTTTGATCCCCTTATTCGCTTCGAGCTCAGTCCCTCCCCTCATGGTAGACAAAGCCCAATACCGAAATGTCGAATCTGACAAACCCGAACCCAACAATCCCGTAAGAAAAAAGCCCAATATTATTTCAGGTAATTTGGGTTTTTAAGTTAAAAGTACCCGATCTACTCGAACTACCCAAAATAGCAGATGTACTCGTCCAAAAATCCTTTGATTTGGCTTGGCTCCCTATACGGCGGCCAGGAGGCCAATTCCTCGGAGCTCGAACGTTATATCTTCAATCTGTGTGTTCCCGCGCTTCGATCGACGCCTCGGAGCTCGAATGTTGCGAACCAACTAGATAATATGTGCATGCATGCTCCTATCCATGTCATTATAACGTATTTTCTATTAAAATCATATAGCCATACCACCACAAAGTACTACAAATGGCATGACGAAATGTAGCATGTTTTATAACGGTGAAATGCAAGAAATAATATATGTTGGATAAATTATGGTGAAATATATTTATGGTACTGATTTTAGGTTAGATAGGTAAAACCCTTATTTGACCAACAATGAAAATTACCAGTAACTCTAGTCCATACACAATTATAACCTTGTATTTTGGATCGGTGAAACGACAATAGAACAACCTTTTGAGTTCCCCAAGTATCTAATGGTATAGAATACTCACATGTTTTCTCTCGTATGAAGAGTAAGATGTATAGCAACAATTAAAACGGGTTTTAGTAGTTTGGTGTAGAATACGCACTTGTGGGATTGAAATGCAGACTCGACTAAAGTAGGACAATCATGAAATAGAATAATAACATAGTTTAAGGTTTTCATTACAGTTGGATCAAAACAAACTTCTTGAACAACAATCATCTACCAAATATAGTCTAAATTGGCAGCAAATTTAACAAAGTGTGTAGCACTAAGGAATAATCTATGATCTACTTATGTTTCACATGTCTTGAAATGTGAAGGTCGGAGCAACTTTACTATTGGCCTCATTCAAAATTGAGATTGAAATATTGCTATGACCGTGAATATTCGTATTCGTCAAAAAATAGGTCAAAATGGATCTCACCGTCCATTGAAGAAGGCATATGGTGCATAAAGTTTAACCAGGAGCATAAAAAAATTGAATCTCCGGTTAAGCTTATTATAATGTGTTGAAAACAGTCCACATAATAATAAACTCATAATATGTAGCATCTGTTGAGCAAGAAAATATTATGAAAAGCATAAGTCAAGGCAGATCATGTATAAATTATACTGTCGTGGGTGTGTGTATGTTTGAAAAGATTATATGGACTTACCTCTAGTGGTATCTTGTACACCAGGAGTAGGCATAGACGAAAGAATGAGACATTCTTGAACAAGTATGGCCTTCTATTTGGGAGGGCTTTTCCATTTTCGAGTATACGAGGATTAATAGAGAAGTAATCCCAACATGCATCTTCAAAAGAGTAAAGGGACAGTGGATTCTGGAGTGATGAGCCCACGTGGTAAATGACCTGTACTTCCTCGTTCCTAAAAGCGATGGCTACCATTGCAGCATTTATAACAATGTCAGCTGGAATCTGTGTTCAACAAAACTGACTTAGTAAATGATCATTTATTCCTGTATTATTCTTAAATTCTTACTCCCTCCATCCTATTTTAGGAAGACTATTAGTTTTGGTCAAAGTCAAACCTCATAAAGTTTGATCAACTATATAGAAAAATAGATCAACATCAGCAACATGAAATGCATATAATAAAAAAATATATTTCATAATGATTCTAATAGCATTAAGGTGATATTGTAGAGATTGATATTTTATTCAAGACCTATATATATTTTTAGTCCCAACTTACACTACAGAAGCGTTTTAGTCCCACATCTTGCAAAATGAGCATGTTTAGTCATATAACTTGTAAATCATTCTAAAGTTAATATGTGGCATAGCATTTTTTTTTGTAAATTAACCCTGAGTATTTTTCTATGCCATTTGCGATCTTGGCACGCCTGATAGGAGGGCACCACCTCACAGTGGTCAACTAATAAAAATTCTAGTTGTAGTCACGACCTCGGTTGCTAAACTAGAAGAAGGTTGCCACTACAGTACGCGTGTGATATGTGACACGTGACGTGTTGATGCGTCCTGGCTCACCTACGCGTGTGACGTGTTGTGTGTCCTAGCATAAATCGTCTCCAAACACACACAAGCGACTAAGATACAAGTCATGCAAGGCTAAGCAATCTCTCGCTCGCTCACATAAAAAGAGAGTTACATGTATTAGCAGACACACAAGTGAAGTGAAGCTCTCTTGATTGAGTGTATACACTTGAGCTATGTGTAACTTTTATTTTGGACAATAAAAAATACGTGTTTTAAAGTTAGAAAAATTCTAAAAAATATAAATTTTCAGTCCAAAATAATTTATATTCTAGGCTACATAGAAATGACAAAATTAGAGTTCTGATTGTTTGCAAACAGTGCACCTTCATATCCCGTATTGGCTTTTTTTGTGTAGCCCCGGTACAAAACAATCCTGGTTGAAATTATGCGCAAGTTTATATCACTACGACAAGCTTTGTCTAGCTCCGGTGATGGAGGGACGAGAACGGAGGCATGTTTTTGGATCATGCTAGTGTCTATAGTCGTCGTTAGGTGGTTCAGTGACCTATTTGTAATTTTTATTACTTTTAAGGTTTTTTATAGTGTTGTTGATAATTATTAATATATCGGTGAAATTTTGCAAACAAAAAGCTTATATCACTGCCCACATGTACGTATTTTTTCAATGTGTTTTAGATACTTTGAATTGTATTTTTCAAATATTCAAAATAAAGGCCTCCACATAGCCCAAGTTTCAAAATAAAGGCCTCCAAAGATGAGGTACAAGATTATACTGATAGCGGGCGTGAGCATTTTTTTTCGTTTGTCTACGCATTTATATTTTATAAAATGGATTACGCCCTCCTCTTTAACAAGGATCGTGCTGAGCGTCCCCGGGGGATCGGGGCTTCCGATCCCCCGCCTCCCAGGCCATCCGATTTAGATTGGCACCACCGTTGGATCAAAAGTCAACCAAGGAAAACGTTTCCTGAATGCTTCCTGCCCGCACATCGTGCTCCGTGCACATCGCGCTCGCCCATGGCACCCGGAGCTGCACATCCCTCCTAACCACACACTCTTTCTCTCTCTCTCTCCCTCCACCCCGTGCACACTGGCGTCAGTTCCTCTACAATCCACGGCCATCGCCGGAGAACCCGGTGCATCGTCGCCGAAAAAACCTGTCGTGGTGCCCCTGATCCAACATCCCTCCTCGGATCTGCCATCCCTCATCACCACTATCTTTTCAGTCTTCCCCCACCATCGGCGTTACTCCTCCGTGAGCCATGGATGTTTTTGGAGAATCCCGATATGGCGTCGCTGATGCAGCGTCATGACAGTAGCTTGCAGCAAACAACGACGCCCCCCGCCGCATGGAGCAAAACTGGCCGCATCTATAGCAAGGCCATGAGTCGCAGGAAGCAAAGCTGGCCTCTTCATGGAGCGAAGGCCCTCTTCTCAGGGAGCAACATCTGCCGCTGGATGGAGTGAAGCCGTTCTCCGCAGAGAGCAACGCTGGGCGCCGTAGGTAGCAAGGCTGGCCACCGCAGAGAGCAAACCTAACAGCCATTGGTAGCAAGGCCGGCCGGCGTCGGCAGCAAGACCTGCCACAGCAGGGAGCAAGGCCCCGCCACCATCGATAGCAAGGCCGGCCGCCGTCTGTAGCAAGGCTAGCCACATGAGGTAGCAAACCCGACAACCGTCAGTAGCAAGACGGGCAACATCAGGGAGCAAGGCCGGCCGCCGTCGATAGAAAGGCTAGCCACATGAGGTAGCAAACCCGACAACCGTCGTTAGCAAGACGGACCACATCAGGGAGCAAGGCCAGCCGTCGTTGACAGCAAGGCCAGCCACCGTCGGTAGCAACGCCAACCACATGAGGTAGCAAACCCGACAACCGTCGGTAGCAAGACTGCCCACATCAGGGAGCAAGGCCGTCCACCGTCGGTACCAAGGCCAGCCGGTGCCAATAGCAAGACCAGCCGGTGCTAGTAGCAAGACAAGCCGTCGCAGAGAGCAAAGCCGGCCGTCGTAGGGGGCAGCGTCGTCGTTCTCCTCGCAGCAGCTGTAGGGGTCAAGGACGAAAAGATGACGCCTTGAGCGGGAGTCGCGGATGTGCCCGTGGCCGCCGTCAGGATTTCTACTAGTGCGAGCCCCTAGTTCAGGCGGAGCAGTGCGTGTGGCCGCCGTCAGGATTTCTACTAGTGCGGGTGGGTGCGGGAATGAAAACAGGAAGAGGGAAGGGAAAAGGCAACGATGTGAATAGATAAAGAAGGTTGGGTCCCACTCAGGTTTAACGCGGTGTCTGTCCGGTGCTGGAAACATGGCGAGAGAACGACCCGCGGGGATCGCAAGGCGTTATCCAGAGAGGATACGTATCATTTTCCTTTTAACAATCTCATGGTTTACAGTAGTGGCTAGAGTCGGTAGTTGGTGGAAGGTCGCGGGTTCAAAGCCTTCTGTTAGTGTTCTATAAGTATGTAGTGATCCGAACGAAGGATACTAGAGTCGGTAGTTGTAAATCAGTGACAGGTGGCCCGTTGGTCCGAACTAAGGATACAAGTGCCATAGAAAAATATACATGAGTCATTTTTAAAAAATGTGACATCATAGGTAAACGAATTTAGTTAAAATTGTCCAAGCTCGCTGAAATTCGATTAAATTAGACTGAAATACTCTCGGGCTGCAAGTTGTGAGACTAGTGTTGCCCATTTTGCAAGATGTTTTTCTTGTAAAAGAGTATATATTAATATCACAAGGACACCAATTACACTCAGTCTCTGCAACAACGCATGCCCTAGCGGCTCTACGGATGCACGCAACTCAGAAAAAAAGAAAGATAAATTACAAAAAAGAAAAATCCCGCTACAGAGAACTAATCCTCAAAGCAACGACAGTGACACCATCAGAACAACACCAGTAGTCCTCCACTCCAATAACAACGCCTTCAAGAAGGAAACAGTGCCCAAACGCTGTCGTTGCCCAACCAAAGGTCATAGGTTTTCACCCTGGAGAAAATCCTTGCTCACAAAACAATGCCTTCAACAAGGTCATTGCTAGGCACAACCAGCTAAGGCCAGACCTTGGATTTTCACCCTGCAAGATAAGACTGGGAACTCCCCTGTGTTGTCTTCCCGCATCAACTGTCGCTGCGACGAGTACCAGATCATGCAGCCAGATCTCCGTCGCCACAAGAACAAAAATCACCATCGCTACCCTCCAATTTCCGCTTTCCTAACATTCTTTGTATCTGACATCATCATGGCTCAAATCATGGCACTTGGTGGGAACAAACAACAGAGCTTCGCAACGCTCCCGCTGAAATCAAATGGCCAGAATAACAAGGTGCGCGCGACCAAATACCTTCCGATCCAGCAATCTTCAGGCATGATACGTCCATGGGAGTTCGTCGGCGGAGCCTTTCGGAACCCGCCTCTCCATACCAGATCAAGGAGGGCAGACATCAAACAGATCTTCGTCTTCTTGCGAAAGAAATCAAAGGACCACCACCTTTATTAGATCCGACACAGCGATCTCCACACCGCCGGCCGGTTCCCGGAGGACGGATCGAGCAGGCAAAAAGGGAGAGAACCAAACCGGAAACCACCGAAGCAGCGCCAGAGCCGCCGCCCAGCAGGATCCCTGCACCACGCCTTGACCGCTGCCTACCACGGCGCCCCTGCCGAGGGCCGACCTGGCCGAGATCCAGATCTAGCCCACGCGGCACACCCGCAGACGGTCGTCGTCTTAGCGAGGCCCCTCCGTACGCCACCCACACCGCCTCCGTCGAGCCACCATGCGCCGCTCGTGACCCAGAGCAGGCCGCGCCGTCGCCCCGACTCGCCAAAACGCCTCCACGGCAGCTCCCCCCTCCAGCCTTCGGAGGCAAGGGCGCCCGTAGCCACCGCGTGAGGGCTCTGCGGTAGCGGCGGCAAAGAGAGACTCGCGGGGGGAGCCCGCCGGCGACGGCGGCTAGGGTTCCCCCGAGTCGCCCCGGGTCAGGAGCGACGCGGGGTCAGGAGCTTTTCCTACTAGTTGCAAAGATGTGGGACTAAAACACGCCCGTGGTGCAAGATGTGGAACTAAAAGTATATATACCTCTTTATTCAATAAACTTGGTCAAAGGTTATTAAGTTTGACTTATATCAAAACTAATAGACATCCTAATTTGGAAAAAAAAAGGGAGTATTTACTATCTGAATATGGCCATTTATCACTCACCACATCGATTATGTTGCGACGATCACCTAAGAAGCATGGGAATGCTTGCTCATCATAGGCAACAATCAAAGCATCAATTGTCCTAAAAAAGTAAACATAAGTTAGTTTATACTCGTACAGTAACATATATGGTTGATCTCAATCATACCTCGCCCCTTCTATCCACCCAGGAAACGGATCTTGATATGTGCTGGTTACCATGGTGGGCCGAATGATGACAACCGGAACGTTTTCTCTCCGTTGGCCAAGCAATATCTCCCCCATAGCCTTGGTAAACGTGTACACATTTGGCCATCCAAAATGGCAAGCCCTTAACAATTGATCAGAAATTTAGCCAATATTTATTCCATATAATCTCTTTGATTCCAAAATTATATAATTTTATGATGGGTCCTCTTTTATCTTTTAGAGTTTGACCATGAATTTCGAAAATCATACAGAGAACATGAAACATACAGTTTGTTATGTGAATATTACCAATACATACTTCATTTTTATTTTTTTATTATTGTTGGTCTTAGCATCAAATGAATTTATATATGAAATGTATTGACCTTTTTAACCCAAGTTCTTTCATGACCAATTTCTCCAATTGTTCAGAGGTACCGCTCTTAGTCGCCAAAAGTTCGGACTTGACCTTGTCAACTAAGTCCAGCTCATCTTCAATATCCACGTGGTAGCCTTCCCTCAGTGTGTCACCATTCTTGAACGCTTTCTCTAGTAACATGCCTTCTTGCGTACCAGCAACAAAAGCTGAAAAAATGATGCTCGTTGGTAAATGGTATCCGTCCATTCAAAAATATAAGATGTTTTAGTGTTTTTTTTTCTGAAACACATGTATTTTGACGTCTTTTAGTACAGTTTCACTCATTTTGATTCGAACCTACGCACTAAAAAACATATAGATACATGTGTTTCTGAAAAATCTAAAACATCTTATAATACGCAAGGGAGGAATTAATAGTTACCACCACGGATAAATTGGGGTAGAATTGACATATACTCCCTCTATCCCAATTAGGACGGATATATTTTTTGACCAAAGTCAAAACTTTTAAAGTCTGACCAACTATATAGAAAAAATATAAACATATATGATACAAAATGCATGTAATGTAAAAATATATTTCATTAAGATTCTAACAATACTATTTTAATATTATAAATGTTGACATTTTTTCTACATAGTTAGTCAAATTTTGAAAAGTTTGACTTTAACTAAAAACTATATGCATCCTAATTTAGGATAAAGGGAGTATATATATGCTACAACTATATTTGCCACCATGTCTTAAGCAGGTAGTGTATCAACCCATGCACGAACGTACCAGTGGAAACATGAAGTAACAGTTTCAGATTGGAACACTTCTTCGCAAACTCACATGCATTTCTTGGTCCTAACGCATTAGACGCCAGTGCAATATCATACTTGTTCACGCACCAAAACAAAGAAGGAACGTCCGCATTAAAAAATCAAATTCGATTTGGCGTAGCAGTTGCCCATCGAGATCAGTCTCTCGAAGAGCACTTATGCTCAGTTTAACATGATAAATAGTAAAGCTGGTGGTGCGATTCATCCCACGTTAGATGCGCAAAGGAATCTCATCTATGATCCTGCTCGTGGCATGGTGGATTTGAAAGCATAGAAACACGGTCGTCTTCAATAAAGAATCCCCCTCGGTGGCTTCACTAGTCGACACGATCAAAACCGAGGCTACGGCATGGGCTGAGACTGGAGCGAGGGGGTTGCACCAGATACTCCCTTAGACTAGCCTTGTTAGCTTCTTGGGTTGAGTTGTATGATGCGGATGTTGATCCTCTCTAGGACTTGTAACATATAGTTTTTATCTATCAATGCATCGAAACGCAAACCTTTTTGCGTTTTCGCGAAAAGATAAATAATAGTAAAGAATATTAAACGGTCTTAGCCAAGTCTTTCAAGAGGATGCTTATTGGATCCGCATTCTCTCTCGATTGGTCCTTCTAGAACATCCCCATGAAAAGGTGGTGAGGTAGATCTTTTACCCACATAGATTAGAGTTTAGTCTCCGAATTGGCCCTCATTCGCGGTAGGTGTACAAGACCTTCATGTTCTTGTATTGTTCTATCCTTTTCCTTGTAATGAGGATGTGTTTATCCTAGTTATAGAGAGGCTAAGTGTGAACTCTTGTGGCTTGTATCACTTCAACGCGATCTCTTATTTCGATAAAGGGCGATTTTGTTAATTACACCCGGTTTCTGTATAGCTAAGATGCACACAGCCGGTATGCTCTTCTTATGGTCGCCGCTACACCGTGTAGAGTTTCATCACCCCTTCACGGAGGTGTGTACACTGCTGGAGGATACATGGAAGTATTTATTTACCCAACGTGGATGGCAACATAATCTTTTGATCAGCCTTCAACACGACCTCTAGAGATTAATTAGGCGCCCTTTATCAAGTAAGTAGATTTCTTAAATGTTTGATCATAGGTGGTATGTGGCAGAAGAGCATTGAGTTTATAGACGGTTTAGGTACAGACTTCTGGCGTGACGTTTGATAAGCGATGGTTCTTCCATGTGCTTCGTTGTTACAAATGGAACTTATGACGTCTATGGTCTTCGAGTTTCATAAAGAAAGGGGTCGGTTTAATAGATGTTTAGAAATATTATTATTGTGCATATTTCCACATGTATATGTTTTACTACGTTGGAATATACACACGCGATTTAAATTCATTTTACGAGTGCATAAAAATCTCACCAAAGCTCTAGCGAGCCATTTAGTTTGGAAATTTTGAAAATCATATTTTTAAGTTAAAAATTTGAAAAAAAGTTGCATATAATAAATGATACCTCTTACAAGCATGCAAAATATCGAGGCAAAATTATTGATATTCAGAGTTGTAAAATATGACCAAATTCGAGTAATTTTATAAATTTGTAAATTCGCTGTTCATTATACACTTAGATCCACAAATTTTCATTTTGCGATTAAGAGTCTACGTGCTCGCTTATATTGAATTTTTTCGGAACCTTTTGAAACATTTAGATATGATATGTTATTTTTTTTAAATACAAACCTGCAATGAACCATTCCTTCGTTTATAGATGTAGTACAGTACCTTTCATAAAAGCTAGTTGTTGCAGCCCCATTGATGATAATATCGATCTCTTTAGACAGCGCATCTGCTTGGGATATATCAAGACCAAAGTCGTCATGAATGATATCACCTGCAAGAGCAACTACTTTTTCTTGGATGAAACTTTGGAATCCATGAAGACCATATTTTTCTCGTAGGATATTAAACAGATCCATCCCTATGACCTGCATGCTCGGAAGATAAAATAAATTATACACGTACGCATTGTTGGATATCTGAAGGAAGGAGAAAATTGCTTTACTCATTGGCAAACATAACAGAGAGGAACATCGGTGGAAGATGATGCTTTAGATTGATAACATAAGGAACGTGCGTACCTCAGAGAAGACACGGTGCTCCGCGGACGCAGCGTCGGGTGCCCGGACCAGCAGGTAGAGCTTCTTCACAGCTGGCTGAACCCTTAGTATTTTCTCTACCAGCACTGCGTGTACATGTGGGAGGGAATATGTAGTTAATATGTATTCCCTCCGTTTCAAAATAAATAAGATGTTTTAGGTTTATGAAAAAAAATCTAGACTTTTTTTAGTGTGTAGATTCACTCCAAACCTAAGTGGACCTATATACTAAAAGTAGTCTAGATACATCTGCTTCCCATTGCTAAAACATCTTATATTTTAAAACGGAGGGAGTAAAATTTGATATCCAAGACAAAAAGGGCTTTGTGTGATATATGTACATTTCCCGAGGAAGCCAGTTGAGCCGGTGATGAGGATGCTCTTGTCTCTGAAACACCCAGCTACAGCACTTGCGTCCATCGGGAACTAGACTAGCTATCAAGTGTTTGCATTTGGTAGCTGGGCCGTTTGGTCGATGGCTTTATTTATAAGATCGAGAGGCTAGGTACCTTTTAACAGATTTTTGGCGGGCAGACCAAAACTTTTTTAGTTTGGTTGTCAGCTCCGATCATTATTGTTCGAGTAAATGCAACCTTGCAACACAATGACATTATTAAAAGTAAACTTTTTAGTAACCGGCTATTCAGTACAGCTCTAATCTTTATTGATCAAATAAATGCAACCTCCCAATCAATGAGAGCGCTTGTTTAGGCGCCATATCACTGATTATCGTTTAGTTCACTTTACCCATGTCATTAATTATGTCCATCCGCAGGAACATAATCCATGTTTTCACTTCTCTTTTGGTGTTTTCATATCTCCCAACAATAAAAACTATTCAGATACCGTCAAATAATGTTTCCGGAAGATGGTATCTCCGATGTTAACAAATAGCGTAACCACAGACGTTCAATGTAAAATCAGTTTCAGATTTGATTTATTTCGTTGTGCAGGGTATAGGTTATCACGGGAAAACCGTGAGACAGACTTGAGTGACCCCATTTGTCTCCTATGGCTCTCGGAATTAATAAACTCATGTCCACTTTAGCACAATTCACAATCTGTTTATTTTCCTTCCATTGTACCGTAAATTGTAAAAGGCCTAACAGAAGTGGCAAGAGTGACCCCATTTTCCTTCCACTTTAGCACAATTCACAAGAGTAGATGTGGCAAGAGATCGACCTTCCATTGTAAAAGGCCTTAGGCATACTTCCGACAAAGAGATCGTACCATAAACTGATTTTGATATCTAACTAACAGAAGTCACTAGTAGAAAAAGAGGCTTCGGTTCGATCTAGAGTCTTACACTAGTCCTGATTTATTACGGGCCGGGACTATTATAAGCACTAGTCCCGGTTCGTACCATTTTCAGTGGCCAGGAGTCCGAGAAAACTCTAATTCCGGGTCATTCCGGACCTTTAGTCCCGGGCCGTGATACGGCCCGGGACTAATTAAAGGTGTGCAGGCGCGGGCCGTGATACGGTCCTGGACTAAAGGGGTGCGAACGCGGGCAACTTAAAATTGCTATAACTTTTGCCCACGATGTCGAAAAAAATGTACAGCCTAACAAAATGTGTGGAAAAAAATTTTGAGTTTGATTTTAACACCTTTATTTGGATTACTCACATTTTTAGATTTTTAAAATTATAAATAATGGATTCCTCACATTTTTTGATTCTTTTACGTTTTTAAAATTTGAAAAGGGAAAAAATTTATTTAAATTTTTTAATTATTTAGCAATTTTTTATTCCATATTTTGATTTCTCACATTTTTCTGATAATAATGAATATATTATTTGTCGAATTTCGATTTACAGATTTAAAGATATTATTTATGCCATATTAAATGAATAATGGCAAAAAATGAATAAAATATTTATTTATTTAGTTTTTTACTTTCATTATATTAAAATATTATTATTACTTATTTATTGTTGTTTACTAAAATAGTTGTTTGGAGTTTCAATAAATAAAGATGTATGGCATATTGATATGGGCTAATAGGATTGATATGATAGTGTTGACAACAAGGTACAAAGGGCTTAGCGCAAGGACATCCGGATGGAACAGAGAAGTTAAGCGTGCTGAGGGTGGAGTAGTGCTAGGATGGGTGACTGAATGGAAAGTTTGATCACAAGTGTGATTTAACCTAAGATTAAATATACTTAGTGCTAAAAATGTTCCAAGTGAGAGGATTACGAGTTAAACAATTTAAAAGTTCAAGAAAAAAATCAAAAAAAAATCAAAAAAAATTGCAAAAAAAAACTTTAGTTCAGGACCGTATTACGACCCGGGACTAAAGGTCATTCACCCCCCGCAGCAAAAAACGGCCATGCGGTGGCCCTCTAGTCCCGGGTTGTAACAAACCGGGACTAGAAATAGGGGCCTTTAGTCCCGATTTCGTAGTCCCGGTTACAAAACCGGGACTAAAGACCCTTACAAATCGGGACTATATGCCCTTTTTCCACTAGTTAGTGGCATCTAAATAAAGGTCCTTGATTGTTAGGCACACATGCTAGGTAGGTTGTTATACTCCTAGCATGCCTGTGGTCTAATAAATAGTTTTTAACTTACTGATGGTAGTAGGATGATCGGCGATCACTGCCTGGACAGTTGAAGCTATGGACAGCGATGTGATTGTTAGAGTTAATATCGTAGACAGCATCGTATGTGTAAACCGATTCCAAACCTTGTACACCGAATCCAAACGTTGTACATACGCCTGGTGACGCAAAGCACCCATATATATTACACGATCGATGGGGCTCGGGTGTATCCGAGTAGAACCTACTATTCTACCTGAGCGCTAGTTTTCATATGGTATCAGGCCAGATCTTCTGCTAGATAAATCGCTGATTCCGTCCCCAAACTTGTCGCTCTGCCTCGCCCCTCTCACAACAACCGATGGCGACCACATCGTCCCCACCGGTGATCAATCTCGGGGCGCCGCAGACCGACAAACTCACAAGGAAAAATTATCCCGGGTGGTGTGCGCAGCTCCTGCCACCAATTCAAGGCGCTCAGCCCTTTGGATTGATTGATGGGACTGATGCCTCTCCCCGGAGACTCTGGTTGTTCAACCAGCCGACAAAGCTACAGATTTGGCCGAGAAGATGACACCAAATCCTGCCGATGACAATTGGATTTCCAGGGGTCAGATCATCATCGGCTATCTACTCGAAGCCCTCTCTCCTGAGGTTCTTCCTCACATTCATAGGATCGAGCATGCCGCCGGCATCTGGAAGACGATCGAGGACATGTTCGCCTCTCAGATTGAAGCAAAGATCACGAATCTACATATTGCTCTTGCGAACACCAAGAAAAAACATCTCTCTACCGCAGCTTTCCCCACACAGATGCAGCATATCGTTGATGAGCACACCATTCCACTCCCCACCTCTCATTGATCGTCCCCACTTCTTCCGTTCGATTATAGCACACCATTCCAGTACACCATTCGATTTCAGCACACCATTCCACTCCCCACCTCTCATTGATCGTTCCCACTTCTTCCCGAAGAAAGGCGAGCACGGCATCGCCGGAATTTCGTCGGATCTTGCCGCTGCTAGAGGAGAAGGGCGTCATCGATTGGAGCAGCCCTAGGAGGAGCCACCAGTACCAGGAGGATCGCCGTCGTCGACTTCGTTGTTCGCCCCCATCGCCAACCATCGCCTGAGCCCCGGTGAGCCGCCACAGACCCCCACTGACCGCGCTAGGGTTCGTGCTCGTCGCGTTCTGTTCATATGTGGACGATGACCCTCAGCCATTGATCTTACATCTAATCCTACGGCCGTAGTTAGCCTATACCCCTTCACACCCCCTGTCTCACTGACTGGTGGGGACAACCACTTAAACCGCCCGCGCGCGCTGTGCGTAGTGGGCCGGCCCAGTTAGATTCCCATGTGACCCAGTTCTTTTGAATTTAGGTTTATCTATTTAAATTCAAATCTAGTTCTGGCAGTAGATTAAAAATTCAATTCAGAGAGTTTCACTGAACCAAATTGCATGAAACCAATTTTGTTAGAAAAGTGTGGAAATTCTTAATCCAGGCCCGTTGGATTCAAACATTTCTGCATTCAAACATTTCTGCATTCAAACAATTTTCAAAATTCAACCATAAAGGCTTTTGAGTTGATTCCTACTCTCAAAAATCACATTTGATAAGATCTTTCTGAATATATAAAAATACCTAGGTTTACTCGTAGTAATAATGGACTAGTAATAAAAGAATGCCCCATAAGCATTTCTAGTCACTTTACTTAATTAAAATAAAAGGCTAAACCTTATTAAATTGTGACACCACTTTAAATCACATTCTCAAGTACTGAAATATGTGGTGATGACATGTTTCAACATGATCCCATGTTTTAGTTGGAGAATATTAAATCTTAAGTAGTTTTTCAATGAGTAGAAATTAATTTTCTAACAGAAAATAAATGAAACTAATGCCTTAATCTTTGTGATGATTGTGATGATGTTAGATCATCTAGTGAAAACCGTGGTGCGATAAATAGTAGTTAAGTATTGTTTGGTGATTGTGTACCTCGTATTTATTTATAGACACTAGTACCGACCAAGGATACAAAGAAGAAGGAGATTACTACGAGGAAGAAGCCGAGGAGAACTTCAACCACTGCACTGCACAAGGCAAGCTTCACAAAACAAGTGACTTTGTAAGTTACCACTTGCATGACAACTATGCAAACTAGATGCCTTAGGCATATGTGATTATACCCCTTTGATTATACCAAATCCCATTTTTACTTGCAAGCTTATTTATTTTATTTATTTATCAAAGTTCTTTATTACTTTTACTTAGTGACTGGTGAAGTGTTGGAAAGATATTAAAGGTAGCATAAAGAGCATAAAACTTGGCCTAAGTTAGATAGATCTTGATGTCATCCTAAGGCATGATATTAAACTTAGATAACTCACACTTGATTATCACCCCTCATTAGTGTTTACCCCCAACTTTAGTGGCTAGCGCTAAGCATAAAACTTGATAACTTTAGTACTTGGTGAAAATGGTTATGAAAATCTTAGAATGATGAGTTATTCTAATAAGATGTTTTGACATGTGTTCTTGAATACCAGATGATTTTGATGATGGAAATGTTGAGGCATGAGCCTTAGCCCTTTTTTTAAAACTGATGGTTGTCTCGATGCAATACCATTCCAATTTTACCGTACAACCACAATACCGAAAATTGGGTAGGGCTTGACTGGAAGTTTATATACCATAGTATGGTTTCCCTTGCGGTCGAGGTTTGAGATGAGGCTACCTCGTGAAGATTGACCACATGTGCAGTTCCCAAGATGACAGATGGTCATGGTTGGGAGGCCAAACTCATAGGAGAGGTGCCTATACTAGGGTGTGTAATTGAAAGGTTAGGATTGATTATCCGCATACTGAGTATGGTGAATTCAGGATTGTTCCTGACGGACGTATCGAATATTGTGGTGAAAGTGTACCACCTCTACAGAGTGTCAAACTATTCGAATAGCCACGTCCGCGGTTATGGACAGTTGGAGTGGCCATACTGTTCCGTCGTCAGATGTTTTCAAAATAACTTGTGAAATGAATCATGACTTTGACTTGACCACAACAGGCTTGTGATATGAAACTCAAGTTCCCACTTAGGTATTATAAAACCTTAAACTAGTTTTCTTTGCTTCTAAATTCAGTTAGAGATAAATCTGGCTTTTTTCAAAACAACCTAGACCTTAGGATTCCTACTCAAACCACCTTACTTGTTAGTGATAGTTTGCGAGTACTTAAAGAGTACTCATGGCTTTGTCTGTAACATCCCAGGATTAGCACCTAGAATTATAAAGGACACAGTTGTGTGCATTGCATTCATGCATCAGAAAAACCGAGGAAATTTCACGCAAAATAAAAGAAGCTATAGAGGGATCGAGATCTCTCTTGTTCTGATGGAAACATCAGGACATGTGCAATGGATTTAGATATGACCTCTATTGTACTTTTGTGTTTTAGGGGAAGGAAATTCAAATTTGAATATTTAATAGATAGATTTGAATACTATAAGAATTTGAAATAGATTAATAAATGGAAATTTAATAAGAGTACTACATTATCTTTACAAAGATATACTTGGAAGTATACTATTACAATCAAGAGATAATTCTTAAGAAAGAAATTTTACAAATATGAAAAGAATTACAACATTTAATAATTAATTAATATAAGAATCAAGTAAAAATAAAGAGAACTAGAAAGGAATAATTGTATTCCAGTAATACAAATATTACATTGTTTCACAAATGTTTAGGTAATAAGAAAGTCTACAACAAATAAATAAATAATTTTATTATATTAGATATATAATATTACATTGAATTTACATTTTACAAACAGAAAATAAATTACAAATGAGTACAAATAAAACCTAAACTAATTTCTAAGTTGTCTCCTTATCCTCTAAGTCTTGTTCCCTGTAATCACAGACAAAAAATAAAAGAAAAGGAAAATAGGGGGTTATGGGGGTTATGGTACTCTCGGGTTTAGCAATGTAATGCATTGCTTTGCCTCATCATTGAGTAGTATTAATTAAAGAGGGGCCAATTTGAAATCTGTTCTTATCTAGGATTTTTTCCTCAGGCTTATGCATCATAGGCAGGGGCAAGTTTCACCAAATTAGTAAAGATAAAAGTCAAAACAGTAATACCCAACAAAAGATCTATCTTCACTTGATCTTATCCATAAGTCATAGCAAACAAGCTAGGATCTTAGTCATTGCATGCAGGTGTGCTGTCAAACACAGGAGCACATCACGGGAATATAAGAAGGAACCAACCGTGGCAGTTCCCTGCTGCTAGCTACTCCTTCCACTCAGTTCATTTCTTAGCACTCGAACTCCCAAGATTTACACATAAACAACCACAACCAGTATCAGATTATCACTGATCTGTCCAGCTTCATCAACAAGAACAACAAATCCTTCCACCAAACCATCACACCTTATCTCTGGTTGCTCCCAGGAGCCATCCTAGAGCTAGGACAAGGGGAAATCAAGGCCAGGCTGTAGCTCCAGGAAAAGAAGTGTAGGGTTCGCAGCATAGAAAACAAAAATTTTCCTACGATGGGAACAACTATGTACCAAGATCTATCTACTAGATACAAACAACGGGCGGATGTATATCCGTAGAGAACATACCCTTGAAGACCGACAAAGCTTAACGATTCCAAACTCGTGGTTGATGTAGACAATATCTTGCCGATCTCAAGATCGAGAGGAAGTCCTAGCGCCGCAAAACAGCAGCGCATCCGTGCTCACACACACGTTCGAGGCACCGAACAACCTCCGCCTCCTCGCTCCAGCGATGCAGCGGAAGCACATCTCTTTCTTGCCGAATAGCTACCGGGAACATGTATCTCGCTAGTCCGAGACCATGGGGGATAAATTCTAGAGGGGGAGAGAGATCCTTCACGAGGAGGTGTGAGTGAGAGAGAGGGAGGGGGCTCCTTTTATAGGGAGAGGGGGGCACCCAAGGGGCCATGCGCCCAGCCATGGGGCTGCCCCCTCCCCTCCTTTCATTCATGTGGGTGGACACTCCACTCACACAAAAGCCTTTCAATTCTCTCCACTCAAAAACCCACTCAAATTCCCATTAAATTTCCACCAAATTTAATGCAAACTCTCATTAAATAAAACTCCTTTTATTTATTCAGAATTTTGTCAATTACTTTAATGACAAACATTCACATATAACCCCTTGCTAGTATTTCATTTCACATGCAGAAACACTTTCTGCAATTTCACCCGAAAACCCGTTTCGGTATCTAGTGAAATAAATTCCTGCGCTTGTTATTCTTTTCGGCATGAAACTTTTGCTCCAAATGGATGTCGGTGTATCTTAAGTGTGTCACCCTACGGTTCGCGAATAATGCGGACATGATCGAGACCCCTCTCGGATCAATAATCAGAAGCGGGATCTGGAGACCCATACTGACTCCCACACATTCAACGATGACTTTCTTGTGATCGTCGGAACCTTTTATGCTAGTATCTTAATCCCTTTGTTTCGCGATATATTACATGTCCGAGATTCGATCATCGGTATCTCCATACCTAGTTTGATCTCGTTACTGACATGCACTCTTTTCTCGTTCCCGTGATATAACATTCTAGTGATCAAATCACTTGCTTGCAAGCTAATCAATGTGATATCACCGAGAGGGCCCAGAGTATATCTATCCGTCATTGGGATGAACAAATTCCACTCTCGATCCATGAGCCTCAACATAACACTTTATTAGTTCTAAATCCATCTTTATAATCACCCTGTTACGGTGTGACATTTGATGTTATCAAGAAACTCTTCCGGTGTTAGTGATTGACATGATCTCATGGTCTAAGGATTAGGATCACTTCGTAAGTTGTTATAGCAATATAAACTCAATGACTTTGATCGTAATGCTATACTTCGGATGAATGTTCATCACACCATTACACTAATGTTGTGACCCCGTTATTAACAACATCCAATGTCCATGATCAGGAAACCTTGATCATCTTGTTAATCAACGAGCTAGTTTATGAGAGAGGCATAACTAGGAACTTTCTGTTTGTTTATTAAACACACATGTATTAACGTTTCCGTATTAATACAATTATAGCATGCAAAATAAACATTTATCATAAACAAGGAATACGATAATAACCACTTTATTATTGCCTCTCGGGCATATTCCCTTCAGTCTCCCACTTGCACTAGAGACAATAATCTAGTTTGAAAACTCTGCGTATTGAACACCTATGGCTTTCTGGTATTCCATATACGCAATTGCAAGTGGTTAACATAATCTACGGATCTGACGCTTCAGGTCCGTGTGTATTTGCATGTCTTTGCGTCTTCACGCATTACTCATTCTCCAATGAGATGGCATTGTATAAATTTGGTCTTTCGGTGAGACCTTTAGTTCCTTGGGGTTAAATCATGTCGATACTATTGTCATACAATATATCTTTAGTGTTAGCCCGTTGCGAACCACATCTTAGTTTGATAACAAACTTCTTGACACAAATTCCCTCCTTTGCTGCTGCTATAGCAGTCATATACTTAGCCTTTTTGTTGTAGTATTCGTCACAATGTCTCAACTATGGATTTCATCCAAATCCATCATGGAATCTCCTTTCCATTACATTGTGCCACCCATAGTTTAAATTGAGATAAACTTAATTTGTATATTGTGACAAAACTAGTATCAATGTAACGTCTTACAATGAACTATTTGTAATTGTTTGTCACCTCTACACAAATATATTCTTAGTTCTTCCAAAAGATCATAAGAATATCCTCACTATCGTCCAATGATCATTTTATGATTCATTCTGGTATATGCTCATAACACTTAGAGCATAGGACATATCTGGATGTGTACATATCATGGTATGATTGATCAAGACATTCTTGTGATTTTACTCATCAAGTGTCAAAGCACTTGAATCTTGTTTCACTTATCAAGTGTCGATACACTTGAATCTTGATTCAATTCCTTTCCATGCGACAAGAACCGTTTCTTGTTGATTCTATATTGAACTCCTTCAATATCTCATATATGTACGTTTGGCACAACCATATTGGCGTTACAGTCTATCCACTATAGACATTCACGCTAAATATTCGGGTTTTGCCTAAGTATTTCATCGAAATGAAATTCTTAACCTTTGTCAATAAAATATACATCATTTCTAATCAACAAGATGTCCTCCACATAATGTATTAGAAATATGTCTTAGCGCTCCCACTTAATTTCTTGCAAATGCAAGCATCTTCATCGTCTCCTGATGAAAACTCTTTTTCATCACGGTGAAGATTCCAACTCCGCGATGCTTAATTCAACCATTGAAGTTTGCATGCCCTTTTTAGCATCCTTTGAATTAACAAAACCCTTTGGATCGTGTCATGTACACGTCCTAGGTAACCATTCTATTAGAAAAACTTTGTTTTGTTTATTCATCTACCATATACCAAATTATATGTAGTGGTTGCTACTTTAATCCGTCCAGACTAAATATCGCTATGAAAGATCAAATCTTGTTATAGTCAACTCCTTGAACATTGTCGTAAAATATTTTACGACATGTCGACTATTTCATAGATGTGAAACATCCATGTCTGTTTTTTTATAGATCCAAATACGACCGATAGGTTTTTACACCTTTCCGGAGGGTCTTCCAAGTTCAAAACTTGATTTCTCGTGTATGGAACTATCACGGATTTTATGGCTTCAAGCCATTTGACGGAGTCAGGGCCCATCATCGCTTCTTTGCATATAGTCGGTTCATCATTGTCAAACAATAATGATTTACTCTCAAATCTTAGTATTTGATTGTTTATTCGACCGACTTGGTTCAATAGGAACTTAGATCTCCGTGACCACAACATTTGAGGCACGTAATCCATGAGCATTCTGGCTGCCTCCGGAACATTTTCCGGCGCTGCGCAACTCAGCATATTTAAGGTTCGTTAACCTTATCAAAGTTCTATTGTCCTCCCACTTAACTTTTACGAAAAAAATTCCTTTTTCAAGAAACTTCACGTTTCAAGCGACAAACCCTTTTGTCCTTGGTGTTATGGAGGAATAACCAATTGTTATTCGAAATAACCTACAAAGACATGCTCATCCGACTTCGGTTGTAAACATCTTACTTATGTTTAGCATACCAAAATTTAAGAAATGAGAACTTGGGTTTTACCCCAAACCATAACTTCCATGGTGTCATTTCACCGGATCAAGATGGAGCTCTTTTTAGTGTAAAAGCGGTAGTCTCTAAAGCTTTAATCTTTTAAAACATAATGGCAGTTTTATAAATAACACCTTTGATCCAACCATGTCAAACAAGGTTTCCTTACAAATCTCAAAACATTCCATATTCCTATGGTGTTTCAGGAGATGTAAATCTAGGTGTTTTTCTAAAATTGTAACTCAAATAAATCCCTTTATGATCAAATCATAATTCATTTATTTTTCTTGTTACACTTGTAACTCAAATAAATCCCTTTATGATCAAATCATAATTCATTTATTTTTCTTGTCACAATGATTTTCACTTCATCTTGAAAGTACTTGAACATTTTCAAATATTTCACACTTCTTTCTCATTAAGTGAATTATTCACTCAATTTCCGGAGAAAGTATATGAAGTTGAAACCCATCGCTTACGACTACACATAATGGACTACATACATCGATATGTATAAATTCCAATATTTTAGTCGTTCGTTCTTCTTTGGCCTTTGAACGAAGTTTTAATTATCCCGAGGAAAGTCTCACAAGCATCACTTGATCAAATCAAAGACTCCAAAAATCCATGAAAAAGGAGATTCTTCATGTTTTCTTTCCAATATAATTTAAACGGCGATGTCACTTCGTATGTGATCTTTCAATCATTTGTCTTGCGACATTTTAGCATTAGGTTTTATGGATGTGATTTCTCCAACTAGATTTGTAAATCATCCATCTTATATGGAATACGGTAATTATTTGAACAACCTTTGTTCTTATAATACCTGATTCAAATAACAATTATTAAAACAAATCTTGAAGTCAAGCTTTGATGTCAACGAGAAATACAAACAACGGTTTGTTTGTTTTCGATGAACATCATCACATATTCTCTTGCTAGTTACTTAGGCTATTGTGGTTCATGAATTGCATCATTCCGTATGAAATTTCATACCAACCAATTCGGTATCCAATACCCAAGAACCACATTGTTTAACAAGCAAAGAATACAACCATAACATGTATATCATCCATATACCTAAATTGGATATTTCCAATCTTTTCTTTTCTTCCAAATATATTTTATAGATTCTCTTTCAGCATTTCCTTTTCCTTTTAAAAGAATCTATCAATATCAAAAGTGGCGCCATATACACGACACATAGTCCAAAGCGTGTATATTCAAATAATAATACCTTTGGACTTGCACTTTGAAGTAGATCACCATCATCAAAATGATCGGTATTCTTTCAAAATCCATTCTTTAGTAATCTTTTAGTGTAGTAAACACTTTACATACATCTTCTATTCATCCTTATCATGACGACTTTCATGATCAAGCCAATTTAGCTTATAAAGGAGAATCGTGAGTATAACATTACTTTCCAAAACCCTTTTGGATGATTAGGATGTCTAGCATCTCCAACCTTCGTAAATTCTCATCCAATATGAGAACATATATTATACTCTATCATATTGCAACCAAAACATTGTTTCAGATATCGTTATATCTGCCACACATGATGGTTTCTGAAACAATTCTTTCAGCTCCTAGATAAACTTGATATTAAAACGATCAAGAATCGTGGAGGCAAACATGATACTTAAGATACTAACACTGGAATTTTTACTCTGGATTTAATCCCAATTATTAAATTTCATGGAGTAAATAGAATTTGCTGAAAGTTTGCAATAGGACTTTAAACTTTGATTGACACTCAACACAATACGATACCAGTTCGTAAAGTAAATATCCAGAATTCTATAGTTCTATTATCTCAATTACAACTATGCATAAGGTGGTGAACGAATGCCAATGACTACAAAAAATTATATAAATTCACTTTGATTTAATTTATGATAAATTGAGTTCTACTAATCCAAATTAGAAATGAACTCCCACTCAAAAACGACATCCCTCGTGTCTTTTTGGTGATTACATGAACCAAATCCACTACACCAAGTCCGATCATCACGTGAGTCGGCGTAGCTTCAAAGGCGAGCATCCATATGGTCATCATATCAAAACATATGACTCATGCTTAACCTTTCGGTCCGTGTTCCGAGGCCATGTCTGTACAAGCTAGGCTCGCCAAGTAAGAACCTTAGTATTCGCGTATGTAACTGTCTTACACCCGAGATATGCTCGTGGATTCAAGTACACCCGATCATCACGTGATGTCTTGAAGCGACGAAACATTGTCGGTGCATACTTAAGGAAGAACACATTTTTTTCTTGATATCTAAATGAGGGATCATCTTATTATGCTAATAAAACTCCAAACAAGCAATATAAGATGCTATCAAACATCACATGTTTATTAGTGGAATGATATGGTTCTCGCATATGATCTCTATCATGTGCACCGTGGTATGATCACTATCATACATTTATGTGTAAATCCAAGGTCTATGGAGTTTACACGTTATGTATGTTGTAAGAGTATCATCTCATACTTCTACTTACAACGTCACCATATCATAACACTAGCCTAGCAACAATCTAAACTAGACGCCTCTAATTTATCCATTGCAAATTTTACGTGGCTTAGGGCTTTCGAAGATAGAACCGTTCTTACCTACGAACATGAACCACAACGAGGATAACCAAATTGTTGACAACTCGTTGCAAATTAGATATTGACTATAGTAGGAGAGACAGACACCCGCTAGCCACTTATGCAAAACTAGTTGCATGTCAAGCGTGGAACAGGTCTCATGTGCGAGGACATGTAAAGTTTGTCCGGGCCGCTTCATCCCACTATGCCACCAATATCCAAAGTACAACTAAGAAGCAATAAAATGATCATCATCGCCCACATACTCATATGTGTACTACCCGTGCAAAGCATCTACGCATAGATCCGGCTCTGATACCACTGTAGGGTTCGCAGCATAGAAAACAAAAAATTTCCTACGATGGGAACAACTATGTACCAAGATCTATCTACTAGATACAAACAACGGGTGGATGTATATCCGTAGAGAACATACCCTTGAAGACCGACAAAGCTTAACGATTCCAAACTCGTGGTTGATGTAGACGATATCTTGCCGATCTCAAGATCGAGAGGAAGTCCTAGCGCCGCAAAACAGCAGCGCATCCGTGCTCGCACACACGTTCGAGGCACCGAGCAACCTCCGCCTCCTCGCTCCAGCGATGCAGCGGAAGCACATCTCTTTCTTGCCGAATAGCCACCGGGAACATGTATCTCGCTAGTCCGAGACCATGGGGGATAAATTCTAGAGGGGGAGAGAGATCCTTCACGAGGAGGTGTGAGTGAGAGAGAGGGAGGGGGGCTCCTTTTATAGGGAGAGGGGGGCACCCAAGGGGCCATGCGCCCAGCCATGGGGCTGCCCCCTCCCCTCCTTTCATTCATGTGGGTGGACACTCCACTCACACAAAAGCCTTTCAATTCTCTCCACTCAAAAACCCACTCAAATTCCCATTAAATTTCCACCAAATTTAATGCAAACTCTCATTAAATAAAACTCCTTTTATTTATTCAGAATTTTGTCAATTACTTTAATGACAAACATTCACATATAACCCCTTGCTAGTATTTCATTTCACATGCAGAAACACTTTCTGCAATTTCACCCGAAAACCCGTTTCGGTATCTAGTGAAATAAATTCCTGCGCTTGTTATTCTTTTCTGCATGAAACTTTTGCTCCAAATGGATGTCGGTGTCTCTTAAGTGTGTCACCCTACGGTTCGCGAATAATGCGGACATGATCGAGACCCCTCTCGGATCAATAATCAGAAGCGGGATCTGGAGACCCATACTGACTCCCACACATTCAACGATGACTTTCTTGTGATCGTCGGAACCTTTTACGCTAGTATCTTAATCCCTTTGTTTCGCGATATATTACATGTCCGAGATTCGATCATCGGTATCTCCATACCTAGTTTGATCTCGTTACTGACATGCACTCTTTTCTCGTTCCCGTGATATAACATTCTAGTGATCAAATCACCTGCTTGCAAGCTAATCAATGTGATATCACCGAGAGGGCCCAGAGTATATCTATCCGTCATCGGGATGAACAAATTCCACTCTCGATCCATGAGCCTCAACATAACACTTTATTAGTTCTAAATCCATCTTTATAATCACCCTGTTACGGTGTGACATTTGATGTTATCAAGAAACTCTTCCGGTGTTAGTGATTGACATGATCTCATGGTCTAAGGATTAGGATCACTTCGTAAGTTGTTATAGCAATATAAACTCAATGACTTTGATCGTAATGCTATACTTCGGATGAATGTTCATCACACCATTACACTAATGTTGTGACCCCGTTATTAACAACATCCAATGTCCATGATCAGGAAACCTTGATCATCTTGTTAATCAACGAGCTAGTTTATGAGAGAGGCATAACTAGGAACTTTCTGTTTGTTTATTAAACACACATGTATTAACGTTTCCGTATTAATACAATTATAGCATGCAAAATAAACATTTATCATAAACAAGGAATACGATAATAACCACTTTATTATTGCCTCTCGGGCATATTCCCTTCAAGAAGACCATACTACAGCAGTAGGAGCTGGATAGTGGAAAGAGGAGGAAGGGGAGGCCAGTTGTACAAAGACAAGAATAATATCTAGCAGATTGGACATTAACCAATCAAGATCCATCACAAGGGCAAGACAACAATACCAGATGGAGCAGTTACACATTAGTAGATCTTCGAGTTAACAACAAATAGATTAAGAAGCCAAGATACAGTGCACGATCTACATCAAGTAGCAAGGTACAACAAAGTATCACCGGATCATGTAGCATCTATTATTAGTAGCCTGCATCACTAGGATCATGGGTAGATAAGGGGAACAACATCCAAAATAAATAATTACATCTACCCTTCAACTAGATCTAGTCCAGGAGGATGAAGAGTATTTTTTCTCTAAGTCTTGCATAGAGTTGCTATGCAAGCTCATCATAGAGACAGAACGCCACAAAGTAGTATCTGTTCTTAATTGTATTCTGGCCTTAGCCTTTGCATCATTGGCAGGGGCAAAGGCATCAGATCATATACACCATGGTCATACTACTACGCACACTCCAAAGTGAGGCACTACAGTAGTAAGATCACAACAATAGGAGCCACCAAAATTAATTGCACAATTCAAAGCTTATTAAGCAAACCACTAGGGAAATGAACCACATCATTTGACCAACAGGTCAATAGAGTATTTGCAAGCCAAATAAATCCATTATACAAATTATCCTTCATCAGCTAGCCTCAAGTTATTCAAGCAAATGATTATATTATTTTCCTAGACAAGTAGTCTAGGAATCATCTATAAGGCAATCTTATCTGTCCTTATCAAATTTAAGCCTCAGACCATGCATCATTGGCATTTAAATTGTAAATCTCGGCCAGTCAATCCAAATAGCAGATCAAGTTATCTAAATGTGTCACTGAAACAAAAGTTTAGTATACCAAGGGATGGAATGCCAACTATTTAAGCCGCATCATTAAATTTATTGTTCACAAAGTGGGTAACCACTTAGAATCATTTTTCTAGCTAAATAGCTAGAAATCATACTTTATCTAGCAATTGAACTCCTATCACATGTTATAAATCATACCTTAAATCACCAATGTGTTCACTCCCAGTGGGAGGCATCACAGTAGCAACCCTAAAGGCTATAAAACTTACTGTACTGTTGACAACTGTAAGAGGATTGCTAAGTAAGGTCATAATAGGATACATGAGCAACAATATAAGCAAACAACACCACATTCAGTAAAAGGCATACAAACATCAAACCATACAGCAAGCAAAGAATAATCACATGATATACATCAGTAGGGTGTTGGAGTAATGATTTGATTTGGATTGGGAGAAGATTTGGAGGATAGGAAAAAAGGATCCTTTTTTATTTAGAGTCTAGGAACTACCTAAGAGAGGGTTTTTGGGCCAAGGGCTTGGTCTGTATGATACCATTGTTATAAAAATGATACCATCAGATAGGTATTGACAAAATGAATCCAACAAAAGTGGTTTCACTATTTTATCAATTACCATTGATTTATAATGATTTTTATAGTGGATAAAGCTCTAGTTTTAGGAAATAATTCACAAGACATCATCTCTAGCTGGGTGATTAGGTAGTATTTAGTGGACTGGTTCAAGAGGTGTTGGAATCACCCCAAAATAATTATCAAAATGCCCTTGAGAAATTCCCAAGACAGTACTGGCTGGGATTTGTCTTTTTCATCATATTTAATATAAAGACGATTTTTATGTGATTCCAAGGATCCTTGTTAGGTACCTGAAATACCTTTCTGTAGAAATTGGAATCACAGTTTTTGGAGTTACAGAATTAATTTGGTGATTTAAATAGTGAATAAACTATGCACAAAATTGTTTAATTCACCATAATTCAATAAAAGCTTGATAAATGTTGGGCTCCTGGTTTTTGGAACTTATTGGTATAGAGGTTTACTGGGATTTGGAATTAGGTCAAAAACTCGTTTGGTTTGACCTAGGGAAATTAATAAGGGCATAAATCTACAGTTATTATTATTTTTACTAAGGGCATTTTTTGGAGCAAGTTAGAATAGGATTAATGTGGTAAGGAAGGTAAATGTGATACCTTTCAGAACCACTTGGATTAATGCCATTTGGATTTGTAAAACTCAGAGAAACAATTTCTTAATGAAAAGAGTACACTTAGGTATTATATTTATTCCACTTAATCTAAGTAATAAATGGATCAACTAATGATGCTGCATGTTAGGGAAAATATTTGGGTACATAGAGAAATTTCGATCTGGTACTAATTATCCATTTTCCATTTTCAATTTTTTTTAACTAAACTACATCTCTAGTAGATCTTGAAAATTTATTTAGGGTTAAAAAGGGACGGGCCAGCGTTGCTGGGCCAGCCCAGCTGCGACTAGCGCGTGCGGGCGGCGTGCAACTAGCAACGGCCTAGTGGAGCCTGAGGCCCAGAGGCTTGGGGAGCAAAGGGGTAAGGAGGCCCCCTGGACGTTCGATCTCTCCCAAATCGACGACCGGGGTCGTCTTCCACCCTAGGAGCAGCGCACGGGGAAGGAACCCTAGGGGGTCAGCGGCGACGCAGGGGGAGCTCACCGATCGACGACGAGGCATCGGGGAGGAGGGGAAACAAAGCGGCACGCGACGCCGAGCTCGATGATGGGCGGCAGAGGTAGATTTGGCGACCGGAGACGTTCCTCGCGACCTCGCCTCTGAGATGCTCTCTGTGGCTCGCCAGAGTACCTCCCAGGGGTGCATGCAAATCAAAAGAAGGGGAGGGTTAGTTGCGGCTGGAGCATGGGGGTCATGCTAGTACAAAAATGAGGGAAGTAGATGCAGTAGGAAGGGCACACGGCCTCCTCCTACCTTGCAGCAGTTCGAGCTCGAAGCTCTCTGTCCAGGGCAAAGGAGAGTAGAGGGGAGGGTTGGAGCTTCGAGGGAGATAGGTGGGAGCGAGTAGATGAGAATGAGGGGCAGGGATAGGTGCTGGAGAGGCTTTGGCCCTCTTATACCAAGGTAGAGTGATTCATGGTGGGCTTGGACCATGGAGTGGGTAGGACTAGTCCAGGGCTTGTTCATTGGTTGCCAGGGGCGGTGGAGAGGGTGTGTGCGTGGCCTAGAAGGGCGGAGGGGTGGTTGCAGGGCTGGAGGGTGGAGATTTTTACTAGCCAAGTCTTGTGTGGCCACCCTCTATCCCTCTCTTCTTCTCCAAAAGCTAGAGGACACAAGGGAACAGTGCCAAGCTACAGTGTAGCTCGACCAGGAGAGTGTGGAGTTGTGCTGTGCAAGTTTGCAAGTGGTGGTGTGGAGGTTTTGGGGGTTTTCATAAGTGGGTTTGCTTAACTTGCAAATTTGGGAAAAACAATAGTTATGAAGGGAGTTGATGATTTTGTATTGGACAAAGTAGGGAGAGGGTACTAGTGAGGAGATAAGATCAAGATACCCTTGTAAGAATTGTTTGGGATTTTTCAATGATTAAAAGTACATTTAAACTTGTTTATTCAAAAAGTGCAGAAATGGATTATGGAAGCTAATGTAATATTTATACATTAGGCAAAGTTGGTTTTTGATGGTAAATGGTTTTGGATAACATATTACACATTTGAGGAATTATTTCTTGTTTATGCCTTTTAAGAAAAAGGGAAAAAAATAATAATAAAGAATCTCAAAAATATTTATTTTTTGAGTTGGAAAGATGGGATATGATATATAGAACTCAATTGTGCATGGAGTTGGCAAGGTGATTTGGAGAAAAACAAACTTGCCTTTATAGACATAGGTTTTAGTGTTTTCCAGAAAAAGATATTAAATAGTTTTAGGCTCCATAATAATTATGGGAATTATTTGAGGAAATATCCTAACCAAGGTAGATGATGTAAACTTGATATATACATCATGGTCCACTTGGGTTTTGAAGTATTTTGGTGAAAAGGAGAGAAACTAGATTTTTGGGGATCTTGGGTTTTGTTATTTTTATGCCACCTAAACCAGGGTGTATAGTGAGTGATACATTGGAAACGTATCTATAATTTTTGATGATCCATGCTTGTTTTGTATCTAATTTGCTTTACTTGTCCACACTTTGAGGTGCTTTTTACATGTTTTCTGGTACTAACATATTAACAAGATGCCACAGTGCCAGTTGCCTGTTTTCTGCTGTTTTTGGTTTCAGAAAAGTTAGTAAAGAAATATTCTCGGAATTGGACGGGACAAAGGACAAAGTCAATTACTTTCCGTGGGGAACAAGAAGTCCAGAGGAGAGCCGGAGGGGTCGGCCATAGGGCCAAACCCCCCGCAGGCGCGGCCACAGGTGGACTCGCGCCTGACTAGGGTTTGGTGGCCCTGGCCGCCTCCTCGGTCTCCCCCTTTGCCTATAAGAATCCCCCGAGGCAGAAACCCTGAGTACCTGATTAGAAATCCACAAAACCGTCTGTAGCCACTACCACCATAGTCCCTAGATCAGGGGGATCTGAAGCTCTTCCCGGCACCCTACCGGAGGGGAGATCATCCCGGAGGCCTTCTCTCCGGTATGATGCGTGAGTAGTTCCACCTTGGACTATGGGTCCATGTAGTAGCTAGATTTTTGTATCTCCTCCTTTGTGCTTTCATGTATAGATCTTGTGAGCTCCGTTCATGTAAGGGTCCCAACCTTTAATAAGGTAGAGTCCCATGTGTTTACACTTCTAGTCCCTGGATCAATAGCTAGCATCCACAGTTAAGATGTAATATCAAGAAACAAAGGTCGTAATACAACTTTATAACCAGGAATAACATAATTTTATTACATCTTACATAGCTCATTTGGCTATTACATTACATTGCAGCAGAATATCTATAAGCATGGGGTCCTTCATCTTCAAAGTGCCACAGGCAGACATGTTGGTTGCAGACTTTGTAATCCTAATCAACACACTTCACTAAATCAATCAAACCTGCAACATAACAAGTTACAGCCACAAGGGTCAATACATTTGAATTCTATTGGCAAGTGATACTATGGTAGTATAGTGGAGTCTATCATCTATATGCTTTTGGCTAAGTGGAGTTGAGGCTTGCATTGCTCAAAATAGATTTTCCTTATCATTTGAAAACACTAAGTTTTTGCTTGACAAAATAATCTTTCCCAAGGCATCTCCCAATCAAAGATTGAATATCCTTTAACCCTTGTTCAACCACAAGTTTTTAACTTAGAAATTTGGATGATGAGATTCTTGATAGCTTCCATGTCTTGATGCTCAAATTGTCCTTTACCAGGGACATGGCTAAGTACTTAGATTTTACACTCTGTAGAGGTGGTGAACTTTCCCCACAAGACTTGGTTTCACCAAGACAAGATCTTTCAGAAGCCTTCCCTTAGACCAAAATGGACGCGCTCCAACCTATCAAACCCTACCACCAACTGTCCATATGGCTAAGTTCTTGCAACCTATATGATCCAGGCAGAGCCCATAATGCCAAGTGGTTGCACTTGAAGCTTCTCAACATTTGACATCTCAAATCTCTTTGTTCCCGGGTGGCCATCCACAAGTGAGATACACAAGGTAAACCATAAACATGGGCCTTGTGAACCACTCAACCAAAAACCACCAAGCAATTACCATTTCACCCAGGTGATTCATTAACTTAGTTGTTTTATTAAACAAAAACACAAGTCCTCAGACTTAGAAATTTTTTCCATAGTATGAATGTATATATTCCACCCTTGTTTTCTATTAGCTAAGCTAAGCTTGATAGTGGTAGGAATCTTAACTTAGGAAATTCTACTAAGGTTTCATCTACTAGGTTTTCCCATAGCATGGTTTATACTTAGCAAAAATTCCATGCAAGTTTTACTTAGAAAAATCACTAATGCATAGTGAAAGTAATGGGACAAAAGTATGAAGCATCACTTGCCTTTTTGGTAGAGGGTATAAGTTCACTCCTTTTCCTTTCAACAATCACACTCTTCAAATCACTACAATTCAATCAAGCAAGGCACATTCTCAATCTACCAATCAAGCAAAACATCACATAAAATGATAAAGTCAAAGTAATGCATGCAAGCATGCCAAGCTTTGTTTTGTTTGAAAAGTGGTTCCTAATGGGTCATAAACATTTGAAAACACCTATTGGTCATTTCATAAAGTGGCAAAAGTCATTTGCAAAAGGTTTCACTTCATAAACCATTTTCAAAACAAGGTATCATTTTATGTGGTGTAGAAATGTTTTTACTAAGGCATTAATCTATAGGATTCACAAAATATGTTTTCTAACCATAAAACTTTGTGTTTAGGGTCAGAGAGTTTAAAACAAAACATTTCCCAAAGGTTTTCTTCCAAAACCATTTTTAATAAATAAACCATATTTTTATTTGACTAGAATTGGTTTTAAATCCAAGATTCATTCTTTTGTTTCTCCAAATACATTTTTGAATCCACAAAGTGTTTCCTAAGGTCAGTAGGTTCAAAACACTCCATTTGCAAAAGATTTTAACCCCAAATTATTTTGGAATAATTTTTATAATCTAAACAAGCATACATATGTTCTTGCAAAAACAAACATTTTACCAGAAGCTTTTTACTAAACAAAGTGCATTGTTGGCTAGGGCTTGTTCCACTGATTCCATTGATATAAAGTTTGCAAAATTTGGACGTGTAGTTTAAAATTTATGCAATTTACAAAATCACAAGTCTAATTGATCAAATTATGTTTTTAAATCAAACTCTGGGACACGCGTCTGTTTCCTATTCGTCGAAAACGTTTTGCGTGGATCGACTAACACAGACCGTAGGATTTAAGTGGAATCATACGGCTCAGAATCATGCGTACCCATTCGCTCACTTTCTATCCTAATCGTCGGATCAAAATCCTACGGTCCTAACTACTCTGACCAATACTCAGCGGCGCTGGCGGCGGCGCTCTGGCGACGGCGCTCAGACGAGGTCGTCGTTGGTGATACAGGACGCAAGGGATAGGAGGAGAAGGCTCACCGTGTTCACCGAAGCTTGAGGAAGCTCAAGGAGGTACTGGCTGGCGAAGGGGCACACGGAGGTGAGGATAATGGCTCGCCGGAGTTGCGTCTGACGACGGCCACGTTCTGTCGTCGTCGAGGGCGACGCTACGGGTCACGAGAGAGCAAACGGAGAGAACGGTTAGATGCGCAAGGTCAAGGCGAAGATGCGTGCGTGAAGGATAAGGAGAGGCGTGGTCGGAAACTACCTGTGGAGCTCGTCGGAGTTGGAGCGGACGGCGGCGTCATTCAGTCGAAGACGAAGTCGACGCTGCAGAGCACGCGCGGGTGTGGGGTTGGTGCTAGGAGATGCAGGAGACGATGGGGATCACACCCGTGTGCTCTGGGGGCAGTGGGGAGGTTCGTGCTTGCCGGAATTTGCATGGTGGCTCGTCGGAGCAGAGGGGTTCGAGGTTGCGATTCGTGCAGCCTGGTGGCTCCGGTGGTGCGGTATCTGGGGGAAAAGAGAGGGGGCAAGCAGGCGATTAAGAAGGCGTGGTCGAGTGAGGGATTAATGGAGGCAATAAAGCGAATTTACACCGGCTTCAACGGCCAGAAACGGCGAGGAGGCGTTGGAGGCGTGGTCACCGCGAGGTAGAAGATGGTGAGCTGGCTGCGTGGGTCCGCTTCGTCAGCGAAGGAGAGAGAGGGGAAGCGGGGTCCAGTAGTCAGCGGCTTAGCGGGTTGGAATTTCGGTGAAAAACGGTTCGCGGAGAGGGAGGGGGAAACTGGGCTGTGACCGGGCTGTTGGGCCAAGTGGGTTGGGCTGCGTCCGTTTCTAATTTTTTTTCTTCCTGGTTGCTTTTTCTTTTCTATTTCGATTTTCTGTTTTGAATTTCAAACAACCAATTCAAACATTCCAAATCAAATAAACTTCCACTAAACTTTATATTGAGTTTAGCTATGTTTATCAACACAAACCAAAATCCAAAACAAAATAATATTTTTAATCTTTTTAGGATCCATTTATTAATTAAATAAAATGGACCTTAGTTATTAAATCAAATAGGGTTTGATTTATTTAATAAAATCTCCATTTGAAATCTAAATATTTTCAAAACCAAATAAGTAGGTTTTATTTGAAAATATAGAATACTTGGAAAACTTGTTTAAAATAAATAAATAAGTTTTGATGTTTAATTAATATAGTAAAACCTTTATTTTTAATAAACTTGGATATTAAATCCTTATTATTTTATTTTATTTAAATAACCCTTTACTCTTTTAATCAAAACAAAATATTTTATTTCAAAAACTTGGCCAAGGTTTAATTTGGCTCTATAAAAACAGTCCTTATTTATATTTCTACCTTTTCATTTGAAAACCAAATCTTTTTATTAAAAGATCCAAAATAATATTTCCAAATATTTTTAACTTTATTGTTTATTTATCTTTTTAAATCCCTTTAGGATTCTATTTGATCCAAATAGGTTTTGAAAGTTTCCAATTGGATTCAAAAAGTATCTTCTCACCCTAAAAATCAACAAAGTTTTATTTTATTCATTTATTTTTCACATTACAAGATTTGGAAAATCTTGGGATGTGATAGGCTACCACCCTTAAAATAAATCTCGTCCCGAGATTTGGGAAGGCTAGGGTTACAAATTGGCTCAAAGCATCTAGGGTACTACCACCCTTAAAAATTTTCCATCTAGATTACACATTGGCCTTCTTGGGATCTTGGTGTAACTTCTCTGGGCCAACATCTGCATAGTGTCCTTTGTTTTCACACTTGAAACATGTGACAAGGCTGAGATCCTTCATAGGCTGGTTTATATTGTGCTTCATCTTTTCTGGACAGAAGTTTGCATAGTGGCCTAGTTCCTTGCATTTGAAACACATCACTTGGCTGATATCTTTATTTTCCTTTGGTATCATTGCCTCTTGTTTGTTTCTTTGGTTCTTCTTCTTTTCTGGGCATTCATTGGCATAGTGTCCCATCTCTTTGCAAGTGTAACATTGTTCTTGAGTAATATCCTTCTTGCTAGGGTTGGGGCATTTCTTCTTCTTCTTGGGTCTCTCCAAAGCTAGGAGTTCTTCTAGTTCATGCTCTTCATACCTCACCTTAGAGGTGGGAAATCTTTCTCTCTTCTTGGGGCAGTTACTAGAGATATGACTTTCTTCTTCACAATTAGGGAATTGATCTTCATGCTCCTTGCATGTATGATCCTTGTCTCCATAAATATTGCAAGCTTTGGTTCCTTCTAAAATAACATCTTTGTCATCCTTGTTGTCATTAGATCTTTGGGAAAAGTTTTCTCTCATGTTGATCATTTGAGTAACCAATCCTTGCAACAATTGGGATTGAAGTTTCAAAATCCTTTGTATGGCTGGGTCTAGTCCATTGTTGTTAGCTAAAAGCTAGGTTGTCACTTGGCTCAACTGGGTTTGGTTTGCTAGTAGTTGTTTTCTCATGTTGTTCTCTTGGTTATTGTTGGTGTCACCATCCTTGATGTTGGAGTCTCTTGGAGAAGTCATCTGTTTGGGTTGAATTGAGATTAGAATAGGCAAAAGATTTCTAAGTAAGGATTCTAATCACACACATCACAGTTCACACAAGCAATGTGCAAGCAATCACAAGTCAAACATTTCACTCAAACAACAAGGTTCAAGCACATTTTTAGGCAACAAAATATTTTTGTTACACCACATAAGTTGGTGTGTTTGACTTAGCTAAATATGGTGGTCCATCTATATGGTTCACTTTTGATCTTTCCATCCTTCTTGGTTGATTCTCCTTGCATGAGATCATGGTTTCCTTAGGAAAATTTCTTGGTTACAAAACTTCAAAAGTGAGGATGGCTCCTTCTAAGTTGTGTTTCCTTAGTCTCCAAATCTTGAGCAGATTTCTTGTCCTTAGTGATATCCAAGGTTGAAGTCCTTGGTGAATATGCTGAAGATGTTGAAGTCATTAGAGTTGAAGATGTTGAAGTCATTAGAGTGGAAGATGTTGAAGTCATTAGAGTTGATGGAGTCCTTTGCACATGGTGAAGTCTTTGGCCATGGGGTAGGTTTTTCCATCAAGTTTGAAATAGAAGAGATGTAGAGTCAAAACCAAAATGGTTGAGGAAAGAGTTTACAAGATTGTTTGTAAATAAGTTTTGGAACAAATACAGTTCCTATTTTTCTAAGGGGTTTTGTCCAATCCTAGGGTTTACAAATCCTACAGGCAACACAATGCTCTGATACCATCTGTAAGGGTCCCAACCTTTAATAAGGTAGAGTCCCCTGTGTTTACAATGCTAGTCCCTGGATCAATAGCTAGCATCCACAATTAAGATGTAATATCAAGAAACAAAGGTCATAATACAACTTTATAACCAGGAATAACATAATTTTATTACATATTACATAGCTCATTTGGCTATTACATTACATTGCAGCAGAATATCTATAAGCATGGGGTCCTTCATCTTCAAAGTGCCACAGGCATACATGTTGGTTGTAGACTTTGTAATCCTAATCAACACACTTCACTAAATCAATCAAACCTGCAACATAACAAGTTACAGCCACAAGGGTCAATACATTTGAATTGTATTGGCAAGTGATACTATGGTAGTATAGTGGAGTCTATCATCTATATGCTTTTGGCTAAGTGGAGTTGAGGCTTGCATTGCTCAAAATAGATTTTCCTTATCATTTGAAAACACTAAGTTTTTGCTTGACAAAATAATCTTTCCCAAGGCATCTCCCAATCAAAGATTGAAGATCCTTTAACCCTTGTTCAACCACAAGTTTTTAACTTAGAAATTTGGATGATGAGATTCTTGATAGCTTCCATGTCTTGATGCTCAAATTGTCCTTTACCAGGGACATGGCTAAGTACTTAGATTTTACACTCTGCAGAGGTGGTGCACTTTTCCCACAAGACTTGGTTTCACCAAGACAAGATCTTTCAGAAGCCTTCCCTTAGACCAAAATGGACGCTCTCCAACCTATCAAACCCTACCACCAACTGTCCATATGGCTAAGTTCTTGCAACCTATATGATCCAGGCAGATCCCATAATGCCAAGTGGTTGCACTTGAAACTTCTCAACATTTGACATCTCAAATCTCTTTGTTCCTGGGTGGCCATCCACAAGTGAGATACACAAGGTAAACCATAAACATGGGCCTTGTGAACCACTCAACCAAAAACCACCAAGCAATTACCATTCCACCCAGGTGATTCATTAACTTAGTTGTTTTATTAAACAAAAACACAAGTCCTCAGACTTAGAATTTTTTCCATAGTATGAATGTATATATTCCACCCTTGTTTTCTGTTAGCTAAGCTAAGATTGATAGTGGTAGGAATCTTAACTTAGGAAATTCTACTAAGGTTTCATCTACAAGGTTTTCCCATAGCATGGTTTATACTTAGCAAAAATTCCATGCAAGTTTTACTTAGAAAAATCACTAATGCATAGTGAAAGTAATGGGACAAAAGTATGAAGCATCACTTTCCTTTTTGGTAGAGGGTATAAGTTCACTCCTTGTCCTTGCAACAATCACACTCTTGAAATCACTACAATTCAATCAAGCAAGGCACATTCTCAATCTACCAATCAAGCAAAACATCACATAAAATGATAAAGTCAAAGTAATTCATGCAAGCATGCCAAGCTTTGTTTTGTTTGAAAAGTGGTTCCTAATGGGTCATAAACATTTGAAAACACCTATTGGTCATTTTATAAAGTGGCAAAAGTCATTTGCAAAAGGTTTCACTTCATAAACCATTTTCAAAACAAGGTATCATTTTATGTGGTGTAGAAATGTTTTTACTAAGGCATTAATCTGTAGGATTCACAAAATATGTTTTCTAACCATAAAACTTTGTGTTTAGGGTCAGAGAGTTTAAAACAAAACATTTCCCAAAGGTTTTCTTCCAAAACCATTTTTAATAAATAAACCATATTTTTATTTGACTAGAATTGGTTTTAAATCCAAGATTCATTCGTTTGTTTCTCCAAATACATTTTTGAATCCACAAAGTGTTTACTAAGGTCAGTAGGTTCAAAACACTCCATTTGCAAAAGATTTTAACCCTAAATCATTTTGGAATAATTTTTATAATCTAAACAAGCATACATATGTTCTTGCAAAAACAAACATTTTACTAGAAGCTTTTTACGAAACAAAGTGCATGGTTGGCTAGGGCTTGTTCCACTGATTCCATTGATATAAAGTTTGCAAAATTTGGACGTGTAGTTTAAAAGTTATGCAATTTACAAAATCACAAGTCTAATTGATCAAATTATGTTTTTAAATCAAACTCTGGGACACGCGTCTATTTCCTATTCGTCGAAAACGTTTCGCGTGGATCGACTAACACAAACCGTAGGATTTAAGTGGAATCATACGGCTCAGAAGCGTGCGTACCCATTCACTCACTTTCTATCCTAATCGTCTGATCCAAATTCTACTGTCCTAACTACTCTGACCAATACTCAGCGGCGCTGGCGGCGGCGCTCTGGCGACAGCGCTCAGACGAGGTCGTCGCCAGTGATACAGGACGCAAGGGAGAGGAGGAGAAGGCTCACCGTGTTCGCCGAAGCTTGACGAAGCTCAAGGAGGTACTGGCTAGCGAAGGGGCGCACAGAGGTGAGGATAATGGCTCGCCGTAGTTGCGTCTGACGACGGCCACGTTCTGTCGTTGTCGAGGGCGACGCTACGGGTCACGAGAGAGAAAACGGAGAGAACGGTTAGATGCGCAAGGTCAAGGCGAAGATGCGTGCGTGAAGGAGAAGGAGAGGCGCGGTCGGAAACTACCTGTGGAGCTCGTCGGAGTTGGAGCGGACGGCGGCGTCGTTCAGTCGAAGACGAAGTCGACGCTGCAGAGCACGCGCGGGTTTGGGGTTGGTGCTAGGAGATGCAGGAGACGATGGGGATCACACCCGTGTGCTCTGGGGGCAGTGGGGAGGTTCGTGCTCGCCGGAATTTGCACGGTGGCTCGTCGGAGCAGAGGGGTTCGAGGTTGCGATTCGTGCAGCCTGGTGGCTCCGGTGGTGTGGTGTCTGGGGGAAAAGAGAGGGGGCAAGTAGGCAATTAAGAAGGCGTGGTCGAGTGAGGGATTAATGGAGGCAATAACGCGAATTTACACCGGCTTCAACGGCCAGAAACGGCGAGGAGGTGTTGGAGGCGTGGTCACCGCGAGGTAGAAGATGGTGAGCTGGCTGCGTGGGTCCGCTTCGTCAGCGAAGGAGAAGAGGGGAAGCGGGGTCCAGTAGTCAGCGGCTTAGCGGGTTGGAATTTCGGTGAAAACGGTTCGCAGAGAGGGAGGGGAAACTGGGCTGTGACCGGGCTGTTGGGCCAAGTGGGTTGGGCTGCGTCCGTTTCTATTTTTTTTTCTTCCTAGTTGCTTTTTCTTTTTCTATTTCGATTTTCTGTTTTGAATTTCAAACAACCAATTCAAACATTCCAAATCAAATAAACTTCCACTAAACTTTATATTGAGTTTAGCTCTGTTTATCAACACAAATCAAAATCCAAAACAAAATAATATTTTTAATCTTTTTAGGATCCATTTATTAATTAAATAAAATGGACCTTAGTTATTAAATCAAATAGGGTTTGATTTATTTAATAAAATCTCCATTTGAAATCTAAATATTTTCAAAACCAAATCAGTAGGTTTTATTTGAAAATATAGAATACTTGGAAAACTTGTTTAATATAAATAAATAAGTTTTGATGTTTAATTAAAATAGTAAAACCTTTATTTTTAATAAACTTGGATATTAAATCCTTATTATTTTATTTTATTTAAATAACCCTTTACTCTTTTAATCAAAACAAAATATTTTATTTCAAAAACTTGGCCAAGGTTTAATTTGGCTCTATAAAAATAGTCCTTATTTATATTTCTACCTTTTCATTTGAAAACCAAATCTTTTTATTAAAAGATCCAAAATAATATTTCCAAATATTTTTAACTTTATTGTTTATTTATCTTTTTAAATCCCTTTAGGATTCTATTTGATCCAAATAGGTTTTGAAAGTTTCCAATTGGATTCAAAAAGTTTCTTCTCACCCTGAAAATCAACAAAGTTTTATTTTATTCATTTATTTTTCACATTACAAGATTTGGAAAATCTTGGGATGTGACAGTTCATGATCAAGATCTAATCTATTTGTAATCATGCATGTTGTGTTTGTGGGGATCCGATGGATATTGATATTATTATGTTGGTTTGATTAATGGTTTTGTCTTTATGATTCTATCATGTCTGTGTTGTTTGTGATCTTGCATGTTTTCCGTTGCTAGTGGTTATCTTGGCCAAGTAGTTGCTAGTGACTCCAAGAGGGGTTATTTATGCTCGATAGTGGGTTCATGCCTCTAGTTTCCAAGGGAAGTGACAGAATCTCTTCGGTTGTAGATGTGTTGTTGCTACTAGGGAGAAAACAAAGGTCTCTTGTTCATGGAACATGTGGACTGTTTACCTTACACACTTTGCTTAAAGCAGTTGGCTGTTGCTTGCAACTTAATACCGGAGGGGGTTTGTCAACACCCGGATTTTTAATCCCAGATGCTAGTTATGCCATACATCGCAATCCCAGGAATACCATTTTTGCGAGACATAACAGAATTGGATACCACAGTACATCATCCATTACAAACCATACATAAGGTTTTACACAAATAAGGATCTCATGATCCAGTTCTTAATACAACACAAGCAACGGAATACGTAATAATAACGGTAGTGTAGGCGAAGCTCCATCTTCGGGGTCACAGGCAATGCTGATGATGGGAGATGATCCTAGTTGTTGTAACCTTCCTGGGGTCCATCCTCCAGGTACTCTTCTTCATAGTCTGGCCACGAGAATAGCCAGGGACAAAGCCATGAGTACAAACTAATACTAACAAGTGAAGGGGTTTTTTGTAATAGGACACTAAGCTCTAGGGTTGTTTTACAAGAATCCAGATTTATCTCTACTAAGTTCAGAAGCAAGAGAAGCTTAGTCACAATGTTATAACTCCTAAGTGGGAACTTGTATTTCATATCACAACTCTGTTGTGGTCAAGTCAAAGTATCCATTTATTTCACAAGTCATTTTGAAAACATCTGACGGGGGAACAGTATGGCCACTCCAACTGTCCATAATCGCGGACGCGGCTATTCGAATAGATTGACACTCTGCAAAGATTGTACACTTTCACCACAACATTCGATACATCCGTTAGGAACAAATCCTGAATTCACCATACTTAGTATGCGTAAAATCAATCTAACCTTTCAATTACACGCCCTAGTATAAGCACCTCTCCTGTGAGTTTGGCCTCCCAACCATGACCAACTGTCATCTTGGGTACTGCACAGGTGGACAATCTTCACAAGGTAGCCTCAGCTCAGACCTTGGCCGTGAGGGAACTAATACTAGGGTATATAAGTTTCCAGTCAAGCCCTACCCAATCTTCGGGTATTGTGGTTGTACGATAAAATTGGAATGGTATCGCATCCAGACAACCATCAGTTTTATAAAGGGCTAAGGCTCATGCCTTCACATTTTCATCACCAAAATCATCTGGTGTTCGGAAACACATGTCCAAAACATTTCAATAGAATGATCCATCATTCCAAGGTTTTCATAACCATTTTTCCACCAAGTATTCCCATCTAAAGTTGATCAAGTTTTATGCTTAGCACTAGCATCTACAAGTGGGGGTAAGTACTAATGAGGGGTGGTAAACTAGTAGAGTTTCAACTAAGTTCAATCTTATGCCTTGGGATGATATCAAGATTATCTAGCTTAGGCCAAATTTTATGCTCTTTATGCAACCTTCAAATATCTTTCTAGTATCTACAATTCACTTAAGTAAACTCTAAGTAATAGCTTTGATAAAGAAATAAAGTATAAAGCTTGTAAGTAAAAAACTAGGATTGGTTTATCAAGTGGGTAGGATCATCTATGCTTAAGGCATATAGTTGGCATGGTGACAAGCAAGTATTGGCTTGCATAGGTCAAATTTATTAGTAAGGCTTGCCTTGTGCAGACCAGTGGTTGAAGTTCTCCTCGGCTTCTTCTTCGTAGTATCCTCCTTCTTCCTCGTATCCTTGGTCGGTACTAGCGTCTATAAATAAATACGAGGTACACAATCACCAAACAATTCTTAACTACTTGCAATCATCACACAAAAGGGTCCTATAGATGATCTAGCATCATCACTCACATTACAAGATTAAAGCTTGGTTTAATTCCTTTTATTTTTAGAAAAGTAATTTCTACTCATTGAAAAACTACTTAAGATTTAATATTCTCCAAACCAAACATGGGATCATGTTGACACATGTCATCACCACATATTTTAGTCCATGGGAATATGATTTAAAGTGGTGTCACAATTTAATAAGGTTTTACCCTTTTATTTTAATTAAATAAAGTGACTAGAAATGCCTATGTGGCATCCTTTTATTACTTGAACATTATTTCTGTAAGTAAACCTATATATTTTTATATATTCTGAAAGGTATGATCAATTGTGATTTTTGAGAGTTGGAATCAACTTAAAAGCTATTATGGTTTAAATTTGAAAAATGTTTGAATGCAGAAAAGGTTCTGCCTTGTTATTTTTACCAAGGGTGATATACAGATCCAAATGACTTGAATCCAACGGGATTGGATCCAGCATTTCCAGACCTTTCTAACAAAATTGGTTTCATTCAATTTGGTTCACTGAATCGAGCTGGGTTGATTTTTGAATCTAGGTGCAGAAGTGTGATTGAAATAAAATGGAAAAGGTTAAATTCAAATGACTGGGCTGCGCGGGAAACGATACTGGGCCGGCCTGCTAAGCACAGCGCTTACACGGGATGGTTAAGTTGATGTCCCCACGCGTCAGTGATACGAGGGGGTGCGAAGCGGTATGGGGCGATGTGGTGCGTTCGATCTAGTTCTAATCCAACGGCTGAGGGTCATCGTCGACGTTGGGCAACGCCGGCGAGACAGAAACCTAACGCGGCAGGTGGGGGTCGTCGGGGGCTCGCCGGGGCTCAGGCGAGGGTCGGCAAGGCGGGTGAACGACGAAGTCGACGACGGCGAACTTCCTGGTACCGGCAGCTTCTTCTGGGGCGGCTCCAATCGCTGGCTCCCTTCTTCTCCAGAGGCGGCGGGCTCCGGTGAAATTCTGGTGAAGTGCTGCTCGCCTTGCTCGGGAACGGGGTGGAACGATCGGTGAGGAGAGGGGAGTGAGATGGTGTGCTAAATTTGTTTGGGGGTGGCCTCTATTTATAGTCGCGACGACGAGACCGAACAGGATGGGCAGGCGATGGTGGCGACATGGCTACGGGTTGCTAGAGGCAAGGCCGGCGGTAGCGATCGCTTGGTGGTCTCCTAGAGATGCTCTACGGATTTAATGCGCATGTAGGGGCGGTGGCAAACGGTCTGAAACACGCGATGCTCTGCGCGGCAGAGGCGGCGTCTTCGACGGCGAGCGGTGGCTGTGAGGCATGGGGCGGCGAACGGGGATGTCTGGCGGTCTCCTGGGTCGGTGACGATCGTGTATGCACGCGGCAAGGGCGGCGCGCGGTCTGTGGGCGTGTGTCGAGGGTGGCGCTCTGGCGCACGCTCGACATGGTTAATAGAGGCACGGGCGTGGCGTTCCTGGGTGCTTTGGTCGATGTCTTCGAGGCAGGGCTGGTCGAGAGGGGGCGGTGAGGCATGGGTGATCTCCCAGACAAGGTTGCCACGGTTAGTTTCTTTCCTAACTTGCTATCTACACTGGGGTGGCATGGTGTGCTTCGGCTGTTCACCATTGATGGCATTGGCGAGCTCACAGTGGTTCTAGTGATTAGTTAAGTGCGTTAGATGATCTATTGAGGCTATTGTGAGCTAGAGAGGGAACCAGTTAGGCTTAAAACACTGCACACTATAGTGTTTTGATTTTGTTAGATTTGAATCTGCAAGGTGTTTGATGAAATGGCCGCATGAATTCAAGTTTTGAATTTTGAAAAGATTTTTGGTGGGTGTGCTAGATTGGTGCTGGTGAGTCTGCAGATGCTTGGGTTTTGAAAGTTGAGCTTGTTTGAGTGGCTTTTGAAAAAGTGGGATCTTCCCATATGATAAAGATTAAATTTTGAATTGTCATTTAAACTATGCATTTGAAAGTTTCTGGATGATCACAAAGTGGGACTTCATACTTTGTTATGAGTACTATCAAGGGTTGTAAAGATCCAAACAACTTTCTGTTAAGTTCTGAAAGTTTGAGACATCCAAAGTAGGCATGGGAGTTAAATTGGCCAAAATGACCATTCCTTTATTTTGTTTGTTTTGATTTATTTGTCTTTGGGAAAAGTGTGGGGATTGTTTAGATCATGTTTATTTCACCTAAGAATCCTTTTGCACGCAAAGAAACACATCAACAAGGAAATTCAAAAGAATCCAAATTAGGATGCATACACATATGAACGCTTTCATGTTTTTATTTAGAAAAGTTTTTGTTAACCCTAAATTTGATGGTTCTAGTTTAATATTTTTGGGATGTTACAGGGTTCGCATGATAACCTGAAGGTGATAACAAAAATATTTTTGGGATGTTACACTTATTTTTGTAATATGTAACATCTCGAAAATATTAAACATTGATCATCAAACTCTAATCACTAAAATTAGGGATAACAAAAACTTTGATTAATTAAAATCATATGAATACATGTGTGAATGAGATGATTTGATAAATGCATGAATGAACTTTTCTGATTAACCTATATATAAAGAAATGGTTTAAATAGGAAAATAACATCATATAAAACATTTCCATGCAGAAAGAAAACAAGAGAAAATAAAAAACAAATCAAATAAAGCAAATGGTCATTTTTGCCAATCTTGCTCACTAGGTCACTTTGAGTGTTTCTAGTCCAAGATTTCAAACAGAAACTTTCCCAACTCTTTTCACCCCTTTCTAGAACAAGTAAAAGTGAATCAAAGCCCACCTTTCAAACTTACAGAAACATTTGGCAACCTAATTCAAATCCCAATTCAAAATTGAATCTTTATCATATGTGAAGATCACCCATTTTCAAAACTCAACCAAACCAGTGCCCCTTAACTAATCCAACTAACCAGACACTCCCTAGTATGTGCCTAGCAAACCCACCAAGTTTGGATACAAAATTAAAATTTGAATCTTTTGCGGCCATTTTATCAAACACCTTGCAGATACAAATCAAACAAACATCAAACACTATAGTGTGCAGTAATTTTGGCCCAACTTGTTCCCTATCTAGCTCACTCTACCCCTCAGTTGATCATCTAACTTGTTTAACCCCTCTAGCTCACTGTAACCAGACCATGCCATTAATAGCAAGCATGCCAAGACTCACCCCATGGCCGACAACAAGCTAGGAGCAGCATCAAGCCTAGCAAGCATGTCTAGCAGGCACTCCACCATCCACTTCCACTCCCTGTCCCAGCACCGAGCTCTGCCAGCCCCTGACCACACGACAAGACCATGCCAAACTTCTCTACATGCGAGCCGAGAGCGCACCAGTGCGCTACCCTCGACCAGCACCCATAGACCGCGCACCACCCTCGCCGAGTGCGTTCGTGATCACCACCGCCCCAGCAACCGCGCAGACATGCTCGTTCGCCGCCGCGCAGACCATGCACGCTGTGTGCCATTAAAATCGCCGTCGGACCCGCCTAGAGCATCGACTCGTTCTGACCGATCAGCACCGCCCCACGCCTCGCCACCACACTGTTGAGCTTCGCTAGGGAGCACAGCACCGCCCCCTACCATCGCCCATGCCAGTAGCACTCTGTGCCGTCGACCACGACGAGCTCAGCCCGCGCCCGTCGGTCCCCTTCAGCCACTATAAATAGAGGCCTCCACGACACATTTTCTTCACACCAGTTCACTCACCTCTCCCCCAGAACCACCCCACCTCACTCTCGGAGCAAGGCGAGCAGCGCATCCCCCGAATTTGGCCTGAGCCCGCCGCTGCTGGAGGAGAAGGGAGCCGTCGATTGGAGCCGCCCCAGGAGAAGCTGCCGGTACCAGGAGGATCACCGTCGTCGACTTCATCATTCGCCCCCGTCGCTGACCATCGCCTGAGCCCCGGTGAGCCTCCCACGACCCCCACCTGCCGTGTTAGGGTTCTGTCTCGCCGGCGCTGCCCGACGTGGACGATGAACCAGAGCCGTTTGATTAGAACTAGATCCCACGGTCCACATTGCCCCGTACCGCTTCGCCCCTCCCCGTCTCACTAACGCGTGGGGACAACCACTTAACCAGCCCGCGCGTGTGCTATGCATAGTGGGACGGCCTAGTTAACCGTCCCGCGCGACCCAATAATTCAAATTTAGTTTTATTCATTTAATTTCAAACATAGTTTTGTACATAGATTCAAAAATCAACCCAGCTTGACTCACTGAACCAAAAGGCATGAAACTAATTTTGATAGAAAGGTACTGGAATGCTGAATCCAAGCCCGTTGGATCTAAACCATTTGGATTTACAGATCAACCATGGTAAAAATAACAAGGCAGAACCTTTTCTGCATTCAAACAGTTTTCAAAATTCAACCATAAGAGTTTTTGAGTTGATTCCAACTCTCAAAAATCACATTTGATCATACCTTTCAGAATATATAAAACATATGGATTTACTTGCAGAGATAATGTTCAAGTAATAAAATAATGCCACATAGGCATTTCTAGTCACTTTATTTAAATAAAATAAAAATGTTAAACCTTATGAAATTGTGACACCACTTTAAATCACATTCCCATGTACCGAAATATGTGGTGATGGCATGTGTCAACATGATCCCATGTTTGAGTTGGAGAATATTAAATCTTAAGTAGTTTTTCAATGAGTAGAAATTACTTTTATCAAATTAAAATAAATAAGACAAGTGCTTTAATCTTATAATGATAGTGATGATGATAGATCATCTAGTTTGAACTTTTGTGAGATGATTAAAAATAGTTAAGTATTGTTTGGTGATTGTGTACCTCGTATTTATTTATAGACGCTAGTACCGACCAAGGATACGAGGAGGAAGGAGGATACTACGAGGAAGAAGCCGAGGAGAACTTCAACCACTGCTGTGCACAAGGCAAGCTAACCCTTGCAACTTAGCAATATTATACTTGCAAGTATGCAAGTTAACACTTGCAAGATACCCTACTTATGCAAGCCACTACTTGCTTGTTACTATGCCAATTATATGGCTTAAGCATATGTGATTATACCCACTTGACCCACCATACTATTTTTACTTACAAGCTTAGTATTTTACTTTCTTTATTAAAAGCTTTCTATCAAAAGTTTACTTAGTGACTTGTAGATTCGAGAAAGATAATTGAAGGTAGCATAAAGAGCATAAAACTTGGCCTAAGTTAGATAATCTTAATGTCATCCTGAGGCATGAGATTTACTTAGTTAAGATACACTTGCTTACCACCCTTCATTAGTATTTACCCCCACTTGTAGATGCTAGTGCTAAGCATAAAACTTGATCAACTTTAGATGGGAATACTTGGTGAAAATGGTCATGAAAACCTTAGAATGATGAGTCATTCTACTGAAATGTTTTGACATGTGTTCTTGAACACCAGATGATTTTGATGATGAAAATGTTGAGGCATGAGCCTTAGCCATTTATAAAACTTAAATCAAAAACTTAGTTGGTATCAGAGCCATCCTGACCATAGGAGACCCTAGTTAGAATGGACATTTAAATCAAAAACTTAGTTTCAAAACCAAAGGAAGTGAGTATTTACAAAAACTTATTCTTATTATTAGCACTTAGACTCTTTAATGAAAATTCATGTTCCTCAAAAATTCTTGCAAACTCACATAAAATTTGACACACTTGATCACTCTACTAACTTACTCATCCTATATTCTTATAGATGGACGTGAAGTACATCAACTTTTATCAGTTGGGGAATGGAGGAGACCTCATCTTTGAGCGTGACTTGGACCAGCTGGCAGAAATGCTGGAGCGTCCACACCCCGAGTTCTTTGGAGCTCAGCTCAATGATCAGGTAGGAGAAGATCTGCAGTGGTTAGTTGTTGCAAGTCTCCGAGGAAAGATTGAACCTCCCACTGCAGAGGGAATTTAGTTCACCCTAAGAGAGAACAACTGGCTCGGTGGACTTGCCAGGGCAATGCAGGAAGCTCTTGCCCGTCTGTGTGGGTAGAGTATCAATCAAATCAAGGGTACCCGCTTTGAGTTCTACCCAAGGCGTGATGTTATGGGACAGCCACTGGAGGCCCCATATCACCCCGAGTTGAAGAGTCAATTGGACCATCTCAGCTTCATGATGTACGACCGTCAGAAGGAGTTGGACAATGCCCGTTCCTATGCCAACCACAAGTACGCCATCGCCAAGAAGAAGGATCAGACCCTCGCCATGCTAGTGAAGGATCGCAAGTCTCGTCGCCGCCAGCTCGACAAGAAGGAGCGCATCATTGCCCGTCTTTGCCACCGGATCACGGATTTGGAGGAGACCATCCACGAGAGAGATATGCAGTTGGAGGAGAGGGAGAATGCAGGGGAAGACCTTCATGGAGACCCCTACTCCTATCTCAGCGATGATGATGACTTTTTGGAGGATCAGGCCATGGACTTCTTCACCGATGAGGATGACTTCGCCTTCATCGATGACGATGATGCGGATTATGAGGACACTGACTCCGAGGAATAGTAGCACTTGAGCACTAGAGTTAGTGAATTGTAGTCGGTCCCACTATATCGTAGTTTCCCAGAATGGTTCTTAAAACCATCTGTTTTCCTTTGTTGTGGTGTGTGTTTGTATTGTGTGCTATGAAGGAATGAATGAATGAAAAGCAAGTTTCTAGAAAAATCTGAGTCAAACTTCAAAAACTTTTCAAAAACCCCTGAACCTTAGAAATTTCCCTCTTTTATCATGATCTCTCTCAATCTTCAGATGCCTCGCGGAGGAAGCGGTTCATCCCCGGACCCGATGTTGCAGATCTTGCAAATGTTGGTTTCTGACCGCGAAGCTGAAAGAGCCGAACGTCAAGCCAACTTAGCCACCCTTCAACACATCGCCCAGATGGCCAACAACAACCAAGGCCATGGAAATCAGGACAACCATGGATCTAAGCTCAAGAATTTCCAGAACACCAATCTGTAGGGGTTCGTAGCATGAAAAAACAAAAAAATTCTACCGCATGCACAGAAACAAGCCAAGATCTATCTACTAGATTGTAGCAACGAGTCAATAGAGGAACTCACCCTCGAAGATTCCAAAGCGGTTAACGAGTGAAGATTCTCATGGGTGATGTAGTCGTACTCTTGCCGATCTCAAGATCGCGTAGACGATCCTTCCGGCGCTGCGTTCCGGCAATGCTTCCGCAGTCGGTCACAAGTTCGGTACTCGATGAAGACCTTCCTCTCCCTGTTCCAGCAGGCAGCGGAGGTTGTAGCACTCTCCTCGCGATTCCGGCAGCACGATGGCGTGGTGTCGGAAGTAGAGGGGAGATCTCGCAGGGCTTCTTCTTAAGCCGGAGCGAGTATGGTGGAGTATGAGAGAGGCCTTGGTGATCTAGGGTTTAGAGGGCACCGAGGGGAGGTTGTGGCCGGCGGCTAGGGCTTGGTGAAGCCCCAAGTCACCGAGTTGGAGGGGAAACCCTAGGCGGCGGCTGTACTTGGAGGTGGAGGCGCCAGAGCTAGGGTTAGAGGTGTGAGGTTAGGGGGCAGCCCTACCCCTCCTTATATAGGTGGAGGGTGGTTGGTTTGGGAGGAGGGATTCCTCCTCCAACTCCACCTCCTTGACCGGCAGGTGGAGGGAGGGGACTACCTCCCCAAGTAGGTTTCCTACTCTCACTCCACCAAGCAAACTTGCGATTTGACTTTTCAAATTGGCGTTTGACTTTCAAACTTTGATTTGATTTCTCTCTTTATTTTGCCTAGCCAAGTGACCTAGTACATGATGCAACCATTCCATATTGTCATGACACATCCATGTACCCTTCCCCTCCGGAGTGCCGGACCTTCCGGACCCTTCTAGAACATTCCTGGTGAAAACACCAGAATCATTCCCGAACTCCGAAACAGGACTTTCCTTATATGAATCTTATTCTCCGGATCTCCTCGTGATACCCCGGATCCCATCCGAGACTCTGAACAACATTCGGTCTCTTACTCATCATTCCATAACTACTCAACAACATCGAATCCTTAAGTGTGTCTCCCTACGGTTCGTGAATTATGCGGACATGATCGAGACACTTCTCCGATCAATAACCAATAGAGGAATCTAGAAATTCATATGGCTCCCACATATTTCTACGATTACTTTGCGATCAAATGAACCACTTACATATGATACCAATTTCCCTTTGTCTCATGATAGTTTACTTATCCGAGGTTTTGATCGTCGATATCTCTGCATACCTAGTTCAACCTCGTTACCGATGAGTACTCTTTTCTCGTTCCCGTGGTATGTGATACCTTGTGAGCCAGTCACATGCTTGCAAGCTAATTGGATGACATTCCACCGAGAGGGCCCAGAGTATATCTATCCGTCATATGGATGGACAAATCCCACTCTTGATCCATGTGTCTCAACCAATACTTTCCGAACACTCAATGCCACCTTTGTAGCCACCCAGTTACGGTGTGGTGTTTGATGTCATCAAAGAATCCATTCGGTAAAGGTGATATGCATGATCTCATGGTCGAAGGAATTAGGTTACTATGTATCAGAAAGCATATAGCAATTGAACTATTGAAATGACTTGATCTTTATGCTACGCTTATCTATAGGAGTATGTCCACCATATCATTCTCCTAACGATATGATCTTGTTGTTGATAACATCTCAATGTTCATGATAGGGAAACCACAATCATTTATCAACCAACAAGCTAGTGATGTATAGAGGCTATACTAGGGACTTCAAATTAAGTTTACAAATCACACAAGTATCAATGTTTCCTTGTTAATACTATTATAGCATGAATGTAAACATTTATCATTAACACAAAGATATAATAATAACCACATTTATTATTGCCTCTAGGGCATATCTCCAACAGTCTCCCACTTGCACTAGAGTCATCTAATCTAGATTACATGGTAATATACCGAACACCCATGGCAGTTTGGTGCTGGTCATGTTTTGCCCTCGGGAGAGGTTTAGTCAACGGATCCGCCACATTCAGATCTGTGTGTACTTTGCAAATCTTTATATCCCCATCTTGAATATGTTCTCGAATAGCGTGAAAACGTAGCTTGATATGCTTCAGCTTCTTGTGTGACCTTGGTTCTTGCGCATTGGCTATGGCGCCCATGTTATCACAGTAGATAGACATTGGGTCCAGCGCACTAGGAACCACACCCAGCTCTGTAATGAACTCTTTCATCCATATCGCTTCTTGTGAAGCCTCCGAAGCAGCCATGTATTCCGATTCAGTTGAAGATCTCGCCACAACGCTTTGCTTTGCACTCCTCCAGCTAACTGCTGCACCATTCAAAATAAATACGTATCCAGATTGTGATTTAGAATCATCCGGATCGGTGTTCCAACTAGCATCGGTGTAACCATTAACAACGAGCTGTTCATCACCTCCATAAGAAAGAACCATATCCTTAGTTCTTCTCAAGTACTTAAGGATGTTTTTGACCGCTGTCCAATGATCCACTCCTAGATCATTTTGATATCTGCTAGTTAAACTAACATCATATGCAATGTCGGGTCTAGTACATAGCATGGCATACATTAGAGATCCTATGGCTGAGGCATAGGGAGTCTTACTCATCCTTTCTCTATCTTCTGCCAATGTCAGACTTTGAGTTTTACTCAAGGTCGTATTGGGCAACATGGGCAAGAACCCTTTCTTGCTATCTTCCATTCCAAACCTCTTTAGAACTTTGTCCAAATATGTACTCTGTGACAATGATATTTGGCGTTTTGATCTATCTCTATAAATCTTTATGCCTAATATGTAAGCTGCTTCGCCAAGATCCTTCATTGAAAAACTATTATTCAAATATTCCTTGACACTATTAAGAAGGTCTACATCATTCCCAATCAACAATATGTCATCCACATATAGTATTAAGAATGCTACAGAGCTCCCACTCAGTTTCTTGTAAATACAAGCTTCTCCATAAGTTTGTATAAAACCAAAACTTTTGATCACCTTATCAAAACGTTGATTCAAACTTCGGGATGCTTGCTTCAATCCATAGATGGACCGTTGAAGTTTGCATACCTTGTTAGCATCTTTAGGATCGACAAAACCTTTGGGTTGCATCATATACAACTCTTCATCAATGTCTCCATTGAGGAATGCTGTTTTGACATCCATCTGCCATATCTCATAATCATAATATGCAGCGATTGCTAACATAATCCTCACAGACTTTAGCTTCTCTACTGGTGAGAAAGTCTCATCGTAGTCAACTCCTTGAATTTGTCGAAACCCGACAAGTCGAGCTTTATAGACAGTAACATTACCATCAGCATCTGTTTTCTTCTTGAAAATCCATTTGTTCTCGACAGCCTTCCGGCCATCCGGTAAGTCCACCAAAGTCCATACTTGGTTTTCGTACATGGATCCAATCTCGGATTTCATGGCTTCTTGCCATTTATTGGAATCTGGGCTCATCATCGCTTCCTCATATGTCTCAGAGACATCGGTGTTGTCCAGCAACATGACACTCATAACTGGATCATACCAATCTGGAGTGGTACGAGTTCTCGTTGACCTCCGAGGCTCTGTAGCAACTTCAACCGAAGTTTCATGATCACCATCATTAGCTTCCTCTCTTATTGGTGCAGGCACCACAGGAACTTCTTCCGGTGCTGCGCTACTCGCAATTTCGAGAGAAGGTTCGACAACCTCGTCGAGTTCTACTTTCCTTACAGTCACTTCTTTCGAGAGAAATTCCTTCTATAGAAAGGATCCATTCTTGGCAACGAAGATTTTGCCTTCGGATCTATGATAGAAGGTATACCCAATAGTTTCCTTCGGGTATCCTATGAAGACGCATTTTTCCGCTTTGGGTTCTAGCTTGTCCGGCTGTAACTTCTTTACATAGGCTTCGCATCCCAAACTTTAAGGAATGACAATCTAGGTTTCTTCCCAAACCATAATTCATACGGTGTCGTTTCAACGTATTTAGACGGTGCCCTATTTAAAGTGAATGCGGCTGTTTCTAATGCATAACCCCAAAATGATAGCGGTAAATCTGTAAGTGACATCATAGAACGAACCATATCTAAGAGAGTTCGATTACGACGTTCGGACACACCATTACGCTGTGGTGTTCCCGGCAGTGTCAATTGTGAAAGTATTCCGCATTTCTTCAAATGCTCGCCAAACTCGTAACTTAGATATTCACCTCCACGATCAGAACGCAGATATTTAATCTTCTTGTTACGTTGATTCTCTACCTCACTTTGAAACTCCTTAAACTTCTCGAAAGTTTCGAACTTATGTTTCATGAAATAGATATACCCATATCTACTCAAGTCATCCGTGAAGGTAAGAACATAACGATAACCACCACGCGATGCTACACTCATTGGACCACATACATCGGTATGTATGATTTCCAATAAGTCTGTAGCTCGCTCCATCATACCAGAAAATGGAGTCTTAGTCATTTTTCCCATCAGACATGCTTCGCATCTTTCAAGTGATTCAAAATCAAGTGATTCAAGAAGTCCATCGGAATGGAGTTTCTTCATACATTTCACTCCAATGTGACCAAGACGACAGTGCCACATATAGGTCGAATTATCGCTTGATTTCAAACGTTTAGCCTCAATGTTGTTGATATGTGTATTTCCACTATCGAGATTCAATAATAATAGACCATCTATCAAAGGTGCATGTGCATAAAACATATTACTCATATAAATCGAACATCCATTATTCTCGGACTTAAACAAGTAACCGTCTCGCAATAAACAAGATCCCGATATAATGTTCATGCTCAACGCAGGCACCAAATAACAATTATTTAAGTATAAAACTAATCCCTATGGTAGATGAAGGGGTAGCGTGCCGACCGCGATCACATCAACCTTTGATCCATTTCCCACGCGCATCGTCACCTCGTTCTTCGCTAGCTTCCGTTTATTCTGCAGCACCTGTTTCGAGTTACAAATATGAGCAACCGAACTAGTATCAAATAACCAGGCACTACTACGAGTACTAGTGAGATACACATCAATAACATGTATATCAGATATACCTTTCTTCTTGATGTTGTCGTTCTTCAGATCCGCCAAGTACTTTGGGCAATTCCGCTTCCAGTGACCTTCTCCCTTGCAGTAAAAGCACTCAGTTTCAGGCTTAGGTCCAGCCTTGGTCTTCTTCGCCGGCGTGGTAACTTTCTTACCACCCTTCTTGAAGTGTCCCTTTTGCTTAGACTTGCCTTTCTTGAATTTTGTGGTCTTATTGACCAACAACACTTGGTGCTCTTTCTTAATCTCCACTTCTGCAGATTTCAACATGGCAAAGAGTTCTGGCAACGTCTTGTTCATGTTCTGCATGTTGTAGTTCATCACAAAGTTCTTGTAACTTGGTGGTAGTGATTGGAGGACACGGTAAATCCCCAAAGCATTAGGAATCACAATACCCAAGCTTTGAAGTTTGTTTGCGTGCCCAGACATCTTAAGCACATGCTCACTGACGGAGCTGCCCTCTTCCATCTTGCAGTTAAAGAACTTTTCAGAAGCCTCATAACTTTCAATTGCCGCATGAGTCTCAAAAATCAATTTGAGATCCTCTACAATATCATATGGGTCTGAATCCTCAAACCTTTTCTGAAGCTCCGATTCCAAACCATACAAGATAGCACACTGAACTATGGAGTACTGATTCTTCCGAGCGAGGTAAATATTCTTTACTTCATCGGGAGCATCATCTGCAGGTGGGTCACCCAGCGGTGCATCCAGCACATAGGTCAAATTACCAGCTGTGAGGACAATCCTCAAATTGCGGAACCAATCCGCGAAGTTGCTTCCATTGTTTTTCAACTTTTCTTTCTCTAGGAACGCATTAAAATTGATGGTAGGGGCTGCCATTGATCTACAACATATTTGCAATAGTTTAGACTAAGTTTATGACAAATTGAGTTCAAATTAATAATGAAATTAAACTAGGTGAACTCCCACTCAAAACAATATCCCTCACATTGTTTTAGTGATCACACGAACCAAATCCACCATATCAACACCGAACATCACGAGAGTTGACATAGTTTCAACGGCGAACAATCGACATGTTCATCATATCTACTATATGATTCATGCTTTACCTTTCGGTGATCCGTGTTCCGAGACCATGTCTGTACATGCTAAGCTCGTCAAGATCAAACCTTAGTTTCTGCATGAGCAAATCTGGCTTGCTCACGTTGTATACACTTGCAGAATCTAACACACCCGATCATCACGTGGTGCTTCGAAACAACAAGATTTAGCAACGGTGCTAACTAAGGGTGAACACTTTATGACTTGAAATTTATGTGCATGAGGGATCATCTTATAATGCTACCGTCGTCTACTAAGCAATACAAGATGCATAAAGGATTAACATCACATGCAATTCAATATATATGTGATATGATATGGCCTTTCTTCTTTGTGCTTCCGATCTCCATCTTCAAGCACGAACATGATCTCCATCATCACCGGCATTGCATCAAGGTTAATGACGCTTCTCCATGGTTGTCGTCCACCGGCTTCAACTATTACAACTACTTTGAATAGACACACGGATCTTAACATAAATTAAAGACAACCATATGGCTCCTGCCGGTTGCCAACTTACAATAAGAAACATTGCATACATCAAATATAATCACAATCATGGCCATATCACATCACTGCACACCCCTGCAAAACAAAGTTAGACGCCTCTAATTTTCTTTGCATGTTTTACGTGGTTTGGGGCTTTCAATAAGTGTCGTTCTAACTTACGAACAAGAACCACAACATTGATACTAGTATTGTCAATCACCCGTTGTAAATTGGATCTTAACTATGCTAGGAGAAACAGGCACCCGCAAAGCCACTTATGCAATACAAGTTGCATTTCAAGCGTGGAGCAAGTCTCATGAACGATGTCATGTAAGGTTAGCCCGGGCCGCTTCATCCCAACATACCGCAAGATGCAAAGTACACAAGAAGCAATCGACAATAAAAGCATCAACGCCCACAATGACCATTGTGTTCTACTCGTGCAACAGATCTACATATAGACACGGCTCTGATACCACTGTAGGGGTTCGTAGCAAGGAAAACAAAAATTTTCTATCGCATACAAACAAACAAGCCAAGATCTATCTACTAGATTGTAGCAACGAGTCGATAGAGGAACTCACCCTCGAAGATTCCAAAGCGGTTAACGAGAGCAGATTCTCGTGGGTGATGTAGTCGTACTCTTTCCGATCTCAAGATCGTGTAGACGATCCTTCCGGCGCCACGTTCCGGCAGCGCTTCCGCAGTCGGTCACACGTTCGGTACTCGACGAAGACCTTCCTCTCCCTTGTTCCAGCAGGCAGCGGAGGTTGTAGCACTCTCCTCGCGATTCCGGCAGCACAACGGCGTGGTACCGGAAGTAGAGGGGAGATCTCGCAGGGCTTCGCCTTAAGCCGGAGCGAGTATGGTGGATTATGAGAGAGGGATATGAGTGGTCTAGAGATTAGACACACCAATTAGAAGGCTCTAAACCGCAGGCTAAAGCAATTAGAAGCTCTAAACCAAAACGGCTCTAAACCGGAGATTAGAGGTAGAAACTTGTGTGTCTCAAGGAGGAGCCCTGCCCCTCCTTTTATAGGTGGAGGGGACTTGGCGCGCCAGGGAGGGAGGGGAGTCCCTCCCCAACTCAGCCTAGGGCTGGCCGCCGGCTTGGAGGAGAGGAACTCCCCCTCCAAGTTGGTTTCAACCTCCTCTTGCTTGTTTCCCACAGTTTCCTGTTTCCCACAGTTTCCTGTTTTCCACAGTTTCCTGTTTTAGCCGTTTGACTTTCAAACTGGCAGTTTGACTTTCAAGTTTTGGAACAGCAAGAACACTTAGTACATGATGCAATCATTCAATGACACATTCATGCACCTTCCCCCCCGGAGTGCCGGACAATCCGGAACCTTCTAGAACATTCCCGATGAAAACACCGGAATCATTCCCGAACTCCGAAACGGGACTTTCCTTATATGAATCTTATTCTCCGGACCATTCCGGATCACCTCGTGATATCCCGGATCCCATCCGAGACTCCGAACAACATTCGGTCTCTTTCTCATAATACCATAACTACTCAAACAACGTCGAATCCTTAAGTGTGTCTCCCTACGGTTCGTGAATTATGCGGACATGATCGAGACACTTCTCCGAACAATAACCAATAGAGGAATCTGGAAATTCATATGGCTCCCACATATTTCTACGATTACTTTGCGATCGAATGAACCACTTACATACGATACCAATTTCCCTTTGTCTCACGATAGTTTACTTATCCGAGGTTTTGATCGTCGGTATCTCTGCATACCTAGTTCAACCTCGTTACCGATAAGTACTCTTTTCTCGTTCCCGTGATATGTGATACCTTGTGAGCCAGTCACATGCTTGCAAGCTAATTGGATGACATTCCACCGAGAGGGCCCAGAGTATATCTATCCGTCATATGGATGGACAAATCCCACTCTTGATCCATGTGTCTCAACCAATACTTTCCGAACACTCAATGCCACCTTTATAGCCACCCAGTTACGGTGTGGTGTTTGATGTCGTCAAAGCATCCATCCGGTAAAGGTGATATGCATGATCTCATGGTCGAAGGAATTAGGTTACTATGTATCAGAAAGCATATAGCAATTGAACTATTGAAATGACTTGATCTTTATGCTACGCTTATCTATAGGAGTATGTCCATCACATCATTCTCCTAATGATATGATCCTGTTGTTAATAACATCTCTATGTTCATGATCAGGAAACCATGATCATATATTAACCAACAAGCTAGTTTGACAAGAGGCTTTACTAGGGACTCTTATTTTAGTTTACAAATCACACAAGTATTAATGTTTCCGGTTAATACAATTATAGCATGGTATGTAAACATTTATCATAAGTGTGAAGATATGATAATAACCACTTTATTATTGCCTCTTGGGCATATCTCCAACAAGAATTTCATCCCAACTAGCTCCATAATCTAGGGCACATGCCCTCAACATATCCTCTAAGATCTGGTTGGTCCTTTCTGTCTGTCCATCAGTCTGGGATGAAAAGCAGTACTGAATTCCAATCTCGTTCCCAATGACTCATGCAGTTGCCTCCAAAAATGAGAAGTGAATTGAGTTCCCCTATCAGACACAATACTCTTGGGTACTCCATGCAGACACACAATCCTATTCATATAGATCTTGGCTAACTTAGCACTTGTATAGGTTGTCTTCACGGGTATGAAATGATCCACTTTAGTTAGGCGATCCACTACGACCCAAATAGAATCATATCCCGATGTAGTCCTTGGCAGTCCAGTGATGAAATCCATGTCAATCTTGTCCCACTTCCAATCAGGAATAGGTAGTGGTTGCAACAATCCTGCTGGTTTCCGATGTTCCGCTTTCACTCTACTACATACATCACACAAAGAAATATGTTCGGCGATGTCCTTCTTGAGATTATTCCACCAAAATCATTCCTTCACATCCATGTACATTTTGGTGTTACCTGGATGAATGGAATATGGTGAGTTGTGTGCTTCCTGTAGAATCAGTTTCTGAAGCTCCGTATCTTGCGGAATGCAGATACGTTTTCCATACCATAAAGTACCATGTTCGTCTTCATGGAATCCTTTGGCTTTTCCCTTGCCAATCTTTTCCTTAATCTCTTCAATTGCCTTGTCCGTCTTTTGGGCTTTCTTGATTTTGTCCAACAAGTTGGGTTGAACATCCAATGACATGAGATGTCCCTCAGGCACAATCTCCAATATGAGATCTTTGAATTGGGCACAAAAACCTTACGGCTTAATGCAGATCATCTGGCAGCTCTCCCTTAGTAAGGCCATTCACATAAACCTTACGGCTTAATGCATCCGCTACAACATTTGCTTTACCAGGGTGGTATTGCAAACTCAAGTCATAGTCCTTGATGAGTTCTAGCCATCCTCTTTGTCTCATGTTGATTTCTTTCTGAGTGAAGATATACTTCAAACTTTTCTGATATGTGAATACTTCACATTGCTTTCCCAAAAGATAATGTCTCCATGTTTTGAGTGCATGGACAACAGAGGCTAACTCTAAATCATGAGTAGGATAGTTCACTTCATGAGTTTTGAGTTGTCTCGAGGCATAAGCCACAACTTTCCCTTCTTGCATCAGAACTGCACCTAATCCTTGATGAGATGCATCACAATAAACTTGGAAATCCTTTTCCAAATCTGGTAGACATAAGACTGGTGCTGTCACTAGTCTCTTCTTCAACTCTTGGAAACTGAGTTCACATCCTTCGGTCCAATCAAATTTCTTGTCTTTCTTGGGTAACTCCGTCATTGGCTTAGATACCTTGGAGAAATTCTCAATGAATCTTCTATAGTATCCTGCCAAACCAAGGAAACAAGAACTTCTTTCACTGACTTAGGAGATTCCCCTTCAGTTACAGCTGACACTTTTGCGGGATCAACTGCTACACCATCTCCTGACACAATGTGTCCGAGAAATCCAACTTCATTCAACCAGAATTCACACTTGCTGAATTTGGCATACAGTTTATGCTCTCTAAGCTTCTCAAGTATCAAACGCAAATGTCCTTCATGCTCTTCATTACTCTTGGAGTAGATCAAAATGTCATCGATGAAGACGACAACAAACTTGTCAAGAAACTCCATGAACACCTTGTTCATCATATTCATAAAGTAGGATGGTGCATTGGTCAAACCAAGCGGCATCACGATGTACTCATACAATCCATACCTAGTGGGGAAAGCAGTCTTAGGTATGTCTTGTTCCCTTATCTTAAGCTGAAAATAGCCTGACCGGAGATCAATCTTTGAGAACAAACGGGCTCCTTCTAACTGATCAAATAAATCATTGATTCTGGGCAAAGGATATTTGTTCTTGATAGTCACCTCATTGAGTGAACGATAATCTATGCATAACCTTTGACTTCTATCTTTCTTTTCAACAAACAAGACTGGTGCTCCCCAGGATGAAGAACTTGGTTGAATAAATCCTTTCTGCAACTGCTCTCCAAGTTGTTTCTTGAGTTCTTTCAACTCATCAACTGACATCTTGTAAGGTCTCTTTGATATTGGTCCAGATCCTGGCAGCAAGTCAATCAGAAATTCTACATCTCTATCTGGTGGCGTTCCCAGCAATTCCTCAGGAAACACATCTGGATATTCTCTCAGAATTTAGCTTATTTCCTTTTGATTCAAAGTTAGCCTTGAATCTAGTCCTTCTATTATCCGGGGTTGTGAGTGTGACAGTATGATTGGCACAATATAGCACTCCCTTGTACTTAGTCATCCAGTCCATTCCCAAAATGGCATCCAATCCTTGGGAATTCAGGATTATCAAATTAACGGGAAACTTATATTTCCCAAATTCTATGACTAGGTCATGACATCCTGAGTTCACTATCATTTCTCCACCAGGAGAACTTACTTTTATAGGGCACCCAATAGTTTCAACTGGAAGTTCATTTCTATCAACAAATGCTCTTGATATGAATGAATGCGATGCGCCAGTATCAAAAAGAACAAGTGTTGGAACAAAATTGAGTTTGAACTTACCAGCCACAACATCAGGTTCCTCATATATCTCTTCCACACTGATGTGGTTCACTTGTCCCTTCTGGAAAGGATTGGGCTTGTTGGCACCTTCAACTTTCTTTTCTAGGCACTCATTAGCATAGTGCCCCATCTTCTTACACTTGAAGCATTAAACCTGACTGAGATCTTTATTGACAGGCTGACTTCCACTACCACTTCCACCTCCATTATGGAGGCTCTTGTATCCACTCTTGTGGTTCTTATACTTGTCGTTATCATGACTGCGGTGATGCTTGTTGTCATGATGACGGTTGTGGATGTGGTGGTTGTTATACTTTCCATGTTTGTGGGATCCAGAATTCCCACTGTCATCATGATGGGAACACTTGTGAGACGATCCCGAGCTGTGCTTGTTAAAGCTATGCTTCCTCTTTCTGGTTTCAACCTATTTCATCTTGTTCTCCAAGATGGTAGCCTTGTCACAAAGTGATTGGTAGGTTGGGACATAGGCAACATACAACTGCAGATTTAGTTCATCATTCAGTCCTTCGAGGAATTTCTCCTTCCTCTTGGCATCAGTATCGACTTCATCCGGTGCATAACGCGCTAGATTGTTGAATTCCTCAATATATCCAGCCACGCTGCGGTGACGCTGCTTCAAATTATGGAACTCCTTCTTCTTCAATTTCATCACCTCGGATGAGATGTGAGCTGTACGGAATCAATCCTCAAAGATAGCCCATGTCACATCCTCAATGGGAGTGGTGATCTGAAAGTTGTCCCACCAGTTTGCTACTGGCCCTTCCAACAGATGTGCTGCAAACCTGACCTTCTCTTTGTCGGTGCAGCCGACAGTCACTAAATCCTTGTTCACTGAACGTAACCAATCATTGTCCACCATTGGATCAGTGGTTCCTGAGAACTTTGCAGGCCTCAATCTTAGGAATCTGGTGAGCATGTAGAATCTTGGTGGATTATTCTGGTTGTTGTTGATGTTATTGTTGTTGTTATTCTGATTCTGGTTCTGCATGAAAGTGGTCATCATCTACATCAGTTGTGCTTGTGTTGTCATCAACTACTGCATCTCGGGGGTGACATTGTTGTTGTTTGGGCTAGGTTTGGCATGTCGAGGAGGCATCTGTGATTTTCAAAAGGATAAGAATGAGATACCCATAGATGCTTAACATGCACAATACATCATATACTCAATCACAATAACCAAGCATCAAAATAACATAGAGTTTGAACGACATAAACAACAAGTTTGGAAATGCAAAGACACCATAGCAAGCCACCCACATGTTGGATGGTCATTGCCACTCAATAATCAAAGTACGGTAGATGGAAGATAAACGAGTAGTCTACACTACTCCTCTGCATCAATCTCCACATCAACAAGGGTAAGACCTGCATTCTCCATAGCGGTCTTGTACTCCTCAACATTAGTAGTCAAGGCCTCAATCTTGGCCCTAAGAGCACTCTTCTGTGAGCGAAGCCTCTCGATCACTCCCTGTTGATGATCAAGCTCGAAGTCATTGGCCTCTAGCTCTTCCTTCATCTCCCGGATCTTCTTGTTCCTGTCTTGGACTCTTTTCTCCTGGCTCTTGAACTTCTTGTCCTGGCTTTCAAACTTGGCCTCCATTTCCTTGACTATCTCGTCTTGCTCCGCGAAGAGCTTGTCCTTCACAGGAAGCTGAACCTGGAGCTCGTCATTGCTAAGCATGACGTTGGTACTATCAGTATCTACGTGCCTAATAAGACCCTCTAGGTCCTGTAGGTACAGCCGAATCGGCTCCATCGTCTCTCTAGCAGCATCCTCGTACTCTATAGCTTCACCCTCATCGTTGTGTCTCCTGAAGGGGTGAAATTAAAGACCTCTAAGCTCGGTGGAGTGTCTCCCTACCAGGCGCCCAAGTAACTCCTGCATGACTACATCTAAGCCTTTCTCCTTGTCGTCATGCATCAGCTTAAAAGTGATAGTCTCCGTGGTTGGCTCTGTCTGGCGTCCCGGCTAAGTGACACTGAAGCCCCATAGGTTCTTCCTCTCAAACTTGGTGAGTGGTGTAGGGGTTCGTAGCATGGAAAACAAAAATTTTCTATCGCATACAAAAAAACAAGCCAAGATCTATCTACTAGATTGTAGCAACGAGTCGATAGAGGAACTCACCCTCGAAGATTCCAAAGCGGTTAACGAGAGCAGATTCTCGTGGGTGATGTAGTCGTACACTTGCCGATCTCAAGATCGCGTAGACGATCCTTCCGGCGCTGCGTTCCGGTAGCGCTTCCGCAGTCGGTCACACGTTCGGTACTCGACGAAGACCTTCCTCTCCCTTGTTCCAGCAGGCAGCGGAGGTTGTAGCACTCTCCTCGCGATTCCGGCAGCACAACGGCGTGGTACCGGAAGTAGAGGGGAGATCCCGCAGGGCTTCGCCTTAAGCCGGAGCGAGTATGGTGGATTATGAGAGAGGGCTATTAGTGGTCTAGAGATTAGACACACCAATTAGAAGGCTCTAAACCGCAGGCTAAAGCAATTAGAAGCTCTAAACCAGAACGGCTTTAAACCGGAGATTAGAGGTAGAAACTTGTGTGTCTCAAGGAGGAGCCCTGCCCCTCCTTTTATAGGTGGAGGGGCTAGGCGCGCCAGGGAGGGAGGGAGTCCCTCCCCAACTCGGCCTAGGGCTGGGCGCCGGCCAAGGAGGAGAGGAACTCCTCCTCCAAGTTGGTTTCAACCTCCTCTTGCTTGTTTCCCACAGTTTCCTGTTTCCCACAGTTTCCTGTTTTAGCCGTTTGACTTTCAAACTGGCAATTTGACTTTCATGTTTTTGGAACAGCAAGAACACTTAGTACATGATGCAATCATTCAATGACACACTCATGTACCCCCCCCCCCCCCCCCGGAGTGCCGGACAATCCGGACCCTTCTAGAACATTCCCGATGAAAACACCGGAATCATTCCCGAACTCCGAAACGGGACTTTCCTTATATGAATCTTATTCTCCGGACCATTCCGGATCACCTCGTGATATCCCGGATCCCATCCGAGACTCCGAACAACATTCGGTCTCTTTCTCATAATACCATAACTACTCAAACAACGTCGAATCCTTAAGTGTGTCTCCCTACGGTTCGTGAATTATGCGGACATGATCAAGACACTTCTCCGAACAATAACCAATAGAGGAATCTGGAAATTCATATGGCTCCCACATATTTCTACGATTACTTTGCGATCGAATGAACCACTTACATACGATACCAATTTCCCTTTGTCTCACGATAGTTTACTTATCTGAGGTTATGATCGTCGGTATCTCTGCATACCTAGTTCAACCTCGTTACCGATAAGTACTCTTCTCGTTCCCGTGATATGTGATCCCTTGTGAGCCAGTCACATGCTTGCAAGCCAATTGGATGACATTCCACCGAGAGGGCCCAGAGTATATCTATCCATCATATGGATGGACAAATCCCACTCTTGATCCATGTGTTTCAACCAATACTTTCCGAACACTCAATGCCACCTTTATAGCCACCCAGTTACGGTGTGGTGTTTGATGTCATCAAAGCATCCATCCGGTAAAGGTGATATGCATGATCTCATGGTCGAAGGAATTAGGTTACTATGTATCAGAAAGCATATAGCAATTGAACTATTGAAATGACTTGATTTTATGCTACGCTTATCTATAGGAGTATGTCCATCACATCATTCTCCTAATGATATGATCCTGTTGTTAATAACATCTCTATGTTCATGATCAGGAAACCATGATCATATATTAACCAACAAGCTAGTTTAACAAGAGGCTTTACTAGGGACTCTTATTTTAGTTTACAAATCACACAAGTATTAATGTTTCCGGTTAATACAATTATAGCATGGTATGTAAACATTTATCATAAGTGTGAAGATATGATAATAACCACTTTATTATTGCCTCTTGGGCATATCTCCAACAGTCTCCCACTTGCACTAGAGTCAATAATCTAGTTTCGAACCTTTGTGTATATAACACCTATGGCTTTCCGGTGTTGTATGTACACGATTGCTAGTGGTCAACTGATCTCCGGATCTGACACTTCCAGGTCTGTGTGTAATTGCATGTCTTTGCGTCTCTACGCATCACTCATTCTCTAATGAGATGGCTTTGTACAAATTTGGTCTTTCGGTGTGACCTTTAGCTCTTTGGGGTTAAAACATGTTGATAATATTGTCGCACAATATATCTTCATAGTATTATCCCACTGTGAACTACACCTAGTTTGATAACAAACTTCTTGACACAAATGCCCTCTTTTGCTGCTATAATAGCAGTCATATACTTAGCCTTTTGTTGTAGTCTCTGTCACAATGTCTTAACTTTGGAAATCATCCAAATCCATTATGGAACTTACTTTCCATTATATTGTGCCACCCTTAGTTTAGATTGAGATAAACTTAATTTGTACTTTGTGACAAAGCTAGTATCAATGTAGTACTTTTACAATGAACTAACCATCTATTTGTCACTTCTACAAATATTATACTCTTAGTTCTTTCAAAAGATCATAAGAATATCCTTACTATTGTCCAATGATCATCTTACGAATCATTCTGGTATATGCTCACAACATTTAGAGCATAGGACATATCTGGATTTGTACATATCACAGTATGATTGATATGAATACTCTTTGTGATTTCATACATCAAGTATCAATCTATACTTGATTATTTGTTTCACTTTACCAAATGTCAATACACTTGAATATATCATCAACATTGAACTTATTCAATCCTTTCTGTGTGACAAGAACCTCGCTTGTAGTTTCTATATTGAACTCATTCAATATCTTGTCTATGTACTTCTGGCACAACCATATTAGCGTCTATTGATGCCAAATATTTGGGTTTTGCCTAAGTCTTTCATCGGGATGAAATTCTTAATATGTGTTAATAAAAGATACATTATTTCCAATCAACAATATGTCTTCCACATAATGTATTAGAAACATGTCTTAGCGCTCCCACTTAATTTCTTGCAAATGCAAGCATCTCCATCGTCTCTGATGAACTTTTAAACTCCTTTAACAGTTTCATCACAATGAAGATTCCAACTCCGCTATGCTTACTTCAACCATTGAAGTTTGCATATGTTTTTAGCATCCCTTGAATTTTAACAAAACCCTTTGGACTGTGTCATGCACACGTCCTAGGTAACCCTTCTATTAGAAGAACTTGTTTTGTTTATTCAACTACCATATAATAAAATTATATGTAGTGGTTGCTACACTAATCCATCTAGACTAAATATTGCTATGAAAGATCAGATCTTGTCATAGTCAACTTTTGAACATTGTTGTGAACTCTTTCCCAACATGTCGACTATTTCATAGATGTGAAACATCCATGTCTATTTCTTTATAGATCCAAATACGACTGTAAGGTCTTGAACCTTCCCAGAGGGTCTTTCAAGTTCAAATCTTGATCTCTCTTATATGGAACTATCACGGATTTTATGGCTTCAAGCCATTTTACAGAGTCAGGGCCCATCATCGCTTCTTTGCATGTAGTCGGTTCATTATTCTCAAATAATGATTCAACCCTCAAATCTTGGTATTTGATTGTTCATCCGACCTACTTGTTTCAATAGGAACTTGGATCTCCGTGACCACAACCTTTGAGGTACGTGAGCCATGAGCTTTGTTGCTGCCTCCGGAACACTTTTCGGTGCTGCGCAACTCTGCACATATAGCTAAGGTTCTTTTAACCTTATCAAGGTTCTATTGTCCTCCCACTTAACTTTTCACGAAAAATTCCTTCTCAAAGAAACTTGATGTTTTAAGTGACAAACATTTTTGTCTCCGATGTTATGGAGGATTACTTAACAGTTATTCGAAATAACATACAAAGACAGGTTCATCCGACTTTGGTTGCAAACATCTTTCTTATGCATAGCATACCAATGTTTAAGAAAGGACAACTTGGGTTTTATCCCAAACCATAACTTTATATGGTGTCATTTCAACGAATTATGATGGAGCTCTTTTCAGTGGAAAAACGGTAATCACTAAAGCTTTTAATCTTTAAAATATAATGGCAGTTTTATAAATTATACCTTTGATCTTACCATGTCAAACAAGGTTTAATTACATATCTCGAACGCTCCATACACTTATGGTGTTTCAGGAAAATGCAAATCCACGGAACGATTCCTTAAATCTTAGGTATTATGCTAAACTTGTAACTTAAATATTTTCCTTTATGATCTTATCATAAACTATTCATATTCTTGTTACAATGATTTTGCACTTCATCTTGAAAGTCTTTTAACTTTTCAAGTGTTTCATACTTTATCCTTATTAAGTAAATATTCATATATTCACTCAAATTTTTGGAGAAAGCATATGAAGTTGAAATCCATCGCTTTTGACTACACATAATGGATTTCATACAACAATATGTACAAGTTCCAATAAGCTAGTCATTCGTTCCCTTTTGGCCTATGAACGAAGTTTTAATTATCTCTAGGAAAGTTTCACAAGCGTCATTTGATCAAAAATCAGAAGACTCCAAAATTCCATCAACATGGAGTTTCTTCATGTTTTCTTTCCATTATAATTCAAACGACGATGTCACTTCCTAAGTGATCTTTCAATCAATTTGTCTTTCGACATTTTTAGCACTAGTTTTATGGATGTGATTTCTCCAACGAGATTTGTGAATCATCCATCTTTTATGGATCACGGTAATTTATTTGAACAACTCTTTTGTTCTCATAATACCTGATAAAACAAATCTTGAAGGCAAGCTTTGATGTTTAACGAGCAACACAATAACCCTTTATTTGTTCTCGATGAACATCATCACATATTCTTTTGCTAGTTACTTAGGCCATTGTAGTTCATGAATTGTGTTGTTTCGTATGACGATTCACACCAACAAATTCAGTATCAAATACTTAAGAACCACATTGTTTAATAAGCAAAGAATATAGCCATAACATGTATATCATCTATATACTTAAACTAAACAATTCTAGTCTTTTCTTTTCTGCCATATATTTATGAGATTCTCTTTCAATATTTCCTTTTCTGTTTGAAAGAATCTATCATCATCAATAGTGGAGTCATACATATGACACATAGTCCAAAGCGTGTATAGTTAAATACCAATGTCTTTGGACTTGCACTTTGAAGTAGATCACCATCATCAAATGTTTGGTGTTCTTTCAAATTCCTTTCTTTAGTAATCTCTTGGTGTAGTAAACATTTTACCTACATCAAATATTCACCCTCATCATGGATTTATCCATGATCAAGCTACTTTTAGCTTATAACGGTGAATCATGAGTATAATGTTGCTCTCCAAATCCTTTTGGACGATTAGGACAACTAGTGTCTCCAACCTTTTGCAAATTCTCATCAAATATGAGAACATGACTTTAGACATATTATACTCTATCATGTTGCAACCAAAACTTCGTTTCAGATATCACAATATCTTCCACACATCATGGTTTCTGAAACAACTCTTTCAGATCCTAGATAACCTTGATATTAAGACAATCCTTTGAATATCAAGAATCATGGATACAAACATGATACTAACACTTGGAATTGTTACTCTTGATTTAATACTAATTATTAAACTTCATGGAGTAACCAGAACTTACTGAAAGTTTGCAATAGGACTTTTAAACTTTAGATTAACACTTAAAAACAATACGATACCAGTTCGTAAAGTAACTAACCAGAATTCTATAGTTCTATCATCTCAATTATAACTAAGCGCAAGGTGGTAAACGGATGCCAATGACTACAACAACTATGCAAATTCACTTTGATTTAGTTTATGATAAATTGAGTTCTAATTAATAATTAAATTAATCTAGGTGAACTCCCACTCAAAACAATATCCCTCACATTGTTTTAGTGATCACACGAACCAAATCCACCACATCAAAACCGATCATCACGAGAGTTGATGTAGCTTCAATGGCGAACAATCAACATGTTCATCATATCTACTATATGACTCATGCTCTACCTTTCGGTAATTCGTGTTCCTGAGACCATGTCTGTACATGCTAGGCTCGTCAAGATCAAACCTTAGCTACCGCATAAGCAAATCTGGCTTGCTTACATTGTATACACTTGCGGAATCTAACACACCCGATCATCACGTGGTGCTTCGAAACAACAAGCATTAGCAACGGTGCATACTAAGGGTGAACACTTTCGAACTTGAAATTCATGTGCATGAGGGATCATCTTATAATGCTACCGTCGTCTACTAAGCAATACAAGATGCATAAAGGATTAACATCACATGCAATTCATAATATGTGATATGATATGGCCTTTCTTCTTTGTGCTTCTGATCTCCATCTTCAAGCACGAACATGATCTCCATCATCACCGGCATTGCATCAAGGTCAATGACGCTTCTCCATGGTTGTCGTCCACCAGCTTCAACTATTACAACTACTTTGAATAGACACGCGGGTCTTAACATAAATTAAAGACAACCATATGGCTCCTGCCGGTTGCCAACTTACAATAAGGAACATTGCATACATCAAATATAATCACAATCATGGCCATATCACATCACTGCACACCCCTGCAAAACAAAGTTAGACGCCTCTACTTTCTTTGCATATTTTACGTGGTTTGGGGCTTTCAATAAGTGTCGTTCTAACTTACGAACAAGAACCACAACATTGATACTATCATTGTTGATCACCCGTTGTAAATTGGATCTTAACTATGCTAGGAGAAACAGGCACCCGCAAAGCCACTTATGCAATACAAGTTGCATGTCAAGCGTGGAGCAAGTCTCATGAACGATGTCATGTAAGGTTAGCCCGGGCCGCTTCATCCCAACATACCGCAAGATGCAAAGTACACAAGAAGCAATCGACAATAAAAGCATCAACGCCCACAATGACCATTGTGTTCTACTCGTACAACAGATCTACATATAGACACGGCTCTGATACCACTGTAGGGCTTCGTAGCATGGAAAACAAAAATTTTCTATCGCATACAAACAAACAAGCCAAGATCTATCTACTAGATTGTAGCAACGAGTCGATAGAGGAACTCACCCTCGAAGATTCCAAAGCGGTTAACGAGAGCAGATTCTCGTGGGTGATGTAATCGTACACTTGCCGATCTCAAGATCGCGTAGACGATCCTTCCGGCGCTGCGTTCCGGCAGTGCTTCCGCAGTCGGTCACACGTTCGGTACTCAACGAAGACCTTCCTCTCCCTTGTTCCAGCAGGCAGCGGAGGTTGTAGCACTCTCCTCGCGATTCCGGCAGCACAACGGCGTGGTACCGGAAGTAGAGGGGAGATCCCGCAGGGCTTCGCCTTAAGCCGGAGCGAGTATGGTGGATTATGAGAGAGGGCTATTAGTGGTCTAGAGATTAGACACACCAATTAGAAGGCTCTAAACCGCAGGCTAAAGCAATTAGAAGCTCTAAACCAGAACGGCTCTAAACCGGAGATTAGAGGTAGAAACTTGTGTGTCTCAAGGAGGAGCCCTGCCCCTCCTTTTATAGGTGGAGGGGCTAGGCGCGCCAGGGAGGGAGGGAGTCCCTCCCCAACTCGGCCTAGGGCTGGGCGCCGGCCAAGGAGGAGAGGAACTCCTCCTCCAAGTTGGTTTCAACCTCCTCTTGCTTGTTTCCCACAGTTTCCTGTTTCCCACAGTTTCTTGTTTTCCACAGTTTCCTGTTTTAGTCGTTTGACTTTCAAACTGGCAATTTGACTTTCATGTTTTTGGAACAGCAAGAACACTTAGTACATTATGCAATCATTCAATGACACACTCATGTACCCCCCCCCCCCCCCCCCCCCGGAGTGCCGGACAATCCGGACCCTTCTAGAACATTCCCGATGAAAACACCGGAATCATTCCCGAACTCCGAAACGGGACTTTCCTTATATGAATCTTATTCTCCGGACCATTCCGGATCACCTCGTGATATCCCGGATCCCATCCGAGACTCCGAACAACATTCGGTCTCTTTCTCATAATACCATAACTACTCAAACAACGTCGAATCCTTAAGTGTGTCTCCCTACGGATCGTGAATTATGCGGACATGATCGAGACACTTCTCCGAACAATAACCAATAGAGGAATCTGGAAATTCATATGGCTCCCACATATTTCTACGATTACTTTGCGATCGAATGAACCACTTACATACGATACCAATTTCCCTTTGTCTCACGATAGTTTACTTATCCGAGGTTATGATCGTCGGTATCTCTGCATACCTAGTTCAACCTCGTTACCGATAAGTACTCTTTTCTCGTTCCCGTGATATGTGATCCCTTGTGAGCCAGTCACATGCTTGCAAGCCAATTGGATGACATTCCACCGAGAGGGCCCAGAGTATATCTATCCGTCATATGGATGGAAAAATCCCACTCTTGATCCATGTGTTTCAACCAATACTTTCCGAACACTCAATGCCACCTTTATAGCCACCCAGTTACGGTGTGGTGTTTGATGTCATCAAAGCATCCATCCGGTAAAGGTGATATGCATGATCTCATGGTCGAAGGAATTAGGTTACTATGTATCAGAAAGCATATAGCAATTGAACTATTGAAATGACTTGATCTTTATGCTACGCTTATCTATAGGAGTATGTCCATCACATCATTCTCCTAATGATATGATCATGTTGTTAATAACATCTCTATGTTCATGATCAGGAAACCATGATCATATATTAACCAACAAGCTAGTTTAACAAGAGGCTTTACTAGGGACTCTTATTTTAGTTTACAAATCACACAAGTATTAATGTTTCCGGTTAATACAATTATAGCATGGTATGTAAACATTTATCATAAGTGTGAAGATATGATAATAACCACTTTATTATTGCCTCTTGGGCATATCTCCAACAAGTGGAAGTGTCATGATACTAGGAAGTGGAAGGTTGAGCACACTAGTGAGCTCAATGAGACGAGTGCCAAAACGAGTTCCCTTGAACTCCTCGGCCGTGTTGATAATAACATTGATGTTTGAACTATCAAGTGCCCGTTGTAAATTGAATCTATAATATGATGGGAGAGACAGACACCCGCAAAGCCACTTATGCAATACAAGTTGCATGTTAAGCGTGGAGCAAGTCTCATGAATGATGATATGTAAGGTTAGCCCGGGCCGCTTCATCCCACCATCCCGCAAGATGCAAAGTACACAAAAAGAAATTGATAATAAAAGCATCAACGCCCACAATGACCATTGTGTTCTACTCGTGCAACAGATCTACATATAGACACGGATCTGATACCACTGTAGGGGTTCGTAGCATGGAAAAACAAAAAAAATCTACCGCATGCACACAAACAAGCCAAGATCTATCTACTAGATTGTAGCAACGAGTCGATAGAGGAACTCACCCTCGAAGATTCCAAAGCGGTTAAGGAGAGCAGATTCTCGTGGGTGATATAGTCGTACTCTTGCCGATCTCAAGATCGCGTAGACGATCCTTCCGGCACTGCGTTCCGGCAGCGCTTCCGCAGTCGGTCACACGTTCGGTACTCGATGAAGACCTTCCTCTCCCTTGTTCCAGCAGGCAGCGGAGGTTGTAGCACTCTCCTCGCGATTCTGGCAGCACGACGGCGTGGTGTCGGAAGTAGATGGGAGATCTCGCAGGGCTTCTCCTTAAGCCGGAGCGAGTATGGTGGAGTATGAGAGAGGCCTTGGTGATCTAGGGTTTAGAGGGCACCAAGGGGAGGTTGTGGCCGGCGGCTAGGGCTTGGTGAAGCCCCAAGTCACCGAGTTGGAGGGGAAACCCTAGGCGGCGGCTGTACTTGGAGGTGGAGGCGCCAGAGATAGGGTTTGAGGTGTGAGGTTAGGGGGCAGCCCTACCCCTCCTTATATAGGTGGAGGGTGGTTGGTTTGGGAGGAGGGATTCCTCCTCCAACTCCACCTCCTTGGTCGGCGGGTGGAGGGAGGGGACTACCTCCCCAAGTAGGTTTCCTACTCTCACTCCACCAAGCAAACTTGCGATTTGACTTTTCAAATTGGCGTTTGACTTTCAAACTTTGATTTGATTTCTCTCTTTATTTTTCCTAGCCAAGTGACCTAGTACATGATGCAACCATTCCATATTGTCATGACACATCCATGTACCCTTCCCCTCCGGAGTGTCGGACCTTCCGCACCCTTCTAGAACATTCCTGGTGAAAACACCAGAATCATTCCCGAACTCCGAAACAGGACTTTCCTTATATGAATCTTATTCTCCGGATCTCCTCGTGATATCCCGGATCCCATCCGAGACTCTGAACAACATTCGGTCTCTTACTCATCATTCCATAACTACTCAACAACATTGAATCCTTAAGTGTGTCTCCCTACGGTTCGTGAATTATGCAGACATGATCGAGACACTTCTCCGATCAATAACCAATAGAGGAATCTAGAAATTCATATGGCTCCCACATATTTCTACGATTACTTTGCGATCAAATGAACCACTTACATATGATACCAATTTCCCTTTGTCTCATGATAGTTTACTTATCCGAGGTTTTGATCGTCGGTATCTCTGCATACCTAGTTCAACCTCGTTACCGATGAGTACTCTTTTCTCGTTCCCGTGGTATGTGATACCTTGTGAGCCAGTCACATGCTTGCAAGCTAATTGGATGACATTCCACCGAGAGGGCCCAGAGTATATCTATCCGTCATATGGATGGACAAATACCACTCTTGATCCATGTGTCTCAACCCATACTTTCCGAACACTCAATGCCATCTTTATAGCCACCCCATTACGGTGTGGTGTTTGATGTCATCAAAGCATCCTTCCGATGATGGTGATTAGCATGATCTCATGGTCGAAGGAATTAGGTTACTATGTATCAGAAAGCTTATAGCAATTGAACTATTAAAATGACTTGATCTTTATGCTACGCTTATATATAGGAGTATGTCCATCATACCATTCTCCTAATGATATGATCTTGTTGTTAACAACATCTCAATGTTCGGTAAACCATGATCATTTATTAATCAACAAGCTAGTATTATAAAGAGGCTTTACTAGGGACTCTAATTTAGTTTACAAATCACACAAGTATTAATGTTTCCGGTTAATATTGTTATAGCATGAATGTAAACATTTATCATAAACACAAAGATATAATAATAACTACATTTATTATTGCCTCTAGGGCATATCTCCAACACAATCCACCTGTTTTCACTAAGTCAGAAGAGGACCTAGATGCAGATGATTGGCTACAAACCATGGAGAACAATCTGGAAGTTGCAGGAGTGGAAGCTAACGAGAAAGTGTTGTTTGCCACCCACTATCTGGCCGGAGATGCAAGCGCATGGTGGAACAGCGTTCGTGCAATGACTGGAGGTCCGATGATGACTTGGGATGAATTCAAGGTCAAGTTCAGCAGAACCCATGTGCCACCAGGTTTGATCAAGAGGATGAGAGATGAATTCACGGAACTGAAGCAAGGAAGGATGACAGTAGTGGAATACCGTGACGAATTCTTGTCATTATCTAGGTATGCACCGGATGAGATCGACACTGAAGCCAAGAAGAAGGAGAGATTCTTGAATGGTCTGCAGGATGAGATGCAGACAATGTTAGTCAATATCCCCTTTGCTGATATTGAAGCCTTAGTTGATTCTGCCATTCAGATGGAAGGAAAATTAGCCAAGCCAATGAGAATCGCAAGCGTCGCATGATGCATCAACCAGGAACCCACCATACACCAAAATATCGCCCCAACCCATCTCCAGGATTTGCCCCAAGAACCAACAGACCCCCGATGAACCGTCCGACCTATCCCGACCGTGGAAACCCAAGGCCCGGAGGAAACCACAACAACCCCGGCAACTCAAGCAATTTCAACCGTGCACAACCCAAGTTCAACAACAACAATGCCGCCACCAACACCAACACTGCCCCAAGGACTGGAATCAATGTTGTGCCTATTGCAATAAAGGACAAGTCGCAAGTGACTTGTTATGAATGTGGAACCCAGGGTCACTATTCCAATGAGTGCCCCAAGAAGATTGCCGCAACTCCCAATGCAAATGCCCCAGCTCTGTAGCAACGTTGTGTTTAGCCCGGAAGAAGGTTTTCCCTAGGAAACTCGCTCAACCGCAACGGCCGTCTATTTCTCATGCATGCTGAAGAAGCCCAAGAAGCGCTAGATGTCGTGCTGGGTATGTTTTCTGTTAACTCAGTACTTGCAAGAGTATTGTCTGATTCTAGTCCCAATCCAACCCAAACAGATGACTACTCCAAGAAACTCCAACATCAAGAATGGTGACAACAACAACAACCAAGAGGTCAACATGAGAGAACTCATAGTAACCCAAACCCAGTTGAACCAAGTGACAACTCAATTTTGGGCCAACAACAATGATTTAGACCCAACCATGCAAAGGTTTTTGGAAACCCAAACCCAATTGTTGCATAGGATGACAGGTCAAATGATCAAGATGGGAGACAGCCCTTCTCAAGGAGTTTGTGACAACAAGGATGTCAAGGATGATGTTCTAGAAGGAACCCAAGCTTGAAATGTTTGTGGAGACATGGGTCACACTTCCAAAGAGCATTAAGATCAGTGCCCTAATTGTGAAGAGAAACATCCAACTAAGCAATGCCCCACATCTCAAGCTACTTGTTTCCTATGTGAAGGAAATAATCATGTCCCTATCCAATGCCCCATCTATTCCATAGTTCAACAAAGGAAACAAGGTGGAGTACATCAACAGATTGTAAACCCCCATGAGGGAACAACTTCTACCAAGAAGGGTGAAGACAAAGGAAAATCTCAGCTTGCACCTCCATGCAATATGACTCAATTTGATGGACCAAAGAGGATACATGTGTATTACCCAAGGAAAAGATTAAGGAGACCAGGAAACTTTCCCACCTTTGAGGTGAGATATGAAGAACATGAACTAGAAGCACTCCTAGATTTGGAGAAACCCAGGAAGAAGAAAGACAAAAGTCAAGTGCAGTGTTGCCATTGCAAAGAGATGGGACACTATGGCAATGAATGTCCAGAGAAGAAGAAGAAGTATAAGGAAATCAGCCAAATGTGGTGCAACAACTACAAAGAGCTAGGCCATTATGTGTCAACTTGTCCACAGAAGATACGTGAAGAACTCAATCTTGTCACATGTTACAATTGTGGTGATCAAGGACATTATGCAAGCAACTGTCCAGAAAGGATGAAGAACAATATAAACAAGCCTATGAAAGATCTCAGCCTTGTCACATGTTTCAAGTGTGGAAACAAACGACACTATGCAGATGTTTGCCCAGAGAGGTTTCAACAAGATCCCAAGCAAGCCAAGAAGTAATCTAGTTGGAATTTTTTAAGGGTGGTAGTACCCTAGTTGCTTTGAGCCAACTTGTAACCCCTATCTTTCCCAAATCTCGGGACGATATTTATTTTAAGGGTGGTAGCCTGTCACATCCCAAAATTTTCCAAATTTTGTAATGTGAAAAATAAATAAACAAAATAAATAATTGTTGAAATTTAGGGTGAAAAGAAACTTTTTGTTTCTAAATGGAAACTTAAAATCCCATCTTGAACAAACTTTGGTTAATGTTTGAATTCAACTAAATTCAAAATCAAGTAAAATGCATTCTTCATAAATGCATCTGGAAAATTTAAACACTTGGAAAATAAAACAAAACCCTAAAACCCTAATGGGAGTTTTCCAAGATATCTCTAAGACCATGGTTTTGATCCACATAAAAATTTGTCAACAAACATTTACAAATGATCAAGAATGAAAAATAGAAATATTATAAAACCATATAAATTGGTTTCACTTAATTTGGAACCATAGATAAAATCTTATGAATTTAATAAGAGAAGGAAATTGAATTTCCAAAGCTAATAAAGAACCTATCTAAAAATCCATACCAAATGGTGAGAAAATAGTCCTAAAGGGATTTAAAAGGATAAAAAATACTAAATAAAATTATACAAAATGGAATCACCAAGTTTGGATCTATAAATAAAAAGATATGGATTTTAAAAGATAGAGAAAGAAATATTAAATGAGGAATATTTAGAGACCAAATTAAATCTTGGCCTAATACATAAGCAAATGGAATGAATATAATCCAAATCCAAATAAAATAAATGGATAAAGAATTTTCCAAATAAAATAAAATGGCATTAACCAAATTCTATTTCTATTTGAATAAAGAGAAAATCCCTAATGGAAGAGATTAATTAAATCAGGGAAAATAATTTGAATTTACCCAAGTGGAATAAAAGTTATTTAATTGACTTAAATGAAATAAAAGAATCATTTAAATAAAGTTTTATGGAAGTAAACCCATATTTAATTTCATTCGAATAAAGACAAATACCCAAATTTATATAACTAATAGATAATATTAAAAACATTCCAAATAATTCAAGGTGAATTATTTGACACCCTATTAAATAAATAAAACCTACTGAAAAGGTTTGGTAAATATTTGAATTCAAATAAGAATTAAAATTATATTTAAAATCTTGTTTGAATTTAAAACAAGGGCCTACTTTAAATAATCAATATACCCTAAAAAGAATAAAAAAATTATTCTAAATTTAACTTCAGAATATGTTAATAAACAGTGTTTGATTATACACAAAGTTTGGTTGAAGTTTGAATCAAATTGTTGTTTGAAATGATTAAACAAAATCAAAACAGAATAATAGAAATGGAAAAAGAAAAAGAGAAGCAGAACAAAAAAAATGAACAAAGCCAGCCCAACCCAACCTGGCCTAGTCCAGCCCAGCAATCCCATCTTCCCTCCCCTACAATGAATCATTTTTCACTCAGAAAGCCACCCACTCAGTCGCTGACTGCAAGGTCCCATGCTTCCTCTCTCTCTTTCGCTGTCAGGTAGACCCCACCGGTCAAATCATCTTATTCACCCGCCCCTGACCATGCCCTCTTAAGCGTCTGCCCCTCCTCTCCATTTCCCCTCTCTCGCCCCTCCCTTTCTGCCGTCAGGCCGTCCCAATTCGTCTTCACACCGCCACTGCCTCTAACGTCTTCCAGTGAGAATTCCGGCTAGCCGCCGTCGCCCCTCTTCCCCTCGACCACACAAGTGCACTCCCCATCCCCTGGCGCTTCTCTCTGAACCCTCAACTCACTCGTGCATGCCTCAGACACTCGGCAACGACGACGTCTCCTCGCCACCGTCCACTGCCTTTACTCCGGCGAGTCCTCCTGGTAAGTGCAGACCACCCCTGACCCTCTAGTTGATACTCTTGTAACCACCACACTCGCACGCATCTGACTGTATCTTCCTCTTGCCTTATGGTGACCTACAAGATCGCCCCCGACGATGACAGACCTCTCCCGACGCCAGGCACCTCTCCGGCGAGCAATCGTCAACGCCTCCGTTCTCCCCTTGGCCAACCAACGCATCGACGAGAATCAGTGCTTCACGGGGATTCTGGTAAGCATCCTCACTGTTCCCCGCGCGTCCTAGTTCGTCGGCAGCGTCACCGTCAGAGCCGCGCTTCCGCATGCCACCATTGAGCGTCGCCAGTTTCTGGTCGAGGCACTGGGAGCCGTCAGATCCAGATCGGAACGATAGGATAGTTTCACTTATCGAAGGGGTATGAGAGCATCTGTGCCGTGCGTTTCGTATTAGATCCAACGATCCTCAGTGCTTGATCCGAACGAACCGGTACCAGCGAATCAAAACATTCCACGTGGCCAGTCTCTTTTAATAAAAAAACAGAAACTAATCTATTAGATGATCAAACTTGTAAATTGCTTAACTTTTGATCCACACGTCCAAATTTTGCAAATTTTATATCAATGGAATCAGCAAGACAAGTACTTTACAACCATGCTCTTTGTTTAGTAAATTTCTTCTGGTAAAATAATTGTTTTTGCAGAAACTTGTGTAGGCATAATTTCAATATATTCATTCTAAAAAAAATTTGTGATAAAATATTTACCAAATGGTTTGTTTTGAACCTACTAACCATAGAAACTAACTTATGGATTTAAAATGTTATTTTGAGAAGTTAAAGAATGAATCCTTGAATTTGAACATTTCTAGTCAAGTAAAAATAATGTTATTATGTTAAAAATGCTTTTGGAGAAAAATCTTAGGGAAATGTTTTGGATTAAACTCTCTGACCCTAGACACAAAGTTTTATGATTTAAAAATATATTTGGTGAACCCTATATAGATTATTACTTTGCTAAAAAGCATTTTTCAACCACATAAAATATTGATTAGGTTTAAAAATGATTTATATGTAAAATCTTTTGCAAATAGTTTTGTCACTTTTATAAAATGACCAATAGATGATTTATAATGTTTATAACCTATTAGAAACCACTTTTGAAAATAAAACAATCTTTTGCATGCTTGCAAGCATTTTTTGGTTTTATTATTTTATGTGATGAATGCTTGAATGGTAGATTGAAATTGTGCCTTGCTTGATTGAATTGTAGTGACATTTGAAGAGTGTGATCATTGCAAGATCAAGGAGTGAACTTATATTCTCTACCAAAAAGGCAAGTGATGCTCCATACTTTTTGTTCCATTAATTTCACTATGCATTAGTGATATTTCTAAGTAGGACTTGCATGGAATTTTTGCTAAGTGTAAACTATGCCATGGGAAACCCTAGTAGATGAAACCTTAGTAGAAATTTCCTAATTTAAGATTCCTACTACTATCATGCTTAGCTTAGATAGTAGAAAACAAGGGTGGAATATATTCATACTATGGAATATTTCTAAGTCAAGGACTTGTGTTTTGTTTAATAAAACAACAAGGTGAATGAATCACCTGGGTGGAATGGAAGGAATGGTTTGTGTTGAGTGGTTACACAAGGCCCATTTCTATGGTTTACCTTGTGTATCTCACTTGTGGATGGCCACCCAGGAACAAAGAGATTTGAGATGTCAAATGTTGAGAAGCTTCAAGTGCAGCCACTTGGCATTATGGGCTCTGCCTGGATCATATAGGTTGCAATAACTTAGCCAAATGGACAGTTGGTGGTAGGGGATGATAGGTTGGAACGCGTCCATTCTGATCTAAGGGAAGGCTTCTGAAAGATCTTGTCTTGGTGAAACCAAGTCTTGTGGGGAAAGTGCACCACCTCTGCAGAGTGTAAAATCTAAGTACTTAGCCATGTCCCTGGTAAAGGACAATTTGAGCATCAAGATATGGAAGCTATCAAGAATCTCCTCATCCCAATTTCGAAGTTAAAATTTTGTGGTTGAACAAGGGTTGAAGGATCACCAATTTCTATTGGGAGATGCCTTGGGTGATTTTGACAAGCAAAAGCTTAGTGTTTTCAAATGATAAGGAAAATCTATTTTGAGCAAAGCAAGCCTAAGCTCCACTTAGCCAAATGCATATAGATGATAGACTCCACTATACTACCATAGTATCACTTGCCAATACAATTCAAATGTATTGACCCTTGTGGCTGTAACTTATTATGTTGCAGGTTTGATTGATGTTAGTGAGATATGTTGATTAGGATTACAAGTCTACAACCAACATGATTGCATGTGGCACTTTGAAGATGAAGGACCCCATGCTATAGTTATTTCTGCTGCATTGTAATGAGATAGCCAAATGAGCTATGTAAGATGTAATGAATTATTTTATTCCTGGTTATAAAGTTGTATTATGACCTTTGTTTCTTGATATTACATCTTAACTGTGGATTCTAGCTATTGATCCAGGGACTAGCATTGTAAACACAGGGATCTCTACCTTATTAAAGGTTGGGACCTCTACAAGCCCAACCAACCATTGACCAAGTCCGGATAGTCTGTGAATACCCCATTGTATTTCCAGATGTTTTGCCCGGTATGCCCCTAGATCGAGATATCGAGTTTATCATTGAACTTATACCTGGAACCGGACCCATAGCCCAGAGACCATATAGTATGAACCCGTCTGAACTAGCAGAACTAAAGAAGCAACTGGACGCCATGCTGGAAATTGGACTGATTCAAACAAGTGCGTCACCTTGGAGATCACCTGTCTTGTTTGTGGACAATAAAGATGGAGGTAATCGTTTGTGTGGGGATTATCGGAAGTTGAATGTTGTCACCATCAAGAACAAGTACCCACTGCCAAAGATAGAAGATTTGTTTGACCAGTTGACTGGTGCCAAAGTGTTTTCTAAGATTGATCTTAGAGCTGGCTATCATCAACTCAAGATCGTGCAGAGGATATCCCAAAGACTGCCTTCACCACCAGATATGGATTATATGAGTATACGGTCATGTCTTTTGGATTAACCGATGCCCCCGCTTATTTCATGAACCTCATGGATGAGATTTTATGGACTTCCTGGATAAGTTTGTCGTTGTTTTCATCGATGACATTCTGATTTATTCCAAATCAGAAGAAGAACATGAGCTACACCTAAGGACCATTCTTGGAACCCTTAGAGAGCATCAGATGTATGCCAAGTTTAGCAAATGTGAATTCTGGTTATAGGAGGTAGGATTCCTCAGACATATTGTATCAGTAGGAGGAATTGTTGTTGACCCTGCGAAGGTGAATGATGTCGAAGATTAGCAAGCCCCAACCACTCAAACCAAAGTTCGTGCATTTCTCGGATTAGAGGGATACTACCGCAAGTTCGTAGAAGGATTCTCGAGTATTTCCAGACCCATGACCCAATTGTTGAAGAAGGACAATAAGTTTGAATGGACTGACAAATGTGAAGCGAGTTTTCAAGAACTCAAGAGAAGATTGATTTCAGCTCCAATCTTGATCATGTCGGATATCACGAAGCCCTTTGATGTGTATTATGACGCATCCAAGATCGGTCTCGGATGTGTGCTAATGCAAGAAGGCAAAGTTATATCATATCTTTCCCGACAACTGAAACAACATGAATAGAATTATCCAACCCATGACCTCGAACTCGCCGCCGTAGTTCTCGCCCTAAAGACATGGAGGCATTACCTGATGTGAAACCGTTGTGAGATTTATTCAGATCATAAGAGCCTGAAATATATATTCACTCATAAGGATCTGAATATGAGACAGAGAAGATGTATTGAGCTAATCAAGGATTATGATCTGGACATTCACTATCACCCCAGTAAAGCCAATGTGGTAGCAGATGCCCTTAGAAGATTGCCGTGCCGCTTGAACTCCATGATTTTGAAGGAGCAACCAAGTTTGCACAAAGAGATGGAAGATTTCCGAATAGAATTAGTGATTGAAGGATTTTTGGCTAGCATAGAACTTCAACCCACTTTGATCAGTCAGATCAAGGAGGCGCAGAAAGGAAATGCTAGTATCGACGGAATCAAGCGTCGTATCGGTACAGGCAAAGTACCCGGATTCACCGAAGACGAAGAAGGAGTTCTGTGGTACAAAGGACGTCTCTGTGTACTAGCAGATTCAGAGTTGAAATAAGTTATTTTGAAGGAAGCCCATGATACTATTTATTCTATCCACCCCGGAGGAACGAAGATATATCAGGATTTGAAGGAACAATTTTGGTGGCATAAGATGAATAGAGAAATCGGAAGCTATATCGCCAAGTGTGATATATGTCAGAGAGTCAAGGCGGGACATCAAAGACCCGCAGGACTGTTGCAACCATTACAGATTCCGGAATGGAAATGGGATTCCGTTGGAATGGACCTTATCACCGGATTGCCTACTTCTAGTAGGGGAAACGACTCTATCTGGGTCATAGTGGACAGATTGTCCAAAGTCGCCCATTTCTTACCAGTCAAGACCACATACAAGAGTTCGAAGCTAGCGGAGTTATACATCACTAGAATCGTCAGTTTGCACGGAGTTCCCAAGAACATTGTATCAGATCGAGGAACCCAGCTTACCTCGAGATTCTAGAAGAAAGTCCAAGAAGGTTTAGGAACCCGACTAGATTTCAGCACCACGTACCACCCTCAGACCGATGGACAAACGGAGCGAGTAAATCAAATACTCGAAGATATGTTTAGAGCATGTGTGCTGGAGTATGGATCTAAGTGGGAAGACTGTCTTCCTTTCACATAATTTTCATACAACAAAAGTTACCAAGCTAGTTTGCAAATGGCCCCGTTTGAATTCATGTATGGAAGGAAGTGTCACACCCCTTTGAATTGGTCGGAAGTAGGAGAGAGTCAGATTTTCGGACCCGACATCCTACGAGAAGCAGAAGAGAAAGTTCACAAGATTCATGAGTTCCTAAATACCGCCTAGTCAAGACAAAAGATTTATGCTGACAAGAGACGTCGAGACCTCGCTTTCAATATCGGAGATTTCGTGTATCTCAAAGTGTCGCCTTTGAAGGGACGGCGGTGTTTCCAGCTCAAAGGAAAGTTAGCCCCCAGATATATCGGACCCTTCAAGATTCTAAATCATCAAGGAGAAGTATCATATCAATTGGAACTGCCAGAGGAAATGTCAGCAGTGCACAATGTGTTCCATATATCGTTACTTTGCAAATGCCTTGAAGTTCCGGAGAAGACCGAAGTTTTCAAGAACATTGATCATCGGACCATAGAGATCAACGATGACTTGACCTATCCCGAAGTACCCATCCGTATTTTGGAAGAAGCTTTTAGAACCACCAGGACCCAAAGCATCAAGTTTCTCAAGATTCAGTGGAGCAACCACACTAAATAAGAAGCTACCTGGGAGCGAGAAGATCACATGAGGACGGAGCTCCCGATCTCTTTAAATCCTAGGTAATCTTTTTACATCTTTTTCAAATCTCTGGACGAGATTCTGTTTAAGGGGGGAAGGTTTGTAACATCCCAAAAATATTAAACATTGATCATCAAACTCTAATCACTAAAATTAGGGTTAACAAAAACTTTGATTAATTATAATCATATGAATACATGTGTGAATGAGATGATTTGATAAATGCATGAATGAACTTTTGTGATTAACCTAAATAGCAAGAAATGGTTTAAATAGGAAAATAACATCATATAAAACATTTGCATGCAGAAACAAAACAAGAGAAAATCAAAAACAAATCAAATAAAGCAAATGGTCATTTTTGCCAATCTTGCTCACTAGGTCACTTTGAGTGTTTCTAGTCCAAGATTTCAAACAGAAACTTTCCCAATTCTTTTCACCCCTTTCTAGAACAAGTAAAAGTGAATCAAAGCCCACCTTTCAAACTTATAGAAACATTTGGAAACCTCATTCAAATCATAATTCAAAATTGAATATTTATCATATGTGAAGATCACCCATTTTCAAAACTCAACCAAACCAGTGCCCATTGACTAATCCAACTAACCAGACACTCCCTAGTATGTCCCTAGCAAACCCACTTGAATCTCTTGCGGCCATTTTATCAAACACCTTGCAGATACAAATCAAACAAACATCAAACACTATAGTGTGCAGTAATTTTGGCCTAACTTGTTCCCTATCTAGCTCACTCTACCCCTCAGTAGATCATCTAACTTGTTTAACCCCTCTAGCTCACTGTAAACCAGACCATGCCATTAATAGCAAGCATGCCGAGCCTCACCTTGCCACCCCATGGTCGACAGCAAGCTAGGAGCAGCATCAAGCCTAGCAAGCATGTCTAGCAGGCACTCCACCGTCCACCATCACTCCTTGTCCCAGCCCCGAGCTCTGCCATCCCCTGGACCACACGACAAGACCATGCCAACTTCTCTGCGTGCGAGCCAAGAGCGCACCAGTGCGCCACCCTCGACCAGAACCCACAGACCGTGCGCCACCTTTGCCGCGTGCGTGCATGATCACCACCGCCCCAGCTACCTCGCAGACATGCCCGTTCGCCGCCGTGCAGACCATGCATGATGTGCGCCATTAAAATCTCCGCCGGACCCGCCTAGAGCATCGACGTGTTCCGACCGATCAGCACCGCCCCACGCCTTGCCACGACGTCGTTGAGCTTCGCCAGGGAGCACATCACCGCCCCTACTGTCACCCATGCTAGTAGCACTCTGTGTCGTCGACCACGACGAGCTCAGCCCGCGCCCGTCGGTCCCCTTCAGCCATTATAAATAGAGGCCTCCACCACTCATTTTCTTCACACCAGTTCACTCGCCTCTCCCTCAGAACCACCCCACCTCACTCCCGGAGCAAGGCGAGCAGCGCATCGCTAGAATTTTGCTGGAGCCCACCGCTGCTGGAGGAGAAGGGAGCCGTCGATTAGAGCTGCCCCAGGAGAAGCTGCCGGTACCAGGAGGATCGTCGTCGTCGACTTCATCATTCGCCCCCATCGCCGACCATCGCCTGAGCCCCGGTGAGCCTCCCATGACCCCCACCTGCTGTGCTAGGTTTCTGTCTTGCCGGCGCTGCCCGACGTGGACGATGAACCAGAGTCGTTCTATTAGAACTAGATCCCACGGTCCACATTGCCCTGTACCGCTTCGCCCCTCCCCGTCTCACTGACGCATGGGGACAGCCACTTAACCAGCCCGCGCATGCGCTGTGCATAGTGGGCCGACCCAGTTAACCGTCCCGCGCGAGCCAACAATTCAAATTTAGTTTTATTCATTTAATTTCAAAAACAGTTTTTTACATAGATTCAAAAATAAACCCAGCTCGACTCACTGAACCAAAAGGCATGAAACTAATTTTGTTAGAAAGGTACTGGAATGCGTAATCCAAGCCCGTTGGATTTAGACCATTTGGATTTACAGATCAACCATGGTAAAAATAACAAGGCAGAAGCTTTTCTGCATTCAAACATTTTTCAAAATTCAACCATAAGAGTTTATGAGTTGATTCCAACTCTCAAAAATCACATTTGATCATACCTTTCATAATATATAAAAACATATGGGTTTACTTGCAGAGATAATGTTCAAGTAATAAAAGAATGCTACATAGGCATTTCTAGTCACTTTATTTAATTAAAATAAAAAGGTTAAACCTTATTAAATTGTGACACCACTTTAAATCACATTCCCATGTACTGAAATATGTGGTGATGGCATGTGTCAACATGATCCCGTGTTTGAGTTGGAGAATATTAAATCTTAAGTAGTTTTTCAATGAGTAGAAATTACTTTTCTCAAATTAAAATAAATAAGACAAGTGCTTTAATCTTATAATGATAGTGATGATGATAGATCATCTAGTGTGAACTTTTGTGTGATGATTAAAAATAGTTAAGTATTGTTTGGTGATTGTGTACCTCGTATTTATTTATAGACGCTAGTACCGACCAAGGATACGAGGAGGAAGGAGGATACTACGAGGAAGAAGCCGAGGAGAACTACAACCACTACTCTGCACAAGGCAAGCTAACCCTTGCAACTTATCCAGCTTATATTTGCAATTATGCAAGTTAGCACTTGCAAGATACCCTACTTATGCAAGCTACTACTTGCTTGTTACTATGCCAATTATATTCCTTAAGCATATGTGATTATACCCACTTGACCCACCATCCTAGTTTTACTTGCAAGCTTAGTATTTTACTTTCTTTATTAAAATCTTTCTATCAAAAGTTTACTTAGTGACTTGTAGATTCTAGAAAGATAATTGAATGTAGCATAAAGAGCATAAAACTTGGCCTAAGTTCGATAATCTTAATGTCATCGTGAGGCATGAGATTTACTTAGTTAAAATACACTTGCTTACCACCCTTCATTAGTATTTACCCCCACTTGTAGATGCTAGTGCTAAGCATAAAACTTGATCAACTTTAGATAGGAATACTTGGTGAAAATGGTCATGAAAACCTTATAATGATGAGTCATTCTACTGAAATGTTTTGACATGTGTTCTTGAACACCAGATGATTTTGATGATGAAAAAGTTGAGGCATGAGCCTTAGCCCTTTATAACATGTATATCGGATATACCTTTCTTCTTGATGTTGCCATTCTTCAAATCCGCCAAGTACTTTGGGCAATTCCGCTTCCAGTGACCTTCTCCCTTGTAGTAAAAGCACTCAGTATCAGGCTTAGGCCCAGCCTTGGTCTTCTTCGCCGGTGCGGCAACTTTCTTACCGCCCTTCTTGAAGTTTCCCTTTTGCTTAGACTTGCCTTTCTTGAATTTGGTGGTCTTATTGACCAACAACACTTGGTGCTCTTTCTTGATCTCCACTTCTATAGATTTCAACATGGAGAAGAGTTCTGGCAACGTCTTGTCCATGTTTTGCATATTGTAGTTCATCACAAAGTTCTTGTAACTTGGTGGTAGTGATTGGAGGACACGGTGAATCACCAAAGAATTAGGAATCACTATACCCAAACTTTGGAGTTTGTTTGTGTGCCCAGACATCTTAAGCACATGCTCACTGACGGAGTTGCCCTCTTCCATCTTGCAGTTAAAGAACTCTTCAGAAGCCTCATAACTCTCAACTGCCGCGTGAGCCTCAAATTTCATTTTGAGTTCACGGACAATATCATGTGGGTCATTGTTCTCAAACCTTTTCTGAATCTCTGATTCCAAACCATACAAGATAGCACACTGAATGGTGGAGTACTGATTCTTCCGAGTGAGGTAAACATTCTTTACTTCATCGATAGCAGTAGCTGCAGGCGGGTCACCCAGCAGTGCATCCAGCACATAGGTCAAATTACCAGCATTGAGGACAATCTCAAATTGCGGAACCAATCCGCGAAGTTGCTTCCATTGTTTTTCAACTTTTCTTTCTCTAGGAACGCATTAAAATTGATGTAGGGGCCGCCATTGATCTACAACATATTTGCAATAGTTTAGACTAAGTTTATGACAAATTGAGTTCTAATTAATAGTTAAATTAATCTAGGTGAACTCCCACTCAAAACAATATCCCTCACATTGTTTTAGTGATCACACGAACCAAATCTACCACATCAAAACCGATCATCACGAGAGTTGATGTAGCTTCAATGGCGAACAATCAACATGTTCATCATATCTACTATATGACTCATGCTTAACCTTTCGGTGATCCGTGTTCCGAGACCATGTCTGTACATGCTAGGCTCGTCAAGATCAAACCTTAGCTTCCGCATGAGCAAATCAGGCTTGCTCACGTTGTATACACTCGCAGAATCTAACACACCCGATCATCACATGGTGCTTCGAAACAACGAGCTTTAGCAACGGTGCTTACTAAGGGCGGACACTTTAAAACTTGAATTTGTGTGCTTGAGGGATCATCTTATAATGATACCATCGTGAACTAAGCAATGATGCATAATAATGATTAACATAACATGCAATTCATAATATGTGATATGATATGGCCTTTCGTCTTGCGCTTCCGATCTCCATCTTCAAGCACAATTATGATCTCCATAATCACCGGTATGGCGTCAAGGTCAATGGCGCCGTTTCATGGTTGTCGTCCACCAGCTTCAACTATTACAACTACTTTGAATAGAAACGCAGGCCTTAACGTAATTTAAAGACAACCATATGGCTCCTGTCGGTTGCCAACTTACAATAAGGAACATTGCATACATCAAATATAATCACAATCATGGCCATATCACATCACAACACACCCCTGCAAAACAAAGTTAGACGCCTCTAATTTTCTTTGCATATTTTACGTGGTTTGGGGCTTTCAATAAGTCTCATTCTAACTTAAGAACAAGAACCACGACATTGATGTTTGAACTATCAAGTGCCCGTTGTAAATTGAATCTATAATATGATGGGAGAGACAGACACCCGCAAAGCCACTTATGCAATACAAGTTGCATGTTAAGCGTGGAGCAAGTCTCATGAATGATGATATGTAAGGTTAGCCCGGGCCGCTTCATCCCACCATCCCGCAAGATGTAAAGTACACAAAAAGAAATTGATAATAAAAGCATCAACGCCCACAATGACCATTGTGTTCTACTCGTGCAACAGATCTACATATAGACACGGCTCTGATACCACTGTAGGGGTTCGTAGCATGGAAAAACAAAAAAAATCTACCGCATGCACACAAACAAGCGAAGATCTATCTACTAGATTGTAGCAACGAGTCGATAGAGGAACTCACCCTCGAAGATTCCAAAGCGGTTAACGAGAGCAGATTCTCGTGGGTGATGTAGTCGTACTCTTGCCGATCTCAAGATCGCGTAGACGATCCTTCCGGCACTGCGTTCCGGCAGCGCTTCCGCAGTCGGTCACACGTTCGGTACTCGATGAAGACCTTCCTCTCCCTTGTTCCAGCAGGCAGCGGAGGTTGTAGCACTCTCCTCGCGATTTTGGCAGCACGACGGCGTGGTGTCGGAAGTAGAGGGGAGATCTCGCAGGGCTTCTTCTTAAGCCAGAGCGAGTATGGTGGAGTATGAGAGAGGCCTTGGTGATCTAGGGTTTAGAGGGCACCGAGGGGAGGTTGTGGCCGGCGGCTAGGGCTTGGTGAAGCCCCAAGTCACCGAGTTGGAGGGGAAACCCTAGGCGGCGACTGTACTTGGAGGTGGAGGCGCCAGAGCTAGGGTTAGAGGTGTGAGGTTAGGGGGCAGCCCTACCCCTCCTTATATAGGTGGAGGGTGGTTGGTTTGGGAGGAGGGATTCCTCCTCCAACTCCACCTCCTTGGCCGGCAGGTGGAGGGAGGGGACTACCTCCCCAAGTAGGTTTCCTACTCTCACTCCACCAAGCAAACTTGCGATTTGACTTTTCAAATTGGCGTTTGACTTTCAAACTTTGATTTGATTTCTCTCTTTATTTTGCCTAGCCAAGTGACCTAGTACATGATGCAACCATTCCATATTGTCATGACACATCCATGTACCCTTCCCCTCCGGAGTGCCGGACCTTCCGGACCCTTCTAGAACATTCCTGGTGAAAACACCAGAATCATTCCCGAACTCCGAAACAGGACTTTCCTTATATGAATCTTATTCTCCGGATCTCCTCGTGATATCCCGGATCCCATCCGAGACTCTGAACAACATTCGGTCTCTTACTCATCATTCCATAACTACTCAACAACATCGAATCCTTAAGTGTGTCTCCCTACGGTTCGTGAATTATGCGGACATGATCGAGACACTTCTCCGATCAATAACCAATAGAGGAATCTAGAAATTCATATGGCTCCCACATATTTCTACGATTACTTTGCGATCAAATGAACCACTTACATATGATACCAATTTCCCTTTGTCTCATGATAGTTTACTTATCCGAGGTTTTGATCGTCGGTATCTCTGCATACCTAGTTCAACCTCGTTACCGATGAGTACTCTTTTCTCGTTCCCGTGGTATGTGATACCTTGTGAGCCAGTCACATGCTTGCAAGCTAATTGGATGACATTCCACCGAGAGGGCCCAGAGTATATCTATCCGTCATATGGATGGACAAATCCCACTCTTGATCCATGTGTCTCAACCCATACTTTCCGAACACTCAATGCCATCTTTATAGCCACCCCATTACGGTGTGGTGTTTGATGTCATCAAAGCATCCTTACGATGATGGTGATTAGCATGATCTCATGGTCGAAGGAATTAGGTTACTATGTATCAGAAAGCTTATAGCAATTGAACTATTAAAATGACTTGATCTTTATGCTACGCTTATATATAGGAGTATGTCCATCATACCATTCTCCTAATGATATGATCTTGTTGTTAACAACATCTCAATGTTCGGTAAACCATGATCATTTATTAATCAACAAGCTAGTATTATAAAGAGGCTTTACTAGGGACTCTAATTTAGTTTACAAATCACACAAGTATTAATGTTTCTGGTTAATATTGTTATAGCATGAATGTAAACATTTATCATAAACACAAAGATATAATAATAACTACATTTATTATTGCCTCTAGGGCATATCTCCAACACAATCCACCTGTTTTCACTAAGTCAGAAGAGGCCCTAGATGCAGATGATTGGCTACAAACCATGGAGAACAATCTGGAAGTTGCAGGAGTGGAAGCTAACGAGAAAGTGTTGTTTGCCACCCACTATCTGGCCGGAGATGCAAGCGCATGGTGGAACAGCGTTCGTGCAATGACTGGAGGTCCGATGATGACTTGGGATGAATTCAAGGTCAAGTTCAGCAGAACCCATGTGCCACCAGGTTTGATCAAGAGGATGAGAGATGAATTCACGGAACTGAAGCAAGGAAGGATGACAGTAGTGGAATACCGTGACGAATTCTTGTCATTAGCTAGGTATGCACCGGATGAGATCGACACTGAAGCCAAGAAGAAGGAGAGATTCTTGAATGGTCTGCAGGATGAGATGCAGACAATGTTAGTCAATATCCCCTTTGCTGATATTGAAGCCTTAGTTGATTCTGCCATTCAGATGGAAGGAAAATCAGCCAAGCCAATGAGAATCGCAAGCGTCGCATGATGCATCAACCAGGAACCCACCATACACCAAAATATCGCCCCAACCCATCTCCAGGATTTGCCCCAAGAACCAACAGACCCCCGATGAACCGTCCGACCTATCCCGACCGTGGAAACCCAAGGCCCGGAGGAAACCACAACAACCCCGGCAACTCAAGCAATTTCAACCGTGCACAACCCAAGTTCAACAACAACAATGCCGCCACCAACACCAACACTGCCCCAAGGACTGGAATCAATGTTGTGCTTGTTGCAATAAAGGACAAGTCGCAAGTGACTTGTTATGAATGTGGAACCCAGGGTCACTATTCCAATGAGTGCCCCAAGAAGATTGCCGCAACTCCCAATGCAAATGCCCCAGCTCTATAGCAACGTTGTGTTTAGCCCGGAAGAAGGTTTTCCCCAGGAAACTCGCTCAACCGCAACGGCCGTCTATTTCTCATGCATGCTGAAGAAGCCCAAGAAGCGCTAGATGTCGTGCTGGGTATGTTTTCTGTTAACTCAGTACTTGCAAGAGTATTGTCTGATTCTAGTCCCAATCCAACCCAAACAGATGACTACTCCAAGAAACTCCAACATCAAGAATGGTGACAACAACAACAACCAAGAGGTCAACATGAGAGAACTCATAGTAACCCAAACCCAGTTGAACCAAGTGACAACTCAATTTTGGGCCAACAACAATGATTTAGACCCAACCATGCAAAGGTTTTTGGAAACCCAAACCCAATTGTTGCATAGGATGACAGGTCAAATGATCAAGATGGGAGACAGCCCTTCTCAAGGAGTTTGTGACAACAAGGATGTCAAGGATGATGTTCTAGAAGGAACCCAAGCTTGAAATGTTTGTGGAGACATGGATCACACTTCCAAAGAGCATTAAGATCAGTGCCCTAATTGTGAAGAGAAACATCCAACTAAGCAATGCCCCACATCTCAAGCTACTTGTTTCCTATGTGAAGGAAATAATCATGTCCCTATCCAATGCCCCATCTATTCCATAGTTCAACAAAGGAAACAAGGTGGAGTACATCAACAGATTGTAAACCCCCATGAGGGAACAACTTCTACCAAGAAGGGTGAAGACAAAGGAAAATCTCAGCTTGCACCTCCATGCAATATGACTCAATTTGATGGACCAAAGAGGAGACATGTGTATTACCCAAGGAAAAGATTAAGGAGACCAGGAAACTTTCCCACCTTTGAGGTGAGATATGAAGAACATGAACTAGAAGCACTCCTAGATTTGGAGAAACCCAGGAAGAAGAAAGACAAAAGTCAAGTGCAGTGTTGCCATTGCAAAGAGATGGGACACTATGGCAATGAATGTCCAGAGAAGAAGAAGAAGTATAAGGAAATCAGCCAAATGTGGTGCAAAAACTGCAAAGAGCTAGGCCATTATGTGTCAACTTGTCCACAGAAGATACGTGAAGAACTCAATCTTGTCACATGTTACAATTGTGGTGATCAAGGACATTATGCAAGCAACTGTCCAGAAAGGATGAAGCACAATATAAACAAGCCTATGAAAGATCTCAGCCTTGTCACATGTTTCAAGTGTGGAAACAAAGGACACTATGCAGATGTTTGCCCAGAGAGGTTTCAACAAGATCCCAAGCAAGCCAAGAAGTAATCTAGTTGGAATTTTTTAAGGGTGGTAGTACCCTAGTTGCTTTGAGCCAACTTGTAACCCCTATCTTTCCCAAATCTCGGGACGATATTTATTTTAAGGGTGGTAGCCTGTCACATCCCAAAATTTTCCAAATTTTTTAATGTGAAAAATAAATAAACAAAATAAATAATTGTTGAAATTTAGGGTGAAAAGAAACTTTTTGTTTCTAAATGGAAACTTAAAATCCCATCTTGAACAAACTTTGGTTAATGTTTGAATTCAACTAAATTCAAAATCAAGTAAAATGCATTCTTCATAAATGCATTTGGAAAATTTAAACACTTGGAAAATAAAACAAAACCCTAAAACCCTAATGGGAGTTTTCCAAGATATCTCTAAGACCATGGTTTTGATCCACATAAAAATTTGTCAACAAACATTTACAAATGATCAAGAATGACAAATAGAAATATTATAAAACCATATAAATTGGTTTCACTTAATTTGGAACCATAGATAAAATCTTATGAATTTAATAAGAGAAGGAAATTGAATTTCCAAAGCTAAGAACCTATCTAAAAATCCATACCAAATGGTGAGAAAATAGTCCTAAATGGATTTAAAAGGATAAAAAATACTAAATAAAATTATACAAATTGGAATCACCAAGTTTGGATCTATAAATAAAAAGATATGGATTTTAAAAGATAGAGAAAGAAATATTAAATGAGGAATATTTAGAGACCAAATTAAATCTTGGCCTAATACATAAGCAAATGGAATGAATATAATCCAAATCCAAATAAAATAAATGGATAAATAATTTTCCAAATAAAATAAAATGGCATTAACCAAATTCTATTTCTATTTGAATAAAGAGAAAATCCCTAATGGAAGAGATTAATTAAATCAAGGAAAATAATTTGAATTTATCCAAGTGGAATAAAAGTTAATTAATTGACTTAAATGAAATAAAAGAATCATTTAAATAAAGTTTTATGGAAGTAAACCCATATTTAATTTCATTCGAATAAAGACAAATACCCAAATTTATATGACTAATAGATAATATTAAAAACATTCCAAATAATTCAAGGTGAATTATTTGACACCCTATTAAATAAATAAAACCTACTGAAAAGGTTTGGTAAATATTTGAATTCAAATAAGAATTAAAATTATATTTAAAATCTTGTTTGAATTTAAAACAAGGGCCTACTTTAAATAATCAATATACCCTAAAAAGAATAAAAAAAATTATTCTAAATTTAACTTCAGAATATGTTAATAAACAGTGTTTGATTATACACAAATTTTGGTTGAAGTTTGAATCAAATTGTTGTTTGAAATGATTAAACAAAATCAAAACAGAATAATAGAAATGGAAAAAGAAAAAGAGAAGCAGAACAAAAAAATGAACAAAGCCAGCCCAACCCAACCTGGCCTAGTCCAGCCCAGCAATCCCATCTTCCCTCCCCTACAATGAATCATTTTTCACTCAGAAAGCCACCCACTCAGTCGCTGACTGCAAGGTCCCATGCTTCCTCTCTCTCTTTCGCTGTCAGGTAGACCCCACCGGTCAAATCATCTTATTCACCCGCCCCTGACCATGCCCTCTTAAGCGTCTGCCCCTCCTCTCCATTTCCCCTCTCTCGCCCCTCCCTTTCTGCCGTCAGGCCGTCCCAATTCGTCTTCACACCGCCACTGCCTCTAACGTCTTCCAGTGAGAATTCCGGCCAGCCGCCGTCGCCCCTCTTCCCCTCGACCACACAAGTGCACTCCCCATCCCATGGCGCTTCTCTCTGAACCCTCAACTCACTCGTGCATGCCTCAGACACTCGGCAACGACGACGTCTCCTCGCCACCGTCCACTGCCTTTACTCCGGCGAGTCCTCCTGGTAAGTGCAGACCACCCCTGACCCTCTAGTTGATACTCCTGTAACCACCACACTCGCACGCATCTGACTGTATCTTCCTCTTGCCTTATGGTGACCTACAAGATCGCCCCCGACGATGACAGACCTCTCCCGACGCCAGGCACCTCTCCGGCGAGCAATCGTCAATGCCTCCGTGCTCCCCTTGGCCAACCAACGCATCGACGAGAATCAGTGCTTCACGGGGATTCTGGTAAGCATCCTCACTCTTCCCCGTGCGTACTAGTTCGTCGGCAGCGTCACCGTCAGAGCCGCGCTGCCGCATGCCACCATTGAGCGTCGCCAGTTTCTGGTCGAGGCACTGGGAGCCGTCAGATCCAGATCGGAACGATAGGATAGTTTCACTTATCGAAGGGGTATGAGAGCATCTGTGCCGTGCGTTTCGCATTAGATCCAACGATCCTCAGTGCTTGATCCGAACGAACCGGTACCAGCGAATCAAAACATTCCACGTGGCCAGTCTGTTTTAATAAAAAAAACAAAAACTAATCTATTAGATGATCAAACTTGTAAATTGCTTAACTTTTGATCCAAACGTCCAAATTTTGCAAATTTTATATCAATGGAATCAGCAAGACAAGTACTTTACAACCATGCTCTTTGTTTAGTAAATTTCTTCTGGTAAAATAATTGTTTTTGCAGAAACTTGTGTAGGCATAATTTCAATATATTCATTCTAAAAAAAAATTGTGATAAAATATTTACCAAATGGTTTGTTTTGAACCTACTAACCATAGAAACTAACTTATGGATTTAAAATGTTATTTTGAGAAGTTAAAGAATGAATCCTTGAATTTGAACATTTCTAGTCAAGTAAAAATAATGTTATTATGTTAAAAATGCTTTTGGAGAAAAATCTTAGGGAAATGTTTTGGATTAAACTCTCTGACCCTAGACACAAAGTTTTATGATTTAAAAATATATTTGGTGAACCCTATATAGATTATTACTTTGCTAAAAAGCATTTTTCAACCACATAAAATATTGATTAGGTTTAAAAATGATTTATATGTAAAATCTTTTGCAAATAGTTTTGTCACTTTTATAAAATGACCAATAGATGATTTATAATGTTTATAACCTATTAGAAACCACTTTTGAAAATAAAACAATCTTTTGCATGCTTGCAAGCATTTTTTGGTTTTATTATTTTATGTGATGAATGCTTGAATGGTAGATTGAAATTGTGCCTTGCTTGATTGAATTGTAGTGACATTTGAAGAGTGTGATCATTGCAAGATCAAGGAGTGAACTTATATTCTCTACAAAAAAGGCAAGTGATGCTCCATACTTTTTGTTCCATTAATTTCACTATGCATTAGTGATATTTCTAAGTAGGACTTGCATGGAATTTTTGCTAAGTGTAAACTATGCCATGGGAAACCCTAGTAGATGAAACCTTAGTAGAAATTTCCTAATTTAAGATTCCTACTACTATCATGCTTAGCTTAGCTAGTAGAAAACAAGGGTGGAATATATTCATACTATGGAATATTTCTAAGTCAAGGACTTGTGTTTTGTTTAATAAAACAACAAGGTGAATGAATCACCTGGGTGGAATGGAAGGAATGGTTTGTGTTGAGTGGTTACACAAGGCCCATTTCTATGGTTTACCTTGTGTATCTCACTTGTGGATGGCCACCCAGGAACAAAGAGATTTGAGATGTCAAATGTTGAGAAGCTTCAAGTGCAGCCACTTGGCATTATGGGCTCTGCCTGGATCATATAGGTTGCAATAACTTAGCCAAATGGACAGTTGGTGGTAGGGGATGATAGGTTGGAACGCGTCCATTCTGATCTAAGGGAAGGCTTCTGAAAGATCTTGTCTTGGTGAAACCAAGTCTTGTGGGGAAAGTGCACCACCTCTGCAGAGTGTAAAATCTAAGTACTTAGCCATGTCCCTGGTAAAGGACAATTTGAGCATCAAGACATGGAAGCTATCAAGAATCTCCTCATCCCAATTTCGAAGTTAAAATTTTGTGGTTGAACAAGGGTTGAAGGATCACCAATTTCTATTGGGAGATGCCTTGGGTGATTTTGACAAGCAAAAGCTTAGTGTTTTCAAATGATAAGGAAAATCTATTTTGAGCAAAGCAAGCCTAAGCTCCACTTAGCCAAATGCATATAGATGATAGACTCCACTATACTACCATAGTATCACTTGCCAATACAATTCAAATGTATTGACCCTTGTGGCTGTAACTTATTATGTTGCAGGTTTGATTGATGTTAGTGAGATATGTTGATTAGGATTACAAGTCTACAACCAACATGATTGCATGTGGCACTTTGAAGATGAAGGACCCCATGCTATAGTTATTTCTGCTGCATTGTAATGAGATAGCCAAATGAGCTATGTAAGATGTAATGAATTATTTTATTCCTGGTTATAAAGTTGTATTATGACCTTTGTTTCTTGATATTACATCTTAACTCTGGATTCTAGCTATTGATCCACGGACTAGCATTGTAAACACAGGGATCTCTACCTTATTAAAGGTTGGGACCTCTACAAGCCCAACCAACCATTGACCAAGTCCAGATAGTCTGTGCATACCCCATTGTATTTCCAGATGTTTTGCCCGGTATGCCCCTAGATCGAGATATCGAGTTTATCATTGAACTTATACCTGGAACCGGACCCATAGCCCAGAGACCATATAGTATGAACCCGTCTGAACTAGCAGAACTAAAGAAGCAACTGGACGCCATGCTGGAAATTGGACTGATTCAACCAAGTGCGTCACCTTGGAGATCACCTGTCTTGTTTGTGGACAATAAAGATGGAGGTAATCGTTTGTGTGGGGATTATCGGAAGTTGAATGTTGTCACCATCAAGAACGAGTACCCACTGCCAAAGATAGAAGATTTGTTTGACCAGTTGACTGGTGCCAAAGTGTTTTCTAAGATTGATCTTAGAGCTGGCTATCATCAACTCAAGATCATGCAGAGGATATCCCAAAGACTGCCTTCACCACCAGATATGGATTATATGAGTATACGGTCATGTCTTTTGGATCAACCGATGCCCCCGCTTATTTCATGAACCTCATGGATGAGATTTTATGGACTTCCTGGATAAGTTTGTCGTTGTTTTCATCGATGACATTCTGATTTATTCCAAATCAGAAGAAGAACATGAGCTACACCTAAGGACCATTCTTGGAACCCTTAGAGAGCATCAGATGTATGCCAAGTTTAGCAAATGTTAATTCTGGTTACAGGAGGTAGGATTCCTCAGACATATTGTATCAGTAGGAGGAATTGTTGTTGACCCTGCGAAGGTGAAGGATGTCGAAGATTAGCAAGCCCCAACCACTCAAACCAAAGTTCGTGCATTTCTCGGATTAGAGGGATACTACCGCAAGTTCGTAGAAGGATTCTCCAGTATTTCCAGACCCATGACCCAATTGTTGAAGAAGGACAATAAGTTTGAATGGACTGACAAATGTGAAGCGAGTTTTCAAGAACTCAAGAGAAGATTGATTTCAGCTCCAATCTTGATCATGCCGGATATCACGAAGCCCTTTGATGTGTATTATGACGCATCCAAGATCGGTCTCGGATGTGTGCTAATGCAAGAAGGCAAAGTTATATCATATCTTTCCCGACAACTGAAACAACATGAATAGAATTATCCAACCCATGACCTCGAACTCGCCGCCGTAGTTCTCGCCCTAAAGACATGGAGGCATTACCTGATGTGAAACCGTTGTGAGATTTATTCAGATCATAAGAGCCTGAAATATATATTCACTCAGAAGGATCTGAATATGAGACAGAGAAGATGGATTGAGCTAATCAAGGATTATGATCTGGATATTCACTATCACCCCGGTAAAGCCAATGTGGTAGCAGATGCCCTTAGAAGATTGCCGTGGTGCTTGAACTCCATGATTTTGAAGGAGCAACCAAGTTTGCACAAAGAGATGGAAGATTTCCGAATAGAATTAGTGAGTGAAGGATTTTTGGCTAGCATAGAACTTCAGCCCACTTTGATCAGTCAGATCAAGGAGGCGCAGAAAGGAAATGCTAGTATCGACGGAATCAAGCGTCATATCGGTACAGGCAAAGTACCCGGATTCACCGAAGACGAAGAAGGAGTTATGTGGTACAAAGGACATCTCTGTGTACTAGCAGATTCAGAGTTGAAATAAGTTATTTTGAAGGAAGCCCATGATACTCTTTATTCTATCCACCCCGGAGGAACGAAGATATATCAGGATTTGAAGGAACAGTTTTGGTGGCATAAGATGAATAGAGAAATCGGAAGCTATATCGCCAAGTGTGATATATGTCAGAGAGTCAAGGCGGGACATCAAAGACCCGCAGGACTGTTGCAACCATTACAGATTTCGGAATGGAAATGGGATTCCGTTGGAATGGACCTTATCACCGGATTGCCTACTTCTAGTAGGGGAAACGACTCTATCTGGGTCATAGTGGACAGATTGTCCAAAGTCGCCCATTTCTTACCAGTCAAGACCACATACAAGAGTTCGAAGCTAGCGAAGTTATACATCACTAGAATCGTCAGTTTGCGCGGAGTTCCCAAGAACATTGTATCGGATCGAGGAACCCAGATTACCTCGAGATTCTAGAAGAAAGTCCAAGAAGGTTTAGGAACCCGACTAGATTTCAGCACCACGTACCACCCTCAGACCGATGGACAAACGGAGCGAGTAAATCAAATACTCGAAGATATGTTGAGAGCATGTGTGCTGGAGTATGGATCTAAGTGGGAAGACTGTCTTCCTTTCACATAATTTTCATACAACAAAAGTTACCAAGCTAGTTTGCAAATGACCCCGTTTGAATTCATGTATGGAAGGAAGTGTCACACCCCTTTGAATTGGTCGGAAGTAGGAGAGAGTCAGATTTTCGGACCCGACATCCTACGAGAAGCAGAAGAGAAAGTTCACAAGATTCATGAGTTCCTAAATACTGCCCAGTCAAGACAACAGATTTATGCTGACAAGAGACGTCGAGACCTCGCTTTCAATATCGGAGATTTCGTGTATCTCAAAGTGTCGCCTTTGAAGGGACTGCGGTGTTTCCAGCTCAAAGGAAAGTTAGCCCCCAGATATATCGGACCCTTCAAGATTCTAAATCATCGAGGAGAAGTATCATATCAATTGGAACTGCCAGAGGAAATGTTAGCAGTGCACAATGTGTTCCATATATCGTTACTTTGCAAATGCCTTGAAGTTCCGGAGAAGACCGAAGTTTTCAAGAACATTGATCATCGGACCATAGAGATCAACGATGAATTGACCTATCCCGAAGTACCCATCCGTATTTTGGAAGAAGCTTTTAGAACCACCAGGACCCAAAGCATCAAGTTTCTCAAGATTCAGTGGAGCAACCACACTAAATAAGAAGCTACCTGGGAGCGAGAAGATCACATAAGGACGGAGTTCCCGATCTCTTTAAATCCTAGGTAATCTTTTTACATCTTTTTCAAATCTCTGGACGAGATTCTGTTTAAGGGGGTAAGGTTTGTAACATCCCAAAAATATTAAACATTGATCATCAAACTCTAATCACTAAAATTAGGGTTAACAAAAACTTTGATTAATTATAATCATATGAATACATGTGTGAATGAGATGATTTGATAAATGCATGAATGAACTTTTGTGATTAACCTAAATAGCAAGAAATGGTTTAAATAGGAAAATAACATCATATAAAACATTTGCATGCAGAAACAAAACAAGAGAAAATCAAAAACAAATCAAATAAAGCAAATGGTCATTTTTGCCAATCTTGCTCACTAGGTCACTTTGAGTGTTTCTAGTCCAAGATTTCAAACAGAAACTTTCCCAATTCTTTTCACCCCTTTCTAGAACAAGTAAAAGTGAATCAAAGCCTACCTTTCAAACTTACATAAACATTTGGAAACCTCATTCAAATCATAATTCAAAATTGAATCTTTATCATATGTGAAGATCACCCATTTTCAAAACTCAACCAAATCAGTGCCCCTTGACTAATCCAACTAACCAGACACTCCCTAGTATGTCCCTAGCAAACCCACTTGAATCTCTTGCGGCCATTTTATCAAACACCTTGCAGATACAAATCAAACAAACATCAAACACTATAGTGTGCAGTAATTTTGGCCTAACTTGTTCCCTATCTAGCTCACTCTACCCCTCAGTAGATCATCTAACTTGTTTAACCCCTCTAGCTCACTGTAAACTAGACCATGCCATTAATAGCAAGCATGCCGAGCCTCACCTTGCCACCCCATGGTCGACAGCAAGCTAGGAGCAGCATCAAGCCTAGCAAGCATGTCTAGCAGGCACTCCACCGTCCACCGTCACTCCTTGTCCCAGCCCCGAGCTCTGCCATCCCCTGGACCACACGACAAGACCATGCCAACTTCTCTGCGTGCGAGCCAAGAGCGCACCAGTGCGCCACCCTCGACCAGAACCCACAGACCGCGCGCCACCTTTGTCGCGTGCGTGCATGATCACCACCGCCCCAGCTACCCCGCAGACATGCCCGTTCGCCGCCGTGCAGACCATGCATGCTGTGCGCCATTAAAATCTCCGCCGGACCCGCCTAGAGCATCGACGTGTTCCGACCGATCAGCACCGCCCCACGCCTTGCCACGACGTCGTTGAGCTTCGCCAGGGAGCACATCACCGCCCCTACTGTCACCCATGCTAGTAGCACTCTGTGTCGTCGACCACGACGAGCTCAGCCCGCGCCCGTCGGTCCCCTTCAGCCACTATAAATAGAGGCCTCCACCACTCATTTTCTTCACACCAGTTCACTCGCCTCTCCCTCAGAACCACCCCACCTCACTCCCGGAGCAAGGCGAGCAGCGCATCGCTAGAATTTTGCTGGAGCCCACCGCTGCTGGAGGAGAAGGGAGCCGTCGATTAGAGCTGCCCCAGGAGAAGCTGCCGGTACCAGGAGGATCGTCGTCGTCGACTTCATCATTCGCCCCCATCGCCGACCATCGCCTGAGCCCCGGTGAGCCTCCCATGACCCCCACCTGCTGTGCTAGGTTTCTGTCTTGCCGGCGCTGCCCGACGTGGACGATGAACCAGAGTCGTTCTATTAGAACTAGATCCCACGGTCCACATTGCCCTGTACCGCTTCGCCCCTCCCCGTCTCACTGACGCATGGGGACAGCCACTTAACCAGCCCGCGCATGCGCTGTGCATAGTGGGCCGACCCAGTTAACCGTCCCGCGCGAGCCAACAATTCAAATTTAGTTTTATTCATTTAATTTCAAAAACAGTTTTTTACATAGATTCAAAAATAAACCCAGCTCGACTCACTGAACCAAAAGGCATGAAACTAATTTTGTTAGAAAGGTACTGGAATGCGTAATCCAAGCCCGTTGGATTTAGACCATTTGGATTTACAGATCAACCATGGTAAAAATAACAAGGCAGAAGCTTTTCTGCATTCAAACATTTTTCAAAATTCAACCATAAGAGTTTATGAGTTGATTCCAACTCTCAAAAATCACATTTGATCATACCTTTCATAATATATAAAAACATATGGGTTTACTTGCAGAGATAATGTTCAAGTAATAAAAGAATGCTACATAGGCATTTCTAGTCACTTTATTTAATTAAAATAAAAAGGTTAAACCATATTAAATTGTGACACCACTTTAAATCACATTCCCATGTACTGAAATATGTGGTGATGGCATGTGTCAACATGATCCCATGTTTGAGTTGGAGAATATTAAATCTTAAGTAGTTTTTCAATGAGTAGAAATTACTTTTCTCAAATTAAAATAAATAAGACAAGTGCTTTAATCTTATAATGATAGTGATGATGATAGATCATCTAGTGTGAACTTTTGTGTGATGATTAAAAATAGTTAAGTATTGTTTGGTGATTGTGTACCTCGTATTTATTTATAGACGCTAGTACCGACCAAGGATACGAGGAGGAAGGAGGATACTACGAGGAAGAAGCCGAGGAGAACTACAACCACTACTCTGCACAAGGCAAGCTAACCCTTGCAACTTATCCAGCTTATATTTGCAATTATGCAAGTTAGCACTTGCAAGATACCCTACTTATGCAAGCTACTACTTGCTTGTTACTATGCCAATTATATTCCTTAAGCATATGTGATTATACCCACTTGACCCACCATCCTAGTTTTACTTGCAAGCTTAGTATTTTACTTTCTTTATTAAAATCTTTCTATCAAAAGTTTACTTAGTGACTTGTAGATTCTAGAAAGATAATTGAATGTAGCATAAAGAGCATAAAACTTGGCCTAAGTTCGATAATCTTAATGTCATCGTGAGGCATGAGATTTACTTAGTTAAAATACACTTGCTTACCACCCTTCATTAGTATTTACCCCCACTTGTAGATGCTAGTGCTAAGCATAAAACTTGATCAACTTTAGATGGGAATACTTGGTGAAAATGGTCATGAAAACCTTAGAATGATGAGTCATTCTACTGAAATGTTTTGACATGTGTTCTTGAACACCAGATGATTTTGATGATGAAAAAGTTGAGGCATGAGCCTTAGCCCTTTATAAAACCGATGGTTGTCTGGATGCGATACCATTCCAATTTTACCGTACAACCATAATACCCGAAAATTGGGTAGGGCTTGACTGGAAATTTATATCCTTAGTATGGGTTCCCTTGCGGCGAAGGTCTGAGCTGAGGCTACCTTGTAAAGATTGTCCACCTGTGCAGTACCCAAGATGACAGTTGGTCATGGTTGAGAGGCCAAACTCACAGGAGAGGTGCCTATACTAGGGCTTGTAATTGAAAGGTTAGGATTGATTATCCACATACTGAGTATGGTGAATTCAGGATTGTTCCTGACAGATGTATTGAATGTTGTGGTGAAACTGTACAATCTATGCAGAGTGTCAAACTATTCGAATAGCCGCGTTCGCGGTTATGGACAGTTGGAGTGGCCATACTGTTCCCCCGTCAGATGTTTTCAAAACAACTTTTTAAATGATTTGTGACTTTGACTTGACCACAACAGAGTTGTTATATGAAATTCAAGTTTCCACTTAGGTGTTATAAAACTGTCAACTAGTTTTTTTTGCTTCTGAACTTAGTAGAGGCAAATATGGATTTTTGCAAAACAACCCTAGAGCTTAGTATCCTACTACAAAAACCCCCCTTAACTTGTTAGTATTAGTTTGCGAGTACTTAAAGAGTACTCATGGCTTTGTCCCTGGCTATTTCCGTGGCCAGACTATGAAGAGGAGTACCAGGATGACGGACCACAGGAAGGTTACAACAACTAGGATCATCTCCCATCATCAGCATTGTCTGTGACCCTGAAGATGGAGCTTCGCCTACGCTATCGTTACTATTACATTATTCCGCTGCTTGAGTTGTATTAAAAACTGGATCATGATATCCTTATTTGTGTAAGACCTTTTGTATGGTTTGTAATGGATGATGTACCATGATATCCAAATTTGTTATGTCTCACAAAAATGGTAATCCTGGGATTGCGATGTATGGCATAACAGGCATCTGGGATTAAAAATCTGGGTGTTGACATCATAGATGCAGTTAGATGGCGGTGTATGTATATTGTTGTATTGCCCAATCAACCTCATAGGATCTTTCTGACTAGTAATTGCATTGTTATGCCATGCTCAGTTCCTGTTAATTGCCCTGCTGTAATTTGTTTACCCTTCATGCCATGTTCTTTTTTTTAAGGAGAGCACCTCTAGTGAACTATGGACCCCGGTCCAATCTTTACCATTGATACATCTTCCACTGTTACTCGTTTACTTGCTGCAAACCACTACCTTCCACACCATACGTTTAATCCTTTGTTACAGCAAACTGGTGAGCTTGACAACCTCACTGATTCATTGGGGCAAAGTCTTGAGTTTGTGTTGTGCAGGTCTCTGCGTTGCTTGCAACACCTGTGTGACGTTTCCTTCCTTCTTATGGTTCGATAACCTCGGTCTCAACTGAGGGAAGACTTGTTGTTGTGCTCTTCACACCTTGCTCTTGGTGTTCCCAACAATACTCCACATCAAGCACCAAGTTCTCTGGCGCCACCAAGGAGTCGCCAACAAGTTTTCCAGCGTCGTTTTCGGGAGGCTAATGATGTCTTCACTAGGGGAGTCCTTCACTTCCTTTCTCTTTACTTTGTTTTTAGTTTGCTTGTTTCTTTTGCTTGGTTTTGTTTGCCTCTTTCTAGAAAACCCAAAAAAAATTAGTCTAGTTTGGTTTGCTTGCTTTATTTAAAAACACAAAAAAATTAGTTCTTGCTCTAGTTGCTGCCATGTCGGGGTCTGCCTTTATTTCCCCTATGGTAGAAATCTCCACCTTTTAGCAAAAAGGTGAAGAAAGTTTTAAGGAATCTTGGTCTAGAATCTCTGCTTTCCAGAGGGAAACTGAGCCTGAGGTAAGCCTCAGCTTGGTTATTGATAGTTTCTACCGTGGTATTGCTCTTCATTATAGATATGCTTTGGATGTTGTGGCTGAGAAATATATTTTTCTTTGTACTGAGGATGAAGCTTATGACGCCATAAGGAAATTAATCATGATATATGGTACACCTTGCAAGTCTGATTCCTCTTTCACAAGTATTTTTGCTGGGTTGAACCATCTTGAGACCAGTATTGCTGCCATGAATAGTTGCTATCGCACTCTTAGGGCTTACCATGATTATGTTTCCATAAATTCTGAGCCATCAAAATGGTTTCCCACAATCAAAGTCTCAACAAGAACTACACTTTTTGATGCTCGTTGTGATATCATGTCTGAATTTTGTCTCATGCCTAAAGATATTTTTGATTCCTTGAGTCTTTGGGGGCTTATTGAAGGAGGAGAGGAAATCTCTCTTACCAACAATACCACTATATCACTCATTGGAATAGCTGAAGGTGTGTTTACAAAAATCTCAGGAAAAATGGTGACTACTGATTATCTTATTATTGAATGTGTAGGAAAGGGACATATCACACTTGGAAGGTCTCTACTTAAACACCTTGGGGCAGTGATAGATGTTGAGAAAGGTATCATGCACTTTGCTCCTCCGGTAAGAAATATATCTTCCCTAGAGAGAAAAAGAAAGGTAAGAAAGGAAGGAACAAGAAGGGAAATTCTTCATTTGAAAATACTTGATTCTTCTTGCTTCTTGTGCCTAACTTAAAGGCGTTAAAGAAAAGTACTTGTTGGGATATAACCAAGAGTTTCCTTGAGTCTTGGAAGTTATTACTTCTGTAATGACCTCTCTTTATCCTTTTTGTTTGCTTTTTGTGCCAAGAATGACCTCTAATGAGAGGGAAGTAAGATTTGGGGAGTTGTTGTCCCGAAACAGATTTCTGTCCTCCACCAAAAAATTCGTGAGGAGGCTCTGTAACTCGGATTGAGCTCAAAATTTACTAATAAATCCCCCAGTATGTTAGCCAACTTTCGTTAGTTTGACACTTTTTGATTGTAGCAACAGAAGGTATTCGAAAAAATCGGTTTCTACCTGCTGGTCTGTTTTGACAGATTTCTGCCATTATTTGCATTTGCTTCTTATTGATTCCTTTTTGAGTTCTCTTCAGGTAAATTGAGCTTTTTGAAGGAGTTACTACAGTAGCTTGTGTTTTTAGTGAAAATACTTGCTGTTCCAAAGCTTTGCCAGTGGTCTAATATCTTTTGAATACACTAATGTTGCTAATAAAGATTGTGTGAAGTTTTGTATGAAGGAAAAAATTTCAGGTGTAGAGAAGCGGAATCCTATCTTAGGGTTATTTATCCTAAGTACGGATGATACAGGTTTCTTGGCTTTTGTCCTGCCATCTGTTGTCGTCGGTGTCGTGCTTGATTTATTTGGGGGAGATGAAGGACTCCGTTGGTAGGGCGATCTTGTAATGTCTTCCGATGTTGGTAGCTCCTTTGTTTTGCTTGTCTCGGTGTCTTCGTATCATAGTCTCCAACTCGGACTTTATTGGAAACGAAACCTTTGAAGTAGATGAGATTTAGAGTAATCCATTTTTAGTTCATTTAAATCAAAGAAGATAAGATAAGAAATCTTTCGAAAAGCTTTTGAAAATAGTTTTCGAAAGCCGGTGTTTTCAAAAATAGGAGTTGTCCTGTCTAACGTCCATGCTAATTAAGGTCTCCTATAGCCAGGATGGCTCTGATACCAAGTCTGTGGCACCCCGGATTTTGTAGGGTTCGCAGCATAGAAAACAAAAAATTTCCTACGATGTGAACTATGTACCAAGATCTATCTACTAGATACAAACAACGGGCGGATGTATATCCGTAGAGAACATACCCTTGAAGACCGACAAAGCTTAACGAGTTCAACTCGTGGTTGATGTAGACGATCTCTTGCCGATCTCAAGATCGAGAGGAAGTCCTAGCGCCGCAAATCAGCAGTGCATCCGTGCTCGCACACACGTTCGAGGCACCGAGCAACCTCCGCCTCCTCGCTCCAGTGATGCAGCGGAAGCACAACTCTTTCTTGCCGAATAGCCACCGGGAACATGTATCTCGCTAGTCCGAGACCATGGGGGATAAATTCTAGAGGGGGAGAGAGATCCTTCACGAGGAGGTGTGAGAGACAAGTGAGGAGGGGGATCCTTTTATAGGAGGAGGGGGGAACCCCAAGGGGGTGGCCGGCGCATGGGGGCTGCCCCCTTGCCCTCTCCTCTTCATGTGGGTGGACACTCCACTCACAAATCTCCTTTAAATTCCCTCCACTCAAAAGTCCACTCAAATTCCCATTAAATTTCCACCAAATTTAATGCAAACTCTCATTAAATAAAACTCTTTTATTTTATTCAGAATTTTGTCAATTACTTTAATGACAAACATTCACAAATAACCCCTTGCTAGAATTCTATTTCACATGCATAACCACTTTATGCAATTTTACCCGAAAACCTGTTTCGGTATCTAGTGAAATAAATTCCTGCGCTTGTTCATTCTTTCGGCATGAAACATTTGCTCCAATTGGATGTCGGTGTCTCTTAAGTGTGTCACCCTACGTTTCGTGAATAATGCGGACATGATCGAGACCCCTCTCGGATCAATAATCAGAAGTGGGATCTGGAGACCCATACTGACTCCCACACATTCAACGATGACTTTCTTGTGATCGTCGGAACCTTTTACGCTAGTATCTTAATCCCTTTGTTTCACGATATATTACATGTCCGAGATTCGATCATCGGTATCTCCATACCTAGTTTGATCTCGTTACCGACATGCACTCTTTTCTCGTTCCTGTGATATAACATTCTAGTGATCAAATCACTTGCTTGCAAGCTAATCAATGTGATATCACCGAGAGGGCCCAGAGTATATCTATCCGTCATCGGGATGAACAAATTCCACTCTCGATCCATGAGCCTCAACATAACACTTTATTAGTTCTGAATCCATCTTTATAATCACCCTGTTACGGTGTGACGTTTGATGTTATCAAGAAACTCTTCCGGTGTTAGTGATTGACATGATCTCATGGTCTAAGGATTAGGATCACTTCGTAAGTTGTTATAGCAATATAAACTCAATGACTTTGATCGTAATGCTATACTTCGGATGAATGTTCATCACACCATTACACTAATGTTGTGATCCCGTTATTAACAACATCCAATGTCCATGATCAGGAAACCTTGATCATCTTGTTAATCAACGAGCTAGTTTATGAGAGAGGCATAACTAGGAACTTTCTGTTTGTTTATTAAACACACATGTATTAACGTTTCCGTATTAATACAATTATAGCATGCAAAATAAACATCTATCATATACTTGGAATACACATAATAAACACTTTATTATTGCCTCTCAGGGCATATTCCCTTCAGTCTCCCACTTGCACTAGAGACAATAATCTAGTTACATAGTGATAAATCTAACACCCATTGAGTTCTGGTGTTGATCATGTTTTGCTCTAGGGAGAGTTTTAGTCAACGGATCTGCTACATTGAGATCCGTATGTACTTTACAAATCTTTATATCTCCATCCTTGACATGCTCGCGGATGGAGTGAAACCGGCGCTTAATATGCTTGGAATGCTTGTGAGACCTTGGCTCTTTGGCATTGGCAATGGCACCATTGTTGTCATAATAGATCACCATTGGGTCCAACGCGTTTGCCACCACTCCTAGTTCGGATATGAACTCCTTCATCCAAACTGCTTCCTGAGCCGCTTCCGAAGCAGCAACATATTTGGCCTCCGTTGTTGATCCCGCTACCACAGGTTGTTTGGAGCTCCTCCAACTAACCGCTCCGCCATTTATGAGAAATACGTATCCGGATTGAGACTTAGAGTCATCCGGATCGGTGTCAAAGCTAGCGTCGACATAACACTCAGCGACGAGCTCTTCTTCACCTCCGTATACAAGAAACATATCCTTAGTTCTTCGTAAGTACTTAAGGATATTCTTGACCGCTATCCAGTGTTCCGAACCTGGATCCGATTGGTACCTACTAGTCAAACTAATAGCATGTGCCACATCCGGTCTTGTACATAGCATGGCGTACATTATAGAGCCTATGGCTGAAGCATAGGGGACTTTGTCCATTATCTCTCTTTCTTCCGCCGAAGCCGGACTTTGAGTCTTACTCAATGTCTTGCCTTGCAACATAGGTAAGAACCCCTTCTTACTTCCGTCCATTTTAAACTTCTTTAAAATCTTATCAAGGTATGTACTTTGTGATAGCCCTATTAGGCGCCTAGATCTATCTCTATAGATCTTTATGCCTAATATGTATGACGCTTCACCTAGGTTCTTCATTGAAAATTTGCTGTTTAGATAACTTTTAACACTGTTTAAAAGATCTATATCATTTCTATAACACCCTCAGAATCGGACCTATGCAAGTTTGAGCGAAACCCGCCAAACCCGCATAGAAACGATTCAAAGGTGCCCACCAGGCACTTTTGTGCGGGTGGAAAACGAAGTAATAACATTACACAACAGTCCTCGATGGGACCCACAGAACAGATATATATACAACAGCGACTCAATGAGTCAAGAGTACAGATATTATATACAAAGATCCAAATCACCTTAAAATGATAGAGCGTCCGACTACGGACAAGATGCAAATGGGGCTAAGAGCCCTGAAGAATAACCAATGGCGTCCATAACCCTGCCCAGGCCAAGCCGGAAGGGTAACCCTGCTAACGACGTCGATCTCAAAACCTGCTTAAACAAAAGGGGTGCCGACAAAGGGCAAAGGAAAAAAAGAGGAGCGTCAGTACTGAGGCCAGTACACGGCGAGACTAGAATTCGGCGGTCCTCGCCTACATAGGTATGGTGGACTGAAGCGGCAGCGGCAGCATACACTAAACAACCTATAGAGACTCGTTACAACTGGCGACTATCAGAGAGGGGTAATAAAGACCTATTCGGAACCAGAATGATACTAACACCAAACAATCCCTTCCTGGTATTCCCCCTTGAGACCAAACGAGGAAGTCCACCGAGGAACTCACACCGTTGGCAGTTTTATTTATTCGGTTATCATTGCAGCAATAACTAGTCAGGTTTAGATAATCATCCTGATAAAATAAGCAGTGGGCACTTTTAGTTAAACATTCCGTTATAGTTGCAACACTTACTAATCAGATACAATTAGCATGAGATATCCCAAAACCCAACAGTTGTTGGTACTTTTATTTAGCCATTCCGTTATAGTTGCAATACTTACTAGTCAGATACAATTGTCGCAAGCGACAACCAAACAAGCAATTGTGGGCAGTTTTAGTTAGCCATTCCATTATAGTGAAGCTGATTACTAGTCATTATAAAGTCAAATTTATAGCACTACTTTAGTTATGCTTGTCTATGATCGAGATACTGTGCTCCAAGTCGTCCATAACCGCGGACACGGCTTTCAGAAAGTTTTAACCCGGCCGGGGTGCACAAATAGCAACACACACTCGATCAACCTCGGAAAAACCAAATCAAAACCCAACGAGGCTTTCACGACAAAGCAATCACAGGATTCAGAAATATTTCAGGGGGCCACCCCTTGGAGTACACCCGCAACGAAACTGGCCGGCTCCGAGACGGACTCAAGGTTTGTGGGGCCGGCTGTAAACGACTGGGAACCCAAAAACTCGGGGTGTCGATACCGCGAAAACGGGTCACAATTCCTAAACAGTACAGTGTGCTCCTCGCACAATCGTAATAAAGCAGTAAAGCATGGCATAAGTACATGATCGTAAATAAAACCTCAAACTAGTTTGTGGCCCCAAGAAATAAGACTGAATCAAGCTCTGGCTAAGGGGGATCCCATAAGCCTCCCGGATGTGGATAGCGCGATAAATCAAGGAACAGGTATCAAGTACTCGGGGTCCTACGGGACACAAGTGGGCGTTCGGAAACCAAATGTTATCTATCACCCACCGATGCCTCTGCTTACTTACTTCAATTTTAGTTGTTAAACAGGAATTAAAGTGAGCGATAAGTAAAACCATGATCATCTCCAACATCCACATGCGGCAATACACCAACAACTGTGGCACTGGACGACACGCAACAGCACTTGAGCAAGCGACTACGACGCGCAAGTCCAACTATCTACCAAAACAACAGGTAATAGGAGGTGTCCAAGGCAATATAAGGCTGTAGGGGACATCACGGGTACGAAACTAGAGCATCGCAACACAGATATCAATAGATCAACAGGAGGGAATAAATACTATAAAAGTAAGATAGGTAGAAAGGGGGAGATGCTCGCCTGAAAACATTGCCGAAGGTTCAACCGAAGATCGGGACGAAGCTCACATCAACTCAACGGCCTTATCCGCGAAGAAGCAAAACACTAGAAGAAACACCGGATGCAATATTTAATACTACGGCAAAAGATCGGCATGATGCTTGTATGTTGTATGGCATGGCAAAGATGCGATGCAATTAGGTCAATATTAAGTGGAACCAGGGGTCCCGACAATAATTAAACGGTTCAAGTTGTTTATCTACCCCCTTAATTAAATGTTGTATTAACATGGCCAAAATATAGCACCGGTTCGCTACACAGATTTAAATGAGGCCAATATGAGACTAGATTTGCCCGCATATGGGCCCCATATTTAATTATGAGGTGAATCGGCATAAGGCCCCCAAACCAAAGATATGCATGCGAGGATGACAATTTAATATGCAACAATTTGTTATTACATTTATAAAATAGGGCTCGAGAAAAGGGGTCACACATTAGGGGGTTCTCGACGAACTTGGGGTTCCGGGGTTCAGGGTTCGGTCTCAGGGTTCAGGGTTCGGCGGCCTCGGACTCGGATAACGGAGGTAGGTCTTGGCGCATCCGTGGTCTTCGGGTCATGTCGACGGCCGTGGCGTTCGGGATGAAGGACTTGGCGTGCGACGGCGAAGTGCTTGTCGTTCCGGTAGCGATCTTGGCGTCCTTCAGGTTCGGGTGCGGTTCTCGGCGAACTGGTCGGTTCCCTGTAGAAGGCCTTGGCGCTTCGGATCGGTCTTCGGTTCGGGGCCTCAGGGTCTTAGCGTCCCGTGTAGGCGTTCTCGAGGTCGATGGCGAACTTGTCCGGTACCGGGGTTTTTTCGGAGTTCTTGGCGCGGCACCGGGTACGGAATCGATCTTCGGGTTCGGGGGTCTCGGCGTCCGTAGATCTTGGTGTCCAAGGCGCGGCATCAAATCAGCGGGGTCTTGGCGCCTTCGGGTCCAAGAGGGAGATCTTGGCGTCCTCGCGATGGGGCTGCCATGGTAGATGCTTCAGAGGAACGGTCCACCACACGCAGGGCAAGAAACAGTGCTTGGCCGCACCAGGTAGCAGGCAGGAACCCGGGGAGACGACGACTGCAGGAGCGAGGAGGTTGGCGCGAGAGGTGACGCAGATGGCGCCTGGTGGTCGTTGGGCCGGGCGTCGGGGCGATGGCGAGGAGGTGAGGATGGAGGTGGCCGGGAGCGGGACGCTCGGCGGCGAGAGAGCGCGGAGGAGGCCGAGGTGAGGGCGTGGCGCCGGCGGGGGAGGGAGGACGCGCGGGTCGCGGGCGGCTCCGCGGGAAGGGCGAGGCCGGTGGCGGCGCAGGAGGAGGCTTGGCGGCGCGGCCGGAGGAGCGGGAGGAGCCGGCGAGGAGGAAGGGGCGGCTCCGGCGAGCTCGGGTGGAGGTGCGGCGGAGGTCGACGGGGGGAAGCGGGACGGAGGCCACGGCCAGAGCTGGCGGCGAGGTTGTCCGACGGAGGAAGGGAAGGCGGGGAAGAAGGGTGCCGCGCGGAACGGGGCGAGGGCGGCGAGGGACGTGCGCGAGCGGCCAGAGGAGGAGAAGGCCGAAGCCGGAGGGAGGAGGGGAGGCGTGGGAGGTTGGGGAAGATGAACAGGGGCGGGGGCACGCGGGCGTGGGTTGCGGGATGGGCGCGGGGCAGGGAGCAGGTGGCCAGGGGGTGGGCCCAGGGCGACAGGGGCTGGGGTGATCGGGTGTGGTGTGGGGCGGTTGCGTGCGTGGTGTGCTGTGTGCTGTGTGGTGTGTGTTGTGTGGATGGTGGGGAGAGGGTTGATCTAGGTGGCAGCATGTGAGTGGTGGAGGGTTTGGGGAGGGGTGAGGTGGTGACATAGGATAGGCTGGGGTGAGGTGGCCAGAGGGGTGGGTAGACTAGGTTGGGTAGTTTTAGGATTTAGTTGGACCGTTTTAAATTCCTGGGGGTGGTCGTTCGGGTCGAATCGGCCCGTTCGACTGCTCCCCTAAAAATAATTCAAAATTTTATTTATTTTAAATGCACCGTTTGCAAACCGATAGCAGACAAACAAAATAATCCGGAGCCCCGGGTTTTTGCGTTTGAATAAAGACGGGGCGTTTAGAAAACAAATTGGGTTTTTCCGCAAATAGTTTTATGCAAGCAAATGCAAGATGATGACGATGCTCAAATGCAATGTGGCAATGATGACATGAGCATGCGATCATGATGATGCAATGCACAAAACAACGCGATTTTCTAGTAGTGGTTTTGCGGGATGCCACAATTTCCGATCAATAATATGTCATCCACATATAATATCAGAAATGCCACATTGCTCCCACTCACTTTCTTGTAAATACAAGCTTCTCCATAAGTTTGGACAAATCCAAACTCTTTGATCACCTCATCAAAGCGGAGATTCCAACTTCGTGATGCTTGCTTCAATCCATAGATGGATCGCTGAAGCTTGCACACCTTGTCAGCATCCTTAGGATCGACAAAACCCTTTGGTTGTATCATATACAACTCTTCTTCAATATTACCATTGAGAAACGCGGTTTTGACATCCATCTGCCATATCTCATAATCGAAATATGCAGCAATTGCTAACATAATCCTAACTGACTTTAGCATCGCTACGGGAGAGAAAGTCTCATCGTAGTCAACTCCTTGAATTTGTCGAAACCCCTTTGCGACAAGTCGAGCTTTATAGACGGTCACATTACCATCAGCATCAGTTTTCCTTTTGAAAATCCATTTGTTCTCCACGGCCTTTCGGTCGTGAGGTATTTCGACCAAGTTCCAAAATTGATTTTCATACATGGATCCCATCTCGGATTTCATGGCTTCTAACCATTTGTTGGAATCTGGGCTCATCATCGCTTCTTCATACGTCCCAGGGTCATCATTTTCATCAACCATGAAATTCATGACAGGATTTCCGTACAGCTCGGGAGCTGCACGCGTCCTATTTGACCTGCGAGGTTCGGTAGTACTCTCTTTCGGAGTTTCATGATCATTATCATCAGTTCCCTCTTCAACAGGTGGAGCCAACTCCGGAACAACTTCCGGCACTGCGCTACTCGCCATACTTTGAAGAGAAGGTTCCACAACCTCTTCGAGTTCTACCTTCCGACTACTCACACCTTTCGCGAGAAACTCTTTCTCTAGAAAGGATCCATTCTTGGCAACAAAAACCTTGCCCTCGGATCTGTGATAGAAGGAATACCCAATAGTTTCTTTAGAGTATCCTATGAAGACGCATTTTTCCGCTTTGGGTTCGAGTTTATCCGGTTGAAGTTTCTTCACATAAACATCGCATCCCCAAACTTTAAGAAATGACAGCTTAGGTTTGTTTCCAAACCACAATTCATACCGTGTCTTTTCAACGGATTTAGATGGTGCCCGATTTAAAGTGAATGCAGCAGTTTCTAGTGCATAACCCCAAAATGACAACGGCAAGTCCGTCAGAGACATCATAGATCGAACCATATCTAATAAAGTACGATTACGACGTTCCGACACACCATTTCGCTGTGGTGTTCCGGCAGGTGTGAGTTGTGAAACAATTCCACACTCTTTCATGTGAGTGCTAAACTCGTAACTTAGATACTCACCTCCACGGTCGGACCGTAGAAATTTGATCTTTCTATTACGATGATTTTCCACTTCATTCTGAAATTCCTTGAACTTTTCAAAAGTTTCAGACTTGTGTTTCATCAAGTAGATATAACCGTATCTACTCAAATCATCCGTGAAAGTAACAAAATAACGATATCCACCTCGCGTCGACACACTCATTGGACCACATACATCAGAATGTATGATTTCCAATAAATCTGTCGCCCGTTCCATTGAACTGGAAAACGGCGTTCTAGTCATCTTGCCCATAAGGCATGGCTCACATGTATCAAATGATTCATAATCAAGTGATTCCAAAAGTCCATCCGAATGGAGCTTCTTCATGCGTTTAACGCCAATATGACCTAGACGGCAGTGCCACATATATGCGGATATATCATCATTAAGTTTAATCCTTTTAGCATCAACATTATGAATATGTGTAACATTATCATCGAGATCTAATAGAAATAAACCATTCATCATCGGTGCATGACCATAAAAGATTTCATTCATATAAATGGAACAACCATTGTTCTCGGATTTAAATGAATAACCACTTCGCATCAAACACGATCCAGATACAATGTTCATGCTCAGTGCAGGCACCAGATAACATTTATTCAAGTTTATAACTAATCCCGATGGCAAGTGGAGAGGCAGCGTTCCGACGGTGATCACATCAACGCTTGATCCATTGCCGCACGCATCTTGACCTCACCCCTTGCTAGCGGTCACTTGTTCCGCAGCCCCTGATTCGAGTTACAAATATTAGCAACTGAACCGGTATCAAATACCCAGGTGCTACTGCGAGCACTAGTCAAGTACACATCAATAACATGTATATCATATATACCTCTGTTTGCCTTGCCGGCCTTCTTGTCTACCAGATACTTGGGGCAGTTGCGCTTCCAGTGGCCAGTCCCCTTACAATAGTAGCACTCGGAATCAGACTTAGGTCCAACTCGGGGTTTCTTTTCAGGCGCGGCAACAGGCTTGCCGCCCTTACTTCCCTTCCGTTTTCCCTTCTTGTTTTTCATTGAAACCAGTGTTCCTATTGATCATCAACACTTGATGTTCCTTTTTGATCTCCACTTCTGCAGTTTTAAGCATTGACAGAAGCTCGGGGAGAGACTTCTTCATGCCTTGCATATTATAGTTCATCACGAAGCTCTTATAGCTAGGTGGCAGAGACTGCAGAACACGATGGATGCCTAAGTCAATGGGAATCGATATTCCCAAGGACACAAGCTTATCGGTGTAACCCGACATCTTGAGTACATGCTCACTAACGGAGCTGTGCTCTTCCATCATGCAGCTAAAGAACTTTTCTGAAGCGTTGTAGCTCTCTACAGCAGCATGTGTGTCGAAAATCATTTTCAACTCACCCATTGTATCAAATGCATTGTTGTTTTCGAAACGCTTTCGAAGTTCCGGCTCTAGCCCATACAATATGCCGCAATGAACTAAGTTGTGGTCCTCCTGACGAGTCTGATAGACATTCTTCTCCTTGTCAGGGGCATCATCAAAAGGTGGGGGGCCTAACGGCGCTTCTAGCACATATTGCTTTTGTGCAGCAGAGAGGAGAATCCTCAAATTCATGGCCCATTCGGTAAAGTTGCTACCGTTCGTTGCTAGTTTCTCTTTCTCCATGAACACATTGAAATTAAAAGCAGGTGGTGCCATCTACAACAGAATTTGTAAAGTTTAGACTAAGTGTATGATAGATTGAGTTCAACTAATCTATATTACGAATGAACTCCCACTCAAAAACGACATCCCTCGTGCCTTTTTGGTGATTACATGAACCAAATCCACTACACCAAGTCCGATCATCACGTGAGTCGGTATAGCTTCAAAGGCGAGCATCAAATGGGCATCATATCAACTATATGACTCATGCTTAACCTTTCGGTCCATGTTCCGAGGCCATGTATGTACATGCTAGGCTCGCCAAGTTAGAACCTTAGTATTCGCGTGTGTAACTGTTTTACACCCGAAATATGGACGTGGATCCAAGAACACCCAATCATCACATGATGTCTTGGAGCGACGAAAACATAATTGGTGCATACTAAAGGAAGAACACATTCTTATCTTGATATTTAAATGAGGGATCATCTTATTATGCTAACAAAGCGCTAAACAAGCAATATAAGATGCTATCAAACATCATATGTTTATTAGTGAAATTATATGGTTCCCGCAGATGATCTCTATCATGTGCATCGTGGTATGATCACTATCATACCTATATGTGTAAATCCAAGGTCTATGGATTTTACACGCTATGTGTGTTGTAAGAGTATCATCTCATACTTCTACTTACAACACTACCATATCATAACACTAGCCCAGCAACAATCTAAACTAGACGCCTCTAATTTATCCATTGCAAGTTTTACGTGGCTTAGGGCTTTCGAGATAGAACCGTTCTTACCTACGAACATGAACCACAACGAGGATAATCAAATTGTTGACAACTCGCTTGCAAAATAGATATTGACTATAGTAGGAGAGACAGACACCCGCTAGCCACTTATGCAAACTAGTTGCATGTCAAGCGTGGAACAGGTCTCATGTGCGAGGACATGTAAAGTTTGTCCGGGCCGCTTCATCCCACTATGCCACCAATATCCAAAATTACAACAAAGGAGCAACAACATGATCATCATCGCCCACATACTCATATGTGTACTACCCGTGT